>OY743173.1:52101948-53351948 GCA_963555705.1 Ligustrum vulgare | reverse complement strand
GTTAATCAAACAAAAAGGCTAACACATATACAACAAAATGCATAAATGACCTCATAAAAAGATATCACACAAATTTTCTTATTCCTTTTCGTGTAGCTCGTACATCGAGAACACATATCACACACATCGTTACCTATGCTAACTAGATGATCACCATATATGTTTAATTGGAAAATAACAATAGATCCTAAGTCCATGAAATGCTCATATATCAATACATCACTTCTCTCAACCTAAATGGAAAATGAGTCTCCACCTAATTAAAGTGATCTAAGTGTCACTCTTACACTTCACCCGACTAGGCTTTTCAGATAAATGATTTCACAAACATTTAATCACATCTTAACTCGTGATTCAAATGCTACACTCACCCCCCGTACATCTCATCAATACACCCTCGGGCATCTATTCCATACAATAACAGAAGACATACTCATGCTACTAATGCATCATAAACCCACTACGCATGCACACACATTTACACATGGTAAAATTGATCACACACAAATTCTTATGCAAAGTAACACATCAAACAAATTGAAATGTTACACAAAATAATGTACAAATTAAGTAATGAAACACATACAGAAAGGATCACATAGATGCATATACACAGTAACTTGGTTCCCTATCAATAAGGGACACCCTCAATCATACTTGGGTCATAACTAGACCCAACGACATTTGTCTCATCTCTTACCTTTTCTTTATGCTTATCCTTCCTCTTAGGACAATCCCTAGTAAAATGTAGAGTCTTACCACAACTGTAACATCACTTGCTACTCATATTAAACCTAGACTTATCCCAACTCTTACCCCTATGCTTACCACCATCTTCACTCAAGTCATCATTTGAGTCACTACTATTTTGAACATGAAACTTTTTGCTTAAAATGACCCCTCAACAAGTGCACTTCACCACTCATCTTAACCTCTTTCTCAACCCTAATCTCAATTTCCTTTCTCATAAGGGAATCTACGACAATCTCAGGTGTTAGGTGTTCCCTACCATACTCAATCGTATTCTTAACCTTTCTATATGATTCAAACATGTAATTAAGTAAAATAATAACCTTATACATATCAAACACAACTTTATCACAATTAACAATATCTTGCACAAGTTTGTTTAACACATCCAAATTGTCATTTAAATCATTTATAGAATCCATTTTAAACCTAAAAAATCTTTTGAGTACGCAACTTTTGTTAGATACAGTTTTGAGCAAATTCAAGTCCGCCTAAAGTTATTTCGTGGTTTTAACTTTAAAGTTTAATAACCTTTCTCAAAACAACATTAGATAGATGTAAAACAAGCTAGCTCATTCGATTCTTCTTTTTGTTCCTTTAACAAATTAACAAAAAAATGTCAGTAATAACTTTTGAAACTTTTTGTTGAACCAAATTATCCTTCATTTTTTGTTACCAAATGGAAAAATCCCGTTTCACATTAAAAATCCCTAAATCAAAACGTGCATTCATTTTAGGATACGAAATGAAACAGAAATCATAAATTGACAATTAACCAAAACACTTAGTCTTAGAGTGAAAAAAAAATCTAACACGATTAACAAAATACAACAAACAAGAATTATGTCAACACACAATCAGATTATCTAACAAACAATTGTACGCAACTTCACAATTCAGAATGTGTAAGTAGGTAAGACAATTAAAACTGAAATTCTAGCAATAGGAAATGCTTACCAAGGATTGATTCCCCAAACCACTAGGGGCAAAATCGTTCAGATTAAAATCCAAAACTTGAAATGAAAATCTAACAATACCAAAATGTCATAAATGTTGAAAAATAACAAACTACGTGAAGAAACTATCATCGGAGAATTGTGCCTGACCAGAAGCTTCGCCTCATTTTGTTGAGTTCATCGGTGGTGTTGGTTTCTCCACCAGATTTATCTGAAAACCTTGATTTTCAATCCGAACTGCACAACTCTTTTTCGGTCAAATCTTTTTTTGTTGGCATAGGAATCTACCTATGTCCTGGTCGAGTGTTCTCCTCAACACTGCAGTTTCGATGGTGGTCATCGTTCACCGGTTGGTTGTTCGAAAAATCCGAAATCCCTATTTCTTAGGACTGTTTTAGACAGTTTTCGGCCTCTGTTTTCTACTCCATTCTAGCTCCTTTGTTTTTTTGTTTTGTTTTTTTTCCACTAATTTCTCACCCGAAATCATCCCTAACCAAACTCTGATATCATGTTGAAAAATGTTGGGACCTTTGCTTCATCAAATCAGGCTCAGTAAGCTCTCGAAACCGACATCGAACTTCCTAGCTGGACCCAATAACACCCTACATTGGTTGCTCCAATCTAGGGAGATGCACTAAAGGAGATAAACGAGTGAAGAAGACAACAATGAAGACTACCAATAAAGCTTGAAGAACGCCTGTAACTTTTCTCACTCTATAGAATTCAAACTTAAAAAAACACAATGAGATTGAGGTAAGAATATATATATATATATATATATATATATATAAGCATAGTTGGACCAGGTTAACAATAAATGGGTCACTCATCAAAACCCAAATTCAAAACATAACCAAGTCAAATGGGCAGTTCCGTACTTGTGGCCATGAGTTCAAACTTAAAAAAAAAAAAACACAATGAGATTGAGGTAAGAATATATATAAGCATAGTTGGACCAGGTTAGCAATAAATGGGTCACTCATCAAAACCCAAATTCAAAACATAACCAAGTCAAATGGGCAGTTCCGTACTTGTGGCCATGAGGGCCAAAAGCGAACTTCTAAATTGGGCCCTCTCATGTGCAATTTTTATTTTTTTATTTTTTTTAAACATGGATGGCATTATGGCAACAACAAGATAAAAGTCAATACTTTTAAAAAAATAATAATAATTGATAAATTATTAAAGTTTAAATCATTCAACAAGTTTTAACATGACAAAGTCACAAAAACAACATCGAATAAACACACATATCCATGAAATTGAATGGTGAACCGTAAATGTACAGACTACAATGGGCCCTGGCTAATCTAAAATATTAATATTTTATATAATATAACAAATTATCAATAACATAAGTAGAAAATCATTGATTAATTTATGGAATTTATGAAATGGGCTAACAAGCAACAACTCCAAAACTAGATACAATAATGACAACATGCCTCCAGGTGGCCCACAAGCAAATACTTGCTTTCAATGGTCCTCGAGCAGTTATCGAATCGAACTATTCAGTTTAGCCCTTGTTTGGTCTAGAAGTTTGAACAACTTCTCAAAAAACTCATTTTCAACCAATATTTTTATGGGACCCACAACTTTCACATTTTCAACCTTTTTTTAGCCACACATTCTTTAGAAAATTCAATTTTCTTCCAAAAATCCCTACACCAAACGATCTCGTAATGTCAATTAATCTCACTACCGTTATCATATGGTGGCCCAAATTTATTGGTTTTATAAAAAAAACACAATAGACACTTAGTTATGTATAGTTATAACATTTTCTATATTTTCACTTCTTGGAATGTTGCTTATTCAATTTGACAATGGGACCTCATTTTAAAGGTATTAGGTATCGAGATGATTCTTCTTGGAGTTCACTTCATTTACTACAGTTCATTTAACAGGTTAGCTTATGATCTCGAATACTTGGTATTCAATGTGCCTGTAAATTTGATGCCAGAAATACATTTTTTCAATTTGTTCGATATTTTACCTAAAAGGAGTAATTGAAAAGAGTCCTACCGAAATCATTTTATATGTGTTGTTTCTGATCAACGTTGAGTCATTGTTTGATACTCAATCTCTTCTGCAGAGAATCATGGCAGTGAGTTTTCTCTTCTTTTTTTTTTTGGGTGGGTGGGTGGGGGGGGATGGGTGGTTGTTACCAGCCCTTCATTGGTATGTGAGTCGTGAGCGTTTAGCGTTATCACATCTTCCTTCATTTCCCTCTTATATTTCTAATGCGGTTCTTCACTTGTAATCTTGAGATAAAACATACTTCATATGCTGTATAAATACACGTTTGTTTATTTTCAATCTAGTACGATTTCTCTCTTGTATTATACATGAAATCTGTATTCTAGTTTACAGTCATATACTTCACCCTCTCCTGCGTTTACTATTATCTCCTTGTGAAGGTTTTTTTAGCACCGTGTTATGAGCATTAGTTTATTATTATTTGACAAGCTCTTCATCTGATACAACTCTTCCAGTTTTTCTCATAGTTCTTTCACAGCAAATATTCCATAAATATTTGCAAGAATATTTTTGACCAAACAAAGTTGTAACATGCTAGCAGCCTTCAAATCCAAATCTTCACAATATTTATCACTCGTGTTGCATTCCGTTTCTTTGTCAAAATTCGGGGTTGGTTTTTCTTTCAAAGCTTTCTGCAATTTTGTCTAAATCAATACATCCATGACTTGTACTTACCACAAGCCAAAATTAATCTTCCAGTCAAATTTTTCCACGTTGTACTTTCAAACATATTTTCTTCTACTCCAAAAAAATCTTCGAACCACCTGATGCTTTGTTAATTAGACGTCGATTTTCCCGTCAACGGGGCCACTGTTGGGAATTACACACTAATTCCCTCTCTAATTAACCTCACAGAAATTTTTGATGTTTAAGAAATAATTGAGCCAACAAGAAAATAAAACAACAACGCAAAATTTACGGACTGCAAAAACTTTTCACTATATAATAAATTGTTATAATTATATAGAATAGAATTTGCACTCACCAAACCCCCAAGTATTGTAGGAAAAATAATCAAATTTTACCACATCTAACAATTTCTACTTCTTTGTACAACCCACAAAGAACCCAAGAAAAATCAGGATGTTATACTGCATTTTTCTTCACAATACTCTCTATTCAATATGCAATTAATTGGCTCCTCAACACACATATTTATAGGTAAACATAACCCAAAAACGTGTATTACTTGTACCCCAAGATGTTTCCTTGTTGAAGTAGAATAATTATAATTAGGAAAGAAATTCACGTTAAAAAAATTATCTTAATTTTCTTTTCACCTTTAACTTGGTTTCCAAATCAACCACTTTAATAAGAAAATCAATTGTTTAAGATATTTTTGGGTCAAAACCAATAAGAAAAACACTTGGTTGTGTATATGTTTTTGAAAGTACTCATGTATTTTATGCTCTTTGTTCTCGATTGAAGCATTGAATAGAAAAAATCGCAATATAACATATCCGTCCTACATTAGGAGGAACCAACTGGCATTCCACATTTGTAGTGAAAGCTCTGTTTGTTAATTTTTTATTTTTTAAAACATGTTTTTTAAATAAAATATATAGTAGAAAAGTGACGAGAGAAAATGTGTGTTGTTAAAAAGTGAAATGGAAAATTGTGTCGTAAAAACATGTTTGCTAAATAGAGGCTAAGCCCTTGTTTGATGCTCCTACTTTTTGAGAAAAAGATAGTTTTGAAAAATCGTGTGATTAAAAAGTGATTTGAAAAGTATAATATTGTGGGTAGGGGTGGGCAAAAAAAAAAAAAATCGGAACCGTTATGACCGAACTGGAATAGTATGGTTTTAAAACAATAAAATAAGAAATTGGTTTTGGAATCGAGAACCGGTTGGTTCTCGGTTCAGATTTTAGAACCGAAAATCGAAGTTAGAACCAAATCTGTAACCCTTGTTTATTTTTTTGATGGTTTTAATTGTTTGTCCTAAAACTAAAAATCAAAAGAATTTGTAATTTTTTTGGGTAAAGTGAAAATGATTAAGTTCTTTTTATGAAATTTGTTACGTCTCTACCTCGTTGTATCTTTTAACTTCACACTTGATTGAAATTCTTAGTAAATGAAAATAGAATGAGACTAACTTATTAATAAACGAAGTTGTAAATCACCATGATGGAGTTTATTAAATAATTAAATACAAAAATAAAACAATTAATAATAATACATTTAAAACTTATGATTCATCCCACAAGTTTACTTGTATGACTTCTTGCCATACTCGAAAAACCTTCCAAACCATTTTTTCTTATTTTGGTGTATGCATATCTTCTATTTCATGGAAAATCCTATACTTTCTTCAGGGTGAAAGAATTTTCGAAATCCTTGATCTTGGTATATTCGGTAGAAGTTTATTTTATGTTATTGGCTAACTTCTCGAGGCCCAATACCCGTCGATAAGGCCCCTGAAAAATAATTATTATTTTAGAACCGAAATCGAATGATTTGCTTCTCGCGATTCAATAGAATCGAATGGTTCTATTTTACAAGAACCGGAAAAGTATTGTTCAGTTCCGATTCTTGAGATACCCGAATCGAACCACTCGACGGCCACCCCTAATTGTGGACTGAATTTTTTTAAATGGTTGAAATTGATTACTGTAGAAAAAAATAGTAAATTTTATCAAAAAGTAGAAGCATCAAACAAGGGCTTAATAATTTCCATTTCCTTATCAAAGAAGTCCACAGAGTATTTCGAGCTTCAAATTTTGAAGGTAAAAGTTTTATCTATAAAAACATGTTTTTTTATGTTTTCAAAGTAAAATATGTGGTTGAAAAGTTGAGAAAAAAATATGTTTAATTAAAAAGTGATTTGAAGAATTGTGTTTTAAAAAAATATGTTTTTAAATACATTTGTTAAACAGAGGCCTAAGAAATTTGATATGAAATTCACGCCCCGTTTCGGAGGCCACAGGTTCAATTTTTTTTTATTTGACATTTTGATTTTTTTAAGGTAAAATATGTGGTTAAAAATTGAAAAGAGAAAATATGTAATTAAAAAGTGATATAAGAAATTGTGTAATTTAAAACATGTAATCATTATATAAAAAAAAAAACAAAAAAACAAAAGTTGCCGAATACTGTTCGGATCTTTTGTTTTTGTTTTTAATTTGTTTATAAACCAAATTTTAAATTATACAATTTCTCAAATCAATCTCTAATCTTACACATTTTCTCTCACCACTTTTTAACCATCCATCTACTTTAAAAAAAAAAAAAAAAAAGGTTGAAAAATTATGATTTTAAACCAAATTGAGCCTCTGAACACGTGAGTTTTCTTGCTTCAACCTTAAGCACTAAACAGTAACATAAGACATGGCTCGGAGGCTGCCTTCCCGCCTTTCCATATTTCCATCTCTTCTCAGCGTCACAAAAACCCAACCACAACACCCATTGTTACCTTTCAGATCGCTATCTCTTGCTGATATCAGGTCACGAGATTCCCAATTTATTGGCTGCTCTTATCCCATATCACAAGGTTGGTTTTCAAATTTTACCCATTCTTGCAGGCTATCTGTTCGTTGTAAGTTCGCAAAAAAGACATCAAAGTTTATTGACAACCATTTTCCTTTTTTAATTCAGTTGTATTGATTAATGGAAGAAATGTGAATTTGGGTTGAATTCGTAAATCATATATATTTTATTTATTTTTTCATTTGCCTGCCACAATTATATTTCGAGTGCAGTTCTGTGCTATTGTCTTAGTGTTTTTATTTCTGGTTGATATGCAAATGTTTGATTGCAGCATCACGTTCTTATGCGCGTGATAAGCGTTCAAGTTATGATCTATTTGGCGGTAAAATTCCGAGAGCTAAGGAGTTTAGGAAAGAGTGGGCAAAACAAATGGATGATGAAGAGGATCATCTTTGGACGGGAAGTGAAGATGAGAATGATACCGAGAGAAACAGTCACAGCGAGCTTAAAAAGGAAATTAAGAAAGCAAAGCAACGGGCTAAAGATCCCTCTGATCGCATTGATGCCGATGATAGTGATGAATTGTATAGCATGTGGTCAGATAGTGATGAAGAGAAGACACTGTGGACCGGGGATGAAGGAGACGATGACGATGATATTCCTACAGAACCTGTCCCAAATGAGAAGAGTGATGAATATATAGATAAATTGTTCGAGTTCGAGGAAAAACCAAAATATCGAACACTTGCTGAAGCATTGAAAGATGAGCAGGAGCCTGAAGAGTTGTCCCCTGGAAAACAAGCTCGAAAACTTGCAGTAGAGAACGCCCTCAAGAAATTAAAGAAAGGGCCGGATGGGCGGTACATTAATGTGTGGGAAGTCATGAGTGATTTGGACATTCTCATTGGAGCTTTCGAGAATATCGTCTCAGGACCAGAATATGAGGAGCTTAGGCAAGGTGGGCCTAAGAAATTGAACATTCAGTTTTTTAAGGATATTCAAGCTCGTATGAGGGATCCGAACTATAAGTTCTCGCCTGAGTTGAAGTTAAAGCCAAAGAGCAAACTTGTTCCGAGAAAGAAATGGCAGAAGACCCAGTCGAGACGTAGGAAAGCGCAGAAGCGATGATTGACTTGCAGCTGCTTCTGCTGTCTAGAAAGTAAGCTGTAATCTCCATCCCTTAGAACTCCCTTACAGTCTTAAATCTTGTTGCTAGGGACTGGCTTGCACTCTTGAATCTAGTGTACAAAGTTATTTTTGTTTGATTTGATTAGAATTTGAGGTCAAAATAGTGAATCTCTCCATTAGGAATTCAAAGATTAACATTAAGCTAACTACAAATCTGATCCTTGCATCCAAGATCATCATACCCCGTCAAATGTGTGAGGTTTTTCTCTTCGGATATTTGAAGCTTGAAATTGCTGATAAGAGGCGTTTGATACCAATAAGAGTCGGTTTGATTGCAAACATGAAAAATGAGTGAAAAGAAAATAAATTATTCCATAAAAAATAAAATGAAAAAATCTGGGTGTGTTTGATTGAAAGTGAAACTGGTATTTGAAAATATGTTAAAGGTGAAAACTTTTCCTTGTTTTTAAGGAAAAACACCGAGATAATAGTCATAAGATGATAATATTTTTTACCTAATAAAATTGCGATCAAACGTCACATTTTTCATTTTTCATTTTCCATATGTATGTATCAAACGGACCCAGGAGAATTTCTTTTCAAATAGTATTAAACTGACTGACTCTGGATGAGGTAAAAGATAAATGTTAACCAAATTGCATATTCATCTACATAATGTGCACCACTTGCTACAGAAATGCACGTCTTTTTCCTCCTAGACTAGATTGATGAAAGTAGGTATCGTCCATCATGTTATGCCTTCCTGCATTCTTTTGAAATATCAATATTGGACAAGGCTGGCTGTACCAGTAACCTTGCATGTTGTTCATCAGGATCGGTGATGGATAACAGCATTCATCACTTGGCATTCCTGCACAGAATTTTTCTACTCGGGAAATTTCTTGGCCTTCTAGGCCAACAAAACCAGGGTTGTGACCTCGAAGAGACATCATAGAATTCATTCCACTTTCTACAATGCCTGCATCATCGACCAAGCTTTCATCCCAACCTAAACTCTCATCATCCATCTTTGTTTCTGCCCCAAGTCGGTTTTCGTTCTCAGCTTTTAGAAACTCTGTTCCCAAGCCCTGATTCATATATTCCTGAAGGTCCCAGTGATCAGTTTCTGCAGGGTGATCTAAAGTTGCCATTAGATTTTGTATTTGATCAAGGGACTTGTCATCGTCGGGCCAGTTGGCTATTTCTCCGTCCTCACTTGGGTTTGACGGCCAAAGCTTTGCGTGTTTACCGGATTTAGCCAGTTTTCTAATCAGTGTTGCACAATCAACATTTCCTGATACTGTCACCTTGTGTTCTTCAGCATCTACTCTCACTTCGTAAACACCTGAATCGAAAGTCATCCAAAAAAAATAGTAAAAACACGTGTTTTGCTTTCCTTCCTTGATTCCAATATGAAAAACAAGTCAAAATCATGAAAACATATTCCCTTAGTGTGACCAGAGATGCAATATTTCCTACATGAGCCAAATCCCAAGCCTCTTATTACATGAAACAGAACGGCTTTTCTTCTTCAAGAAAACCATAACGAATTCAGAAAAAGTGTAAAATGAACAAAGAAAAGGTGTTGTTGGGAAGGTTAGTACCTTCAGTTCTGCGAAGAAGTTTCTTCACCTTTTGCACGCAGCCATGACAATGAACATGAACCTTGAGAATATGTGTCTGTAAAACATATACATGAAGTTAATACATTCTTAAAGAAAACAATGGGAAATTATTAGATGAAGTGGAAGGTGCAGTTACTTTTATCTTTACAATATCAAAGATCTCCCCAGACATTTCCCACAATGGTTACTTTGTACACTTTTTCGGAAAGTGAAGTATGAAACTGATTTTCCCCCTTTTGGCCTTTCTACCGGCATAAAATGGCTTGAAGCCTTGAACCAAGAAGTCAAGTTCTAGTACTGGGATACTGCAAAACAACCACATGACCCTACTGCTAGGTCTCAGTATAAACCAGGGTTATATTGTGCCAGTGCAGTGTATCTCTTTTGAGCCCTGTTATAATTTTAGGCTACATTTAGCGGCTGAAATAAATAGAATTTGATTTATAATGTGTATTATTTAAATTTTTTAGGTAAGATGCGTGATTAAAAATTGGAGAGAAAAAATATATGGTTAAAAATTGATTTGAGAAATTGTGTCAATTTTAATTTGGAATTATAGTGGCTACTAAATGGAGCCTAAGCCCCTATTCGACAAAACCATTTAAACCAAAATTTTAAATTGCACAATTTTTCAAACCGCTTTTTAATCACATGTATTTTCTCTCTTCAATTTTTAACTACATATTTTACCTAAAAAACTCAAATAATTAATTTAATATGATTATAATAGCCGTCGAACAGAACCTAAGTCTATATTCTTTAACGTAATCATTACAATTTTAATAAATCAATTTATAAATAACACAATTTTTATCACACACATTTTTCTATCCACTTTTTAACCACTTATATAAAAAATATAAATAAATCAATTTATAGTTGCAACAGTGTTAAAGAACAGGTTCTTAATACATTTTTCCCTCTTAATGTGTAACCACGCATTCTTCATAAAGTCATTCTGTACAAAAGTGAGATCAAACAAAGACACACAGAACATTTTGGCCTCGTTCTCTTTACTGTTTTGAAATCGTTTTCTATTTTTATTTTTGAAAATACTAAAAATGTGTTCTCTTTCCTATTTTTCAAAATGTGTTTTTCATAATGAAAAAATAGAAAATATGTGGTTGAAAAATGAAGAGAGAAAATGTACGTGATTTATAAATCGTGCCACAGGAATCGAATTTGAGAACGAAAGTTGCACACTTGTACCGAAATGAACATTCACTCATCACATCCACCTCAGAATCAATGGTTCACAATAGTTCAATCACATTGTGGGTTACACTTTTTTTTTTCACAATAGTTCAATCATTAATTTGTTCTCAATTTTCGATTTCTTTAGCTTTATCCATCTCTACGTATATGCATTGAAGAGAGAGTTTAGACAGGTACCCGATTTGATTTGACCGAACTTTTGATTCTTTGCAACAGACAGACATTCTTCATGTATTACTTTCAGTTTACAAATTCCTCTTTTGGTAAACAACCAACATACCAAAACGCATGTACAACATTCAACCTCAGGCACAGTATAGGCATGTTTGATCTATATTGGACAACACTTGAACTTCTTTTCCTCTTTTTAATAATGTTGAATCTATTTCCCAAAAAAACTGTATGAAGTTAGGGTTAGGCTAGGGTATCCTTCTAAACCTTCTAAACCAGAAGAAGAACGCATCACATGCAATAGAACTATTCAGATTTTTTTTTTTTTTTTTTCTATGAATTTATAGAGAAATGATCTAGTGCACGTTGGACGTGCACTGCATCCCACCCCAAATTGGGGGGGGGGGGTGATTTTTTTTGCACTGGACGTGCACAGTATTGTGCACTATATCATTTCTATGGATTTATATGCTTGAACTATTACGAAAAGTTGTCACATACTATTCCTCTCTTTTTTTGAATAGAGGACTTGGTATATTTCGTGCTCGACATTTGCAATTTATTACTTATCTACCTCAACTTTGTTTAAGTACCAGACATTCACAACTATTCATTTAGCCTCTGTTTGATGAATATTAATGAATATTAAAATCGGATGTTTAATATATTTTGATAAAAAAATGATGAAATATGTAATTAAAAAATAGTGAGACCTATAATATATATAATTGAGATTGATTGTTGACTTTGACTTAAATTAAAATCAAAGAGGGCTTTAATTACAAATCATGTTCCTATTGACAGAATACACATGAAAACTTGCCGTTATCTCATCCATGTATATTTCATGGGATATATCACTCCTCTCGATGTTTCGAGACTCCGCTATTAACAGGTCTAATCAGGGACGGGACAAATACTATTTGCCAGCCACCAAAACTCACCATCCTTGTATCCCAGCCACCACCATCCCCGTCTCAAAGTTGCTATGCCGAAGTATTCACTTTCAACTCTCCTTTCTTGTTCACAGTCACATACTTTTATCAGTAATCATATTAATAAAATCTCGATCGACTTTTGCTTTTGAATCTTGGATAATTCAACTTCATATACTATAATCTTGATGGATTTATTCTTGATTGTCCAAATATTCTTCAGTAGCAGAAACTGATTAAGATTGAGAATAGTTTTCAAGGGACAAATGGTTCCCAAGTAGGCGGTAGGCTTTCATAATAAGTAAAGTAGGTGAATTCGAATACATATATAAAAAGTAAAAACAAGAAAGACAAAATAATTTGAATAAATTTCCACCATGATCAAAACTACATCTAAGGATAAAATTATACCCTCGGTCTTGAAGGAAGATTTCCCTCTCATTCATTTCTAAAGCTATGGGAATTAAAGAAATTGCTTAGATGAATTTGAATGATAGTATTTAAAGAACCTATACAAGCACTCGGAGGAACCAACATAACCACACGTCCAAGAAACGGACAAGACAAGGTTGATAAATGCATTTGTTGTCGTGATCGAATTTCTTACTATAAAATATTGTCTCCTTGCATCCGTATTCCAGATTTCGACGAGATTTTGACTGATTCAACAACCTTTTCCATGACTCTACAACGTTCGTGACCAATTGGCAAAGAGCATTTTCTACATACGTCATCTTCCATGCCACAACAGCGTGCACATTCTATATGCACTATATTAAAACCCAGAAAAAATGAAATATATTATAGAAATTCTGGGTGTTTATTCAAAGCCAGATACTCATGCAGTAGATATAGGAAAAGGAAAAATACATGGAAGACTGGGAGGCTGAGGGGGTTACGACACACGGGACAAAATCAGCAATAGGGTTCGATAAAATCACAGAAAGCTGCCCATCTGTTTCCACTTCTCCTCCTTCTTGAGAGTCCATAGATTGTTGTTTTCTTGGAATTCGCTGCTTCCCTGTTGGTTGAGCAGCAGCAGAGGTGGTGGCGCGTGCAGGTGCAATGGGGGTAGGAGAGGTGGAGGTTAATCTAGGTTTCTTGTTGAAGGTTCCAGGGGATCGGCTGCGCGCGCACTACAACAAAAAGGCCCTTTTGCAACATGCAAACGGCAACATTCATCAATTGCATGTTGCTAAAAGGGGTTTATAGCAACATTCACTTGTTG
This sequence comes from Ligustrum vulgare, assembly GCA_963555705.1. Taxonomy (NCBI): domain Eukaryota; kingdom Viridiplantae; phylum Streptophyta; class Magnoliopsida; order Lamiales; family Oleaceae; genus Ligustrum; species Ligustrum vulgare. Next base: position 53,338,474 of record OY743173.1, on the reverse strand, counting down.
CATGTTGCATTTGATTCATTAAATCGAGTTTTAGCAACATTCAACAAATAAGTGTGGCTAATAATAAGCTTTTGCAACATTCATAAAAATGTTGCAATAAGTTTAAGCATTGGAAACGCGCAACGTGCGTTGCAAAAGCTTAGAGTTTGGCAACGCGCAATGCGCGTTGCAAAAGCAACGTGCAATGCGCGTTGCGATAGGTATCTATTGCAACGCGCACCGCACGTTTCCAAAGCTTGGGCTTTTGCAACGCGCAGTGCGCGTTGCAATAGCTTAGGCTTTTGTAACGCGCATTGCGCGTTGCAATAGGATTTTCGGGCTAAATTTTTACATTTACCAAATGTTGGGACTTAATTACAAATCTCAATCCTCTAAACATAAACCTATTTTACACCAAAATGAAAAAATCTGAATTCATTTCCCCCCACACCCGATTCTCTACATTTCCCAAACCTACCCACCTCGCCCAAATCATCTCTCTCAATCTCGTCGACCTGTGAACGAGCCTTAGGAAGGGGCATCTGATAACACATCTGATAAGAGATATCCAAGTCCAAAAATCAGTCCAACAATCCAACTACTCCACAGCACTCGTCTGTGATTGACTGCGACTGGCGACCGTGCTGCAAGCGCTACCCGGCGACGGCGACGATGCAAATCCAGGCCAGCCACCGGCGACTCCAACTTCCGAGCTTCAACCAGTATCCCACCAGTCCACGGCGCCCACAGGTTACTCTCTCTCTCTCTCTCTCTCTCTCAAATCCCCTAACCCGGCTTCGATTTCGACCGTTCGAACTTCGTCGGTTCCGCGGCTATTTCTAACTCCAGCAGTGCTGCAGTACCTTCTATTTGAAGACAGAGTCCAGCAGACAAAGTAGTTCTACACTCTTCATTGAGGAAGCACTTTCAAATCTTGAGACAGATGGAGGAAATATGGAATCCTTTACCTTTTATCTTCTGGATGACCACACTGATGAAGCTCTGCAGGTGAACTTTCTAAAATGAAAACATATTGAGGAATTATTATCTTTGGGTCATTTTGAGTTAGAATGCAGTGTTGTTAATTACACTATCTTTTGGCCTCAGAGCTTTAGGACTTCGGAATTTGAATTCACAAATAATCATTTTTTGTTTGAATGGAACGTTGAATTAATTATTCTATAGCAATATCATCATATATAACTCCAAAATCATCATTGCTTTAGCATAGCTGGTAATGATCTTGATTCAATATTTGCAGAATATTCAGAATCTCAGATGATGCTGTGTAATGATATGCTGGTTCACTATATTTTTTCTAACAGAATTGCGAAATAATCTTTAATATTTTCACTGCTTCGGTTTTCACGTAATGTGTAAAATATGCTGCTTGTTTGAATGATTTGGTTTGTATAGCATTCTAGATATATTACTACTATGTTGCAATTCATTCAGCAACTTGAATTGAATACTCATTTGGTTTACACATCTGTTGGCTTCCATTTCTTGTTATGTCACAATTTAGCTTCACATAGAATTTGGTAGATATTTGGAAAATTGGAATATATTGATGGTGAAATCAGTGTTATGCCTCATACAGTAACCAACATGTAAGGAAAGAAAGGAAAAACCAAGATGGAAACTTCCAAGTATGTAATATGCAAGTACAGTTTATTTCAGCGGAAGGCTGAAAAATTGCCAAGACTTCATTTTTTGAAGTTATAAACGTAGCTTGAAAATCTAATTGAGAAAATAATACTGGTTTTTCGAAAACTTATTTTCCTATCCCACGTGTCAAATCCTGTGGTTTCCAATTCTGTTAGTAAGGAACAAAGGGCTTCAATAGATGCATTGAATAGAAACAAAGACGTGGAGTTTCCATGGTTTTGTTGTGGAAGATGTGTAGCAATTGTAGGCAATCACTTGGTAAATTTAGATTTCAGTTTGGACATGAGCCATTAAAGTCTTCAGCCCCTTCATCAACTAGGTTTATTAAAATATCTAATTTCTTTTCCAGAGTAATTTGGGCAATTTCTTCATCAAGTATTAGTATACTACCTTCTTTATGCATTTTATGAGGAAATTTTTTATTGTTGATCATCTAATTATTTTTAATTTTTTGCTTCTTGTATTTTATTTTATTTTAATTTTTTGCTTACTGCTAAGAGCAAGATCATATTATAGATATCATCCCAATTTATATATTTCAGAACCATCATACTGATGCTCTTGGTGTATTAATTGTATATTGAATATTGATAATTCATCACTTGTATTGCTAGGAAGCATCTCGCCTTCTTCCTGAAATTGCAGGCCCAACAATTCATCCCAAGGTTGCGCAGGTTCTCTTAGAGAGACAACTGTTGGGATTTTTTGGTCCCAATCAAACCTCGGGGGCAATGATAATAAACAGTGTCGGATTTTAAGCTTCGTAGGCCCTCGTATATTATTATCTTCCGCTGCATTATTGACTAATCTCGATCACTTTGTGTCTTGCGAGGTTGGATTATTCAACAACAACAACCTGATGCAGCTCTCATGCTTTTGAGGTGGTCAGGACAAGATGGTGGAGCTTCATTAGTTTCACTTGAGGAGACTGTTAGTGCAGTTCGAGTCCGGGTGGAATGTGGGCTTCTGACTGAGGCATTTTTGTATCAGAGAATGGTACGCATAAAGGTCAAGGATAAGAAACCGAGGGATGCTTCAGATAAAGTAAAAGATGACTGCTGGAATTGGGTACTCTGGGTGGAGGCATTGGTGACTGAAATATGTTGTCTTTGTATTAGGAGAAACTTGGTTGATCAAATGATTGAATTGCCCTGGAATCTTGACGAGGAGAAACATCTTCATAAATGCCTATTGGATTTTGCTATGTATAATCCTTCAAAGGCTGTTGGAGGTCTTCTCGTGGTTTTCTGTTTACAGGTATTCCTGCATTTGTATTTAGGTGTAGAGCCCTCTATTTTTTTTTATGTCCTATATAGTTTAGATATGTGCTAACTCGTGGAGTTTTCTTAATTCAAAGTAATTTATGAATTATTGACACGAATGTTTTCCTTTGTGGCTTAATACGGTTATATAAATTTAATTTTCATTTTGAAGTTAATCGATAAAATGTGGCTTTTGTTTTGCTTATAAAATATAATCTATGATTGCTCACGTGTTTTTAAGGCTTCACTTGGTTTAGGACGTGAAATTGTTTCCAAGCCATTTTAAGAATCATTAGAAAAATTTTGGTATGTGCTGCTAGTTGCTTAGTTTGTTGAGTTAGTTTTTAATATTAAAATATTCATGTCATGATTGGCATATTGATCTTTCTTTGTTAGGTGTGTGTGGTTTCGGATTATATAGTGTTGGTGTAAGATTTTGGAAAGATAAAACCATCTTAATGTCGGCTTGATTTCTTCCAGACTTGTCTTTTGCAAATATCTCTAAAAGCGAAAATGTGAAAAGCACCTGAATACAAGCGCCCACTCCCACCTCGGGCGACCTAAATTTCTGTTGTCTTAAGTAGCTCTAAAATCTTAAGTAGCTCTGCCACCAGCCTTATTACTACTATGAAACTCAAAGGTGTTCCATCTTAGTTCTACTTAGCCTAAACTTCAAATTTTCAAAGTTCTTGTAGTTTGATGATGAATGAGTTTTTAGTTTGATGTTTTAAAGTATTATGGTGGTTGTGATATCCCTCTACAGGTTGGCTAAGTCCAATTTATAGGGGAGACTCTGTCCAAATTTCTGTAAAGTTTTACAATCGAAAATGATAATTTTAATATTTAGTATGATTTATTTCTACATTTTTGCATTCAGTGTAGTTGGAGTCTTGATGATTAAATTATTATAATGTCTTTACAGGTAAAAGTCAATTTTGCAGTTCTCTCATAAGATAGTTTGTCATGGGTATAGTTCAAGCTAGACTTCAGAAGCCAGGGAGGTACTCATCTTTAATGATGATTCGTGTTGAAAATGGTGATAGTAGCTCCTTTTTGTATGGCTACTGGTCTGTTAGAGATATTGTTGCAATTTAGAGGGGTAGTAAATGTCAAACTTTAGATGTTCAATCAAATAGATGAAAATTTTATATTGCAGATTTTGTTTTAATGTTGGAAAACAAAGTACCGTAATTTTTGTTAAGTATTAAAATATGTGGTATAATTTTCTTAAAATGCTTGCATTTTATTGTGAATAGTTGATTTGTTTTTATAGCACATGTGTTTCATATTTTACATATTACATATATGTTTGAGAAATTTGTTGGTTATCAGTGGAATTATCTATATTGATTTAAAAAAAATTTGTTAAAGATCAACGGCAACGCACAATGAGTGTTGCCAAAAGTATCAACAGCAACGCGCAAAGAGTGTTGCTAAAAGTATCAACGGCAACGCGCAACGAGTGTTGTCAAAAGTATCAATGTCAACGCGCAACGAGTGTTGCTAAAAATATCAACGGCAACGCGCAATGAGTGTTACCAAAAGTATCTACCGCAACATGCAAAGAACGTTGCTAAAGGTCTACCGCAACACGCAATGAATGTTGTCAAAAGTATCAACGGCAACGCGCAATGAATGTTGCCAAAGCTCTACCGCAACGCGCAGTGAACGTTGCCAAAGGTCTACCGCAACACGCAATCCATCCTTTTGCAACACGCAATGAACGTTGCCGTTGGCTGCTTTTTGTTGTAGTGACGCCTAGGCAGAGGTACTGTTCATTCTCACTGGCTCCATCTTCATCAATCTGTCTCTAGCTTCATATCCACTAAGAAAAATTGTAACCACAATCCCAAACCTTTCATCATTTTTGTAGACTTTACCAAAACCTTCATTTTATATCACACACATTCCCAAACATTTAAAATAGCCTCACCACAAGGACAAAATGACAGAAATTATCAATTCAACTATTAGTTGACCAACGGTCAAAGATATGACCAAACTTGGAATAATGTTGAAAGGGTAAAATTAATATCTTCAGTATTCAATATGATGGGACACAGGAGAAATATTTATTTATTTTTATCGTTAATTAAATAAAAACTAATAAATTAGGCCAATAAAGGTGTGATTAACAAACAAATTATATAACAGATTATTCACACGGATTTTAAGATGATGGCAGATATTTGAGGATAACACAAAATAAAAAACAAATCCTTTCCTATTACAATTTACAATGGATAAATAGACTCAAATAATAACATGGAGATCCATCAATACACTTAGCATTTAACAACAGTTGAAGTCAATGATTATCAAAGCAAATTAGAACATAACAAGTGAATTTAGATACAGTAGCATCTTCGATTACTTTAGGGAGATTCATGGGGACGCCATATGACAACTTCCAAATCGATTTTACCACTGGAACCAATAAAATCATTTGGAACCACAAGATATTTTTTCACAGGAGGCTGTGCAATCCATTTTGGAATGTTATCTGCAACTGACTCTAGTTTGATTGAGCTCTCTCCATCTTTCAATGTAAGAGTATAAGAGTATCTTCTCTTGGCCGAAGATGGTCCGATACAAACAACATTGAGTAAACTTCCAAGACGATTGATAGAGCGATTAAGGATAAAAAGTGTCCCTTCAGTCTTTTCTTGAAGAAAGAGTCGTTTCTGATTTTTGTCCAAGGAAATGGGGACAATAAGGCTGAAACGAAATCCCTTGGAACAATTTGAATGCTTTAACTCAAAGTGTGTATACAAGCCTTTGGAAGAGCCAACAAAGTCGCAGGCGAGATGAGGACAAGAACAAGGCATATAAATGCATTCTTTCTCATGATCAAGTTTATAACTGTAACTTATTGTCTGCTTGCAGCCGTAGTCCACATTTTGACAAGAGATTTTGACTGATTCAACAACCTTTTCGATGGCCCTGCAACGGTTGTAACCAATCGGCAAAGAGCAATTTCCACATCTGTTTAACATCTTGGTGCAGCATGGTGCACATGCTATATGCCCATTCTCACACTAGATTAAATATCAGAAAAATGACACATTAGAACAGTTTTCTCCGTACTCTTGTCCCATACCTTGAAAGTACATATGCTGTTTCTTCATAACACAAAGGGAACAAAGGACAATTCAGATGTTGCCAAACGAATTGCAACTTAATCCCTTTCATAAGCAATGCTACATTTTAATCTTTGTTCAAGATTACATGCTAAACGTATGCCGCCATCTTTGATCAAAAAAGAGAACAAAGACATCTAGTCTAACTCACATAGGTGCTTATGCCTAGCTGACTCCTCAAAATTGTGACACTATCCTAGTTAGTAGTGTAGATCAAGAGCTAGGTACCATGACAAACCTATCGAAATAATCATGGAAAAGCAATTTTTAGTATGTCCAACTAGTCAAGATAAATAGGAAGACATTAATGCTCTATCAAATGCATGGGGAGAAAGACGACATCTAGGCCTCCATTTGGTAAAGTGATTATAAACCAATTTATAATCTACACAATTTTCCAAACCATTTTTTAACTGCACATATTTTATCTCTCCAATTTTTAACCATACATCTTACCTCGAAAAATCAAATAAATTGGTTTATAATCACCAAAGTGGGTCCAAACAGATGCTAGAGAATTGTCAATATTCAATACTATAACCCGGTACTAAGCATGAGCAACTTCTCAGAACTTCTGTTTGCTGAATGATTGAAATATTACGGTTATTTTAAGAACAATTTCTCCCTTTATAACTTAGTAACGTCTTCCAATTTCTCTAAAAATTTCTTCTACCACCAAGACCCACTCTGTTGTTGTCATTGCCACCTTCGACTTCACCTCATCTCCAATTACCTTGTTTCCCCCACCATGGTAAGCCACCAGGTCATGCTTCTTATTTTTAAGGGTTAATAGAGATTGTATGGGTCTAATGGTCAGTCTGAAGGAAGGAATTTCACAGATGAGAATGAGGGAGTGGGACATTATTTGGGAGGATATAACAAAGTTCTAGCTGCAGGGTTAATTACCAAATTAGTCACTAAAGTTTTCAAGGACCACTGAACTTCAAAAGCTTTCTCGTTAGTCACTAAACTTTACAAAAAGTAATCCCATTAGCCACTAAATTATGAATGAGATTACATTTTATTAAGTTCAGTGATTAACGGAGAAACTTTTGAAGTTCATTGAACCCTTTAAAACCTTTCACAAAGTTAAGTGACCAATCAGGAAAGTAAAGTTTAGTGACTAACTTGAAAACTTTTGAATTTTTGTGACCAACTGCAAAGTTCAGTGACCACTAGAAACTTTTGCAAAGTATCAATAAAGTAATTGACCACAGTTTTATCGATCTTTATGTATTTTTAGACTTTCTTTTTTCTTGTATTCTTACCCTATTATTTTATTCTCCCTAGTATCATCAAACTTGGAAAAATAAAAGTTTTTATCTCGGGTAACTGACAAGGTTATCTGCTCACCACTCTAATATCAAAGACGATCTAAATTGAACCAGCCCATGGAACATTCACACGCCTAGCATAGTTAACCAAAAATGAGGTTATGACAAATTGTTAGATTCAAAATCAAATTCAATTACCTATGTGCAAGCCTCTCGAATTAAAGCAACGATTGAAGCACCAATGTTTGTGCTGGTTTCACCTCCTTTTGGTTATTCATTTGCCCCTTTGATCTTAGATAGGTCAGCACATGATCAGTTATCCCCCGGATAAATTAAAGGACTATTCATTTTTCTAAGTTCGGTGATATTAGATAGAATAAAATTGTTGGTAAGGGTACAGAAAAAGGCTAAAAAATGAAAAATGGTAAAAATGGGATTTAATTACTAGATTGGTAACTGAACTTTGCGTAAAGTATTCAAGGGGTCACTGAACTTCAAAAGTTTCTCATTAATTGCTAAATTTAAAAGGTTTCTCCGCTAATCCTTGAATTTCAAAGTTTTCTCATTAGTCACTGAGTTTTTCAAAAGTTTCCCCGTTAATTGCTGAGTGATGGGTGAGATTTTTATAAAACTTAGTGGCCAATGAGGGAAAAAAAATTTGAAGTACGGTGACCATGTGGAAACATTTCGCAAAATTCAGTGACCAATCAGGTAATTAACCTTTTATCAACCATAAGAATGGGAAAAATGGAGACGGAAAGACGTCTTTTGTTAGTATGTTGAGAAGAAGGAAGTGTCTTTCACAATGAAAGAATTATCCACTATTTTGCGGAACATTCCAGGCCAATCAATATATATCAACATGAACTTATAATGTGGTAGTTGAGGCGCATGTATTGGTAGACTTAAATCTACACTGTAATTTATTCGTTTCATAAATATAGCTTAAAATCTTTTCACCCAAATGCATCTCAAGTTTTCTGAGAGACTCCCGACTTAGAGCTTTGCCATTTCAAAATACAAAATAATAAATTTTCAAACTACTCTTTGAAAATGCGAAAATTCAGGAAATGGAATCAAGAGAAATTACCAAACAGGTTCTGAACTTAATAATTACAGCTGAATATTTCCTAACTAAGATGCACGTATTTTTTTTTTTCTTCAGTAAAATATGTCCTCGTTCTTTCCACTTCTCTTTTTTCTTTTATTATCTGTATTTTCTTTTTTCTTCACTAAAATATATTCTCATTCTTTTCCACTACTCTCTTTTCTTTTATTATTATCTTCTTCATTTTTTGCAGCCACAATAGTTGTCAAGGGGAATCAATTCGCCGAGAACCAGTTTTGCCCATGATAAGTGTATTAAATACTCCTCGCAAGAACACTTAACTCAATTGTATAACGCAATATACTTGTCAAGCAATGACAAATCTTACACATTTGCTCTTAAATGATCCTAGTTTAATTATATAAGCAAACATTGTAAATAAAACCAACTTTTAAATATCTTATTATTACCAAGTTTAAAACAAGTGTCTACTTAAGAAGTTACTAAGTTTAAAACAAACGTCTGCTTAAAAAGTTAAATCACAAAAATCAATTTGTGTCAACGTACAACTACATATACGTGTGTTGGGAAGCAAATATCTTCTTACATCAGTGTGTTTTAAACAATGAACCCCATTTCAATTTGGTCCAAATGGATAGATGATCTACATACTCTTTACAGCTTAATTCCAAATTAGCATTGGCCAACCTTTCATCAAGCCCCATTGGAACATCTTAAGAAGCTTATAATATGAGCTACTTCAAGGGAAGCTCGCTCGCTCCACTCAACAACAGGAGATGTATACCACTTTCTGTATGTTTATCCATGAATGATTAATTAATTCTAAACAGATACCAAGATGATCTACAAATCTGAAATACCCACTCCTGTAATCTAATTCTTGAACAGCTACAAAAAAATTAACCAATTGAGATTTCCATAGGTCTTCCCTCCAATCCCTCGTACATCGTAAGGCAGTACTTTCAAACTTTTGCAACTGACACATATGTGGAACACTATGGTGTTCTATATGCAACAATTCAAAATAATAGAAGCTAGTGGCAGAGAAATAAAGCATTTACTAAATCAAAACAGGCATGAGCCAGCAAAATTTACAATGTCTCTCTACTGAAATGATTTCATATGGCAATCCAATAGAAAGATCCTCCATACTTTTGCAACTAAATCCCAACGAGTCAAGACACAGAATCAAGAAAAATATAACAGGAAGATTGCACTAATTGGAAAGACAAGACACGTTCAAAGATAAAACACAGAAACAATCATATGCACACACACATAAAGAGGAGGAAATAAGGAGAAAACCTGAAAGACGGGAAGCGTGAGGGGTTCAAGACAAATGGGGCAATCAAGCACATCAGGGTCCGATAAGATCACAGAAAGCTGCCCATCTGTTTTCTCTTCTTTATCTGAAGACTCACGGGTTTCTTCTTCTGTTTCCTCCATAAGCTCTTCTTCTTCTTTTTCTTCTACTTCGTCAATGATTCGAACAAAGATTCCATCATCATCAAATTTTCGTAGTTTCTCTCTTTGTTGAGGAGCAGCAGAGGTTGTGGCGCATCCGACCGCGGTGGGGGTGGAGAATCGAGGCTTCTTGGTGAAGGTTATAGAGGGTCGAGGTTTTTTGGAAGAGAATCTAATGGAGTATGATCCATATTCGTCTTTGTCTTGATATCCATCATTAGTGGGGGTTCGACTATTCTCGGAGACGGGTCGTTTGCCGTTAATGGAATCCCTATCTTCTTCGCCTTCCGATCCACCCACAGAAAACCTCACCATTTCCCTTGGTCTGTTGAATTATAAAATGATATAAACGCAGAAATGGAAGTTGTAGTTTTATGATGACGAGATAATTGCACGTCAACTCCTTATTGTACGCGGAACACCTGTGCTGTGAAAATAGTTCCATATTTAACGAGGAATGCAATTTATCCCAAGGTTAAGATATTCATATTAGTATTACATTCATGCGATACATGATCATTTAATACTCACATATATTAAATTTATATGTTAACACATGAAATAAATATTTAAATAAAAATGAGAAAGAAAGGAAAACAATTAATTACAAAAAAAAGTACATTATAAATACCTTATTATTATTTTTTTTTTTTTACGGTTCATATGTTTATCGTTCAAGGAATTTCTTTAAATATTGTAAATTGAATTGATTTAAAACAAGATCAAAATCAAATAGTTAATTTTTTTATAAATCGATCTATAACGTGAAACCATCGCAATGAGAGAATTTTAAAAAATTAAAAAATTATAGATATGAACTATCAAAATATTCAAAACTTATTCAATAATTTCTAATACAACGTGACTTTTCATTTTTCACCGAGCAGCCAAAGTCTTATACCATGTGAAGTCAAGCTGGCATGAGAAAATTGATCCATGACTTCAAAGGGACCTAATTTTCGAATTTTACATTGTTTGCGTATCATAAGTTGAAGGTGAATGAGTTTGAAAATTTGTGCATATTTGGAGTGGTCGGAATGCTTTGTATAACGGCAGAAATGTTCTACCCGTGCAACGCTAATGTGAAAAATTGGAGGAATATTAGACAGAGTTTTAGGCCACATAGCTTACTCTTAATGTGCCGAGTTGGGAAAATGTAAATCAGCCACAGTATCTCGTAGAAGGTTCTGGAAAGCCCCACCAACTGATGCACTACTTCTTAATACTGATGCAACAATGTACAATGAGGAGGGGTTGATATCCATTGGGGCTATTATCCGTAATCACCGTGGGGAGGTTATATATGGGTTCGTTGGGCAAAGTCGTGCATGGGAATTACTCCCCACTCACAGCGGAATTGTTAGCTACCAGAGAAGGCCTTGAATTTGTAGATGAACTTGGACTATGGGTACACATAGCTGAAACTGACTCCTTGCTTTCGGTCCATGCCATCAACATTCATCTTCCTTATTCTCCTGTGTTGGATGCAGCTAAGGATTGCAGATTACTAATGTCTTGGATGGGGAACTGCTTTATTCGACACACTCCAAAATGAACTAATCAGGTCGCTCACTAATTAGCGTTACTGGCGAAAAGTTCTAGGAACGATTTTATGTATTGTGAAGAGGTTCCAACCTCCATTTTTAATCATATAAATGATTAATAATATTTAGCTTTTTTAAATAAATAAATAAACTCACTTTTTGTTGCTTGCCAGATTTTCGTAGCATGAACTGCTAATCAGTAATCGAAACATGATCAAAAAAATAAAAACAGTAAATTCGTAAGTCTTCATATCTATATCTAGAAATCTAAACAAGAACATTAACTTTACCAGTAACTAATCAGTGGAGAAAACTCTTATAATTTCTACTCCCGAGCGGAAAGCCAAGAGTCAATTTGCACGAGAAAATCAAATGGAAAAGTTTTAGCTTGCAAAGAATCCGGATCCTACAACACGGACTACAGAGCGGGTCGACTTGTCGATGAGAGCATGATTTTGTGTTAATAATTAAATACTATCTGTTAAGCAAACTACAAAATTATTCACACCATCTTGCTTCAACGGATCAACAACTGGCAATGTTGAAGTTACAAACACATTTGGCCTTTTGATGTGCCACACTCTTGCCACCATGCTTTTCACAAATGTGAAGTATTCTGTATTCATTAACGAGTCCAGATATGCTTCCCAGAAAATTGTTTCTTTAGTTATCCACTCAATTAAAATTAAACAATAAGCCCCTGTTCTCTTTACTATTTTGAGGTTGTTTTCTGTTTTTATTTTCGAAAACGCTAAAAACGCGTTCTCTTTACCATTTTCGAAAACGCATTTTGAAAAACAAAAAAAAAAATTTGTACACAAAACGAAAAACGCCCGAAACATCGTTTTGGGTGTTTTGTGTGTATTTCGACAAAAAATGTCCAAAACGCGTTTTTATTTTTATTTTTTTATTTTTTAGAATTATCTTAACTTAGAACTAAACTTAATATAAAGTTTTTATTTTTTTATTATTTTTTTTAGAATTATCCTAACTTGGAACTAAGCCTAAATAAAGATTTTTTTTTTTTTTTTGAGAATTATCCTAACTTGAAACTTAGTTTAAATAAAGTTTTATTTAATTCAATATCAACATTACAAAAAAAAAATTAAATGAGAATTCTTGTTGTTATATTTCAAAAATGTAATGATAAATGGACTCTGATGGTTTTGAAAGAACTTACATTTTCTAGATTTTAATAGAAGTAGAGCTTTCTCAAGTCCCGAACCTGACAAAGTTGTGTTAATATAGACTCTTAATGCTCACATTAGTGTGTTGCATGTAACCATATTTTTAGTGTATTGTGAAAGGAAATTTGAGTTGGAGTTAGTAATATTCTGCAAACAAATTAATTAAAAATAGTTTAAATAGTGTTCTGCAAAATTTCAAACAGAACGTGTTTTCCAGATTTTCATTTTCAAAAACAGTTTTCAGAAATGACAAACCAAACGCGTTTTCAACAAATTTGAAAACAAAAATGAAAACACAAAACACAAAACATTTTCGAAAATGAAAATACAAAATAAAATACAAACAGAACGTCACCTTAATATTTTCAATTTACCCAAACAATTACATTAAAAAGTAGTTATGTGGACTAGTTTAATTGAGTGGACATCTTATTATGGGACAGCAGATCAAGGCTTACCGTAAACATCTCTACCCTTTAAAATGGGTTTTATTTTGCTTAAGAAGGTTTTAATTCTCTATGTTGAGAATTAAACAAACAAACTTTCTTTATTTGCCCACAAGATTTTATTATAATATCAAAGAAGAAAAATATAATAATATGACGAAGAGTCTGTTTGCTCTCAAGTATTTTTTTCTCAATTCATTTTTGCTATGAGATCCATCAATTTTCAAACTTCTCAACTACACATTCTCAAAAATAAAATAAAATTAAAAAAATCCAAATTTCCACTAAAATCACCAGTAAACAAACTCTAATTTACGAACTATTAATGCTTTCATTACCTGAAGATCTTGTACAATCATATAAAACTTACTCAATTAAATCTTAAAAAATTGTAAGAAAATTATCCTAAATGTTGTTGGAAAAGAATGAATTGAATGAAAATGAAAATTCCATGTTTCAGTACATTCCATCAGTTTCTCCAACATTTGTGACTTGACATTAGTTTCATTTTTTTTCTTTTTTATCAGCTCATCAGTTTTAAATATTAAATCTCATAGGTTTCAACTTTGAAATCAATTGTGGTTAAATGGAAATTAACATCAAATTCAATTTGTTGTATTATAAATTGGCACACCCAATCTCGGTCGAAACTTCGAAGTGAAAATCAAAACCACGATAGCTTTTTCTTTCCGGAAAATTCATTCTTAAATTTTTATTTCTTTGATTTCTTTGAGAGATAGACACAACTAGTTTGTAGATGGTTAGCGTAGTGCAGCATGAACTGACAATCGATTGTATCATGAGAATTGAACACCGATCAAAACCTCTTGCACTTCGGAGTCCTGTGAGACGACGAATTTGATTTAAGGAAACTTTGAATAAATAAACCTTCTCTTCGGTTTGATTTATTTAATATTACCACACACATAAATTCCTATTCTATGAATGCTAGGACTGCAAGTTGGATTGGAAAATCCGATTCAGTCCAACTCCATTTCGAATTTTCCCAAAAAAATTTAATTCTAATTAGTCCGAAATCCGAAACTTCCGAATTCCGAAATTTTCTGAAAAAATTGGATTGAAATTGGAACAAGTTTCAAAATTCCAAAAATTCTGAAATTCCGATCCAAAAATTTCCGAAGTATTCCAAACATATTCCGATCCAAAAATTCTAATTTTTTTCCGAATAAATTTCGAAAATTTTTGTATTTGCATTACAATTAATAATATAAAATTTAAGAAAATGATTTATTCAACAATTAATAATATTAAAATATTATTATCATCCGATTTAACATATAACTAACAGGTAACACTTTCACTTTTTACGGGTAACACTTTCACTTAATTAAAAAAAAAAAAAAAAGAATAACACTTCAATTTTAGTATAGGGATTTAAGTTAGGTAAACTGGTGTGATGAAAAAACATTTTACACATCACATATAATAAAAAAAGTTCGAATTAAATTAAAAGTTCAAAATGTGTAGTTTGTGGTATTACAAAGTTTGCTTTACTTATTCATTGTTTATGTGATCGTGATCAAGTTTCGACTTTGGGGCATGGTATTGTTTGTTACTTTGTTTACTAAAAAATAATTTTTTGAAGAAAAAATATTAGATCTACATGGAGTTATAGGATGAAAAAATGTAAGAATTGTACCATTATTATCATTATTAATTTTTATTTTATTGGATCATAATGAAAAACTTATGTAGAATCTATTTATAGATGTTATGTTGTTATTTTGTTATTTTTATGGTTTATAACTTTAATTGTAGTCTTTGACTAATTGAAATTTTGAACGCATTTAGTTACGACAGTCAGACATTTAATTCCCTGAGTTTTTTTTTTTTTTCCATATACTTAAAAATTATTATAAATCTTGATAAAATATTAAATATTGGAAATTTCCGAAATTTTCGAATTTCAATTTGGAATTAAGTTTGTGCATTCTGAAAACTTTGAAACGAAATTTGAAACAACATTTTGATTCCGAAATTTTTTGGAATGAAATTTGAAACACCTTTTTTCGATCCGTTCATCCGAAAAACACCCATAGCAAAGTTTACAAATTTTCCTCACAATTTAATTGGAATCTTCTTTACTTTATTGGTACTTTGAGTAAAAACCCCCAACACTCCATGCATGCAATGCAATGGATAAGCTTAATTAATTTCTAATTATAACTTCTGAATTAACTGCAAATGACTAATCGCCACAATTCTGGTCATAAATTTTGTTGGTTGTCCAGAAAATTTTTCTTCAGCATAAATTGTTAAAAAAATACAAACTTGTTCCGTTGAAGTTACTTAGATCGATGTAACATTTGGAGATGTACTGCACGACAAGCAGAAATAATATAAGCGATGTCATTAATGATAAGATAAGAAGAAATAAGTGTAAATCAAAATCGCACGTGAAAGTGAGAGTTTTATTAATGACATCCCATTACTACGACCACCAATCACAAAAGCCTTGTCATCATGCATCAAAACTGTTGAAATTACTAATGAAATCTTAAATAGTCACTTCATTACATAAAAAAATGTTCGTATCTATTTTCACACGAAATAAAAAAAAACATAATTAATATATATTGAAAATATAAATATACTTACATTTTACCTAATATATTCCTACTGACGAAGTCATGAATTATACAATGATGGGGCAAAAAGTAGGGGGTGCTCTCATTAGGGGACGGAGCCCCGATTTTTTTTTTTTTTTTTATGAAGAGAATTGAAATTGACGACATTGAGTACCAAATTTAATACAAGGATAATCATAAATAATAATACATCAAAAATCTAATATATATATTCAAAATATATTTTGATTCACTATTACACTTGAATATTCCTACGCGTTTTCATACTTTGGAAACGACGTACAATTACATTATTATCAATTCTATCTGCTAACTTATTTGTTATTGACATTTTCTATTTTTCTACATGTTGTAATTTAAGTAAATTTATTTTAATTACTATACACTTGCGTTTAGTAATTCATTGAGTTTAATTAAATTACTCGATTCTTTCTTGGACGATTAAGTACATTTATCCTCTATATTTTTGGAATAATTATCTCGTAATAATTGATTATGTTTGGAAACTTATCTTGTTTAATAAGTATTTAGATAACAATATTCTTGGGCTAGAATTCTATCACTTATCACTCTTGATAAGGATGGCCGAAAATCTTGTTGCCCGAAAAACTTGGTCCAATTCTTGGTGTCCAAGTTTGTGTTTATCACTTATGGTAAGATCCTTTATTCCATAATCAACTTTGATCATCTTACCTTATCTTCATTTATAGTAAGATTCTTTAATTTTTTATTTCTTACCTTATCTCTATTAACTTGTAATTATCTTTGATTTATTACAGGTAATAGAGATATTGCACAACTAGGAGTTTTGGAAGACAAGCAACTCGTGTGCTATATATATGGAGAAAGACGGGACATTTTTCTCTTAAGTCTTGAAGCTAATATTTTCGTGTGGTGCTAATTAAACACGGCTTCTTCAACATTTTGACTTCGTTTCTTCGGGAGGAGATTTTCAATCACTACGTGAAGAAAAGACTTTCAGCCTAAAGATCAAACGGGAGGTTTGGATCGTGTTTGAACGGGAGCTCGAGGTTCCTGAAGAAAGTTGCAGTGTCAAAGAAAGATATTGAAGAGTGGTGAGAAGTCAGCTCATATTACACGCCATAGAAGAATCAGGGAGTGATTTATTTCATGAGCGTTTGATAAGTTTATGCGTAAATTTATCCTTTATCTTATATTGAACAGTGTGAACTCTTTACTGAATTAGTAATTGATTTTTTCGTATGGTGCGGATACGTGGGTTTTTCCTATTAGGATTTTTCTCATGTTAAGCTTAAATATCGTGTTCATTTACTTTACTGTTTTGCATCGTTTTAATATTCTGTTCACGTTTTATCTCGAGGAATTTGGCATAACAGGATTCATCTGGATCTGCACGAGTCAAATCTGCACATGTTCTGTTAATACTTAACTGTCCAGATAAATTTATGACAGTCTGTTCGTTTATTAACAAGTTTAGACAACTTTAAATTTTCACTATCAAATATCTCTTTAAAGATTATTAAAGATAATAATAAGTTAACTTTCTCTTGTCTATTACAATTGTTAATTTAATTTGAATACATAAGTTAGATTTTTAAAGATTATTACAATGTGTTTGAGACTTTAAGCTATAAATTCTTAAAGATAACAAGTGACCAGTGGCGAAAATTGGGCAGAGGAACGCCCATGTTGATGTTTATAAATATTCTAGTATGTATTCCTAAAAATTAGTATCAATTTCTGCCAAATAAACAGCCTTCGAGCAAGTCTTATTATGGGCCTGAGCCAGTTTTCAGTTTTTTTTTTCTTTTCTGTCAGAAATATTACTTGGTCATTTGACCCAGCTTGCCCATATACAAGTTCTCCCCTGTTTACTCCTACATTGAATAATATATAATTCATATTTACTAATAATAATGTATATTAAATATGAGTATATTAGAAAATTAAGACATTGATATGCTTTCAACTAGAAAAGTAACTTATAATTTGGAACAAACAAAAAAGAAAATAGAGTCTATATTTATGGAATGAAGGGCTAAAATGACTTTATAAATTTAGAGATCATTATTCGATGTAATTCCACAAGCGTACATGCATGATGCTTGACAATGAATAATAAAGTAAGATAAGTGTTGTCTCTTGGAGAATATATCTTAAGTGAATTATATTAGTTCACTACGTAGCACAAAAAAGGAATGCTATTACCTATTCTAAATTATTCCACGATTTATCTAAAACCATTGGTTTGTATGAAAGGATGAGATGAGTGTATTGAACTATTTTCAATTTTTGGTATGCAATTTATTGTGATTTATGCATTCATGACAATCAATAATCTATTTTTATCTAACTATCTCTTTCGAGTTAAGTTAAACATATTCTAAGCACGACTCGGTCATATTCCTATTTCAAATTCATTTGCAAAGTAACGCATTAAGTTCACGATTATCTAGATAATTGCACACATCATATATGATATTCCTAACATTTATTGTATGTATATTAACATTGTAGTGTTTTAAACCTCTTAGAACTATAACAAAAGCAATTTTTTAGTAAAATAGAATTCGAATTTTTATTATTTTGTTTTTTGTTATTTTCAGGTTTGGTATTAGTAGGTAATATTTGTTCTTGTTTATATACTCTTAAATGCTATATCGTGTTTCAATACATAAAGAATTATTTCAATATTCCATAAAAATATTTTTACATAATATTACTGACATGCTCTATCCTGCTTGTTATCTCGCCTATGGCACTTGTCTTAATATTTGTGTCAAAATGTGGTTATGCTTGTTAATATGTGCTTGTTAATAGGTTTTAAGGGTTTCGACTCCATGCTTAAAATCGTGGCATGCCACACTTGAATTCAGGGTTATATAATCCCTACTTTTTATATTGTCCTTGGAATAGTAGTTGATTTGAAATAGAACCCCATTAAAAGTCATTTTCTTGAAAAGAAAATTTTTACTTCTGAATACTTTGTTTTCTAGGTTTTTAACTTGTAAATGCTGTAACATCAAATATTTAAAGCGAGTTCGGCGGGATGAGAAGTATCGTCCGATGGCTTGAAGTATATGTATATTGTTGAGAGTGAGATTTGTGGTTACCTACCTGAATATATCTAATCCTCTACTGTTATGAGTTCACCGGTCTTCAGACTGAATACTATCATGCCGATACCTTTGAGTTTTGTATGCCGACAGATGTAGTTTTACTAATGGTTAGTAAGCTTAGTGTTTGAGTAATGTAATGGTCTTGAGATCTTTTGTTTAGTTGTAACGTTCTGATTTAAGTTTTGCACTTTTATAAAACAACTCGGCATGAAATGTTAAACTTTTTTTTTTTGAAAAGTCTATCTTTTAATACATTATTTAGCAGTATGTATCGATACCTAAACTTTTAATAACAATACGTGCGTAAAACGGATGCTAGCTCCAAATTTCAGAAATTAAATATCAAAACTATATTGTAGGTATCGATACTCGATACTTGCAGTAGAAAATTTGTATAACAATTTTTAGTGCAGTGTTAATCTTTGATCTTACATTGAGTTAACCTTCTTCTTCTTCTCTCTATCTTAAATTTTATTCATATTAACTTCTTTGAAACAAATTGTACATTTAAAACCCTTGATTTTTTCGGTATTTATCTCCATGTTGATACATCATTTTTCCACATCACAACTTGCATGATTTAAAATTTGGCGCCATGTTCTAGAACTCAACTGTCAAGTCATAATTGAATGTATCGATACTAGGTATTGATACATACAATGATATTTTAATATAACAGTTTTGAGAAACTTTGACATCAAATGCCGTAATGATATCACCTCTTATACAATGACTTTATAATTATCTAAATTACTTAATGCTTTTATCTCTCTCTCTCTCTCTCTCTCTCTCTCTCTCTCTCTCTCTCTCTCTCTCTCTCTCTCTCTCTCTCTCTCTCTCTCTCTCTCTCTCTCTCTCTCCGCGTGTGTGTATCATAAAAATGAAAAATTTTATATGAAAAATCGTGCGTCACAAGAATAGTAAAACTCTGAAGCCTCTCTCTTTGTGAAAGTCAACCGACCCCTCCTCTTCGTGACCGGAGCTTGTCCTCTCCTTTCTTCGTGGCTGCTGAACTATTACTTGTTTCTCTCTTGATCGTTGTTCCCTTTGTGGTTGGATCTTGCTACTACCTCCGTACTCCTTCTGTGGATGGATCGTGCCTGACCGTATCCCCTTTGTGACTTTCGACCGTGTCTTCTATGTTGGGTATAGCAACCCGTGCTTCGGTCTTCCTTGGGGGGAACTAGTAGGTGTTTAGGCGTGTTTTAGGTAGTGTTCTCTAGCCTCTATTTGTGGTGTTACCATTGTAGAAATTTGGGCAAAATCTGAGCCCATTTGACACACCTAACCAGCGGCTACTTTGTGCAATCTTGGATCATCATAATATGCAATCTTGAATCATCACAATTTATATAAAGATTTATGAAAAGACATCATCACCTAGAGAATAGAAAAAAAAAATCGTAATTTTGATCTTGAATTCGAGCTTTGATCTTTAAATTTTGACGCTTATTCCCTTAAATTTCGTTGCTTGACTTGTTATCTGGGTTAGAATATGTGATGGTCCGTTTTCCTCCTCTTGAATTAGGTTAAATTACGGTCATAGATGCTTTCCTCTTAAAGTTGTGACCAAAGGAGGAGGCAGGCTCTTCTGTCTAGAATTTAATGCTAATGAATGGTATACACAGGTCAGCGTTCACATTGAAGAACCAAGGTAACCTCGGGTTATAAAAACATGTGCCTTGCGATCTTAGGTGCAATCGTATGACATTGCAACTTTAGCAGCAACAGTTGGTCCCTCAGCTTCCTCCTAGAGTTTGATTTGGTCAGTTTTCTCGCAATTTCAATTCTTTATCAATTTCATTGATTCCCAACATTGTTCAATCCCAATATGTAGTTCGAATAAACTTCGAACGTTTACACTTTGACCCACCAACTTTGAAAATCTTCTTTTTTGCTCAAATTTCGTTCATTTTTTTCAATTTCACCTCCGAGCATCGAGTTTCACCTAACAAACAATATGTACACGAAAGTAAGATATAATTCATTAAAAGTAATATAAACTATCACTACTAAAAAACAGGGTTTCTCCGATGGATATTTTCTGACGGCAGTAGGCACCGTCGGAAATTTCCGACGGAATTTAGATCCCGTCGAAAATTTCCGACGGAATTACTACTGTCGAAATTTTTCGGCGGAAAATAAATTATCGTCGAAAATTTCCGACGGAATTTAGATCCCGTTGGAAATTTCCGACGGAATTACTACCGTCGAAATTTTTCGGATGAAAATAAATTATCGTCGGAAATTTCCGACGGAAATACGTCCGTCGGAAATTTCCGACGGAAATCGGAAATACGTCCGTCGGAAATTTCCGACGGGATTTCAATTCCGTCGGAAACTTCCGACGGAAATTGGAAATACGTCCGTCGGAAATTTCCGACGGGATTTCAATTCCGTCGGAAATCTCCGACGGAAATTAATATTTCCGTCGGAAATTTCCGACTGTAATTTATTTCCCATCGGAAAATTTCGATGAAAAATAATTAAAAAAAATGAATAGTGTATTTTTACAAATTTAAATAATAAAAAAAAAAACCATATTACTAACATAAATAATTAATATATATTTATAAAAACAAACTTATTCACAAAAACTTAATTGGTCTAATGGTTGGGTTACTTTTTCACTACCCTTTGGTTAAGGGTTCAATTCCCAAACTATACACTTTGAAAAAAATAATTTATCTCGGCTTAGCGGGTGGGGTGGGCCGGGTTGGATTGGTTGGGTGGGTAGGTACTGCTTAATTATTTTTTTTTGGGAAATTTCCGACGGGAATATAAATGTCGTCGGAAATTTCCGACGGTGTTAATTTTTCATCAGAAAGTACTACCGACGGGGTTTTTTCGATGAATTTTCCGACGCATAAAGTCCGTCGGTAAAAAGCATTTTCGACGAAAAATGACCTTTTACCGACGAATTTTTCCGTCGGAAAAAGCCTTTTTTTTGTAGTGTATCCTCGTTTAGTGACCTTTTCAATCATATGAAAGTAACAAAATTATAAGAGTGTGATTTTCAACATTAACACCGCAAATTCTTTGCTTGTTGCAATTGTTTTCCCGAGTAAGCATCACTTATTGCACAAGTAATCATTCCTTCAAGCAACCTCAAAATGTCATCATAATTGCTTTTCAAGCTTCCAAAGCTGATGCAGTACTGAAGCTCATTAGAAGCACAAAACCCGATTTTGTATACTTGTTGCGTACAAGACACAAACTTTAAAAATGACTTATTCCAAAAGAAAAAACAAATATAACTTTTTATGTCTACGTGTATGGATGCCCCTAAAACCCTAATTTTATATAAAACGTACTTTCTACATTCATTTTCAATTTCAATCACCACTCGTTCTTTAAAAAACGCAGCCATACAGCAAAAAATCTGGAAATTATCACAATAGCAACTATATGGAAGCAACTACTTTCTCGACTTGCCTTACTTTACCCATAAAGCGTGTTGCAAGTATAAATCCCTCTCGGTACCAGAGAAGAAATTATGGAATTACAGTCACAAAAGTTTTCAATGAAAAGAAAGGTGGCAATGACGACGAGGGAAAATCTGTTGATAAAAATATGAACGTTCTGCGAATGCGCATCAGGAAAATGAAGATGTTAGAGGTAAGTAATAGCAGCCAGGATATGCCGAATTCGAAGGAGATGCCTAGTAATTCGGATTGGAAAGAATGGCAGGAGAAGAAATACTGTAGAAATTACCAGGAGGATATCTGTGAAGGTGTGGGGTACTTATTGCGGTCTTATTTGATGAATACAAGGCCTAGTGTGGCTTTTGGAATGTTAACGTTAATTGCCTTGAGTGTACCATTGTCGATATATGTTGTCTTGTTCAATGTCTTGAAGGTGGCTAAAGTATTACTGGATGGGTCTCATGTATCTATAGACATTGATCTTTAGTGTGTGTGTATATACATAAGATTCAAAATATGTGTTTCATTCAACTATTTACGTAATATATAGACACTTCTTAAATTCTATTTATTACCGGTATGTCGAAATAGTCGTCCAGCCCAGAAATATAGTTGGGCTGGTACGTCGTGTGCCTTTGGATTAGGGCTTAACTTAAGGATGAGCAGCCCTTTCGAGTTGAGCAACAATTTTTTTGTAGGAGTCGATTCGTCATAATGAATGAAAAATATTGGCAATCCATGTTTGATGATAGACGGATGGAGTGACTCGACTTGTATTACTTAAAATGAGTAATTCTAGACAAATATTATTATTTTTTTTTTTTTTTTTTTTTTTTACATTTTTGAATGACATACCGAAGTCTCACCTCGACATTGGTTGGTGTCAAAGTGGACCACATGGTCCACCTCAACACCAATCAATGACAAAATGATCCATCGAACATGTCACTTAAATAAGTCAAAAAAATGTCCATTTGAAAATTTTGATTTAAAACGTCTTACTTTGATTCGAAACATACATGTGGGGGTCTTACCAAGCTGCCAACAAGCCTATACTTGAACAACCTTGCTGTAGTCTCACACGTCCCGGAGTTGTCAACCTCATTATTAATCACATTTACAAGTAGGAAGGTTCTACTTGAAAAGAAAAAGAGTTCCTTGACAAATGTCAAAGTCTCAAAATGTCCAAGTTATTATACAACGTTAATTAAATTATCTAAATACCAACAGAGATACGTACGAGAGTTAAAATTTTGACTGCCTTCCAATTAGACAGAATATTATTTTATTTTTTATTATAATTGATTAATTTCATCCAATGTACCTAGCTAATACTGATCAAATCGCATGAAAAAATAATTTTTGTTTGGTTGATTGTTTTTATCTTTATCCATTGATTTAAACTAGTTCTATCACTCGTGCGATGCACGATATTAGATATACACAAAATATTTGAAGTTAAATGTAAAAAAATAAATTTACAAATAAAAAGTTAAATTCTAAAATACGAAATATTCCTCGTAGATCTGTACAAATTAAGAAATATAAATTAAAAATGACAAATTATGTCAAATTCGCAAAATCCATTAAAATAATTTCTATAAGTATTTGTAAGATTTTAATACTTGTACATATATAATTAACACAAATACAAAATGCATAAAAATTAATATTATAATAAAATAACTATTACAATATTACAAACAATATAACTAATTTAAATTATATAATACCTTCTTTTGATAGTAAAAGCCAATTTATATATTTAAATAATAAATGATTGTTTTTGTCACTCATATTTAATTTTTTCATTTTTTATTAAAAAAAAAAAGGTTATTGTGGAAAGAGAAAATTAGTTTAATTTATGTAGTAGCAATATAGACTATACGATGGTCCATTAATTCCTTTAACTACCGACTTATTGGGCCTTTAGATAACATTTTATAAAAATATTACCTAGGACAATTAATTTGAAATTTAAATTGTTTATGGCTACTAAATATTTTTCCTCGATATAATGTAGTGTATTGCATAAACATTCCATATTCACTATCGCCGTATTACTATGTAATATCTATTTAATATGTAATATAAAAGGAGGAATGGCTGGTATGTTTTCGTGCCCAGCCATTCCCGCCCTAACCTTCTACAAAATATCACAAGAATAAAAAAAAAATGTTCAAAGGCAAATTCTAAAAGGTCAAACCAGAATCTAAATTGATATTGTTAGCTGAATGAGGCAAGCAAACGCGAATCTGAATTGATATTCTTACAATGTTAGCTGAGGCAATAAATACAACTAGGGATCTGCTTTTGAATCTCCTATTTAATGCTAAGATCTGGGAGATTTCATAATATCTTTACATACATAGATACAAACCCCGATTAGGAAAATGGCTAATCTACTTTTTGGCCTTTCAAATGAGGCTTAGCTGCCTTCTTTCTGCCCTTGAATAACCTTACTGAAACGCATTTAATGCTAATACAGACACATCACCCTATGTTTATACATACAGACAAAGACTCTTATCCTTCTTGCAATCTATGTTTATACAAACACAGGCACATCTTGCAATCTATTTAATATATAATAGTAATCTATTTAATATATAATAGTAAGAGTGTTGGGAGAAAACTCCCGCTCAAAATTGATCTGAATTTTTTTTTTTACTTCAAGACCGTAGTCAGCTCATTTTTGGACGGCTGGTACAAAAAAGTAGCACGTAAGTTCTTTTCACCCCAAATTTGAATTTTGAAACCACAAATCTGTCTCTCACTCTCTCTCTCTCTCTCTCTCTCTCTCTCTCTCTCTCTCTCTCTCTCTCTCTCTCTCTAAAATTGTTGAAGAAAGGTGCTGAAATCCGTCTCACTCCCTCTCTCTAAACCTGTTGAAGAAACGTGCAGCACCAGCAAGAATCAAAAATTGAAGAAGTGAAAAATCTGTAAAGGGGACCGACCAAGTGAAAAGAAGCCACGGAAGAAGGGCAGTGAGAGTGACAAATTTATCTTACAAATCTTTCCCACTTTGTTTATTGACACTTCTCACTGTAAAAAAACATAATAATAATGTCATCCGTGCATCGCACGGGTATATACTAGTATCTTATAAATCAGCTCTACTCTTCTGAACCAGTCTTCTTGCAACATCTTCTTAATCAAAGTCCAGCTCTTCCCAACCAGTCTGCAGTGTTCTTGATTCACGAAAATTGAAGGTAACCACATACATCTATTACAAAGAGTAGCAGTAAGTTCATTTCCAATCTTCTTGCAAACAATCCATACTCATTTCCAATCTTCTTACAAACTGATACAATATGGCACTTCTATTTAGCAGGACCATTTTTCATGCTCTGCCTGTCATGAAAATGTCGTCGTCACATTAGTAAGAAGAACACTTTATCATCTGAGCGAGAATAGTATTTAGCATTTAATTTAAATATTAGTGCAGGATATACTTAAAGAAAAGAAGAAGCACGCCAGCTGATAACAATTTCATTCATTTTATTCGAATGCTATGAACCAATAGCAATTGAACTCTAGCATTTGCAATGTAAATAGTTTATTAGTCGTCTTTATAGTTTTAAACCTCTTTTTAAATTCATATTTAGTTTGTTCTACTTTATCTTCTCCACTTTAGCCTCTTTAACAGATATACTCATTTCAATGATTTTTTATTTATTTTTTAAAAGCTCTCTTTCTATCATTGTGATTTCTAAATTCACATTGCATTACTAACTTCCATTTGTTGATTCTCAGTAAGTTCATATATATATTACAAAGAGCAGTAGTAAGCTCATTTCCAATCTTCTTGCAAACAATCCATACTCATTTCCATTTTTTATAAGAAAAAAGAAGTGTTACTCACCTTCAACATCTTCATTTTTGCTAACTGCTCAGCCTGGATTAAAAGTCTGTCTGCCACCACGTTGATTTTGGCCTCCCACAATGTCCCCAAGAAAGTTCCAGTTCTATCAACAGTTTCCACTTCAATCTGAGTACAAAAAGAATTGATTAATCGGTAAGGCGTGCAAAAATACAGAGTAAAGAAGCATGATGTGAGGACTGCAATACCTCAACATCCCTCTTCATTATCTTCTACCTCATAAGTGCAATGGCCTCATCAGAATACTGTTCATCATGAACTGGACATCTAACATCAGATAACGAGAAAGCAATACTTCATGAGAATATCAATTTAATCGGGATCGAAATACAAGAACAAACTATCCACATCTTTTAAAAATGGAGCCAGAAGATTGGAAAAGATATGCTGGAGTTGAGACCTTGGAGCCGGATGCTGGACGCCCAGTCGCCTGCCTGCGGAGTCGTCGTGGACTGTGGAGGGCTGGAGAGGAATTGAAGGGCTGCGGTGGTGAGGACTACGGTGTTGGATCGTCAACAATCGATTCGAGGAAGCCAAATGGGGAGTAGCCGAGTAGGGATTTTGAGTTTTTCGTTTTGAGATTTTTTGGGGGAGAAACATAGGTTGCACACTTGCAAAATTTGATGTTTTCTGAATTGCATTGGGACTTCAAAACTAATTTGCTGCCGCCTTGGGGAGTGGAAAAAATCTAATTTTTGATTAGGATGACTATATTAGCATCACATAACTTATTTTCTACATCATAATTTTAGTTTAGACCCACCAGAATGTAAAATAATTTTGTGTTATAATTGTGTATTATATGTCAAAATCATAATATATTGATAATCAAACATTAAAATATAGGACTTTTTATATTCGATTAAATGGGCTCAAATATTGTGCCCTTAAAATTATGGCTATTAAAACCAATAATTTGTTTTTAAATTTAAAAGTTCTTTAAATTTTAATTGTATGAATATTGATTTTAATAAAATATTAATTTGTTTTTATGAATTTTAACATTGTATAGTTTATAAAGTGGTTTATTTATAATTTTGAGGTAAAAAGTAGTGATTGAAAATTTGAGAGAGAAAATGTATGTGGTTAAAAAATTGTTTGAAAAATTGTGTAATTTATAAATTAATTTATTTTGTTTACCAAACACTTTCTTATTTTAATTCTTCCTTTTTTTTGACTAATTGGTTATTTTAATTCTTTATAATCAATAAATTTATTTTTTTATATCAATTCCATGAATTCCAACCGTCGTGTATAGCACGGGTAATAACTAGTTGGTAAATAGTAAATGGAACTATCTATATACCAATGCATATCTTCTTAAAATATGTTGTCTAAATAATGTAGACTCTCTTTATATTATTTGATATATATTTTAGTGAACGATTTATAAAGTAGTTAATCTTTCTTCACTATCGAAGATGTGCTCGCTTTCAGTTGTATGGATAGGATGTCTAATATTAAGTAATCGGATTTAGATGATAGGTATATTTAAACCATTAAAGTCCCGAATTATGAATGATAGAAAGCATTATGATTAATAAAATCTTTTAAAGGTTGACAGCTGAAGTAAGCAACATATGGATAGCGAGAAAATTAATTTTTTGATCCTTATAAATGATTGATGACTATTATAAAACTTAAATAGTACATTTAATGGGTATGTTGATTTTAACTCCACTAATTTTTATTCCTTATCTAGATTTTAGATTTAATTTAACATGAATAGTCTACCGAATTATTATGTGTGTGGAATATTTCACAAAAAAATGTATTATCAGTAAACAAAAGTTTAAAGTAATTGGAATATAAATTTCTCTCCACATTGTTCAGATTTTATAATGTTCACGGTTTGGTAAATCAGTATTTATGGAATTCTAGGAGTCGCATATCATTGAGAAGATGAGCAAACATATGACAAATTGTGTGCCAAAACCTTAAAACCAAATTCAAGGATGAAATGTTAAGAATGTCAATATTTAATAGATGTGAAACCCAAAATATTGAAAACCGTGTTCGAATACTAATGACTTTGTTTAAGAAATATATTAAAATAAATAAATAAAAATAAATAAAAAAAGCATGAGTGTGAACGTGATATTGAAACTGGTTCATCTGGGAAAATATGCTATAATAATGTTTAATTAACATTGTACTCTATTTTGTAGTGATGGATGTTTAAAAAAAAAAAAAAACCATAAATAATGGCTGAATTTTGGCTAAAAATTGATATTGAAAATTGTTGCTAACTCAATAATTTTAATGGATATAATATAATAAATAACTAGTATTCGCACCCCGTGCGATGCACTGGACAAAATTTAGAATTTTACCACTATTTGACATATATATTTTATAAAAATTAATGAAATGTGTAATTTAAAAGTTGTGTGATTGTAAAATGTGTTGTTAATTAAAATTACAAATGTTAATTATGACATAGATTATACTTTTATTGTATTTTTTATGGGCTTCGTTTATACCCATCCACGTGGTACACATCTTTCGACAATTTTTTTTTAAAAAAATAAAATAAAATGCTCAATCCTTGATGGAAGCAATTCTTTGTTCATCTATTTCGGTATTTCAAAATAGACTAATGCAATATTGTCACGTCGCTATTTATAAACAAAATTTTTAAACGAATTATCAAATAGACGTTTATCAAGAAATGCGTGGTTATAAAAGATTTTTTATGGAAAAATAAACAATGAGAATAAAATGTATTACAAAAAGTACACGTAATTAAAAAGCTATTTGAAGAATTTTTAAAATAATTTTCGTTAATAGTATGTAGTGATATTTCAATTTAAAATAATTAATAATATTATCCTAACCATTTATCGATTTAATCTGAATTAGTAATATAATTTTATTGTAGTTTTCTTCATTGACTTGAAACATTGAGCGAATATTTGATAGATATATTTATCAATAAAATAATTTACCAAATGATGGAAATAATTCATAGGCTCATTATTTTATTTCAAATTTCAAATTCTTTTTTTTATTACTTATGAAACTTTATTAAAATAAACATTCATTATTTTACCTGAATTCGGAATTTGAAATAAAATAAAATATTGGTTATTCAATTTATAGGAATAAATGCTTAACAATATTTATTTTAGGTCACTTTCTTTGTGTTGAAATAGATACTACATAACAATATATCATCTAATATTTTCGATTCTTTTTCATTTTTAATATATAGCATTCATTCGTTCTTATCGAGCTTCCAACAAACCTATACTTGAACAACCTTGCTGCAATCTCACACATCCTGGAGTTGTCAACCTCATTATTAATCGCATTTACAAGTATGACGGTTCTACTCGAAAAGAAAAAAAAAGTTCCTTGACAAATGTCAAAGTCTCTTTGTTTGTTAAAATTTTTTGGTTTAAAAATATGTTTTTTTATATTTTTTTAGATAAAATGTGTGTTTGAAAAGTGAAGAGAGAAAATGTGTGTGATTAAAAAGTGATTTAGAGAATTGTGTGATAAAAAACATGTTTAAAAATTAGTTTGCCAAACAAATGATCTAAATACTAACAGAGATACGTGCGAGAGTTAAAATTTTGACTGCCTATCCAATTAGACAGAATATTATTTTATTTTTTATTATAATTGATTAATTTCATCCAATGTACCTAGCTAATACTGATCAAATCGCATGAATGAAAATAATTTTTGTTTGGTGGATTGTTTTTCTCTTTATTCATTGATTAAACTGTTTGTTCATCTAAAATAATTTAGAAGTAATTTACAGATGGAAATGTTTTTGTGGATGAAAATGCGTAAATATCTAAAATAATTTCAAGAGCGGCATTCTGGCTTCTGTTTCCATTCTTATATATATTCTAATGTTTAATATATGATAGATAATTAAACTCAATTCATTTATATTTGATAAGAAAGAAGGAATTTTGTAGATTCTTGTAATAGACTGGTCAAAAAAGATCAAAAAGATTTTATTAATAGATTAAAAGACCGATTTAAGTGTATTTAAAAGTAATTAATCTCTTATAAAGATTACGGGCTAACATATTCACCTTCCTCATTCACTCTTGCTATTCTAGTTACAATTCAATATGAAAATTTTTGTATTGTTTTTGGGGGTAAACAGTACAAAATGTCCCTAATGTTCGCTTGTCTTTCGAAAATCTTAACCCCCCCCCCCCCCCCCCCCCCAAAAAAAAAAAAAAAAACCAAAAATCACATTTCTTTGCGAAAATTATTCTTTCAATCCAACACTTAATTTATAGAGAGAAAATGAAATCAAAATAGAAAAAATGTAAAATAATAGGGTATGTTTATTTTAAAAGAGGGTAAAATAATCATTTTACAATAAAAAAAAAAATAGATGATAATGAGTTTTGCGCAAATAAATGTTGAATCCGAGGGTCCAAATGTCAAAGTTGAAACGATATAGATGAATTGCGCAATGAAGGCAAACAATTGGGATGTCTTGCGCACGAAAATGACAAACTCTACAACAAAATGTTGAAATAAAGATGAAAATTTTATGATTGAAACGATTTGGACAATTTAGTGAGGAAGATAAATGATGGTACCCAATTTTGGAGTACAACAATTTTTTAAAGGTGAAATTTAACAGATGGGACAAAAATCGACGATATGTACAAAGAAATGATTTTGAGGGTGTAAATATCAAAATAAAAAGTAATGAATTTTTTTTGCAAGACATACAGAAGTTAGGAACATTTTGTACGATTTACCAATTTTCTTGGATCCTTCCTCTCTTCAATCTTTGAAAATCATACTATAAGCACTTCCCCTTGTAGGGTCCACTACAAAACTTGAGCTATTGAACTTTGAGCGCTTTTAATTAATCAAATTTTTCATATCTAGAACATTTCACAGGAAGGACTATAAATTAAGGTTGAAACACTCAAGCATATCCATGCATGAGAAAGGAGTAGAAAAAAGATAATTTCGATGATTTAAGAGTTTCCAAATTGATCATGCTGAGATCGTTGGTTCTTTAACACATTAACATCGGGCTCAAATAGAACTCCAAACGAACACCAAACTCCAATCTCGATTCCACAACCGACATACCTTAGTTGCCTCATTATACTCTAACTCACAAAATAATTAAGAGAGATGAAAAATGTATCACAAAAGGAGAAGAAGTTATGAAGAAACCAGTAATGGAAGAGCTCAAGAATGTCCAAGACGACTGTCTCCTCTCCCTCTCTTTATAGCACAATTCAAACTCAAGCCACACATTGAGCCAAATGTATGTTATACTGGATCGGACTAGGTCAAAAAATGGACCATTTAAACCACCCAAGGCCAAGTAACATAACTAACCTAAATGACCCAACTATCTAACCAAAGTCTAGACACAAGACTAATACGATTGGTCCTCTCCAAGTGGGTCACGAGCAACTACTTAATTAATTTGCTTACAATGATCCCAAGTCTTTATCGAGTTAATCTATCCATTTAGGTATCGATATGTTTTCCTACAATCATTTTAACATCATCGCTTGAATTTATTGGGAATCAAACAATTCAACAAATTTCTACCTTGATACCAAATCAACATGTAAGCAAACAACAAAATATTTATACTTGTCTAATCAAGTTAACTAATAAAATTTGAAATTGCAGACCTTACCTCGTGTCTCCAACCTAAAACACACATCATACTTGTTCCATTTACTCATAAGGGCTAAGATCAAGAATACTCAAGTAGAAGACATATAACCACAACAATCAATCAAAAATATATAACTCATGCGATGAAGATATAAACATAGGATAATAAACAATCTTTTCAAACATGTTCACCAAGTAAGGAATATAAGACTAAACTCAAGTTAATCAAACACAATAGCCAACATATACATCATAATGCATAAATGACTTCATGAAAAGATCTCACCATAATTATCCTATCACATTTCGTGTAGGTCGCACCTCAAGAACACATATCACACACACAACCACCTATGATCACTAAATTGATTAGTACTCATGTCTAACTGGTAAAGCACAATAGATCATAAGTCCATTGGATGCTCCTCCATCAAAACCTCATTTCTCTCAATCTAAGTGGATAGTTAGACCGGGTCGAGTCTAAAAACATTGGTCACTCTTACACTTCACCCGATCATGATTTTCATGGATAGAGGACACCAAAACATTTAATCATATCTCCACTCGTAATTCAGATGTCACGCTTATCCCCTATGTATATCACCAATGCACCCTCAGACATCTATACTACACATTACTAAAAGACATACTTACTATTAATGCACCCCGACCACTATGCATGAACACATATTACATACAGTAAAATAGATCACACACAAATTCATTTAAAAAACACATATCACGCAAATTGAAATGCAACATTAAACAATGTATCGAATAAAGTAATCAAACATGCAATATAGATTTCACACAAATGCAAATGCAGTAACTAGGAGCACTTATCCTCAATAAGCCTCACTCGGATCTTACCTATATCTAATGACATCGTTCGCCTCACTTATTTCCTAACATCATCCACTTTCCCTTCAATATCTCAATTATGACAGACTCCCATATGAAAATCCAAATATACCACAATTATAACATCTTACATTTCGTACCAACTTAGACATAAAACCTTGTCATCATATGCTTTAGAAAATCAAAAAACCATGTCATCAAGAAACCCAATACCAAGTGTTGTCTTCTTATCCAAAAATGCACAAACATGACATGAAAAAAAATGCAACAACCACAAGAAGAATGTAGGCACAAATCATACAGAAAATAGTCCATCAAACTTTCTAAGGTCACAGACATTTCGAAATGGCAATAGAACATCTAAAGTGCAACATATCAAATTCATACAGAAATTAATATATATCAAATTCATACTTAATATGTGGATCGATTAAAAATAATAATTCCTAAGTCTAGTAGCTGACTATGGTTACCCTCTCATGGTAACCCTAAACCTAAGTCTCCACCACACGATGACTTCTAACGCGAAAGTAAATAATTGCATTAATAAATAGAAATAACATGATACCGAGCGAAACAATATGATAGTCCATAAATTAGGAGATATATGAACTTCACCACTTTAGGGACACCACCATACATCCTAAAGCAGCCACCGAAATTCGCTGCAACTTGAACATCACCGAATGATTAAACAACCAAAGGGTAAAACCCATCCAACTTTTAGTACATATCTTGAAATTGATATCTGAAACCACCAACAGCTCCACCACAACGAGGGGAAAACTTGCTTCTTCAGACCTTCACCGAAGTCCCATCCACACTCCTTGACATGCCACTTTTGCGACTGACATGATCTCCACGCTCTGACCATGCGCCACATACTTGCCACCGCACCTCACCTTTCCCGGACAGCCTCAGCCTGCTGAACACGCTAGTGATCTTGGTTTTTCCAACCAGACACTAGATTGGCCGGAAAATACTTTTTTCAATTCCATTCTTAGGTGCAAAATTTTGACAAACCCTACCCAGTTTTCAACTTAGTTCTGGCTCATTCTTCAATTGAATTCTGCCTAGATTTCTCACCTACACTAGCTCTGATGCCATGTTGAAATCGTTGGTTCTTTAACACACCAATACGAGGCTCAATTAGCATTCCAAATGAATATCAAACTCCAAGCTCAACTCCACAACCGACACACCTTGGTTGCCTCAACCTACACAAAGATTAAGGGAGATGAGTAATATATCACAAAGGGAGAAGAAGGTATGAAGAACAAAAGTAATGGAAGAGCTCAAGAATGTCCAAGTTGGAATGCCTTGTTTCCCTCTCTCTATAGCACAATTCAAACTCAAGCCACACATCAATTGGCCGTCACAAAAAAACCCACATACATTTCCATCAAAATGCACTTAATTTCTATATTCTAAATAACTTTTTGTAGAAAATCTAATATTTAATAAGAATTGTAATAAATATATTTTATGTAAATGTGTTACATTGGAAATAAAATAAAAAATGGATTATTATATTTGAATATAAATAAATGTGATTTCAATGTAAATGTGTTACGTTAGAAATGAAAAAATGGATTAATATATTTGAATATAAATAAATGTGCTAGAATTTGTGCAAATGAATCATTTTTTAAGTAGAAATTCATGCTAAAAATTAGTTGAAGGATCACCCAATACAAGAATTTTAATCTCGATCATCGATTAAGAAGAAACAGCCTGTAAAGGAAAGTATTTGATGTTAAAATAACTTTGAAAATTCTTCTTGATGCTAAATCCATTTTTCTTTGATTCTGGTTCATTTTCAAATTTAATATTCATATTCTAATTTCAATTCCAGATGAAGAGTAAGACATCTAATTAAGTCTTGCGGATAGTTAGTGTCGAATATCATTTTAATCTAAAATTAACGTTATTCTCAAAAGAAAAAAAGAAAAAAGAAAAATAAAAATTATTGTTATTTGGAAATTAAATGGTGCCTTCATCCATATCTAGGAGTGTCGGTAAGTCGAGCTGAGTTAGCTCGCGAGCCGAAGAACAAGACTCAAGCTTGGCTCGAAACGATATCGACCTTTTTTTACTCAAATCGAGCCATAGCTCACCTATTTTTTAAGGCTCAACTCGGGATTTTGGCTCAGGTTTTTCAAGTCAAGCCTGAACAGGGGTGGGCTCAATTTGGTTTATTTATTTTTACGTTTCAAATGTAGTATCTACAAGTGGTAAATGAATGTTTTACTTAAAAAATAATACATGCAATAAATGTAGTGTAAATATTAAACATAACTTTAGATGCAATCCAAATTTAAACGTAGATTTCGTAAAATACATACTAATTGTATATCTACACTACTTTAAAAACTATGAATGTTGAAGAATCTTTGACATTCTGATTTTACCCTCATTTCTTTTCCCTCATATCAACTAAACCCTTCACCCAATTAATTACTTAGGGTACACAAAAACGAATCTTCCCATCGCCTCTTCTCCTCATCTGCCCATCGCCTCTTCTCCCCTCCATTGGAAAACCACTAGTACAAAATTATCCAAAAAAATAATGAATTCGCGTCGTTTTTCGAGAAAACAGACGCATAAAAAAAGTGGTGGCAAACTCGTAAATAAAGTTTTAATAAACGCGTCGGTTCTTATTTAAGAACCGAAGCGGAAGTAGCGGATTAATCATAAGCGTCGGTTCTTACTTAAGAATCGACGCCTTTTCCATAAAACGTGTCGTTTCTATAATAGAACCGACGCCTTTAATTCAACTATTTTACGCTCATTTTTCAGACAGAAACATCACTTCATTCCTCTCATTTTTCAAACCCCTCTCACCACTTCTCCACGCAGTCGCCACCATCACGTCGGACCACCATTTTATACGTCGGACCATCACCACCCGACCGCCGTCCCAACGCCGCCACCCCAGCCTACTCGCTTCTTCCCCTGCCGCCATCAACACGCTCATTCTCACTCTCTTTTACCCAACTCTCTCTCATCTTGCCGCCTCCACCTCACGCCACCACCTGCCATCGATATCCTTTCCCCACTTCCCACCGGTATTCCCCCAGCACCCCCCCCTCGGCATGCACACGCACACACTCACTCACACACACACACACACACACACATGTATGTACGTATATATCTATAAATATATGTATATTTTTAGTTAATGTGTATATATGTGTGTGTGTGTGTTAAGTATATATATCTATAAATATATGCATATTTTTTAGTTAATGTATGTATATATGTATGTATGTATAAATCTGTAAGTATTGTATGTATATATCTATAAATATATGTATATTTTTTTAGTTAATGTGTGAGTATATACACACACATTCATTTATTTTAGTTGTTAAAAGTTAACTATTTAGAAAAGATTGTGTATATAGATGTGTGTTTATATAAATTTGAAAAAATTAAAAATTTAGGTTTTAATATATGCTTAATTTCAAATTTTGGGATTTGTAAATTTGAGGTATGTTATTGTGGTTTTTGGTGCTATTGGTGTGGCTTTGATTATGGATTTTTGTTGTTGAGGAGTTGATAATAGATTTTGGACTAATTTTGTAGTAGTTGACGATATAGAAAGTTTGAATTGTATTGTGTTTGAGTATTGAATATGTTGAGATTGAATATTTTGATTTTATTATGTCATTTTCATTCCCCCTACAGGTTGGCTAAGTCAAATTTATAGGGGGGATTCTGTCGAATTTTTTTTATAGAAATTTTATAAATTAAAAAAAAAAATTTAAGTGATTTCATTTGTTGAATACATGTTGAATATGTATTTTCATATAGGTCTTTAGAAATGGATCGTAGTTAAATGTATGGGAGACGTAATACGCATGAATATGTGAAGGGGGTTGAAGAGTTTATGAAAAGTGCTGATGAAGAAAAACTAAAGAAATGTGAAGAAATGATTTTGTGTCCTTGTTGTGATTGTAAGAATCTGAGAAAGTCTCATAGACTTGGGCAGGTGAAGAGCTATTTGATTCGTCGTGGGTTTAAGGAAGGTTATACACGGTGAATATGACATGGTGGGAGTATACTTCCTAGGACCGGTAACGATGAGGGTGATCTAGGGGAAAATAATTTGAGCAATAATGATGAGATTAGTGATGAGAATGATGTGGATAATGATTTGATAGATGCAATGATGTGTGATATTCAACATGATTTCATTGAAACACCTCATATATTCGATAGCTTGTTCAATGATTCTGAGAAGCCTTTATTTTCTAGTTGTAAGAAATTCACAAAATTGTCTGCTGTGTTCAAATTGTATAACTTGAAAGCAAAGAATAGGTGGAATGATAGGAGTTTCACGGCATTATTGGAACTTTTACGGGAGATTCTTCTGGAAGATAACAAGTTGCCTAGTTCAATTTACGAGGCAAAGAAAATATTGTGCCCGATGTGTATGGAGATAGAGAGGATACATGCATGTTCAATTGATTGTGTATTGTATCAGAATGAGTATAAGGACTTACATCTGTGTCCAAAGTGTGAGGTATCACGGTATAAGCGAAAGGATGATAATGATAGTTGGGAGGATAAGAAAGGCCCTCCAGCAAAGGTGTTATGGTACCTACCTGTAATTCCAAGATTTAAATGCTTGTTTTCCAATGTGAAGGATGCGAAAAACATGTGGTGGCATGATGAAGGGAGGAAAGAAGATGGAAAACTAAGACACCCGGCCGATTCTCCTCAATGGAGGAACATTAATAAGTTGTTTCCTGAATTTGGTGGCGAAGATAGGAATCTTAGGCTTGGACTATGTACAGATCGAATGAACCCGCACAGTAACATGAGCATTCGACATAGCACTTGGCCGGTTCTTTTAGTGAATTACAATATTCATCCTTGGTTATGTATGAAGCACAAGTATATCATGTTTTCATTGCTAATATCTGGACCTAAAAAACTAGGAAATGACATAGATGTTTACCTAACGCCACTAATTGAAGATTTAAGACTATTGTGGAATGAAGGGATGTTGGTGTTTGATGCACATAGCCAAATGAACTTCATCTTACGTGCTATGATATTTTGCGCCATAAATAATTTTCTAGCTTATGGTAACTTGTCAGGTTATACCAGCAAATGACCTAAAGCATGCCCCGTTTGTGAATAAGACACGATTGATATTTGAAAAATTGTAAGAAAAATATGTTTATGAATCATCGAACATTTCTCCTAGTTGACCATCCTTATCGAAAAAAGAAAAACCCTTCAATGGAAAAATCGAGACTCGAATAGACCGCTTACCATTAACAGGAAATGAGGTTTATGAACGAGTTAAAAATATTAATGTTGTGTTGGAAAAACCTTTTAAGCCTCCTCAGAAGAGTCTTTGGAAGAAGAGATCCATATTTTGGGATCTACCATACTAAAAACATTTATCGGTAAGACATTTTCTTGATGTAATGCATGTGGAAAAAAATGTATGTGATAGTATCATCCGGACATTATTGAACATTCAAGCAAAGACGAAAGACGGTATCAAAGTCAGAAAAGACATGGTAGAAATGAGAATACGGGATAAGTTAGCACTGCAAGAGTCCGGAAAGTGTACTTATTTACCACTAGCTTGCTATACTTTGTCTAGAAAAAAGAAAACAAGTTTTTGTGAGTGCTTAAATGCTGTTAAGGTTCCATCTAGAAACTCATCAAACATCAAAAGTCTTGTGTCGATGAAGGACTTGAAGTTCGTTGGTATGAAGTCTCATGACTATCATGTCTTAATGCAACACTTGTTACCATTTGCAGTTCGATGCATACTCCCAAAACATGTTAGAAATGTAATTATAAAACTTTATTTTTTCTTCAATGCAATTTGCTGTCAAGTTGTTGATCCAGAGGCGTTGGATGATTTGCAGGCCGATATTGCCATCACTCTATGTCAATTTGAGATATATTTCCTGCCATCATCTTTTGATGTTATGTTGCATTTACTTGTTCACTTAGTGAGAGAAATTAAGATTTGTATGTATCCATTTGAGAGGTACTTGGTGTGGACTACATCCAAATGCCTTTTGACTCGACTGCGTTTCATCATACGTACGTTGAAAGTATTTATATTACGATTGATGACATCACCGACCTGCTTACAATGGGAGGGTTGAATATATCTATCCTAAAAGTATTCACAATGTAAGATTGCTCAACACAAATTCATTACTTTCATTTTATTTTTATTCATTGGTATAATTTTTTAAGGTACCTCTATGTGTTGTGTGAGAAATTCGGTGTCGAGTCAATCGGATTTATGTGTCCGTCACAAATTGCGTCGATTAGAGTAAGAACAAATTTAGATAGTGTTGTGAGTTACATGGCTGCAATCATGGAGACACTGAGATCGAAGAAATTCATTTTAGCGTCGTACTTTCAAGAGTAAGACCATTATTATTGTTTATTTATTATTATTTTTACTTAACTAATAATAAGCACGTGCGTTGCACGTCATATATATAAGATGAATGTGATGCGTAACTTCTTCGTAGAACTAATACTATTTGTCGAAAGTTGTTGAGGTAATAGATACTATTAAAAGAAGAAGAAATTTTTTTTTTTTGTTATATATGAATAAACTTTTTTTTTTTGAATTTATGTATATAATGTGAAAATGTTGACTAAATTGAAATGTAATGTTTTGATTACAATAACAATTTTTTGTACAATGCATACCCAGAAATTTGAAATTAAATTAACTGCGCAAACAAACTCGCTGTAATTTTAAGAAATTATAATCAACACTATTACAAAAGAATGAGGAAAATTACTTGAGAGGCCAGGGCTATTTCCCTTATTGAAATGGTAGAAAGGGACAAAGAGAAATAAGTTCTTTCAATATCAACACGCGGACCAAAATAGCACCATTTGATATGAAAATCATTGATAATTGTGATGAGAATTTCAGTGGAGCTTCCCATATGAATTGGACTTAGCCAACCTGTAAAGGAACGTCAGGACTATTTTAAAACATAAAAACACAACTCATTCAATATTCAACTACAACCAAAACATTCTAACCAATCCTCAATTCCACAACAATAGAAATTTAAATCAATAAACTCCAAATGATTAAAAGGGAGAAAAATTAACTATTAATGAAACACGACTTACTTAAAACTAAATTCAGTCGAGCATTTTCAAGAATGAATGAATTAGTAAATAACGAATGAAAAGCTTAAGCAAATCCAACGATTAATTTAAAAGTTTCAAGCTTCGTATTGGCTTTCTTTCATTTTTTCCGTTTTGTAAATTTTGAGTAACTCGACTGGAAGGTGATCTTAATTCATTCATTTTATTTGAGCAGTTTGAAAAATTTTCAATAATCAGATTAAGCACAAATCCATTAAATGTTTAAGAAGTAGGGAAAAGGATGGCAAAGCTATCAATGTTAAGTTTCCACCCAAAAAAATGTACCTTAAGTTGAGGAGTCGAGAAGGATACAACAAACAATGAAGACCGAGAATAAGAGAGGGTAGCAATTTATGCAAAATTTGGGAGTTAATTAACATGGCACTGGTGGAGAGAAATTACAAGCTGGAAATGCATTTTATTAGACAAAACTACAAATGGCAAAGAATTGATACGAAAACCCAAAAATTTGAAATTAAATTAACATTACACAAACAAACAAACCCACTATAATTTGAAGAAATTATAATCAACATTATAACAAAAGAAGGAGAAAAAATTTACCTGAAAGGCCCTCGCTAATACTCTTATTGAAATAGTGGAACGGGACGGAGAGAAATAAGTTCTTTCAATATCAACACGCGGTCCAAAATAGCGTCATTTGAGATAAACCATTAACAATTGTGATGAGAATGGATAATCTAACTCTCGGTCCTAGGGTCTATAGGAAGTTCATACATCACTCAAGAGAGGCTCCCTAAAAATATATGAACTACGATTCTCTTAATTTATTTCCTACATCTTAAAAAAAGATATATAATGAGGTAATTCAATCCATATATATTAATGCTCTATTATAATCCATGTATATAATAATGCTATATGAAAAATTAAATTTGTTTAAATTTGTTGTTAAATGAACTGACTGTCACAGATTTATCTGGACAGTTGAGTATTAACAGAATGCGTGAAGTTTTGTTTAGCACAGATCCAGATGAATCCTGTTATTCCAAATTCATCTGAATTACAGAACTTGAACAGTCTAAATAAATGATGTAAAATTGTAAAGAGACAAGAACAAAATATTTGAGCTTAACATGGGAAAAACCCTAACAAGGAAAATTGACGTGCCCGCACCCTGCGGAAAAAAAAATCAATCACTAATAAGAAAAGAGATTACGCAGTTCAATCCAAGATACATAATAAATTTATGCATAAACTTATCAAACACCCATGAATTAAATCACTCTATGATTCTTTTATAGCATGTAATTTGAGCTAGTGTCCCACCACTCTTCAGTAGCTTTCTTTGACACTGTAACGATTTTCAGCAAATCCGAACTTCCGTTCGATCTCGATCCAAACCTCCCGTTTGATCTTCTGGATGAAAGTATTTTCTTCTTGTAGTGATTGAAAAACTCCTTCCGGAGAACCACAATTTGTAGTTTATTCATCGATTTTTGGCATGAATGAATAAGCTCTATATCTCCAGAATATTCATGCACATTGAGAAGTCACACAATGAAGAAGTCATATATGTATTCAGCACAACACTAATTTTCGGCTTCTGTGACTTAAGGAAGAACACATCCATGTCTTCCTTTATATAGGCACAACTGAATTGCTTGTCCATTAAGAATCCTAGTTGTGTAGAATCTCTATTACCTAAAATAAATCAAGGATAATTACAAGTTTAATAGAGATAAGGTAAGAAATCAAAGATAATAATGAATTAAAAGAATCTTACCATAAGTGAATCACTTACCAACCAAGTGATATACACAAACTTGGATGCCAAGAAATAAGGACATAATTTTCGGCCAATAGGAATATTTTAGCAAGGCTAAAATATTATCACAATACTTATCAAGAATAATAAGTGACAAACATTATCTCCAAAGATACTTGTAATTGCTAAACAGCAGCAGGGCGCCCTTGCTAGAAGTAAATGCACAATGCTATAGCCACAGATGGTGTTTCATGGTCAGCAAATAATAAACTTAGCACCAAATCAAGAAACCCCAATGATTTCTCCATAGAAATCAAACATACCTACTGAAATTCTATCGAGAGCAGCAACCTAATAGAAGACCTTCAATAACCCTAATATGAAAGGTCGTTCGAAGAGAACGACTACACACCAGAATTGTAATGCACCAAAAAATTATGACGTCCTTATTTACTCATCATTTCGTAATAAATATATTTTAGAATTTTTATTTAAATTTATAGGAAATTAGGAAAGGAAAACGAAACATATGTAAGAAATAAAAATGGTGATTTAACATCTATCTTTAGGAAATTCATTTGACCTCTTCCGTCCTCGGATAAATGCATATCTTATATGTGCGGATAAGTACTCGAAGTGAACTTCGAGAATCTGAAATGTTCTCATCATCGTGATTAATGTACAGTCCTCGAATTTTTTTCAAAGTTGGCTGCTCAAACGTGCGAATCGAAAAGGCAGTTTCAATGACCCAACTTTGGAAAGCCATAACTTCTTCTTCCATTATCCAAATCCCGCAAGGAAAATTTTATACGGAAGTACTATATGAGTGCTTTGAAATGACACTAAAAACTCTTAATCTGGATGTAGTTTGCTACTTCAAAACCATATTCAAACTCAGCTACTCAAAAATGGGAAAAATCCAAAATAGCAGCCATAGGTTGGACTCCTAGACTGCCAACGCTGCTTTTATAGTTTCTATTACTCAGCTTATACCTTCTCTCTACCTCATGCTTCCATGGTCGTGCTCCAGCTCCAGCTGCATGGTAGACACCTCATGCTTGATAATTAGTAAGCTTAAGGATGAAGTAAGGTTCTAATTCAATACAACAGTGATCCCTTTTGCTTCCTTAAACCCTTTCTTCCTTATAAATACCTGAGTTTTTGAAATTATAAAACAACACTCTAGGTCATCAGCATCAAAAACTCTATCTCTTTTTATACATCAATTCTAGAATTCTTGCCAAAATTATGTTTAAATCCGTTTTAAATCATTCTTTTGATCCCCAAACTTGTTTCTCAAAAATGGTTATCAAAATATATTAATTAGGGATCAACAGAATCAAAGAAATCAAAATCCAATTTTTGGAACTACGCTTGGTGTCGACACCAAACGAAGAACGATGAACATGGTGTTGACACCTATGTTAACACCCATGTAGACACCCCTCTATTTTTAGTTATGTTCATGATATGAAGTTATTTTATAAATTTCAGGTTGATAGATATTACATAATCATCAAAACCGTGAGTATTCGATACGCCTTTTACATGTTACATTATGTGCAAGTTGATATTTTATGAAATGATTTTGATGCATAATGATGATGATATTGAATATATGATATGATTCAAGAAAAGAAGCATTTTCAAGTAATGATTATAGATTTGAACTCTAACCTCTCGGTAATCAATCTGATGTTGTGATATCGATGTTGATGATGTCAGGAGCACCTCGCGACTCCGAGGGTTGTGAGGAATGACATGGTGTTCTAATATCCCTGTTGGAGTTGAACATGGTGAAAGATGACAGGGATGTAGAAACCCTAAGGGATATGGAATCCCAAGCAACATACTTATAATTATGGCCATTATCGATATCCGGGTTGTGTAAATTATTAAGCGCTTTGGGGTAGAGGAGATAATCTATAATCGGGCCCTAAAATCATAAATTTCTGAAAATACTTGCATATGTATCGAATTACTCATTGAATTATCAATTCCTGTTTTCCATGTTTTCAACTTATAGATACTGCGTTACGACAACTTTGAAGTAATCTTTCGAGAATGGATTAAGTCATCTGATGGGCAATATTATATGTATTTGACCAAAATCCATACGTGGCAGGCGTACCGCGACTTTGCTGCTTTAACTCGTTTACTGCGTTCCCACTTTTATGTTGACTTTCACGACATCGAAACTATGGAATATGAATACTCCGATGATTTCTCCGGCGAGGAAATCGAGTGATGTAGCTTGTGTTTAGTTTTTTTTAAAGTAAGAGAAATTTTGAGTTGTCTTTGTAATCTCTTCCCTAGACTCGGATGTACTATGTTTTCTAACTTATCTATGTAGTAAGTTTTATGTTCTTTCTAATTGTCATTTCAATGTAAAAATGATGAATTGTTTATTATGTGTTGACACTGAAATCCTAGATCTCAACAACAAAACTATTTTATTTCAAAAATAGTGTTGGTGTTGACACTCATCTATATTGGTGTCGATACCAACCCAATAGAACATCCTCGGTCACTTTAGTGTCGATACTGATGTCGACACCTGAGGTTCTACAAGTCAAGATTTTTATTTTTTCAAAATTTTAACTTAATAACCTTTATTAAATGATGGGTTTTGGGGTCGTCACAAGAATCAAGAACTACAAACTCAAACTAAAACACAACTGGCTTGAATGCTGGTGGAAGACTAGTCAATCTGATGAACAAATTCGAAAATATGAACGACTACACAG
This sequence comes from Ligustrum vulgare, assembly GCA_963555705.1. Lineage (NCBI taxonomy): Eukaryota > Viridiplantae > Streptophyta > Magnoliopsida > Lamiales > Oleaceae > Ligustrum > Ligustrum vulgare. Next base: position 53,294,294 of record OY743173.1, on the reverse strand, counting down.
CATAATCAAAAAGCCAAACAACCTCAGCATACCCAAGTAATCTTAAATTAAGAGGAAGAAAATGAAATACCACATGTGCTTCCCGATGCCGAAAGTAGGATTCTGTAGAAAATTTGAGAGAATTTGTGATTTTTAGATATTTTTTGGTGGATTTTGTAGAATTTCGGGTGGAAGCATTTTTCAAAGACATACGTATTCCTCCAATTTCTCTCCTCCGCTTTCGTTCCTGCTTCTGTTATTGAGATGCCACATGTGCTTCTTGAAGCCTGTCTTTGATTTCTTCAATCGTATCCAGTGGTGGCTTCTTGGATTCGGGTTGTCTTTGACAAAGCCATGGGAGCATAGGACCCATATCGTGCAGCCCTTCCATTGGCAGCGGCGACAAAGCTGTTGCGGCATATGACCCATATCGTGCAACCCTTCTGATGTGATCCGGACCAGGCATCAAAGGGCGAAGTCGATCCATCAGCAATATGACAGTGATCTACGTGCAAAACGGAGCAAGTTCCGTGTTGGGGTCGAGCCGAGAAGAGGGACGGATCAAGCCGAATCAAGAAAATGAAGTAATTTGGGCAGAAATTCCATTACGGCCGTAAAAGAGGACCTTAACGGCCGTAACCCATATATTCACGGCCGTAAATCATGTTATCACGGCCGTAATCAATTAGCGAAGAAAAAAGGAGAATTTTAACAGAACGAGGCTTACGACCGTAAGCTTGGAAGTTACGGCCGTAACATTCAAAAAAGGGGAATTTCAAGGCCGTAAGAAATTCGTCAGGCCGTAAATAATAAATCAGTTTTTGATCAGAAAGGCCTTTACGGCCGTAAAAGGGTTCGTCACGGCCATAAATAAGCAGCGCCAGATTTTTCGGGAATTTTCCAATTATTTTGTTTCTTTTTTTATTTTAAGTTATTTGCATAATTTGGAATTTTAGTTTAATTAGAATTCTATTTTGAGTAAATTAGAGGCTAGGTTATTTTGCTTATTTATATTCCTTTCCATTCATTGTTAAAAAAACAAGTTTGAGTTTATGAATTAAATTGAGAGAGGATTCTCTTGTTAAAGGTTGAGTTTTTCCCTTTTGTTTCGAACTTATCAAAGATCTGTTCTTTGTGGCGTTCACCCAACGAACTTATCAAGGAATTGACAACCCTTGTGGCGTTCACCAATCTTGGTTCTTCAATCCGCATCGTCATTAATTGCGTCGTGATTGTTGGGTCAAGGTTTTACCGTCGAATCTATATTTTAATTCCCATTTATTTATTCGTGTTCTTGTTATTTTTCGTGTCAGATCTGATTTAGATCTTTCCTAAGATTTAAATTTCGTTATTCCGCGTTTTCGACGAGATTCCATGACTGGGATCTCATCATCTGGTATCAGAGCTTGGATCTATTTCAGATTCTTGCGTTTCTTGAATTTTCTTGATTTTTTTTTGTGTTCTTCGCGTTCTTCGTGTCAGTCATAATTTTCTTCAGTTTGATCCATAAGAGTCAGTCCCAAAAATTCAAAAGTGTTTTTCTTGTTCGTTTTTCGTCCAAATCCAGTTCCATTTTTTCTGCCATACTCGTAGTCCAATTCTCTGGAAGATTTAAAAAAAATTTCGAAAATTCCCAAATATTCCGAATTTTCTTGTTCGTGTCTTAAAAATGTCTGATAGAGAGGTTTCCACATCTTGATCTTCTATTGGAGACAGAAAACAGCTTGGGGATGTAAATAGAAGGAATGAACAGGGTAACAATGATATTGCAGCAATGAGGGCACAATTTGAGATGTTTATGGCACAGATGGAGAATCGAGGTGCAGAACGTGAACAAAGACCTCGTGATCAATCTCATGATGGTTCTCGGGTTAGGGGAGGTAATAGGCGTGAGGTTAGTATGAATGATGAGGGCATGGGAAGTGAAAGTGGAAGTATATCTTTGGGAAGTATGCGAAGGAGGGATAGAGGAGATAGGTATGAGAGGAGGCATGATAGGGAGCGCCATGATGCTAGGAGGCATCGTGGGGGTAGAGATGATTTTGATGACGACCTTGGAAAAATTAAAGTGAAAATACCGTCGTTCCAGGGTAGGAGTGATCCGGAAGCGTACTTGGATTGGGAGACAAAGGTTGAACGGCATTTTGATTGTAATAATTATTCGGAAAAGAAGAAGGTGAAATTAGCCGTGATTGAATTCACCGACTACGCAAATATTTGGTGGGATCAACTAGTTACGGGTAGGAGGAGGAACCTTGAGGAGCCGGTGGAGACTTGGGGTGAATTAAAAACCATAATGAGGAAGCGGTTTGTGCCGACTCATTATTATATGGATATTTACCAGAGGCTGCAGGGTTTGACTCTGGGATCGAGGAGTGTAGAGGATTATCACAAGGATATGGAGGTGGCGATGATTCGGGCTAACACGGTGGAGGATCGGGAAGCAACAATGGCTAGGTTTCTGAGTGAGCTGAATAGAGACATTGCTAATGTCATTGAGCTGCAACATTATGTGGAGCTAGAGGATATGATGCATATGGCCATGAAGGTGGAAAGACAGCTAAGGCGAAAGGGGGCAGCAAGACACTCACCATCTTATCCTACATCACAACCGAAGCAGGAATCCAACGTTGAACATAACCCGAAAGGGAAGGAGGAACCTACAACGAAAGGTAAAAATATTTCTGATTCTCAAACTACTCGGGATAGAAATATTAAATGTTTTAAGTGCTTGGGTACGGGTCATATAGCATCCCAATGTCCAAATAGGAAGCTAATGATCTTACGTGATAATGGTGAAATTAGTTCTGAGGATGAATTTAAGGGAATGTCTAAGTTAGTGGATGTTGGGGCTAGTAGTAGTAGTGATGAGGAAGGGATGACCTATGCTGTTAAGGATTCACTTGTTAATCGGCGTGTCCTTAGTACTAGGGTCAGGGTGGATGAAATTGGTGAGCAAATGGAAAATCTCTTCCATACTAGGTGCTTAGTGGGTAAAAAGGTTTGTGGTATGGTGATTGACGGGGGGAGTTGTACTAATGTGGTTAGTACCATATTGGTTGAGAAATTGGGTTTGAGCTTGATAAAACATCCGAACCCTTATAAATTGCAATGGCTGACCGAGTCGGGAGAAATTAAGGTAAATAAACAGGCTAGGGTCAATTTTACAATCGGGGGTTATAAGGATGAGGTGGTTTGTGACGTGGTACCTATGCATGTTGGCCCTATTTTGTTGGGGAGACCTTGGTAATATGATAGGAGGGTAGTGCACGACGGGCTTAAAAATCGATATTCTTTCGTGAAAGGTGGAAAAATGATCACTCTTGCTCCGCTATCACCTAAAGAGGTCCAAAAGGACCAATTGAAAATTAAGAACGAGTTTGAGGGGAAAAATAAGAGCGTTGAGGCCACGCCCTCAGAAAAAGGAGAGGGTGTGAAAATTGAAAACAAGAGAGTTGAGGCCACGACCTCAGAAAAAGGTGAGCTTGAGAGTGAAAAGAAAAAGAAAAGAGAGTCCACCACAAAAATGAGTTTATTTGCATTTGCTAACACATCCCTCCCCAGTTCTATTAAATCTGTTTTGCAGGGACATAAATCAAGCCATGAACTTAAAGCGGGAAAAAAATTCATTAGCCAAAATGAGCATGCCAAAATTCTAAATGATCTTACAAAGCTTAAACATGATCATCGAGCTCAGAAAAACAGGAGGAGTCCGAAAAGCCAACCAAAAATGGATTCGAGATCGAATCCTTTTCAAGAGAGGGAGTATGATGTGATCCGGACCAGGCATCGAAGGGCGAATTCGATCCATCGGAAATATGACAGTGATCTACGTGCAAAACGGAGCAAGTTCCGTGTTGGGGTCGAGCCGAGAAGAGGGACAGATTGAGCCGAATCAAGAAAACGAAGTAATTTGGGCAGAAATTCCACTACGACCGTAAAAGAGGACCTTCACGGCAGTAACCCATATATTCACGGCCATAAATCATGTTATCACGGCCGTAATCAATTAGCGAAGAAAAAAGGAGAATTTCAACAGAACGAGGCTTACGGCCGTAAGCTTGGAAGTTACGGCCGTAACATTCAAAAAAGGGGAATTTCACGACTGTAAGAGATTCGTCACGGCCGTAAATAATAAATCAGTTTTTGATCAGAAAGGCCTTTACGGCCGTAAAAGGGTTCGTCACGGCCGTAAATAAGCAGCGCCAGATTTTCCGGGAATTTTCCAATTATTTTGTTTCTTTTTTTATTTTAAGTTATTTGCATAATTTGGAATTTTAGCTTAATTAGAATTCTATTTTGAGTAAATTAGAGGCTAGGTTATTTTGCTTATTTATATTCCTTTCCATTCATTGTAAAAAAAAAAAAACAAGTTTGAGTTTATGAATTAAATTGAGAGAGGATTATCTTGTTAAAGGTTGAGTTTTTCCCTTTTATTTCGAACTTATCAAAGATCCGTTCTTTGTGGCGTTCACCCAACGAACTTATCAAGGAATTCACAACCCTTGTGGCGTTCACCAATCTTGGTTCTTCAATCCGCATCGTCATTAATTGCGTCGTGATTGTTGGGTCAAGGTTTTACCGTCGAATCTATCTTTTAATTCCCGTTTATTTATTCGTGTTCTTGTTATTTCGTGTTAAATCTGATTTAGATCTTTCCTAGGATTTAAATTTCGTTATTCCGCGTTTTCGACGAGATTCCCCGACTGGGTTCTCATCACCTTCCACTGAGTGCGACTGTGGCGATGGCGCCATCCCATCTTGACTGGTTTCTAGTATTCTAGTAGACTGTAGATTTAACGTGGGTGAACTCCATTTCGAAGGGAATTTGAAAAACATGTGGCAACAATGGACAGAGCGTGTGGGGGTTTTCAAATGGGTCTTTTTGCGTGGAGAAATTTTGTTTCTCTTCTTTGATAGTGTAAAATAGCGTAATGGGCAGTATGAGAGAAGGGTATGTCTGGTATAGGGAGAAATATGTCAGGGTAAATTTGGTAATTAAAAGATTCTCCCCTATTGATACTTTTAAGGTAGTAGTGATAGTGATTTAAGCCATTTGATATTTAAAGGTATACTTACAAGTTCATAATACGTAGGAATCATTGGATGTTGCTAGCAATTTGTTGTGACACTAGTACGGTGTACTTCATAGATTTAGCACAGTCATGTAAACGTGACATAGAAATCAAGGCGTCATTGAATATGTAAGTATTTATTGCATTGTTCATGCTTTTTTGTTTTGCGCACGATGGTTCAGTTGTCTATTTTTAATGTAATAATAATTGTAGAAAGTTTGATGTGAAATTGATGTGTTTGTATTGTGATTATTGATAAATGGTGTAGTTATCAATAATAGGGTCTCTCTACAGGTTGGATAAGTTCAATTTATATGGGAGACTCTGCCAAAATTTTGGTAGGAATATTTTTATTTTTAGGAATGATTGTTATAATTTATTCATATTTATTGGCACTTTAAGGCTTTTCGAACATTTTGGGCATTAGGAAGCAAGAGGGGAAGCAGCAATGTAACATGGAAAAAAATTTTGGTATGAACTAAAATTTCATAGTTTCTATTCAGTTATGTTACTAACTTCAGTTTTCATTAATGTCAAAATTTTAGTGTCATGAGCAACCTGGAGGTTCTAAATGTGGTTATTATGTTATGAGAAATATGTATGAGATAGTCACATAATGTTCTCATCTTACTTCTTTAGATAAGGTATAAGTTATTGAATACATACTAAGAATTGTTTAATTGTGAATTTATATTGTTTTTAGGCATTTCAAGAATACTACTCAACGGAGGAAATCGATAATATTTGGAATTTATGGGCTAAGTACTTCATCAAAGAGTGTATGTAAATTTTGATTTTTTATATTAACATGTACAAATTTTTATCTAAGTAACATAACATTGTAAATATAAAACTAATTTGGAATTTAATTTACTGATTTATTTAATTTTGTTACGCATTCCTCAATTATATATATGTTGAGGGTGAAATAGATTATGATTATGTCTATGTGAATGTGAATGTAAATATATAATATGTGCCCAAAAAAAATGGACTTTAGGCGTCGGTTGTTAACTAACAACTGATGCGTAAAGTCAATACTTTTTGCGTCGCTACCATACGCGTCGCCTTTACAACTGGCGCTTTTGGGTTTGTACAACCGACACGAATGAGTCTATCTGTACTAGGGAACGGCTCTTCCCACCGTCGCCTCCCATCGACCCCATCAGATGGAAAACGTCTATTTCTCTGCCCATCACCGCCTCTCATACCCTCCTCCATTTGAAACCCTGGAAGTCGAAGGCTAACAGAGTCCAAACACCGCCACTATCAGCCATGTGCACAAGTATGCATCTTTATACGTCATAATTCCCTTTATACTGAGTTTGGGGTTTAATTTCATACGATTTTGTATTTTTTATGTTTCTGTATTTTACATAATAGGGTGATTAGTTGATACAGATGTAAAGCTGCATGAGATTTTTTCGAGGAACATTTGATTTTGAGATTTGCGGATTGTACAACTTGTTGGGCATTCTTTTCACATATTGCTGGACAAAATTTTTTAAGGAGAAGAAGGATACAAAGACTGTTGCGAAGAAGGTATTACTCAAACTCCTGTTCTCTGATACTTTGTCATTTCTTGCAGCTATAATATTTTTGTATATTCAAGTCTTCCTTGTCAACATTAATCCTATATTTGACCATGAGTAATAATTTTAGAAGGAGAAAAACTGGAATAACCAGAAACTTTAAATACCAAATTATATTATTTCAAGTGGTGCTAGCACAACTAACAAGGTCGCCTTGGAACAATCTCTATTTCATTGTTTCCTATGTGTTCAAAGGTTCTGCTTCAATACAATCTAAGAGCCTTTCTTTAGAAAGAAGTCCAACGGAGATGTTGAAATTTCCTTCAAAAGAGAAGTTGTTCCAAAGAAACCTTCCTATTTTTCCAACACAATTTGCATATGCAGATGAAAATATTCATGTTTATGTCTTTGATGCAAATTGAAGGCTAGTTTACAACAACACAAATGATACTGGACATATTTTCTGGGATGTATGCAATTACTCTAGTTATCTTACAGTAGATTGATGAAGATCTTCCCCGCCAAAAAAGAAAATCCAACGAAATAGTCAAAGAAAGTTACATAAAGCTTTCTATGACAATGATCCAAGAATTGGATTACTTGGTGAACCATCAAAAAAATTTGACTACTATGTCAAATATACTCCACCATCAAATAATGATGATACTATAATTCCAACTAGATGGGATGATGATGACGATTGCAATAGATATCATAAAAAATGGGATTGAGAATATAATATACCCCCATCTTCTCTTCCGATATCTATGTACCATCCTACACAAGAAGATTTTCCTCATTTAGAAATTTTTGATAAAGATCAGTCTACTCACTCATGAAAAATCAAGAACTCAAGTACTAGGAGATCAAATGTATCGGTGCAACCACTTTCAGCAGTAAAAACAACTTTAAATTGGCAATCAGAAAACGTAGTACAACAAAATGCCTTGTTGAAAATGATTGACCAAAGTCAGCAAATGATTGAAAAGACTCTACAACAGCATACTCAAATCCTTCTCACCCCACTTCAAGCCTATAAACAAAAAAATGAAATCTTACATGCATACATAATGACCCGTCTTCAAAATCAATTAACACTAGTGAAGTAATTACAAACTATCTTAAATATAAATAAGCAATAATTTCTTTTTTTTAATTATTAATAATAATAATTACTAAAGATGTAAACTACTATTTGCAAACAAAAATTGGAATACTTGGTGCCTCGATGTTATTATGAGATCTATAAAGGATAGATCATGCTACTTGCACCCCACGTTTGACCCCATTCATGACCCCCACTCACATGGGATGGGTTCTTTCATCAATGGTGATTGAGCCCCCACACTTCATGTGAGTGGAGTGCCAAGTCTAAGGTCAAGCATGTGGTGCTAATACAATTGTTGATAAATGATTACCATTTGGAGTCTTTGGTGCCTCAATTTTAAAATTGTAGTACTGACACCCGTACCTTAGGGGTGACACCTAGCTTCTGTTCAGTAAGAATTTTTGGTTTATAAATAAAGAATGTAATATTTTTGAAATAAAATATATAGTTAGAAAGTAAAGTTAGAAAGTGATTTAAAAAAATATGTTATTTATAAACAACTTTCTTGATAAAGATTATGAATCTGATTTTTAATAACAATTTATAATCAGAACGTAAACAATAATGTCAACATGACAACATCAATGAAAGTCCAACATTTGTATCTCTTCCTTCTTAAAGATGGAGATGGGATGTAAGCCTCCGTTTGACAAACATATTTTTTCCTACACAATTATTCAAATCACTTTTTAATTACACACATTTTCTCTTTTCATTTTTTAACAACACATTTTACCTAGAAAACATATTTTTAAACAAAATTTTTTTAACAAACATACGCTAAAATACTCTAATTGAACCATACCAGAATTGTATTAAATACCTTCTTTTTTGTTCCTTCATCGTTATTGTTGTGGCTTTGGTGATCAAGTAGGGGCAGACCCATTAAGGGTCCAGTGGGTGCGGCCGCACCCACTGGATCCGGCCCAGATTTTTTTAGCCCAATTCAGAGCCATTTTTTTTTCTTTATGGTTTCCCTTCCTCATTTCCACACCGCAGCAGTGCTACAGCGCCCAATACTCTCTCTCCCGTCCTCCCGTTCTCTTTTCTTTATCATTTTCTCAGCCCACAACCTCACCCCCATCGACCTAGAAATTCAACCTCATCGCTGTCGCCGTCCTCCTGCCACGGCGCCACCCAGACCGTACCTTCGGTTCGGTCCTTACTCCTTAGTCCGTACCTTAACACACGGTGGGTGCTGCAGAGTCGCAACAGCAGCAAGCCAGCAACACCAACATTGCTCGAACTTTGAAGCCTACCGCTCCTCGACAGTTGAACTTGAACCAGAAACACGGCTGTAACTTGTAAGCACTTCAGTTCTTCAGACTTCTAGCTTTATTTGGTATTTTGGTTCATACTTCATTGGTTGGTTTTGTGTGTAATGCGTGAGTCGTGAGTCGTGACTGCGTCTGCGCAGCGTCACTGCGTGTGGTTGGTTTTCAATTTCATCATTTCATGAATTCTGGAGCTTGGACTTACCTGAATGAAAACTCTTTTTTCTTAGCATTAGAGATTCGAGCAGTAGATGAAGCAGGAAAATCGAAACAGGAAATCTCATTAAAAAGATGCAGCACAGCTGCACAGGGCTTGAAATCTTGAATAATAATTAATAGCTGCCATATTCCAACACAGTTACACAGCTTCAGTGTCAGTCTTTCCCAATTGCTGTCTGTATCTCAGTATAAAAGAATGGATTTAAAATGAAAATTTGGGGAAAATAGAATTTGTTAATGATAAGGCAGTATTGAGCATTCCCACCCAAATTCGTGCACTATCCTACCTTGGAGTCAGTCTGGAGAGAGGAGTGGCTGAGTGGGTTACTAATGGGTTTCCCAATTTCAATTTTCAATATTGAATTGTTAAGTTTCATTTATTTTGTAAATTGTAAATTGTAAGTTGTAAGTTCTTTTCCCAAATTCTAATAGTAAATTAGTAATAGATAATTAGATATGGTTTTACTGATGAATTGAATTATGATGGAAAATGGAATTTTTTTGAATTTTGAGGATGGATGTATTGAAGGGGATTTTCAAGTTATTTTTGTTTGATTTGATTTCTCAGGAAGAAATGTTGAGATATTTTAAACAAATGTCTCAAAATTCTATTGAAGAAGAGGTTGAGGCAAAGAAATTACGTGTTGATGAAATCGATGAAACAAACGAAGCAAATATTGATGAAACCATTGAAGCTAATGAAATAAGTATTGATGATTTGATAATATGGTTGTCTTATTTGAAATTATTTTTTACATTATTCTGTTTCGCACTCACTGAACAAAAATCCTGAATCCGCCACTCTGATCAACCCGTGACATTAACATTACTTTGTTCAATATTTCCTTCATACCCATCATCCCTTCCAATTAATAAAATTTTGACAAATAATTTGATACTTTGGTCTCTATTATGATGTGTTTAATGTGTTTGATTTTGATTGGTTGAACATTTTTTAAATGTTTGACTATAGTTGGCTTATATTTTCCGTTGACAGAGCAGGATGGAATCCTACAGAAATGTGCGAAATAAAGCAAATTCACACAAAATTGTGCAATGTTTCCAAAAATTATAAACTGAGAAAACTCGATAATACTATCTTTACTCTGGCTTTGAAGACTAATTCATTTTAAAAGTGAGGGTTTTTAGTTAAATAGGTTTGGTAAATAATAACTTCAGTAAAATAGATCTTTCTGTTGAAATGTCCAAAATACCCTTAATGGAAAGGATTGTTTATTTTGCAAAATATATCCTCAAACTTAGTTAAGTTGGTTCAGTTCAGGGCTTCTTATTATATTCATACTTTTTAATCTTTTAAGTTCTTCTAAAAATGTTCTATATTGTAATAATTTTTTAAAAGATTTAGGATGATCTTTTTTAGTTATATATCATAACGTTATTCCTTCTGAAACTTCTTCTTCTATGTCTTCGTATTCTTCTATAATTTTATGAATTGTATTTATATTTTTTTGCTATTTCAACATAATTAAATTCTATTCTATTTAGGATAGTATTGTCAATATCTTCGTATATCTCTTTTAGTTTAGATTGTCCAACAAAATGTATATTTTTAGATTTTTCAACAATAGCCTATAAAAATGAAATTTCTTTATTTTCTAAATATAGTTTATGATCACAGTTATTAGAACTTGATACTTCTGAAGTATCCATTAATTATTAGGTTGGTAAATTATTATACAAAATTTTTTTGTATAAGTTCATTCTTTAATATAGTAAAATACAATAATCTGCAATATATTGTTTGTAATTTTCTAAAAGTTTATTATATTCTTCAGAAGATATATTTTTATTTTCCATTTGATATTTAATATCTTCCATTTTATCTTTCAATTTTTCTAAAAGGTTATCTAGTCTTTCGATTGTATATCCTGACATTAGGTTTGAACTATATTTGTTATAATTTTATTTTCTAAATCTATTTTAAGCTGTAATATATCAGAATAATCAATAATATATTGATCATGATTTTCTGAAAGTATACAATATTGTTCAAATGATTCATCTATATCTATTAATTTAGATATAATGTTATCTATTTTTTTCATTATTCTTTCTAACAAATTGTCTAATCATTTAATAGTATATCCAGGCATTATATACACAGAAGTAAATAATTTATAAAGTTTCAAGTAATTTTTCAAATTATATTAGTGTTTGGGAATTGATAATATCTATATCAGTCATGATATCTATGCTTGGTTCAAATGATATATTATATTTTGAAATATTTGTTGAGACCGCGCCCAAAAAGGAGGACAAAGGATCACCAGCGAGAGCCCAATAGAGGCCCAATGGGCCTTGGCCCATGACTAAAGCTCAGGATAACTCCTTGGGCCAACTGCCGAGGTAGAACAGCACGTGAACCTCTATAGCCGAACTGGTTTATGTCTAGCCGAGGTGCTCTAGGGCAACACCTCGGACGGGCGATGGGACAATGGATGGCGTCAGAGATGTGACATTACCTTTATCAAAAAGTGACAGGCCCCCATCCCATACCAAACATAACAATGATTACCACCGTAAAGTAAGATCCTCCTCTCCAACAGCTAGGGTAAATACACGTGTAAAGTTCACCACGTGTCTCCATCCAAAACTATAACCTCCCCTATAAATAGAACACTCCTTCCACCTAATAAAAGGGTTAGTAATCTCAAACCCTTAACAATATATTTCTACTCTCACTCCCTTTTCTCTCTTTTACACACTTATATTTCCCGCACCCAATTTATGTTCGCTTGAAATGATCCACCGATTAGCGAAATCGACACAATTTTGGGAGGCCCCCATCCAGGTGAAGCACAAATAACTCCCAGAAGCGGTATATCAGAGAGGTCAAGCAGCCCGCCAATGTGAATTATCACATCCATTCACATCCTGTTGGGATGCCTCGGACGAAATCTATCACATTTACACAGGATGACGCTATTGGGGTGCATTTCCTGCATAATGACGCGTTGGTTATACGGGTAGTGGTAGCTCGGAATGGATTGTCACGAATGATGGTGGATGATGGTTTCTCGGTAAACGTGATTTATGGAGTAACTTTTGATAAAATAGGGATTAGTACCCCACTCATTCTAGTCCCAGATCCAATATATGGATTCACTGGGGACAGTATAACTCTCAGAGGATCCATAACCCTTATGACTGAGGTAGGGCAAGCACCAACTTTCTCCAGAATCCCCATGGAATTCTTGATTGTAGACAAAATCCCCTCGTATCATGGCTCAATTGGGAGGCCGGGTCTCATTGAGTTGGGGGATGCAACCCATACGAAGTACATTTGCATGAAATTCCCCACGGAGCATGGTGTAGCAACTGTCAGGGGGAGCCAAACTGAATCACGGGCCTGTTACACAAATGCAATTCGAAAATTTCAAGATCGGAGCTTGAACATGATTAGTGACGTGGCAATGGCTGAGGCTGCTCCAAACCCTAAAAGACTGGGTGAAGGGCCCTCAGAAAGTGAAGACGTTACAATGATGCTGGAAGAGGATCTAGCAAATCTAGATCCAAGAATGGCCGGAGACAATTGCTCTACCCCAGCTAAAAGGCTGGAATGCATTGGTGTTGATCCACTTGATCCAATTAAGGAGTTGCAGATTGGATTGGATTCGTCAGTTGAGTACAAAGATCAGCTAAAAAGCTTCTTACTTGAGAACCTCGACGTATTTGCATGGAAACATGATGACATGATTGGAATTGATCCTAAAGTGGCATGTCACAGACTCCAGCTTGATCCAAGAAGTCCTGGGCATAGGCAAAAAAGAAGACTGATGAGTTCTGATAAATATGAGGTCTTGAAAGAAGAGGTGACGAAGCTATTGAAAAATGGCTTTATTAGAGAGTCTCAGTATCCGAAGTGGGTATCAAACCCTGTTTTGGTCCCAAAGCAGAATGGAAAATTGAGAGTATGTATTGATTTCTCGAATTTAAACCAGGCATGCCCTAAGGACAGTTTCCCCCTGCCTTGGATTGATCAATTAGTCGACTCTACAGCGGGACATGAGATGCTGAGCTTTATGGATGCATACTCCGGATACAATCAAATCCCCATGCATGAATCGGATGGGAGCACACCTCGTTTATCAGGGTAGGGGACTCTATGGATACAAAGCCATGCTGTTTGGTTTAAAAAATGCCGGAGCCACCTACCAAAGGTTGGTAAATCGTATGTTTTCAGAACAATTGAGAAACACCATGGAAGTATATGTCGATGACATGCTGGTCAAAAGTATGGTCGCCACAAAGCATGTCCGCCATTTGTCAGAGGCCTTCGAAGTTTTGAGGAAATATCGAATGAAGCTCAACCCAGCGAAATGCGCTTTTGGGAAATCCCAATAAAATCAAAGCTTTGCTGGACATGCGATCTCCTCGGAGCCCAAAAGAGGTGTAAAGCTTGACGGGAAAAATTGCAGCCTTAAATCGATTCGTTTCTAAGTCCACTGACAAAAGCTTACCATTTTTTAAGATCTTGAAGGGAGGGAAGCGATTTCAATGGATGCTGGAATGTGAGCAAGCTTTTGCTGACCTAAAAGCATTCTTGGGACAGGCCTCACTATTATCAAAATCGAAGGCTAGCGAACCACTCTATTTGTATTGAGCCGTGTCAAAAGAGGCTGTTAGCTCAGTATTGGTCAGAGAGGAGGATGGGAATCAGTTCTCAGTGTATTATGTAAGCAAAGTCATGCTGGATGTAGAAACACGTTACCCAGATATGGAAAAACTTGCTCTCTCGTTGATTACAGCAGCTCATAAACTTCGTCCCTACTTTCTGTAGCGACCAAGGATTTTCCATGACTTATTTAAATAAATATTATTTAAAACGTGTCGCTACGACTTTACCTATTTATTTTAAGCACATTTTCGTCTCTAGCCTTTTAAGTGAATTCTTAAATTTATTAAAACCTTGGTCACTTTCAATTCGATTAAAATCGTCTCATTTTTAAAATTTATTCTCTAGTCCAATTTTATCAAAAATATTCTAAGATCATTATTTTTTTAGTCAAACTTACAATTTATTTGGATTCAAATTATTTAAGTCCAAAATGTTTTAAATCCCCAATTCATATTCCATTTCAATTTTAATCCCAAAAACTTACTCCCCAACTTCCATTTTTGCATGTTCAGCACATTTCCCCCATCCCCATCATCACTCCTTAATCCCACCATCCACTTTGAATTAATCCCAAATCCCTCCTAAATCCAGATTTAGAACAACTTCAATTGGTAAAATTCTTTTCCCCACGTTTTCTTTCAATCAATTCTCACTTCCACAGACAGCATCATCTTCCCCTCAATCAAAGGGCCCATCTTTGCTTTCCAGTTTTAAACCACAGTCAATCGACTCAATGCCAATTCAACAACAAGCAACCAAACCTCAATCCCAAAATTTCAGTCATCAATCAGCCAAATTTCTCCCCCCTCACACGCCATCTGCACCAAATTAACCTCTCCTTCAACCCCCTCAATCACAAATCAAGCAATTGCCAATTTTTGAATCCAACTCTATGTATATCTTTCCATCTCCATTTCATCGTTCAAACCACCACCAGCTCCATAGATGACCCTCAACCACGAACCTCCATTGTGAGTCCTCTGCCAACTTCAATTCACCACGAGCAGAACAAAATCTCACAACCACCATACACTGTCGTGACTTCCATACAACAATAAGCAGAATTCCACATCACGTCTCCAACCTCAATTTACCCAAACAACCAAACCACCATAGCCAACCACCTCCACCTAAACCAGTTATCACCGCCATCACCGAAAGTCTGAAACACCTCCATAGTCGGCCAACCTTCAGCAAACCGACCCACCTCCAAACCATTTTCATCACAACCCCAACCCCACTGCCAAACCCAACCCATTTCCACCATCATCACCACCCAAAAATCACCAACCACCACCGATGCTCAACACCAAACACGCACCAAAGTTCCACCAAATCAAACTAAAAATCCAAGAATCAAATAAACCTATATACTTACCTCAACTGTCGACCTATATTCACCGGTTTTTCACCGGAGATCGCCCCACCTTTCACCTCAAAATCGAGCCTCAGTTCCAGCCCCAAATCGCACCAAAATTGCCCCAAAATAACTCCCCTCTACCCATCTTCGTAGCCGCAGCGTGATGGCAGCATCTCCACCGGCGTAACGCCGACGAAGGGCGCCGGCAGCGCCTATACAGAGAGGGTCGGTTCCCCTCTCTTCTCTCTTCTCTCTCAATCGGTTTTAGAGATATATATATATATATATATATATATATATATATATATATATATATATATGTGTGTGTGTGTGTGTGTGTGTGTGTGTGTGTGTGTGTGTGTTATATATAGATTAATTTCAAATATTTACACTTTAGTCCCCAATTTTCACAAGTTATTATTTTAGCCCCCTAAGTATCAAACCCATTTTATTTCAGTCCCTGTAGACTAAATTCATTTAATTTTAAGCACAAGTTTTACAAGTATTCATTTTAGTTCGTCAACTTTCAAAGTATTCATTTTAGTCCCTCAACCTTCAAAGTATTATTTTGATCTTTTGGTTTTAAAATATTTTATTCAACTCATAAGCTTTTGCAAATCATTTATTTTGATTTCAACTATTTTCAAATCCAAACTATGTTTGATTTTAATTTTAATCCCTAAACTTTTATTTCTTCTTTTAAAACTCTTTCAATTGAAACATTTGATTTTCAAATACCACTTTAAGGTTTATTTACTATTGGCTAGATGAGGCGCTTGGACATTTAGAAGAACAACGTGAACTTTCTTGCTCAACTTTCAGACTCGTGATTTGAGGTAGACTCGCCCTCACTAATTAGTTTAAATTATAATTTACATGTCTTATGTGAAATTACGTGATTTATATGCTTTGATGCATGAGACGAGATAAGAATATCTCTTATGAGATAAAATGAGAAATGATGTTATGCATAACTTACATGCTTTAAATGCATGAGACGAGACTACCCACACCCTATGATTTTTAAAGAGCATTTGATTTTATTAAAATAGCCTATGATGATGATGATCATGATGATGATGATGATGATGATGATGTCACTGTATGATTGCATAAGTATGTGTTAAATTATTCTGTAAATTAATTATTGGCGATGAGTCTACTGAGTATTTCTTTCGAAATGCTCATTCCATTATTTTAACAGTTTTTGCAGATCTCGGAGCTCATTCCATTATTTTAACAGTTTTTGCAGATCTCGGAGAAGACGGTGAATGAAATGACAGCGGTGGCAAATTTAATAAATGATGAAAATTTTTAGTCAATTTTACGAATATTACTGATTGGATTATTTATTGTAAATTTTATTTAAACAATTGAAATTAAATTTTTTTATGAATTGTTCTATATTCCAATTAATTAAGTTTCCGCTAAAGTTTTCAAATGATGAATGTGATGCTTTGAATTAAATTATTTTCCGCAATAAAGTCAGCTTTAAAGGACGAAGTGGCGTCCCGGGCTCCGCGGAATTCGGGGCGTTACACTTTTAGTCGCAATCCATACATGTTCTCACAAATTTTCCTATGAGACAAGTATTGCAGAAACTAGACGTATCTGGGAGGTTAATGAAGTGGGCGATAGAAATCAGCTAGTACGACCTGCATTATGAGCCTCGGACAGCTATAAAGGGTCAAGCATTAGCAGATTTCATAGTTAAGTTCATGCATCCACCCGAGGTGGAGATGATTGATAACACGGAGGATAGCCATGAGTAGAAATTGTTCGTTAACGGGTCCTCGGCTAAAGGAAGATCCAGGGCGGGGATACTACTAATGAGTCCAGAAGGATACAAACTGCACAGTGCGATCCGCTTTGGCTTTAAAGCCTCAAACAATGTTGCAGAGTACGAGGCGCTCTTAGCTGGACTAAGGCTTGCGAAAGCTCTAAAGATTAAGTCTGTAGTGGCAAGTAGTGACTCGCAGCTTGTTGTAAGCCAGTTTAATGGACAGTTTTCTGCCAAAGAGCCGTTCATGGTTGCTTACTTGAAGAAAGTGAAAGATTTAGCCGTGCACTTCGGAAAAATGGAGTTACATCATATTCCTAGAACTGAGAATTCCAATACAAATACTTTATCTAAACTAGCAAGCAGTAATGATTCCGAGCTCCACAATATGGTTCTAATTGAGCATTTGCCGACCTCTTCCATTGAGCTAGGAAAGGAAATTTTGGCAATAGAAGAAGAAGGATCTTGGATGAGTCCTATACTGGCATACTTGAAGCATCAAACAATACCAGACGAGCCGGAAGCAGCTCGGAGATTGCAAAGAGATGCCGCAAATTTTGTACTCTTGGATGATCTACTTTATAAAAGGAGCTACACCTCTCCTTTGTTGCGATGTGTTGGGCCGAAGGAAGGACAGTATATAATGAAAGAAATCCATGATGGCATATGCGGAAACCACGCTGGGGCGTTATCACTGGCTCGGAAAGCCCTCAAACAGGAATATTTTTGGCCAACTATGCGAAAGGATTCCCATAACTTCGTCCGCAAGTGCGATAAATGTCAGAGGCATGCAACCATATCGCATCAGCCACATCACAAGTTGACTCTAGTAACCAACCCCTGGCCTTTCGCTAAGTGATGGGTCGATATTATTGGTCCTATGCCCAGAGGTGCTGGTAACAACTGTTTTGCAATAGTGGCGATTGATTACTTCACCAAGTGGGTCGAGGCGGAACTCCTGATGCGGATTACTGAGGCCAACACCACCAAGTTCATCTGGAGGAATATTATATGCAGATTTGGGATACCGCACTCATTGGTTAGTGATAATGCAAAACAATTCAAAAACAGAAGCATTGATGAATTGTGCGACGATTTGGGAATTAACAAATTATTTTCGTCTCCGCATCATCCACAAGCAAATGGGCAGGTAGAAGCCGTGAACAAGACCATAAAAAACACCATAAAGAGCAAGTTGGAATCCAAAAAAAGGCGCATGGGTAGATGAACTCCCACAAGTATTATGGGCACTTCGGACCACCTCGCACACCGCCACAGGGGGAACGCCTTTCTCCATGGCGTATGGATCCGAGGCGGTATGTCCAGTTAAAATTGGGGTGCCTTTTCTTCGTCAAATCCATTACAACGAGGTGGGGAACGAAGAAGCACAAAGGGAAAACTTGGATTTCCTCCTCGAAAGACGTAATGACTCCCAAATGGTGATGGCCAGGTACCTGGGAAAAATGGTCCGCTACTACAACAAAAGGGTAAAAGGTCGGCACTTTCACATTGGGGATTTAGTCCTTAAAAAGGTCATTCCTTCTACTCAAGAACCGGGAGTAGGGACTTTAGGTCCCAATTGGGAGGGCCCTTACAAAGTCACCGCCGAGGTGGTACCCAGTACATATATGATCGAAGACCTATCTGGGGTACCTTTGTGTAATCCCTGGAATACGGATCACCTTTGTTGCTATTTTCAGTAAAATCAAATTCCCCCTTGATGATTACAACGTCTCCGCATAATTTAATGAAAATTTGAAGCTAGTTACGATAAAGATTGCGCCAAGTGCTCTTCGGTAAACATGACGGATGTTAAAAATGCCAAAAATTATTTTTGTTCATACAACCCTACCTATAGTATTCAAGCAACAGTAAAATGATGACAATACTATACTTGAACTTCATTGAACAAGGGACTCTTATAAGCCCGCACTACGCTCATTGCGTTTTGGCTTAACGTATTAAAACCATCAATAGCGGCTTGTTCAAACTAATAATCGTAAGGAGGTAGATTCATAGGTGTTACAAAGTATAACTCGAATATGGTCAAGTGCTTGTCAAAATCAGATCTAACCAGTAAACATGAATGTCTTGAGCTACTTAGATCTGAGGGACTATTAAGCACACAATGCGTTTAGAAGCGTTTAGAGAACTCACACCCTAACAAATGACATTATACAAACCAAAACTTGTGTACACAAATGTTGAACCTCACAAAATGATCAAAATATTGAGCTAATTGAATCTTTACATTTACAACTTAAAGCATCATTACATCTACACTTCGAAATTTTTTGAGAAATATGCAATATACAAAATGGCAAAAATAAGTACAAAGAAGGATCACTGAGGAGGGACATCTTCTGCAGAGTTCCCGCCGGTACATCCAGAGAGGGATCAACCGTGATATGATCCGGACCAGGCATCGAAGGTTGAAGTTGAGTCAGCTGCAATATGACAGACATCTGCATGTAAAACGGAGCAAGTTTCATGTTGGAGTCGAGCCGAGAGGGCGAATGGATCGAGCCGAACCAAAGGAGCAAAGTTTGATGACCAAAAGCTTCATTACGGTCGTAAAGAATAATCCTCATGGCCGTAACTCCACCTCGGGTTTAAATGAAGAATTGCAAAATTTCATAGTTAAGGCCGTAAGAAATATGGTCACGGCCGTAAGTCTTAAACAGAAAGTCATTTACGGCTGTAAATGAGTTCATCACGACCATAAATCTAATTTTCCGAATTTTTGCGATTTTTTATTTAATTTCCTTTTTTTAATTAGTTATTTGCCTATTTTAGTATTTTAGCTTAATTAGAATTCTATTTTGAGTCAATTAGCGGCTAGGTTAAATTTCTTATTTATATTCCTTTTTCATGATTGTAAAGAACAAGTTTAGTTTTGAGATTATTGAATTTAAGTTGAGAGAGTTTTCTCCAATTGAAAGGTTGAGGAGTCCCTTTTGTGTTCTTCGAAAACAAATCCAACTTATCAAATATTGTGAAATATTTGTGGCGTTGAAATTATCAAATATTCGCGAGAATATTTGTGGCGTTTCCAATTAGAATCTTATGAAGGAAATTGATGAGTTCTTGTGGCGTTCACCAATCTTGGTTCTTCAATCCGCATCGTCATTCATTGCGTCGTGATTGTCGGGTCAAGGTTTTATCGTCGATCTATCTTTATTTCCATTGTTTATTTTCTCGTGTTCTTATTTATTTTTGTGTTTAAATCTGATCTAGATGTTTCCTAGGTTTTAATTTCGTTATTCCGCATTGTTCGACGAGATTCCCCGATTGGGATCTCATCAAGCAGGGTCATCAAGAGGATCGCATTTATCCGCATCCTGCGGTCCGGGGTACAGGGCTTTGATAGGGGAAAGGTCCAAAGTTGGGAAAGCTTCCTTACGTCCCCCAAAGCCATCCTGGCCCCTATATTCCCAAAGACCCTCTGCATGGCCGCATACTCTGGCGTCTCTTCAAAAGTGTCTTTGAATTTCTGGATCGCCTCAGACACTTTGGCATTCAGAGCTTCTTCCACTCGTGCTGCGATAGTCTGCTCCAAAACCTCTGTGATCCTAGATTGCATGTGCCTCTCCAGAGAGGTAAGATCCTCCTCCTCCATTTGCTGAGCCTCTTCCTCTCTCCCCAACTTCTCAATGATTGTTGCCACCTCAGCTTTCAGCTTGGCTTTGGCCGCATTGGCCGCTGTCAGGGCCTCGGCAGTTATGGATTGTGCCCAGTTGGAGTCATCCAATTTCTTGCAAAGGGACGCCACATCTGCCTCAAAGAGAAGACAAGACTCACTAGGGGAGGAAAGAATTCGGGGAACGGTGATTTCCAGAGTGGGGTCCACAATCGAGCTCTGCCACTCCCCCACAACCCAGAACCACTGGTTCCTCCAGTTCTTTATTGAAGTAGGATGACCAGTGATGATAGGAGGATATGAGCCTCTGGGGGACAAGTAGTACCAATCCTTGACATCCGACCTCACATCCTTGTCCCTTCTAACGGATTTCTTCAGGGTATATAAGGTGTGGATGATGTGCAACGAGATGGGGTAGTCAGGGTTGACCTCCTGCCACACCAACCAAGTACCTACGGCCTGCACCCAGAAGTTAGGGGCCAACTGGTAAGGGAATAAGTTGTAGCTCCTAAGCAGCGCCCTAAAAAAGGGGTGAAGAGGCAGCCTCATTCCGCAGGATAAAGCATCGTAGCACACGGCCACTTGACCTGGGGGAGGAATGCAGGGTTGGTAAGAAGGCGTGGGGTGTACCAGTCGAACCCCTTCTGGTATCCTAAATTTCGTCGATGCTCCCTCCAAATCGACGCCTCGAATTTCTGTGGCAATCTCACTGCTTTCCCAGGATTCTGGGTTCGGATCAGGATCGACATGATACCCTGACACGTTGTTCACCAGGTCCACCTAACCTTCAACCTGGGCTATTTCCTCCTCGGATAACCCTAACTCTTCCCTATGCGCCCTAAATGGGGACCTAATACTTAAGCCAAGGTCCTGATGACCAGAAGAACAGCCCACTTCCTCCTCTCTTCCTAAGTCCGTGTCCCGCTTGCTTCGTAGTTCCCGCAAAGAGGCCTCCTCGTCGGATGACAGATGAGCCATGTAGGTCTGGTTCTTTTCTTCTTCGCTGTCAGAATCATCCAAGGTAATTATATTGCCATATTATCTATTCCTCCTCTTAATCTGCTCCCTAAAGAAGCGAGAACTAAAAATCGATAAAGACAATGGGCAAAAACCTCTGACAGGAATCGTCATTGCCAACAGTTCCTGTGAACCCGTTCCCCCAACTCTTTCCACTTTTTCTTAAAAGTAGGTCAGACTCACCAAGAGGAAAACAAAATGCAAAACAAAATTTTCAAACCCACACTTGAAGATTAGAAATGAAAAAGTTTTGCACATGCAAAGGAAAAGAAATTTACCTTCAAAAAACGAACGTTCGAGGTTGTGCACTCGAAGTGAAAAACACGCCAATGGAAGGTGTTGAATGGTAGAGACGGTTTGTTGGGTGGAAAACCCTTGAAGAGATGCTGAAAGACTTGGAAGAAAGGAAAAGGCGCTACAACTTCTTTCGAAAGAGTTTCTACGAAAATTCTAAGAAACCGGTAAAGGAGAAATGATGGGAAGAAGGGGATTTATAGGGAACCCAATAACCCAAAACCCTTGGTCTTTAAGCCGAATGATTGATGCGGGTAACCCACGTCTCTTGGGGGGAGGGCTAATCAAAGAGCCAGCTGTAGGAAGAAGGGAAGAAACCATTCAGTTACCAAGGTGTGTCCCACGCGCAGTAAGGTGTCACCCACCATCCCCTTCATATTT
The DNA here is from genome assembly GCA_963555705.1 of Ligustrum vulgare. NCBI lineage: Eukaryota > Viridiplantae > Streptophyta > Magnoliopsida > Lamiales > Oleaceae > Ligustrum > Ligustrum vulgare. The sequence goes on along the minus strand of OY743173.1, from coordinate 53,271,996 downwards.
CTCGGGAATCGATACCAGCAGCCTCCTTGTATTAAATACACCGCCTAAAAAGATATGCTAGTATAATCCCAAATTTCATCTTGAAGGGAAAGCTGGAGTAGAGGGTCGACTTCACCTTGAGTCCGAGCCTCCTTAAAGAATGGCATTCCGAGCCTTGAAGTTTGAAGTGCTATGTAATGATTCCCAGCTGATGGATGGCAGAGTAATTATAAAATGCTGGATATAACAAACAACGAGATTAGGGCAAAACTGCAATCCCATGGCTGTCCAATTACAGAACGTTATGAGAACAGGATTAGAGATTTGAACCTATGGCAAATTCGATCTGCCCATAAATGACCACATCGGATTTGAGAGACTAGTGTTGAGACCGCGGCCAAAAAGGAGGACAATGGATCACCATCGAGAGCCTAATAGAGGCCCAATAGGCCTTGGCCCATGACTAAAGCTCAGGATAACTCCTTGGGCCAACTGCCGAGGTAGAACAGCACGTGAACCTCTTTAGCTGAACTGGTTTATGTCTAGCCGAGGTGCTCTAGGGCAACGCCTCAGACGGGCGATGGGACAATGGATGGCGTCAGAGATGTGACATTACCTTTATCAAAAAGTGACAGGCGCCCATCCCCTACCAAACATAGCAATGATTACCACCGTAAAGTAAGATCCTCCTCTCCAACAGCTAGGGTAAATACACGTGTAAAGTCCACCACGTGTCGCCATCCAAAACTATAACTTCCCCTATAAATAGAACACTCCTTCCACCTAATAAAGGGTTAGTAATCTCAAACCCTTAACAATATATTTCTACTCTCACTCCCTTTTCTCTCTTTTACACACTTATATTTCCCGCACCCAATTTATGTTCGCTTGAAATGAGCACTGACTTTGGCATTGGAGTGCAAACGGGAGTCACCTCGGCCCCCTTTGCAAACTGATTATTTCTCACAGTGCGCAAGAAATCCACATGTTCAAGAGGGAGGAGCTGAGACGTGTTGGTCCAAGGTCCAGCCGGATTTTGTGGTCAACAATATTTTTCTTTCTTTTTTTCTAATTTATCAATTATATCTTGGATATCTAGTATTACTATAGATCTTATGGTACCTTTAACAAAGTTTTCTATCAAATTTTCTTTAAAAATTTTTAATATCTCTTGTGATGCATAAAGTTGCTCTTGGTATCCTATTTTATCAATTTCATTTCCATTTTCATTTCCTTTTTTATTTTTAATATTCTTTTTAAGTTTATATGGAACTCTCTTATATCTGGGTTTTCTTATGATGTAATTTTCTTCATTCATGGTATCAAAATTTTCAAAAACTAGTAAAGAAAGATTCATCTCTTCCATCACTATCATAATTTATTATAGGATCATAATCATTATCACTACTAAACATGTATCCTAAATATAATTCATTATTTCTTTCAGTATTATCACTATCAAGTCAAAAGTAAATGATTTATTTTGTAATTTCTATTCCTAATAATTCTTTTAATTTAGGAAAAATAGCTAATAAACATGGCATATAGACATGATATAATTTTTTTATTTCATTATTGGGTCTAGTAAATTGTTTATGCATGAATAAAGGTTCAATTATACTATAATATTCATCTTTATAAGGATTGTTTTGATAATTAAATTTAATAATTCTAAATTCTCTCATAATAACTTATTTTAACAATTCTTCCTCCTCCTAATTTCATAAAGACAGATATATTAAGAATACTAATATATTTTCCTATTCTTTGTACCTTTGAATTTTCCTTTTGATATCAGCGACCTTTTAGCTCACAGGTTCCTGCTATCATTCTCTTCAACGGCCTCCTGCCTTTATGGGTAATTAGCCTCACCTGAATCCATGCCTTCACTGTTTAATATCTTGCTGGAAAATAATTTGGACAAAGTGTAGGGAGTTTTTTTAATAATATATCTTCTTTAGGAAATAGGATTTATAAGACAGAAACTTAGAAACCCATATCTTTTTTTACAAAATGATTGAAATTTTATTGATTCAAAGAGGATTGGTATAAGAATTTGGTATGAGAATTTTTTCAAAGACAGAGAATTTATTTGGCTTTCTCACAAGTTGAGTGCTCCAGTGATCTCTGCCTTTCAACTAGCCCGGAGGCCCCTATTTATAATGTTACGTTGGATACAATTACATCACTGCTTACATCATCGAACTAATAATGTTACAGCTTTTCATTATATTATAAGGACACACCTTTCCTCTATTATTTATTTCTTCACATGGCCCTTACATTATAGGGACACATATCCCTCTATTATTTTCAGTCTTTACATGGCCCCTACATTGTGCTGCCTTGTTTCATTAAAGCAGATTTATCAAGTAGCTTCCATCTATCCATCAATTCTATTGGCATGTGGGGCAATTCATGGCTGTACACGCTTCTTGTAAGGTAGCAAAGCTTCCATGGATTTGATGAGTGTCAAACTTCTTGATATATTCTTTCAAGATTGTTGACTTTTCTTTTTCTTCATTAGTGAGGAGGATCCATCCATTATACTGGCATATGCATTTGAATTTTTTATCATACAAGTTTTTGACAATGTTGTAGAGAACCTTAATTCCCAACACTCTTCGAGATCTAAACCAAGATCTTGTAATATTTGGTACTGGCTTGGTATTTTTCTGACTTCAATTTGAAAATTTCGAGCAACATATCCAATTGTGATAATATGCTTAGCAGGATAATACATCCTTCCATCAATTTCAGGACTGATTGAATAAAATTTTAAATATATAGGTCTTCCTTGTGCGAATTTTGAAATTTCTCTTTTTAATAAATCATCAAATTTTTCAATCTCTTTCAAGTCTTTCCCTGAGTATATAAGATCCAAAAATCCATAATCTGCGGCCATTTTTGTCATAACGGGATCTCCTCCCTGAGTAACGATCAATCGTAGGTATACATGATCTCCATATGAAATGTAATAACAATCACATTCTTGGAGTTCATATATAACTTTGGTAGTAGTTTTATATTCGTCTTCTTTTGATAAAAAAGGGGAATCATCTTCCTCCTCAGCACGAATTTTGACTACCCTTGTATGTTCATCTTTGGCATTGATTGTTATTTTTCGAGGACTAGCTTCATTTATGACAACTTTCTTGGGACTTGGTTCATCTCTTTTAATCGTTGGTCCACCACTGCTTCCAGAAGATGTACCTGTTTTTATTTTTGATATAACATGTTTGGTATCAGCCTGTTTGGTAATTAACGATTCAAATTGAGATTCAATCTCAATTATGTTATCGCTCAATTCTTTAGTATAATTGTAATGAAATTTTGAGATTTCCATCAATTGCTTGAAACTTTCTTGGAGAGTCTCTGCTAGTTGCTCAATCCCAAGTTTTATATCTTCAGCTTCCTCTATGATGAAGTTTATTCATTGTTTGGCGTCTATCAAGAATTTTTTGATATTATCCATCTGCAAATTCAATATTCCTGCTTAAAAAACCTGCAAGATAATTATTGACACCTTGAATATGAACTATATCAAAATTATAAAATGTCAAATAGGCTTGCCATCTATGGAGCCTCCTATATTGAGGTTCTGGTGGTAACTTATTTTTCACTAAGCCTGCAACTTGAGAATTATCAGTTTTAACAATGAATTTTTTGGATAATAAAAATAATGAAAACTTTTTTATTCTTTTGATAATTGCTAATAATTCTTTCTCATGAGTAGTATAATTTATTTCTGCTTGGTTAAACGTTCCACTGGAATATTTGCAAATTTCATTAAGATTTGTTTTTAATATTGCTGCCCAATAATTATCTGAGGCATCAGTATTAGCTATTAGATTATCTTTTTCATCTGGTAATCTTAATTTAGGCAAATTTTTACATTCTTCATTGAGTGATTTGACAAGTTCTGTGTGCTCACTACTTCATCCTTTGGTATTTGTAAAATCTGAATTTTATGTCTCTTTTTCGAAAGATTTTCCTTCTGCATAATTTAAACATGCTAAGAATTTTTGTATTTGTTCTTTTGATTCTAATTTATCTGAAATTTTTTCTATCTTTTTAGATATATTGGTTTATAGTTTTATTCCTTTCGTATCTATTGATAATCCAAGAAAATCAATTTCTTGTTTTTCTATTATAACTTTGTTTTTTGAAAGAACAATTCATTCTTTTTGTATTCACTTATAAATTTTATTAAATAGTTTATATGTTCTTCTCTATTATTATAACATATTAATATATCATCAACATATACAGTTAAGAATTCATTAAATTTTCTAAATATGTTATCCATTTTCCTTTGATATATTTGTGTTGCTTTTTTTAAACCAAATAGCATTACCATCCATTCATATTTACCTTGGGCTGTACTAAATGTTGTATATTGAATACTATCTTCTTCCATTTTTACTTGCCAAAATCCTGATTTACAATCAAATTTAGAATAGTATTGTTTTCCTTTTGCAAGATTTATTAATACTTCTTTATTTGGTAAAACTTATCCATTAAATTTGGTATATTTGTTTAATTCTTTATAATTTATCACCATTCTAGCTTTTCCTCTTTTTTGTTCATAATGTTTCATTACCATAAAAGTTGGATTACTATGGGTCCATTACTAGGTGTGATTAATTTTTGGTTAAGTAATTCTTTTATTTGAGTTTTAAATCCTTGTGTATCTTGTATGGTATACATCATTGGCTTAACTCTTATAATAACATTTTCTGTTAGTTCTATTTTAGCTCTAGGGTGATATGGTTTCCAAAATGATAATGGATTTTCTCCATATACTTTTTCTAATTGATCAATGATTTTTTCCATCCTTATTGTTATATTTGTTTTCAAAACTTTTTTATACATTATTCTTTTATATTTTATTTCATTTTGTGTAATTGATTTTTTCTCCCATTTATCACCACGCTGTGATGGCTGAACTCTGTAAGGTCTAAATTCTCTTGGTATTTTTAGTAAATGTTCGCAAGGTGTTTGTAATATTATTATGTAATTATTTTGTTTGTAATACTGAAATTGTTGTATAAAGTCATTTCCTAGTAATATATCACATTCTAATTTGTTATAACTATATATCTTATTCACAACTATTTGTTTACTTCCTAGTATTATATCGATTTTATCAGCACTATTAATTATTTGAGTAATTTCTCTTCTAACTCCTGTTATTTTTATTTTCCCATCAATATTCCATGATTTTATTAAGAAATTTTTAAATATTGTTATATCATTTCCTGTGTCAATTAATGCACATGTTGTTATATTTCTTTCTACAATGGTAACTTGTATATAAACAGCTAATGAAAAACTTATTTAGTTATTCATTTATTCAACTTTTCTACATAGTATAGTTTGATCATTATGGGTTATGTATAATCCTTCACGTTTTATACTATAATCTTCCAATCCATTTAGGAAACTCATTCATAATAACGCATGAGGATTTATCATACTGTTATCTATATGACATGGTATTAAGAGATTTATTCATCCTATTTTTATTGGTACTTTAACTTCAAGTTCAGTTATATGTATTTATCCATCAAAACTTATATATCTATACGGATCAGTTCTATGAGATATTAATCCTTTATTCCTGTTTGAAGCTATATGACATTCACTAGCTCTTGTATCAATTAATATATTTGATCCTTTTACATGTTCTTTTTCATTGAAATATTCACTTTCTATTTTCATATTTCCAGCATTTCTATGAAGTTTTATTTTCCTTGTATTACTAGTTTCTCCTAATTATTTTCTATTGGGTAAACTTGTTGATCTTCTAATTAATCTGTCATCTTCAAATGTTATATTATTATCAGGGTATTCTTCTTCTCTCAACTCTATAATTTTTTGTTTATTTTTTGTTATAATAAGTTCATAGTTTCTTGAGACTAAACTTATTTGTTTATCTGGTTCCATAGCTTTACCAAAATCTTTGCGTTCTTTATGAATTTCAATATATGGATTTTTAGAATAAATGTTTCCATAATTAGAATTAGTAAATGTGTATAATGCTCTATATTCTATAGTCATAATTTTATCTCCTGATTCCATTATATCATCTTTATGTAATTTGAAATGTAGTCCTAAAACTTCATTAAAGTTTCTATCTTTTAACGATATACAATATTTTGGGTAACATGTAAATATTAGTTTCTTATATGCTAGATTTCCTTCTACTGCTCCCAAATGACTATCTTTTAAATTTATTATTCTTCCATAATGTAACCTTACAGTCAAATGTGAATCTAATCATTCTCTAATATGGATTTAAACATTATTTGGATACCTGCTAAATAAACATATTGAATTTTTTCACTTTGTTTTTTATTGATCTTTGTTAATAATTCTGTAATCGTATTTTTTGTTAAAAGATTTAATTTATGTGTTCCTTGAGTAGTTCTAACATCTATTGCTCTTTCAATTTTATGATATTTATTTATTGCTACTCTTTCTCTTCTCCATATTCTGTCTAATATTTCTCATTTTACTATTTTCAAATCTAAAGATAATTTTATTTTTTATTTTTCTTAACTTGTTATTATCAAAAGTTACTTTTAATCCATAACCTTCTATTCCTTCATATTCTTGTTTATCTATGTTCTTATTTTTTTCTATTTCTTCTATTTTTCTATTCTGGTTCTGATTCATTACTTTCTGAATCTGTTTCACTTATTTAGACTTCTTGATCATAGTATTCTTCAATGTCAGATATTTCACTTAGTTCACTTTCTATTTCTAGATATTCTTTTTGTAATATTTTAACTTTCTTTTTGTTACAATTAGGGCTTATATGCCCCATTTCTCCACAATTTCAACATTTGCATTGACTCTTGTCTTTCTTATAAGTTTTATTTTTCTGTTTTTATTTGGATTATATCTTCTTTTGTAATATCTTCTCTTATATTTTATATATCTCTTCCTGAAATTTCTAAATTTTTTAAACTTTCTATTTTTATATTGTCTTTTATTACTTCTTCTTCTTTCAGGTCCCCATTGGGTAGATTTTTCCATATCTTCACAACATATTCTAGTTAATTTTCCTGATTTCTTTAATAATTGTCTTTGTTGACATATATATGCTAATCTTTCAAATAAGAATTTTATCATTGATCCTAATGTTCACAGTATTCCAGGGTTATCTCTGATAAATTTTTCAAATTCTATTTTAAAGTATATATTCCCCATGAACCTGGTAATTTATTGTAATACATATCTCTGTATATTTCTTGATTTTCATTACTATAGAATTGGACATAATAGTATTCTTTGAATTCACAAGTGCATTCTTTGATTTTACACATATCACATATTGTTAAATTTATTGCATTATCTTTTCTCTAAGTGATTCTGTTTCAGCATTACTTATCTAATTTTCTCCTAAAAATTCATCCGCAATATAATCTACTAACTTTTCTATACCTTTTCTATATAATTTTATTAGTTCTGTTTGTACATTTCTTCTTCTTAATGCTTTTGTATCACTACTATCCCTTCCCACCAATTCCTAACATGTCCTTCAAAAGATGATGTTAAAAAGTCTATCATTCTTTCAGTATTTTCTCATGTGTCATCTTTAGTGTATAAAAAAACAATATCATTGAATCTGCTCAAGTTAATACGACTTTTTTAGTATCTATTTTACAATCCAAATCTAGTTTTGTTCCTCCATGATTAATAGGTTTATCATAATTATTATTTGATTCAAATCTATCTTTATATGTATTCCCTTTAGGTGGTTGTCTATCTTTGATTCTATCATAATATTGTCGGTATGGTTTACTATATAAAGGTGCCTAACTTTCATCTGGATCTTGTAATTCTTGTTTGGAAGTTCTCATTGGAGCTGGGCTAGGTGCTCCTCCAATAGGGATGTCAAACGGGCTCGGCCCGTTTGACCGAAGTCCAAGTCCAGTCCACGAGCCGAAAATGGGCAGGCTCGTGGGGAGATGAGCCGGGCCGAGCCGACTCGTCCCCCACAAAGTCGTCCTAAGTCCGGCTCGTTGGCTCCTTGATCCACGAACCGGACGGCCCGGCTCGTGGGCCGGCCCGTCAACTCGTACAATTTTTTTTTAAAAGAAATAACTGAATTGAAAATTTTGAGATGAAAATGAAATATGAAATTCGAGACAATATAGAATATTGTATGAAAATATAAAATATTTAGAGCACTTGAAGTTGAAGATCGCAATTGAGAGTTGATCACTTGAACTTGAGAATTGATAGAATATAGACTAGAGAGTAGTGTAATTTCTTGTAGATAGAATTGAGAGAATTGTGTAAAATTTGTATGAAAATGAGGTATATATAGAGTTGAATAGAAAAAAAAAATTAAAACGGCAGACACGGAAACGAGCCGGCCCATTTCGCAGTCCGTTGGACTAGTCCACCAACTGGTCCACGAACTTCACGAGTCGAGCCCGAACTGTCCAACACCCAAATTTTTGGTCCGGTCCAAGCCCAAGTCCTTTTTTAACTAGCTGAGCCGAACTCTTAATGAACTGAGCCAAGCCGAACTCGCGAACTACCGAACTGTCCAGCCCGTTTGCCATCCCTATCCTCCAATATTCATTAAAACTTGGTATTCATTAAAATTTTAGTGGTTTAATTGGTCAAAATTTTCTATAAGCAAATCTAATTCTTCATTCATTTTTATATTGTTCTTCTTCAGTTTTTTCTTCAGCTTTTAGTTTTCCTAAAGTTTTTCTATGGATTTTTGTAATTCTAATTCTTCTTCTAGTATTTTGGTAATATGTTTTTTCTAAATTCATCACCCATACTTCATGCTTCTATTATAATTTTTTTCTTGTTCAAAGTGTTTCTTTCCAATTCTAGGTATTTCGTTTTCTATGAGTTTTTTGTCTATCTTCTTATCTTTATTTTTATTATTTTCTTTGAATTCTCTAATCTCTAGTTTTAGCATATTTATATCATTTCTTACTTCTTTTAATTCATTTTTTACTTCTTAAACATCACTTATTAATGATTTTATTAATATTTTTAGATCTTCAATATATTCACTTATTGACATTTTATACTCTTGGTTTAATAGTTTGAGTTTTTTGTACCTTAAATAGTCTGTCGTACATATCATCTATTTTTATTTCTAATTTTTTGATTCTTTCTTCTATTGATATGATTCTTTCATTATTATTTTTCCTTATTTTCTCATTTAACTTATCTATTTTTTCTATGATTATTTCAATTTTATCTTGATTAATTAATTCTCCTGATTTTCTTTGGAATTCTTTCAAAATTTCTTCATCTATATTTTTAACTTCTCCTATCATATCTTTTAATTCTTTAAATTGTATTGTTAGTTTACTTTGAATATTTTGTAATTTTTCTTTGATATTCATATCTTGTATATTTAACTGTTGTAATTCTTCAATAGCCAATTTATCTTGTATGTTTATATTTTTATATGTTTGCCATAAAAAGGCACTTATTTAGTTTAATTGCATATTAAGAAATACATCAGATTCTCCCCATGAGCTTAATGGTTGGAACATGGTTGTATTAGCTCCTTTTATTTGATAAGATCCAACTAGAAGTCTTATATTTTTTTATTATTTGTTTTTCAAATTTTATTTCTGGAAATTCTGTCATTAATTTCTTCCTTTGATATATTCAATTTCTAGAATAAGTTCTGTTTCATGTTTTGCTTATTTATAATTCATTATTTGATATTCACAATATTCTTCTATTGATCCAAGCATTAATTTTTTATGATATATTCTATAATATTTTAGATAGTCATCCAATGTTTTTGTTTCATCATATTTTTCTTTTCTAGTTTTCTCTTTATCTTCTAAAATCATTTGTATTTTTCGGTAATTATTTCAAAATTCTATTATAATATTCTCTATTTTTCTCTAATAATTTTAAACTTAGTTTTTCTTGTTGTTTTATATTTCTTTTTTCTCTTATTTGATCCATTAAATTTATTCTTTGTTCTATTATTAAATCTAATTTTTTATTTGTTTCTATGTCTAGATATCTAACTAATTGAGGATCTGCTCTATAATAATCCATTTCTATAATCTTTATATAATTTTTCTAGTAAATCTTTGTAGATTGAATATAATATTTCGTTTATGATAAAATCTTCATTTATTATATCGAAATTTATTATATCATAAATTTCTTTTCTTATATCTTTATCTAAATCTTTTAGAGTTCTCAATATTTCTATTTTATAATTATCGGGTAGTATTAATGTATGCTTAATCATAAATCTTGATGTATATATTATGTATTTATTTTTATTTTTTGTTATATAATATATATCTTTTAGATCTGTCATATGACTCTGATACCAATTCAGGGGGTATTACTATGAACGAACAAAAATTATAAACAAAAATCAATTAAATTATATAAACAAAATTATCTAAGGACTTAAATGGAGTTTTTCTATACTTTAATGGCTTATATTGTAGATCCCATGTATGAGGGTATTTTAGTAAGTTTGAAGAGTCAAAGTCTATTTTCACAATGTTATAGTTTCAAAGTCTATTTTACAAACTATTATGGTTCTTGAGACTATTTATGGATATTTTCCTTTTAAAAGAGAGCATAGACTATGTACGTGGGTAGTAGAGTGAGTATAAATAATGCTGAGTAAAGCTATAAATTTAGGTGACTTTAGAATCATTTGTAGAGGGTATTCATAAGTGTGATTTTACACTTATCTAGACCATAAAAGATAGATTATTTAAGCGCAATTCTACTTAATTATGTATTTATTTTGTTTGTTTAAACTAAAACTCGAATTTGGAGTATTTCTATCAAAAGTAGTGAAATTGAACCAAAGTATATGATTAAAAATGAAGAATTTCAAAGTTTGAGATCAAAGTGCAAAATTGCAATAATTAATTTTGACCATAAAACATTGATTGAAGATTATTAGAGATTAATTCAATGCAATTAGAAGCCGATGAGGTGGGAATGTTTGAATTACATTCATCGATATTTTGGGGCTGTGATTAATTTGGGGTAAATTAATAGATATTGTTTTATTAACACCTGATTAGTAAATATCCACAAAATATATCAACACCTAAAATGAATAGCTCGACTCGATAACCACTTGGGGCCGTTGTAAGTAATTTAATTAAGTAGTTGGTGGTGGCCCACTTATGCTGGCCCAATTGTATTAGTCTTGTGTTTAGACATTGGTTTGTTAGTTGGATCATTTAAGTTAGTTATGTGTCTTGGTCTTGGGTGGTTTAAGTGGCACATTTGTTGACCTAGCCCAATCCAATATAATCTACTTTTGTCTCAACTAGTGCATCACTCGTGCGATGCATGAATTTGTCTGTTTCTAATGTAATTACTTGTGATGAATAATATTTGTTATATTTGTATATATACTCTAATTTTAGCAACGAAATTGCAAATAATGAACATGTTGTATTACAATACTGTGCAATTTTTAGAGGAATCAATATCTGCTGTCAAATAGGTTCACGCTCTAGATATCGTTTGTACGATATAACATTATATCCTACATTTTTCTGAATCGCGCTTGAAGTTATCTTAATCGATCCAAACGTTGTTTCTACATGATCATTATCTTTTAGATAACATGTTGTCAGCTCGATAAAAATAAATACAAAAAAATTGAGGGAAAGTTTTTATGTGTGTGTGTGTGTGTTAAAATATAGATAGAGGTGGCAAAAAAGCTCGTTTGCTCGGGCTCAACCCGTAAAAATTTCGAGCCAAACCTCGCTTGTGCCTCAAAGTACCGAACCAAACCCCAAAAACAGGACAAGGCTCAAGCCAAGGTCATCCCATGTTAGACGAGCAGGTAGCTTAGCTGCCTACAGCACGCAACAATGTTGTGATTTTAACTCCGTCTACGTTGGTTATAGTTGGTCTCAAGCCAAAAAGAGGGAGGGTTGTAACTTTATTTAGTATTAGTATTAAAAATGTGCGTTACACATCTTATGTACAATGTGAATCTGCTGTGTAGTCATACTAATAGAAAAAATTAAAATTGTTGAAATGTTATATATGTTTTTATTTATTTACGTATATAATGTGAAAAATATTGAATAAATGTAAATGTAATATTTTAATTGTTATATCAATTAAAGTTCAACATACTAAAATGCGTTACAATGACATCTTATCAAAATAGCATATTCTAAAATTCTTCAACCTTAAAACTAGAAGTTTCAGCGTAAGAACCTCTATTTTCAAAATTTTAAGAAAGAAACATCAATATTCAACATTTAATGTGGAAAAAATAAAGGAATAAAAAAACCTTCCCACCGTTCAAGAATGGAAATGGAAAACGCTTTCCACTACCTCTAGAAGATAGAAGTCTTAGTAGCACTATCAATGAACATGTAGTTGAAGGAATTAATAATATTCTGTAGTATTTTAGGAGTGTGTGTCTTTTGTCAAATATATATATATATATATATATATATATATATATATATATATATATATTGGATGTCTTTTGTGGATTATGTATGTGAAAAACATGTAGATGATGTGTAACTAATCGAGTCTCCTAATTCGAGTACGCATTCCTACTTATGAGCACTCACATATAAATTATTTCAAAGAGTAGTTTGGGTAACTAACGAGTTTCCTTCAAATAATATCTATATGATGTGTAAGGTCTATCCATATACTAATTTTCTCAACACATCAAATATCTATTACAAAAACTCAAAAACCCACAGAAACTCAAAAAAAAAAAATTAATGCTACAAAAAATGTGTTTTAGATATACATCCAATTCCAAAGATGGAAATTCAACAAAAAATATCAAACAGATGTCCATTGTGACCTACCTACTAAGGTAAGTACTTAAAATGCATTGAACCCATGGATGAGTTAAAAACCTGCTGGCAAAGATGTGGTGAAGTTCAAAGTCTGTTGCTCAAGGTACCTCTACACCCTCTCTGTTTTTTATCTTGAGAAGGCTGGGAAATTGAAGCAATCCCTTACTCAATGTTTGAGTGTGCAAGATTTGTGAGTTGTAGTTTTCCCTCTTGGGAGAATAGTGTCAGGATATTATGAATGCATGTTGGTTAGATTATTCTCAATGGAGAGGAAGTAGGCAAATTTAACTTAAAAAAAGTATGAAAGAATTCAAAGTAATCAAAAAATATTACCTTCCCGTGTCAATGCGTGTATTTGCACCTACTTAAAACATATTTGCCTATCCTTGTTGCCAAGTTCTGGAAATAGAGGAAAGGTCATACAGTTTGAAGAGTAAATATAAAATTGCTGGAATGTTTAAGTAGAAATATGATGTACACAAAATCAAGAAAGCATAACAGAGAAAGAACACAATAATGCCACTAACAATCTCACACCCCAACCCATAAGAAAAGAACATGAGGACAACACGGAAAAAGAAAGGGAATAGAAGAAAGTGTTTAAGGTAAGATTAAAATAATATCACAAGTGACATATCTAACAACTTAAGCCTATTAGCTCAACACTGTATCTAAGCACTCATAAACGCTAAGTTCAAAACTTTCCACCAACCATTGATTAAAAGACTGTGAAATTGTAAGAATTTATTAATAGGAAAAAATGAATCCCACCTATAAAGAGGGAATCTATTGAAGATAGAATTAAATAATATCTATGTAGTCTTACGACACCTTAAACTTTAACACGTGATCCATGTTTCAAGAACGAGTTTAAGATATTCTGAACGAGGAATTTTTCTAGGAAATAAGTGCAACTAGGGACATGATTTGACTCTACATGAAGGAGTAGAGCATCATCCGTTCCTTGGGACTGTGCAAAATCAAGGGACTGATTTTGAATTATGTAAACCATTTGGTAGTGAAGAGTGGCTGTGTATGTGACATTGGATGGTACAACTCCAACAATTTGGATTTGAACCTTCAAAGCTGAGAGTGAATGTAGGTCAGATGTAGGCATTCTAAAATTTTGAAACATTGTAACAAAAATAGTTCTAGCATTGAGGGTTGTTTCAACCATTCCTATACAAGCGTGCAGATACTCAGAGAAACAAGTATCTAACAAGGAAATTTTTGAAACTGTAGGAAGATATTTTCTTCCATGAAGGATTAAGGCAAATCTGACAGCTCCAAAGTGGAGATGTGTGTAACCTTCTGATAACCATAATCTTGGTAGATGAGAGGGTGATTCAAGGGTGAAAAACTGTTCTTTTCTGTTGTAGGCAGAAGAGGTTGATCAAACTCTGAGACTTGAACAAATTCTTCGAACTTGGATTTTTTAGGAGATATAAGGCTACGGACAGTTTTAGATATGGACTGATGGGGTTTAATGTAAGGGAGATATGGATTTACAAGAGGTAGATATGTAAGTGGTACTTTATCAGACTCAAAAAGATAGGATATCTCATAAAGATAATCCATTTTTGAAGCATTGGATTTTCTAAATGAAGTAGAGGAAGAAGGAGATACCTAAGATGATTTAGGCAATGGGAAAGGATTAGAGATTTTGGAGAATACATGATTAAAAGAAGTTCTTCCTTAATTTCTTCCAGTTCTTAATAACATCAATTATTCTGATATGAGTAAGATAACAACATGGCTCTGATACTAAATAAGCGAAGTGACAGCAATCTGCAGAAAATCTTGGTATTCTAGCCCACACAACGCCTCAATAGGCTCAACAAAGGGGCTGACTTTTGAACTTGTTGTAAATCACCATAACTCCGGATGGATCAGTGGTCAATAGATAACTTTCTAATGCAGTGAATCACCTGAAAGTGCAACTGCAGACCATACTGATTTCTACTCAGATCTTACTCCATATCATTCAAACTAATTTTCTTTGGAACTTTTGGAAACTAAGGAAGGACTTAAAGGAATTTAGAAGAGCATGATGTTTATAAAACACACTCAATATTATTAGTTGAACTTCGAATAAATTACAATGAGAAAGAGCTCTCCTTATATAGATGGAGAAGAGCATAAAAGACAAACAAAATACTCATGCAATTCCAACACAATGGACACACATCATTATTTTATGGATATAGTACAAACACGATGACTCAGACAGGACTCACCCTTATCTTTCTTTATTAAAAAAAAGATTCTTTATGACAAATTGTACAATTATTATACAAACGGACAAACAACTTTTTTTTAAAAAAAAAAGGAAGATTCCTACTTTAATAAAGTAAATGTAGGTGTTGTCTTGTCATAGTTTATCAACATTCATGGAGTCTTCTAGTTTTTCTGAGTCTTCTGAATTTTGTGGGATTAGAGGTAATTCGTGCTGATTCAATGTTATTGTTGTGAAGATTTTTGTTTTCTTAGTCTATGCTTTTTAAGCATGTCTGCACCAACAACTAATTTAGGGTTCATTTGAGTCCATAGATTTTGTGAGTCTTGAAAAAGGCTATCTTCATAGTTTATTTGGCTGGTTTCTTGGCTTGTTTTGCTTGATTCTTCTGCCTTTTCGTTTCCTTTTTCTTTTTGCAAGAGGTTTTTATATGAGGACGAGTAATCACGATAACCAATTTTTCTTTCAAAAAAATTATTTTCCTTTTATTTACTGTGTTGCAGGCTGTTAAGCAGTTTGTGTAAGATTTCCATTTGTTTTCCCTTTAGTTAACTTCCTCCTAGAGTTTTTTCTGAAAATCGTGATGTTTCACCAAGGATTTGTGTAGACCTACCTTTGTATATCTATCCATATTTCCAATCAAATGCATAATCATAATCTGAGCATATGTGCTCTGATGTCTTTGTAAATGGGTTTCTTGATACACTTGAATCTGAATCTTCGGAGTGAAAAAGCTTCCCATGGAGTGTCATCTAAATAGTCTGGCCATATTTTCGGTAGAATTTGTTTGATTAATTTCTGCCATATGCCTTTGAAATTCACGAAACTCCTTTGGATAGTGTTCCCAATTTTGATGCATGTTGAATGGTTGAACTGCATATTCTTTGACACTACTAAAATGAGTAAAGACCTATGCTTCAGTGAAATAACCTTGTCTTTGATAAATTGAGATTACATAAACATTCTGTGCAAAAGTTCTTAGCTCTTTAAATTTTGAAGAAAAGGCTCCAAACATTTTTATCCAGTGTGAGATTGGATAGAACCATTCAAAAAACTTTTTTGCGTAATGATCCATTGTTCTCAAAGGAAAGTCTAATTGCATTTGACAAAAGACTCAAGTGCACTTTTAACATTGAATGAAATTCCAATTTCCTCATTTTCCAAAAAGTACCATAAGAAGCAAAGAGTTTCTTTTGAAAATCTTAGTGTTAAGTGCCTTGGATCAAAACGGAAAAATTTAAAGAACGGGTAATCTGGATGAAATCCAAGACCACCAAGTGTTTCAATACCAATTTTTCTTATCACAATAGATTGGTATTTGAGCATGAGTTCTTTGGATTTGGATTTGAGAGTTTTGGATCTTATAAGTTCATAGAGTTCATGAGGGAAAGGGAGTGAATCAACAGGAGGATACTGGTTTGAACTCATTTTTGTGTTTATCATGTTTATGATTGGGATGGTTGGAAGAGGGAGTATGAGAGAAACTTTGGGTCTGGAAAGAAGATCTGGCAATAGATTTTGTTTTCATTTGATATGCTTGACATCAAACTCGGAGTTTGAGAACCATTCTACCCATCTAAGTAATTAAGAGTTCAGGATTTGCTTCCTTTTAAAGGCGAGCATTTTTTGAAAAGTTGACATGTCCATTTCCACTAGAAATTTATGTCCAATGAGATAAAATTGGAATCTTTCAATTCCTCTTTTGACTTCAAGAATTTCTTTGAAAGTAGAATGAAGTGCTTTTCTGATTCAATGAACAATCTACTTTTGTATCAACAAATTTGTCCATTTCCTTCTTTTTCTTCAAGCAAGACAGCTGCCCAAAAACAATCACAAGCAAGTAGAATGGAAGTGCTTTTCTGATTCAATGAACGATCCACTTTTGTATCAGCAAATTTGTCCATTTCCTTCTTTTTCTTCAAGCAAGATAGTTGCCCAAAAACAATCACTTGCATCTGTTTGAAGGACACGTTTTCAATTAATAGGGATTTGTAGGGCCAGAAGATCTTTGACCTTTTGTTTGATAGCTTTAAATGTCTGAGTTTGAGTTGATGTCCAAGGAGGAAGATCTTTTTTTAGCATAAGTTGCAATGGTCTTATAATGGATGAAAGATGGTCCATTAAATCCACCATGTAATTAACGATTCTGAGAAATTGTTGAACTTCCTTTTTTGACAAATTTTCATATGGAGATTTAAGAAGTTCTTAGCCAACATGAGGCTGGAGTGAATACCGTCCATCTTTAATATGCCTCACTAAGAAATCTGCTTCATTAAAACCAATCACCATTTTCTTCTGGGAAAGCATAATACCATAATGCTTGATAAGATCGATGAACTTAGAGAGTAAATTGGCATGAGAATCTTCATCTTTAGAAAATAATAAAATATCATCAATGCAAACCAAAATTGTAACCAATAATGGATCAAAGATTCTTGTTATTGCTTTCTGAAAGAGTGAAGGAGCAGTTTTTAATCCAAAAGGCATCACCGCCCATTGATAATGATGATTTGGAATACAAAATGTTGTTTTATGTCTTCCTTCTGTTTTGATTCCCAATAGCCAGAATCCTGCTTTTAGATCAAATTTCGAGAAGATTCTTGCTTGAGACAAATTTGCAAACATGTCTTTCTGTCTAGGAGAGGAAATTTATCATCTGTAAGGAAAGCATTTAATGGTTTTTAGTCAATAACCAATCACAATTTTTCTCGAACTTGTTCACTTAGTTTATTGACATAGAATGCTTGACATGGCCATTGTGAAGTTGTTGGTTCAATGCAGATTGTCAGTCAAACTAATGACATTAAAGAAGCACTTTTTGTGAGGCAACCCAAGCTTTCTTATTTGTTTTCAATTAATTAGTTATTTAGTTATAAGTTTTTATTTCAACCCTTAATTTTTATTTTATTTTTTGAATTGTTATTGTAGGTAATTAATCAAGTCATGGTTCCTTAAACTCCAGTTTGGCCTTCATATCAACCTCTACACCATAACGACGACAACAATGAAGATATGTCTTCACTCAGGGAAGTTCCTTGTCTCCATTTTTTCTTTAACATCGAGGACAATATTTAATTTAATCTTGGAGGTGTTGGAACATGAATTAATTCTTGTATTGTTGTCATATAGATGGTGTGAAATTTTTATGTGAATTTTTTTCTTTGTGTTTGTGTGAATGCTAATAAAAAAAATTTGCATGCTTGTGTGAGCGAGATAATATTGTTGGAATAATTCATATATTTGAAAACATGAATCGATAATGTGTTATAAATAGGTTATGTGTTTGAGTGAAGTCTTATTTACCCTTGCAAAACATGTTACCTTAATTGTACACGAGTTAAGTATATTGTTGGGCTGGAATATGTTGATTCATAAATGAGATAGGCTGAATTAGTGAACCTAGAAGTCAAATCCAAACAACCAATAAATGTCACTATACCCCCAAACCAAATTTATGTTTGGTTGGTTGAACTGCTGTAGGTAGACATGGAGATGGATATCGATTCCGTGTGTGCAAAATTTTGTGTGGGTTGTCTAAAACCAATAGGATAAAAATTAGGTGAAAACCTTAAGTTAAGGGTCAATTTTGGAGAATGATTGTTTAATAAAGGGCATTGCACTAATCACTACAAAAGATCCCAATGAGGACAATCGTAATAATCTCATTGTAAAGCATCGCTTCGTAGCCTCTATGGCTCGAGTGAATAAGTCTACAAGGGTTTAAAACCTGGTACCCTATAGTCTTCTGATTTGGGAATCATCGGCCTTAAGCTCGCTACAAGGGTCATTTAGAAAACTTAATGAAGGGATGTCTGCACATAAGATTTATAAAAAAATAATAAATAAAATAATTTGAAAAAGCAAGTGCATGAAACAAAAGATGCACCACGTGTTGTGATTAAGCCTCGAACACTTGTTTTAGAGGATTAGGCATTTGATAAGGGGTTAGTAACTTAGTTGAGTCTTGGAGGTTGAAGCAGTTAAAATAGGGAGAATCCATATTTGTTGATACGTTGAACTGCGATTATGGAAATCTAACTTAACTTGAGTGGTGTAAGAAATTAGTATTAGAAATCAACTTTGGAATACACCTCAGGAAGTGAAAGGAAAACAAGTTGGGGATGTGTAAATCCCACAAGTGACGTAAGTAAATAATTGACTTTTAAGGTTGGGTATTGAATCAACCTATGATAGTCCGATGGTGTATTTGATTCTTCACACACCTACACATCTATTTCACATGGGAAAGGTAAGAAACTCACTCTCACATTATAGCTTTGAAGTAGTTCATAACTCGATAACTTATAGTCAATGCTGAGCCATGAAACAAGTTGTCCAGCTAAGTTATGTTATTATGTCTTATTTGTGTGCCTATTTTAATCATGTTATGTGTATTTTATGTTTGCTCGAGGACAGGCAAAGAGCTAAGTTTGACAAGTATGAATTACTCGTCGAACAAATGCCTCTAAATCATAGTTTTTGGTTTGTTCGCGAACGTTTTTGAATGTTTTGATGTATGTGTTTGTTGTAAAACTACCGAGATGTTAGAGAGAATAAGACTACCAAAATATTAGAGAGAATATAGAGATGGAGAGAATTCTTCTTACTTCAATTGTGTGTTAAATGAAGAAGTGAAGCACCCTATTTATAGGGGTAGACAATGGCACAATTGTAATAATATAAACTTTACATGGGCATAAAGGTCATTCACACTAAAGATATTTTATAACACTCCCCCTTGAATGACCTAATACTCAATGCCTGCCTCATTAAAAACCTTGCTAAGGAAACCCAGTAGGATAAAACTTAAGCTAAGGGTTAAGAGTATAGTCATTGTGGAGTACAAAAATAAATGCTGCCTCATTAAAACCTTGCTAGAAAAATCCAGTGGGATAAAACCTAAACGAAGAAAAAATAGTACAGCTACTCTCCCTAATATTAGTCATTGTAAATCATTGAGCCGACGCATTCCTATCTCATGTATCAATTTCTTGAATGTAGATGTTGATAATGCTTTAGT
This sequence comes from Ligustrum vulgare, assembly GCA_963555705.1. Lineage (NCBI taxonomy): Eukaryota > Viridiplantae > Streptophyta > Magnoliopsida > Lamiales > Oleaceae > Ligustrum > Ligustrum vulgare. The sequence continues at coordinate 53,251,928 of OY743173.1, read as the reverse complement.
GAATAAGTCAACCACATTATCACTTGAGCGAATTTGTTGAACATCGATATCACCTACTTTCTGAAGCTCATGTGTATAGAAATTTTTTGGAGAAATGTGCTTTGTTCTATCTCCTTTGATATAACCCCCTTTAAGTTGTGCAATGCAAGCTGCATTATCTTCATATAATATCATTGGGCTGTCTTTTGTCTAAGCTAAGCCGCATAATGATTGTATATGATGAGTCATGTTTCTCAACCATATACATTCTCGACTTGTCTCATGGATTGCAATAATTTCTGAATGATTTGAAGATGTTGCTGTCAAAGTTTGCTTCACAGATCTCCACGATATAGCCGCCCCACCACTTGTAAACACATATCCTGTTTGTGATTTTGCTTGATGTGGATCCGAGAGATAACCTGTATCTGCATATCCCACTAAATAAGATCCCAAATTTTGAGAATAAAACAATCCCGTATCAATAGTACCTTTTAGGTAAAGAAGAATATGTTTAACACCATTCCAATGTCTTTGAGTTGGTGCAGAACTATATCTTCTGAGGAGATTTACAGAAAAAACTATATCAGGTCTAGTGCAATTTGCAAGATATGATAATTCTCCAATTGCACTTAGATATGGTACTTCTGGACCAAGAACCCTTTCTCCATCTTCAAGTGGACGAAATGGATCATTTTTTGGATCAAGTGATCGAGCGACCATTGGTGATATTAATGGATGTGTTGTATCCATATAAAATTGTTTCAAAACCTTTTTTGTATATGAAGATTGATGAACAAATAGTCCTTCTAAAAAATGCTCAATTTGCAACCCAAGACAAAATTTAGTTTTTCTCTCTTCCGGAGTTCCAATAAGATTTAAATCATAAACATAAACTGTCACTATTGCAAATCCAATATTTGTTTTCTTTATGAAAACACATGGGCATAAATCATCATTTTTGTAACCCTCATTTAACAAGTATTCATTGAGGCGATTATACACATACGTCCAGATTGTTTCAATCCATATAAAGATCTTTGCAATTTGATTGAAAACATACTTTTGGGGTGTGTATTATTTATTTCTGACACTTTAAGTTCTTCAGGGACTTTCATGTATATGTCACTATCAAGTGAGCCATATAGATAGACAGTTACTACATCCACAAGGCCCATATCGAGCCTTTTTGACAAAGTCAAACTAATTAAAAATTTGAATGTGATGGCGTCCATGACGGGAGAGTATGTTTCCTCATAATCAATTTCAGGTCTTTGTGAGAAATCTTGAGCTACAAGTCGGGCTTTGTACCTTGTAACTTCATTATTTTCACTTCTTTTTCTTACAAAGACCCATTTGTATCCTACAGGGACTACATTTTCAGGTGTTCAAACTACTGGTCCTAACACCTTTCGTTTTTCTAAGGAATTCAATTCTGCCTTCATAGCATCCTTCCATTTTGGATAATTCTCTCTTTGTTGGCATTCTTTAATAGACAGTGGCTCAGGGTCATTATTCTGAAATATTTCAAGAGCCATTTGGAAGGTAAAATTATCATCTATAACAACATTTTCCCTTTTCCATAATTTGTGAGATAATAGATAATTTATTGAAATCTCATTATTCTCAGACATCTGTGATTCTGTAGGAATCACGTCATCACTATTAGATTGTTTCATTGAAATCTGTGATTTTGTGGAACCATGTCATCACTATTAGATTGATCAATCTTTTCCAGTATTACTCGCCCATAAGTCTTTGGTTGGTTTAATTTCCTCTTACGAGGTACATTATCTTTTGAACCAACTGGTCTACCACGCTTCTGGAGTTTTTGATGTTCACTTGCTATAGCATTGTCCTACAGGGACATTAATCTTTTCCGGAGTGTTTTATGCTGGTATATGACTTTTGTCACTTTTCTTGTGTCAAACAAATTCATCAGGTAATTAATTTGCAATTCTTTGCAAATGAATAATTTTCTCCACCTCTTGCTCACATTGATTGCTTGAGGATCAAAATGAGATAAAGTTGTTTCATTCCAAGAAATTTTATCCTTTTTTTTTTCAGGATGCAGCTTTACTCCTCCTAAAGTTGGAAAATTCATTTCATCAAAATGACAATCTGCAAAATGTGCAGTAAACAAATCACCTGTTAAGAGCTCAAGATACCTAATGATGGAAGGTGAATCAAAACCAACATAAATCCCAAGTCTACGTTGGGGACCCATTTTGGTACGTTGTGGGGGAGAGATTGGTACTTGGACAGCACAATCAAAAACCCTTATGTGAGAAATATTAGGTTCATGACCAGATGCAAGTTGAAGAGGTGAGTATTGATAATAAGCAGTTGATCTTATACGAATCAATGATGCAGCATGTAATATGGCATGACCCCAAATAGAAGCTAGGAGTTTTGTTTTCATGAGTAGTGGACTAGCAATTAATTGTAGACGTTTAATAAATGACTCTGATACCTATTTTGTGTATGGACATGAGCAACTGAATGTTCAATGGAACAAATTGTCTTGATTGAGTAATCAGGAAATTGAGCTCGCAATTTTATTATTTAACCAAGTAGCCTAGCAAAGGCTACATTTCTTATGAAAAGTAAACAAACATGTGACCATCTAGTAGAAGAATCAACTAGTACCATAAAATAACGAAATGGTCCACATGGTGGGTGTATCGGTCCACATATATCTCCATGAATCCTTTCTAAGAAAGTTGGAGATTCAACATTGACCTTTGTAATGGAAGGTATAATGGCTAATTTTCCTTGCGAGCAAGCAATACATGAATAATCATTAGGTGAAAGAATCTTCTGATTCTTTAAAGGTTGTCCATGTGAGTTGCTAATTATTTGACACATCATTATCGCTCCTGGATGTCCAAGTCGATCATCCCAAAGTATAAAACTTTTTAAGTCCACGAACTTCGGGTTCGTGACATTGTTTGATTCGATTTCTTTTATGGATGTATAATACATTCCAAAAGGAAGTGCCGGGAGTTTTTCTTTTATCTGCTTCTGGCCAGATACAAAAGAAGTAATGCAAAGATATTTAATAATGTTTTTTTGCATCGTTTCAATGTGATATCCATTGCAGCGGATATCCTTAAAACTGAGCAAATTTCTTCTGAATTTGCTACAGTATAGTGCATCATTAATACATAATTGTGTATTATTTGATAAAATAATACAGGCTTTACCGGAGCCTTCAAAGATCCTCGATGTGCATGATATTGTATTAACATTATTTTCCACTAATGTTAAGTTCAGAGAATACTTTTTCTTCCGAAGAATAGTATGTGTTGTTGCACTATCAACAAGACATGTATCTTGGCAATTCATCTAAAATATAAAATAAATATTTTAGAAAAGTGTATGATCAAAAGAAGTTAAACATAATTTAACATGAAATGGACAATACATATTAAGATTTCAAAACAACAACATTGTGATTCTCTGATAAAGTAAACTAATCTATATTTTCCAGCGAATCAGTATAGAAATCAGAGACATCTAAGTGTATCCTATTAATTGAACAATCAGCAAAATTTGTCTCTATTTTTTCTTTTCCTTTAACCGACTGTTGGAAAAGGTCCAAAAGGTGTTTTTTCGTACGACAGGTACGTGACCAATGCCCTTTCATGCCACATCGGAAGCAACTTTCTTCGTGTTGCCATTTGATTATGATATTTTCATTTGCCTTGTACCTTATAATTATGTGGCCATGTTGCTGATGATTTTGTTCAAAATTTCTTCCACTTCCACATCCCTGTTCATGTCCGTGTCCACATCTACATTCGTGCCCACGGCCACGGCCATGTCTGTATCCGTGTCTATTTCTTAATATTGCATTTGCTTCAGGAAATAGTACAGAACCGGTTGGACGTAATCCGTGATTTTTCATCAACAATTCATTATTTTGTTCGGATACTAAAAGGAAAAATATGAGTTCTGAGTACCTTTTAAAACCACGCTCACGATATTGCTACTGCAGGAGCACATTTGAGGCGTGGAAGGTGGAGAATATTTTTTCTAACATATCTGCATCAGTAATCTTTTCTCCACACAAATTCAATTTTGAACATATTCTTAATAGTTCATAATTGTACTCACTCACAGTTTTAAAAACTTGCAAACCAAGGTGCATCCATTCATAATGGGCTTTTGGGAGGACTATAGTCATCTGATGGTCAAATCTCTCTTTTAAGTTTTTCCAAAGTTCTTGTGGATCCTTCACAGTGAGGTATTCAATTTTCAATCTGTCATGAAGATGGCGACGAAGGAAAATAAGTGCTTTTGCACGATCCTGCAGGAATTCTTTGTTTCCTTCCTTTATTATTTCTCCAAGACCTTTTGAAATAAGATAGACCTCAGCATCTAGAATTCATGATAGATAATTTTTCCCAGATAAATCGAGTGCGATGAACTCGAGTTTTGTGATGTTTTCTATTAGGATAACTATTCAATCAAACGGGAGACATAATTAATTTCTTGAAAAATCTCGGTAAAGAATCAATGACATGATTTCTATATCAATTTTTTTTCTTCTGGAACATTAATTATAATTCTGAGTTGTTGTAGCAATAAAACAAAAATTTGAAATTGCTATGTGCAAATCTAAGTTATGGTATCAATTAATCAAGATTATAATTATTAAGAATAAATTAACAATTGATTAAAACGTATAATGAAAGTGGCATTAACAAAAGATTCTACAAAAAATTGCATTTCAAGAATTGTGTGGTATGTATGTAACCATATATCATAAAGATATGTTTAATCATTACCTTTCTTGGAATTGTGATTTTAGTTTTCAAAAAGAAAAATAACTTTTGCTTTTGTAAGTGTACTTTATTGGAATGATGAATTGATTAGATTATAAAATTATCTTTTTAGAAAATACATAAAATTTGATTTCATTTAAAACATAAATTTGATAGATCAACATAGTAAGTATCAACATAATTAATAATACATATAGTCGAAAGATCGACTATACAGGTATCAACAAAATTTAGGATTAACTTTTGTATATAAAGTCGAAACTCTGTAGGTATCAGTATAATTTAAAACATCCTGATATGAAGGTATAATAAGGGCAGAAATAATTAAAACTCCAGTAGAACCAACCATATAGGTGGTAATGTAATTTGTATATTTGAAACTGATAGAACCAACCATAATGATAGTAGCATAATATACTTAGAATTGGCAGAACCAATCATAAAGGTAGTAGCATGATATACTTAAAACTGGTAAAACCAACCATATAGGTGGTAGCATGATATACTTAAAACTGGTAGAACCAACCATATAGGTGATAACGTAATACATAAAAGATATTTAAAGTTATTACCTTTTGTATACAGATTGAACCTTTGTTAACTCAGTTGGCTAGAGTCTCGTGCTGATAACGTTTTGTAAAACTACCGAGATATTAGAGAGAATAAGACTACCAAAATATTAGAGAAAATATATAGATGGAGAAAATTCTTCTTATTTCAATTGTATGTTAAATGAAGAAGTGAAGCACCCTATTTATAGGGGTAGACAATGACACAATTGTAATAATATAAACTTTACATGGGCATAAAGGTCATTCACACTAAAGATATTTTATAACAATGTTCATATTATTTTCTAGCTTAGACAATTTGGGAGAAAATGATACACTTTAGAGCTTGGATTGAGGTTGAGGATTGATCACAAAAAGGGGCATGGAATGTTGGTGAATGAAAGGAAAAATATACTGAAAAAGAGGCTTGAAAAATGGAAAAAAAGAAAAGAAGGCAACACCCTAGGCGCCACGATGCCCAGGAATTTGATTGATCGAGGTAGGGAGCTAGGCCCTACGGTGCCACTTATTGACTGAAGATTTGCGAGGTTTTAAATTATTTTCTCTGGCCAACTCGCCTAGACTTCCCTCAAAAACTCCACTACAATATAAAAGGTGAGGGGAAGACCTAAAGGAAAGAGGACCAGCAGCCAAAAAAGAAGAAAAGAGAGATTCAATCGGGCAAAAAGTGGCAAGATTCAAGAAATCAAAGGGAGACAAGAACAACATGAAGGAAGAAGATTGAAGATCTATCAAAAAACTAGTTTTTTTTATATTCTCTTCTTTATGTTGTTTATTTTGAATTGTATAGATTTCATGTTTCTTATCATGAACTAAATTATTCTTCTAAGATTTGATTAGTCATAACTTGAGCATGTGATTTGAACTTATTTTATTTTAGTTATTTCTATGAAATTTTCCATTCCGTTTATTTGTGTTATGATTTTAATACTTCCAATTAATTTGTCACTAGATGCTAGTCAATTCCGTCACTCGAGAGAGGGGGATTTAGGCGCAATCATAAGAATAACACAACGTAGATTTTATAAATTGCGAGAGAAAGTGTAGAATTTATGAAGCTTACTCCATAAAAGAACTATGAGCTTGATGAATTCTTGATTTTAATTCGAAATAGAGATATTGGGATTGAAATTTAGGATTAATTTCTAACCGGCACTCAAGAGAGGGGATAAAAATACAATTAAGTTTCTTACTTATAAACATGTGAAAGTTGATTAGAGATAACTAGAAAATTGTGAATCATATTTGATAGTTAGGTGAAATCAAATCCTAGGCTTTCTCATATTGTTTATCTTCGAATTTGCATTTATTTGTTGAGTTCGTCACTATATTCATCATTAGAATAATTTAAAACATTTGATCTTATAATTTGATTTTTCTAGATAAAATAAGAGCTATTCAATTAAAATACTTAGTACAAAATCAAAGTACAATACATGTGGGTTCGACACTCTAACTCCATTTTTGTATAACAAAACTTGATACCGTATACTTGCAGTATAAATCATGTTTTAGAAAAATCGTGACAGCTTTTTAGCAGTATGTTCATCCAATTTAAGTGGTGTACCAATTACCGTATATTATTATTAATTATTTTAATAAACTAAGCCTCCTTTTGACAGCTATGTCTTTGGATATAAATAAAATTATTGTTGTTTTTGAGATAAAATGTTTGGTTGAAAAGTGGTTTCGAAAAATGTGTAGTTAAGAATTGGGTTGAAAAAAATGTATTGTTTATAAATAAATTTATGGATAAAGTTACATACCAAATGAAGTTGATATTGAAGAGTTAAATCTTTGATTTTCTCTCTAGTTAATATTTAATAACATTTTAAATACTTAAACGATTAATATTTTTCTAATCATTCTTAAAATGTGTAAAGATTATATGAAATAATATTTTTGGTATAATTTCTTGATCTTCAACATTGTCTGGTTCTCATATCATAATAGTTGCGAGATTTTTGTAATTATTATTTTAACTACTTAATATTGTAAAAAAAAGTATAATCGTATTAGTTAAATACAAATATTTGTTGGATTAAGATTAAGCACAAATTTATAATTATTGTGATTGGTGTTTTTGAATGAAAACTGAAAACAAAAAAGAAGATTAAATACAAAAGGAAAATACAGAAATAATGAGAAATATATCGATACCTTCATATGCATCAATATTTGTATACTCTATATGTAGCGCCCCGAGTTCCGTATACCCGATTCACTACGTCATTTTCTGTCTAAATTTTTCGAATAATATTTTTGCGGAAGAAATAATTGAAATTCATTTTTGGCAACATTAAATAAACTGTAATGGCCGCTAAAATTGAAAACATTTATGAAACCATTTGAAATAGTAAATCGAACCATTAATATTGTAAAGAAATTGCCAATATCATAATTTCTCAAATAAATGAACTTCTCTAAATTATTCGATTATTTGGAAAATACGGAAATCATTAACGTCAAACTTTCAACCGTTCAACGATTATTGCCACCATCATTCATCGCTCGCCACCGTCTCCGAAATCTGCAAAACTGTTAAAAAGTAGGGTGAGTATTTCATGGGGGAAATACTCAGTAGACTCATCGCAAATTAATTTAATTTATAAGATGATTAAACACATAAATCCCGGCTCTTTATAAAACGGGCATTGATAGAGCTTCTTTATAAAACAGCTCTTGATAACACTCATATTGTGCATTACAGTACGGGACATATTTTACAAATCATAGGCTCTTTGAAAATAGCTCTTTGAAAACAGCTCTTTGAAAACCATATACTTATAAAAACATTTTAATTATGTCAAGCATAATTTCTTTTGAAAGCATAACATAAGATAGGATTGAAATCCTCATAAACATAATAAGACACAAGAACTTTACCGAACTTAGGTGGCAAGAATTCTTATGCAGTAAAATCATAATAACAGTAAGTTTTCATCATAACATAGGATAATATCAAAATCCTCATAAACATAAGAATTTTACCGAACTTAGGTGGCAAGAATTCTTATGTAGTAAGTATACCAAGCATAATTTTCTGAAATTCATAGGGATCAATTGCATCATAACATAAGATAGGATCGAAATCCTCATAAACATATGCGACAGGAATTTTACCGAACTTAGGTGGTAAATCCTCATAAACATATGGAAAGATAGGAATTTTACCGAACTTCGTGGCAAATCCTCATAAACATAGGAGACACAAGAATGTTACCGAACTTAGGTGGCAAGAATTCTTATGTGTAGCGCTACTAAAACTCCGGTCCCCTTAACATATCATAACTTATCATATGGGACCCAAAACAATCTTGGTAGATTGATTTCATAGCAATGATCCAAAAAAACATTTTCGTGAAGCATAGGGTATACTTACTTTTCGTAAAAACATAAAGTATATTTTCTTTTCATAAAAACATACTTACTTTTCATAACAACATAAGGTATATTTACCTTTCATAAAAACATACTTGTTTTTCTTAAAAATTGACTTTCACAAGTCACATGACATTCATATGAAATCATAATTTAAATCAATTAATAAGTGCGAGTCTACCTCAAATCCGACGAGTGCAAAGTTGAGCGGGAATGACTTCAATTTCTTTAAATTCTCCGTACGCTTCGTCTTAGCCAATAAGTCACTTTAGTATATCGAATATATAGTTCAAAATGATAAATTATAATTTTGAGGACTAAAATTGATGTTTTGAAATTTGAGGGACTAAAATAGATGCTTTGAAAGATGAGGGACCAATTTGAACATTTTTGGAAGTTGAGGGACTAAAATGCAATTTTTCCAAAAGTTGGGTCGAAGCTCAAATAAATATTATTATAGTGCTGAAATAATATATTTTGAAAATGAAAGGCTGATTAAAACTCATTTAAAACTTAAGGGTTGAAATCGATAAGTTTAAAACTAAAAGGACTGATTTAAAACATTTTAAAACTTCAGGGACTGAAATGATCACTTTTCAAACTTGGGGCTAAACTGTAATTTTCGAAATATATTAAAATATATCCTCAGATCTAACTCTCTCTCACCACTCAACTCATTCTCTCTCAACACTTTCTCTCACGACCAACAGAGGAGAAGACAGGGAAGCGACCGGCGGTGGTCTAGGTGGTGATTGATCTTGGATTGATGGCTGAGGACTGGTGATTGGATTGGTGTCGGGACTGTGGTGTTGAGTGGTTGACAATGGTGGCTGCTTGGTTCTGTATTGATTCAGTGGAAGGAAGGCTGTGGTGATGATGGTAGATTGGTTTCAGTGTGTTGATCAATTGGGTTGGTTGGATAGTAATGGAGCTGATATGGATGTATTTGGAATTTGCATAATAGATGTGTGATGCTTGTAGAGGGAATTCAATATAGCAGTTGTGATGTTTAGATTCGATTCAGAAATGAAATAGAGGTTGGATAAATAATGATGGTGTTTAGTGGTGTCCATGTTGAAGATGCTTGCAGGAAATCAGAATTGATGATAATGGCTGAGATTGTTGATCTTGCAAATGAGACTTGCTCAAAATGGAAATTGAATTGGATGGAGTTGAAATGGAGGAAACTGGCCTGATTGATGATGATGAATATGGTTGGTGGTAGAGTTGATGAAATAGGCTGCTCGTGGATGATATACTGAAAGAGAAAGAAAGGAAAAATAATTGAAGGAGTGGGTATAGCTATCACTTTCGGCTATAGGATGATGAGTGCAGATGGGTTGTAAAGTAGATGGAAGGTTGATAAAAACGTGGGAGTGTTGGATTGTTTAGAAAATTATAGGATTAATTTAAGATAAATCACTACAAATTTGACTAATTTCGATCAAGAAACGTATTGAAAACAGATATATTTTGGACTGAAAATAATAAGTTTGAGAATAAATAAATGTTGAGATTTTGGACTAAAATAATTCAATACGGAAAATTGGAATCTAAAATGATTTTGAAAATAATACTATGAATAAAATAATATACTTTTAGAAATTCGGATTTTAATTTAAAATCGAACAAATTCGATATCTCTTGACTTGGCTAGACGAATCCGTCGCGGCATTAATTTCAAAACAATAGCGACACAATTTTCTAAATATTAAAATAATTATTAATTGCATAAAAATTCTGGGTCGCTATACTATATTACATCAAACATAATATATACCATTAAAAAGTACTACATTTGTATATTCAATGAAATTAATAATAATTCATAAAAATTACTGAAATCGACAATCATTTATTATATATATATTAACATTTATTATTGTACTTTCCATGAAGTTAGTAAAAACTCATAAAAATTATTATAATCAACAGTCATTTATAATTTAAATATGTAATAAATTGACATTTAGTATTCCAAGAAGCTTTTAATATTTGGAATTAGTTATGTTGTTTTTAAATTTTAATAATTATTGTCTTAAGCAGTGTTGCTAGATAATCATTAGTACAAAACAATCATCTCAAATTTGAAAATTTATATCTAGACAAACTTGAAGTTTCACTAAACAATAATTTTCGATAACTATTAGGAAGGATCAAAATACGATAGAGAGACCATTTCATGCACGCACACAAGAATTTATATGTGGTTCACTTAAAATCCATCCGAAGATTGTTTTCTTAGGATCGATTTGATTGCAAGCATGCAAAATGCATTAAAAATAAAATAATAATAATAATAATAATAATAATAATAATAATAATAATAATAATAAGTCTTAGGGAAAATTAGTCAAAAATTACTTTTTTAGTAGAGCAAGTGTGGGTTAGTTTAACACAGATTAAATTAAAAACTTGTATAAAAAAGCAGTTTCTACTTGTTCTAAGGTTAGTAAAACATACTGTTAGTTATTCTTCCGTTGATACATCACTGAAAAGGACAGTATGTATTACATTTAACTCAAAAGTCTCGATTATTATATTTAAGGCAAAGTTAATTCTGAGGGAAATTCTGATTTGTTGCAATCTTGAAAACTTAACCCTTTTTTTAATCTTTTACCTGCCCCATCTTTCCCAAATGGCAAAAACTGTACATGATATTATGAGCGCACACCAATTCATCTCATATCTTAAAGGATAGGACCGGTAAAGTTTAGCGTAGCGATATGTAGGGTTCGAATCTTGAAATATTGGATTTGTGTTTTGTCGTCGCGGGAGTTACCTTAACTTTGAACTTACCATCAAGTCCTTCACCCTGACTCTGAGAGGCATAACATGTGATTAACCTCATCAACCAATGGCTCAAGACAGAGTCGGTTGAGCCCCTCAAGGTGTGAGTTACACTTTTTTTATAATATAAACATCGATATCATGAGATATCAATTCATTGTTAATAAATTTTTATTTAAATCTCGAGATCCTGTTTGTTAAAATTTATTTATAAATTTTAATTGTAAACGATCAACAGACAATATTTCATATCACTATTTATAAACAAACGTTTATGAACAACTTATCAAACAACGGCTTAAAGATAGTTTCGAAAAATGTGTGATTAAAAACTTGTTTATAAGAGCATTCACAATATATATGTTAATATTTGCTAACTAAATCTTGTCACATAGGTAATAAAGTGAATGTTTTTTTTGAAGTGAAAAGTGAATGTTAATTGATACATACATACATACATACATATATATATATATATATATATATATATATATTATATTATGTTTAGAAAGTACTTAACTATCACATTATACTTGTTAAATTTCAGCACGAATATTTTAAACAAGTTTACCGAACACTTGCTAATCACTCAATTTCATCCTTGATTTTGTGTCCATTATTCAGAATTTCATTTTTTTAAAAAATTATTTTAACTACAAATTTTATCAATAAATTAATTTATTTACATATAAATTTTTTTAAAAAAAATTCTACTTTATAACAACAAATTCTCTCAAAATTTATTACTACAAATTGTGGTAATAATGAGTCGGGCCATGCTATCAACAAATCACATTGAAACAGACAAACGCTTACAACAAGAGGATATTTTAGATGCATCATTGATAGGTAGCCTTCGTCCCGCACATTTATCGCTCCCTGAACTTGCAAGTCTCTCTCTTTTTCTCTCCTTGATATCCAGATTAAAATAAATAAAGGCAATTTTCTCTGCCCTACTGTGGTTCAAGAACTTTGCTAAAATTTCATCTTTTATATTCCGTAAGTTCTGCTCCCTTTTAGATGTTATATAGTGTTGGGATTTACTCAGAATTGATCCCTGCCAATTCTTGAAATTTCTTTTTTTTTTTTTTTTTGCAAATTTAATGCTTGATGACACTGTTCTTGCTTTATGAGTATGTTTGGTATTGTTTAAAATGAGTTTTTTTTTTTTTTTTTTTTAGATAAATAGTGATTTTTAGGAGAATTGGAGTTTGAGATTTGGTTGAAAAGTTAAAATATTGTGGATTTGATTTTTAATGATGGATAGAAAATGAGAAAATTTTAATGAAAATGGGCATAGTATAAGAATAGGAATTTAGAAACCTTCTTTTGTAAAGTTGCAATCTTGATTATTATTCAAACTCTTTGGGCTTGATTTAGGTTACTGAAACTTCATTGGGAAGGTTTGGAAATGGAGTCACCGTTTGCCCAAGCTAATACCAACCTGCGGTCAAGAAGTGAGGATCTCATTCGTTCTGTGCTTCCTTTATTGAAACTTATATGTCTCTCAGTTATTGGTTTAATTCTAGCCCACCCCAAAACTCAACTTGTTCCAAGAGCCACTTTCAAGCTTCTCAGCAAGCTTGTATTTGCTTTGTTCTTACCCTGTTTGATCTTTATTCATCTTGGGGAAGCTATCACTCTCAAGAATTTCGTTCGCTGGTGGTTTATACCTGTTAATGTGATTCTTAGCACTGCTATTGGTTGTGTTTTGGGGTTCTTGGTGGCTAAAATATGTCGGCCGCCTCCAAAATACTTTAGGTTTACGATCATTATGACAGCCTTTGGGAATACGGGAAATTTGCCTCTTTCTATTGTTGCATCAGTGTGCCATAGTTCTGATACTCCATTTGGTCCAGCATGTCACACTACTGGTACAGCCTATGTATCTTTTGCCCAATGGGTCGCGGTGCTTCTTGTTTATACTCTTGTTTACCACATGATGGAGCCTCCGATGGATTACTATGATGTTGTCGAGGATGGCGTTGAAATTGAAGAAAAATTACCCTCGAACAATCTCAGTAGGCCACTTCTCGTGGAAGCGGAGTGGCCTGGAATGGAAGACAGAGAAACCGAACATTGCAAAACTCCATTAATTGCAAGAGTTTTTAGGAATTTATCTAATGTATCTCAAACTTCAATTCAAGAACCTGATTCGTTGCTCGAAGAAGGTCCAGCTCCAGCTCCAGGGAGTCCAAAATCTCTTAGATGTTTAGCTGAGCCTCGGGTGGTAAGAAGAATAAGAATTGTAGCTGAGAAAACACCAGTTCAACACATTCTTCAGCCCGCAACATTTGCTACTATATTGGCTTTCATTGTTGGTATGGTTCCTCCTATCAAATCGGTCGTTTATGGAGACGATGCGCCACTTGCATTCATCACGGATAGTTTAGAAATTTTGGCCGGAGCAATGGTGCCTTCTGTAATGCTTGTCCTTGGAGGAATGCTTGCCGAGGGTCCCAATGAATCTAAGCTCGGCCTACGAACTACCATCGGTATTATCATTGCGAGACTATTGGTACTCCCCTTGGTTGGAACCGGTGTCGTTATGTTGGCAGATAGACTAAAATTTCTGATCCCCGGGGATCAAATGTACCGATTCGTGCTTCTATTGCAGTACACGACACCAAGTGCAATCTTGTTGGGAGCAGTTGCTAGCTTAAGAGGTTATGCAGTTAGTGAAGCTTCAGCTCTCCTCTTCTGGCAACATGTCTTAGCTGTCTTCTCTCTTTCAATATATGTTGTGATTTACCTCAAGGTGCTGTTTCCTTATATTTGAGGTTTGTTTTGAAATTTGCTGCTTCTTCTTAAAGCATAAGCATGTCTAGCTTTTATTTGATGGTCTTTCAAGTTTTACATCTGAACTCTTGTGGTTGGATTGCATTGCATTGATGAAGAATGAAGAATGAAAATAGATCCTTCTGTACATGAGTCAAATAATATTGACAAAATAATAATTTGTTTCCTTCAAGTAAACAGAGTTCTTAATTTTGATAAAATGTGTGTTCAAACATGACTCGCTAATAGAAAAGAAAGCCTAAATTTGCTTTGAAATTATTGCTGGCTATTGTTGCCTTCATATTACAAGAGTCTCTCGCCCTATAGTAGACTGCTATACTGGTGTTGCTAGTTCTTCATTGTTCAGATTTGGAAATCTATATTAAAAGATCAACCTTGTTGAGAAGAGCGGTCCAAACTCGTATAAATTGATCTATATTAAAATCCGTGTGCTCAATTCTTTGAGTCTTAATCGGATCAAATTGCTCGTTGAAGTTTAATGGGCCTTGATGCTATATTAAGATTTGGTGTTCCTAGAATCACAAAACACAACATAAGGATCTCAAACTAACACGAAGAAATATCAAACATTATTAATCAACAAATTGGAAAGTAAAACAGAAAGTATCAAAAGCAATCTGCAGACTAACTGCTTTAAAATACAAAATGTTGTTGCAACTATATATCCGACATGACACGTTACCCTAGTTGAAGTGCCCGTCTTACAGAGGTTGAGATTAGGAGAGTTGGGCTTTGACCCAGTTTCTTGGAGATGGGCTGCTTCAAAAGGAATGGACCGGCATCTTATTTGGTCTTTAGCTCCAAAATGTTAAGCTGGGTTGGACTCCAGCTTCGACTCCAGCATTTTTGGTCCAATCACTTCACACTCTTCTAACAAATGTTGACTTTTTAAGATGGATCCCCAGTACTCCTTACTTGTTTGTTCTACTACTGCAACAGCAGCAACTTGAGAATAATATACCCTCTTTTGTTTTTTTAGTTGGGATGTTTTTCCAAAGTGCTTTATAACTTTATTTTCCTATTTTTAAGCACATAACAATGCTGAAAATTCTAAATGTCTATTGTCTCATCTCAAGTAGTTCATATCATTAACTTGTACTGTTATTTGTGCATCTTATTATCTAACAGGACTTTTAAGTGGCAAATGACGAGCAATTAAAGTGGTTAATTCTGTTTTTATTTTGGTTTTCAATTTTTAGTTTTTAATTCATTTTCATTTTTTTTTATCTTGAGTGTCTATTTTTTAGTTTTTGAAAATGTGTTTGTTTTGTCATTTTGAAAAATTATTTCTCAAAAAGTTGTTTTTTCACGTTTTTGGCATTTTCAGTTTTTTAAATGAAAAACATCGAAAACACTGAAAACGACAAAAATGTCTTTTGAGTTTTCTTTACAAAAATTTTCTTTTTTTTGTGGATTTTTGAATACACGAAAGTGGACAAATTTTTGATATTTTAGAAAATTGAAAACAAAACATGACATGAAAACAAGAAAGAGAATATGGCCTTGTTTACGGCTTTTGTCAAGTGTGATATTTTTTTACTACTTCATGCCTTATATTTGCAGAATTTTCTCCTATTTCGAAATTATCTTTCAGAGGTATACTTGTGTTTGCCAATAAAATTGGAAGACAGAGGGTTCACTTATCGACAACATCTACAGCATAGCAGCGGTAAGGATATGATATTCTCAATGGGCACCGTAATTCTTACCCCCTTTGTATGTGGATTTGTTATGTGGCAAAAATAATTTTTTTGTACCACATGTCAGTCTTATACATATGGTGGGTAAAGATTATAGTGTTCACTGGACACTATATCCTACATGAACACCAGTAAGAATATGATACTCATAATGAACAACGTAATCCTTACTTTGTGTATGGATTTACCATGTGACAAAAATATTTTCTTTTTTTTGTCATGTGTCAGTCTTTTATACATATGGTAGGTAAGGATTATGGTGCCCACTAGGGTACCATATCCTACATGTTATCTGAACACAATTCACTTTTCATGATTTAACAAAGCCTCTGTTTGGCAAAGTGTGTTATAAGCATGTTTTTAAACAACACAATTCCTCAAATCATTTTTTAATCACGTAGATTTTCTCTCTTCAACTACAAATTTTTCATAAAAAACATAAAAAATATGTTTTTAAACACAAAACTTTTAACAAATAGAGCCAAAATCACCTAAAAATGGTTTTTAATATGAGATGTGACTTTTGAACATAATTTGAAACGTTCATAGCTCAAAAAATGTTTTAGTTTTTTAATAACTAAGGCTGCTTTTGATTTAATAGAATTTTCATGGAAAATGTGATTTTTCACCCAATTTTTCAAGTTTGGAATGTTTGATTGGCAAGTTTTTTTCATGAAATTTATTTTCTTGGCATATGTAACATAATTCAGAATTCATTGTTTTTCATGGGAAGAAGAAGTTTTATTTTTCATGGAAAATCTTTGATCAATTTTATCACGTTTGATCATTTTTGTTGTAGTTAGTTAATTAATTTTTTAAAAAAAATTAACATTATTATTATCAAGTGTAAATATGTGAAAAAAAAATTTAAAAAAAAAGTATTTTTTTTGCTTAAAATAGCTAAATTTTATTTTATTTGTCATAGGAAATAATGTCAATCAAATAATAAAAGTTAGAAAAATTTTTACTTTTTTCACCTAGAAAATTAAATCAATCAAACATATTAAACATCTAATTCACAGGAATTCAATTCCCTGAAATTCATTTTCTTTCCACTCAAATTTCATCATCGCTATCAAACGCAGCCTAAGGATTCGTTTGATTAGAAAGATGAAAAATAGGAGGAAGGAAAATATTTTTTCAGGTAATTGAAATGCCTTGAAATTATTTTCGTAGAAAATATCAATTGAAAGTATTTGATTAGAATTAGTTTGTAGGTGAAAAGTGAAGATTTTTTCAACTTATGTTGTTTGATTGTCACTGTTTTAATATTTTTCATGGAAAATTTGATAAAGTTGAGTTATTTCACTATTAAAAAAATACATATTTCAGTATAATTTTTTTACTCCAATATTTCATATTGTCATATCATGATAATTGCTAGATTTACGTAATTATTATTTTTGACTATTTGATTTTATAAGTAAAAAAAATATAATTTTATTGGTCAATACAAATATTCGTGAGATTAAGTGAAGCACGCTTTTTTAATTATTTTAATTGATATTTTTGAATGAGAATTGGAAAACTTAAATACGAGGGAAGAATGCAAAAATCGTAAGAAATATATTGATGTATTCCACAAAATTAATATTGTATTCATAATATTACATCAAACATGATATAGAATTAAATAAATTATTAAATTTACATTTTCTTTGAAATTAATGATAGCTCAAAAATTATTGAAATTAACAATCATGTATTGTGATATAATATTATTTTTTATACATTTTAAATTTATTTTAATTATGTATAAATATTATAGTTTTTTAAATATTTATCGAAATTAATATTTTTGAATAACTTGTACATCGAACGGGAGAAATTAAGTAAAGTCTAAATCATGTCTCAATTAAAGATATAAAAAAAATGAAATAAGGAGAAATATAGGTTACTAGACGTTTTCTAGCTTGCCCGGAAAACAAAACCTCAATGATATGAAAGGAAAATATTTGCCTAACCAAGCAAATAACACGTGGAAAAAAGTTGGAAAAGGACCAAAAGGTTTTCTAGGCAAATTATAGGCAATAAGGCAGCGTTTGATTGACTATATTATGCCTGGAAAAGGAAAATTTTACTCATCTTTTTTCACTTTTGGCTGCTTGACAACAAAAATTTTCCTTGAAAAATGATTTCCAATGATGAAACTCACACGCCTATTTTGACCCTTTTTTATGAAAATATTTTTCAGCCAGTACAGGAGAATGTATTTTTCCTGGCAACTTCTTTCCATGTTTTTGTCACGTTTGATTATTTTTGTTGTTATTAATTGATTTATTTTTTAAAAAAATTAATATTAACATTATCAAGTACAGAAGTGTGAAAAAATAATTTTTTTGACTAAAATAGTTAAATTTTGCTTTATTTGTCATGGAAAATAACGTCAATTAAACAACAAAAGTTGAAAAATTCTTTAATTTTTTCACCTAAAAAATTAAACTAATCAAACACATTAAACTTCCAATTTTCAGTAATTCAATTCCCTAAAATTTAATTTCCTAGAATTCATTTTCTTTTCATCCAAATTCCACTATCACTATCATACGTAGCCAAAACTGTAAAAATGGGAAAATAGCACAATCGAATTTGCATTTTATAGGGAAAATTTATGTCTATCAACATAGCCTAAGTGAAAATGTCCCATTAAGAGGAAAAATAATTATTAAAATATAAATATACACAAACGTTAGTGATGGCAAGGGGCTGGTTCGGATCAGGTCTTCCAGGCCCGCCACCCGTCCCGTGAATTTTGGGACTGGTTGGGTTCGGAGCGGGTCAACCCCGCCGCCCCGTTTAATTTTTTTTTTTTATTTATTATTTTTTATTAATTTATTTGTTCGGGTCGAGACGATCAAACCCACACCCGCCCCGCAACCCGCTCGGGTCGAGGAAAACCGTCCCATACTCGTCCTGAGGGTCGGCGGGACGGGTTTTTTTCACCCCATTAGGGACGGATCCGGGTCGGGTACCAGTCGGATTGGATTTTTTTGTCATCTGTAACGCACGTTGCTTGTTTTGGGTCGTTTGCAATTTTTCAGTTTTAAGGATTAAAGTGAAAATACTGAAAATATGCCTTTTGCTTGAAAAATAACAACTTTTATGAAATTAGTGGGAATGCATGTGGATAGGGATGGGGAAAAAATTGATCCGGAAAAATTAGGAGTGTGAGCGGTTCTGTTTGGTGTCGAAGGCAACCAAATCAAATCGAGTACCAATGAGAATCTTAGTAATGAAACAATTGGTTCCATTTTTGACAATGAAATCGAACCAACTGGTTCCGATTCGATTCTTAATATTTGAAATGTTGAAATAAAATGTTCATTAGTACTAAAATTTAAAATTTTCCTTAACACTACTTTGAGAGAAAAAAAAAAAAAAAAAAAAAAACCTTGCATTCAAGTAAAAAAAAAAATCCAAATAATATATGTTACTTTGCATATGGATGCAAGAAAATTATATTTTTAACAATGTTGCAATTTTGCACATTTGAAATAAACTTTTATAGTTTTTAGATTTTCACTGTATATAATTGTTTTGGTATAGCCAACTGATTTCAAGATGAATTTAGATGTAGTCGACTAATTATAGATTTATCATTTATAGGAAATAATCAAAAGAAATTGGAAAAATGGAGTCATGGAAATTTATGCGTAAATGATTAAGAAATAAGGAAGATCCAATTATGACTTCTATCTTTTGTGGAAAGAAATAAGGAAACCAACAAATTATAACCTAAATGGGAAGCTTCTTCCTTCACGTGATGTGTCAATAATTTACCAAAAATGGTGCAAAAATAATTCAGTTTAACTGAAGAACCGAATTACCAACTGTTCTAAAATACAAGGACCGAGAACCGGATCGGAACTATTCGGTTCTGACCAAGAAGTCCCAAAACTGATATATTCCTTAGTTGAACCCAATCCGAACCGGTCGGTTCTAATCGATTTCGATCAGGTTCCACCGATTCTGGGAAATAATGTCTACTCCTAGAAAAGAATTCGATTCGTGGATTGACGAATTGGATTTGGATCGGAGTTGATTCGATCCGATTTATTTTAAAATATTAAAAACTTTGTAAAAAAAATTAATTATTAAATCTAAATATAATTTTTTATTGAATTTGACACAAAATCTCTCATTCTCTATAGATATATTGTTTTGTTGTATGAATTGGATATTATATTAATTGTTTTATGAATTATGTATTGATTTGTGTGTCATTAACGAAAAAGATAACCAAAATTTCTTAATGTTTGTCCCAATCCAACCTAAATTTTTTACTATTTGATTCGATTCGATCCAAATTCTCGAATTTGGATCGGCTCCGATCCGCCCTATTGTCAGCACTACATGTAGGCTTCATTCAAAACTTTTAAGAATTTTCGCACGTGAATACAATTTTTAAAAAAAATGAAAAAACATGAAAATTTTGTTCATGACTAGCCTTTTGGTAATACTATGTTTATAAATAGATTTATTTATGATTTTGAGATAAAATTAGTGGTTGAAAATTTGAGAGAGAAAATATGTGTAGTTAAAAAGTAATTTGAGAAATTTTATAATTTATAAATTGATTTATAAACTAATTTATTTTGGCTACTTGTTTGGATTTGTTTTCCACGTGAACAAATTCCAGGCCGGCTAATTGGGGTTCGACCTGAACAACCAATTAGCAAATTTCGACAAATAAAATGTACATTACGAGTAGAGTAATGTTATTTAACAAAAATTGTATTAGAACACTAATCTTGAGACCCATTATTTGATATAACTTGGTTTGCAATAGTAAATTTTTGGAGAATATGTGATTAAAAAGTATGATTTTTTTGGTTTATGTACAAATTATTTTATTGATAGAATGTGTGGTTTAAAATGAGTTTTGAGAAAAATGATATTTTAAATAATGAGAACTAATCGAGGGCTTAAAAGCTCGAGAAATAACAATCTTTAATAAACCTGGACAAATAAAATTAATGAATAAATTGAAATGTTTTTTCCTATTAAAACAATATTTTTAATTTAGTCCAAAAAATCAACCTAATTAACATGGTTTAAATATTGTTCCTGGTTTTATTACCTTAATAACTAGACTAGTTTCTTGTTTTCCAGGCTGAACAGTCCGTTTCGGTTTTTGAAATAAGTTGATTAAAAAAATAAAAAAAAAACCGTGAGAAGTTCTTCAATTATTTGATTTAAAATCATATTTAGTAAAAACTAAAATTATTTTTCGACACTACTATAAATCAACAAGCAAAATGTGAGGCTCGCATGTGTGTGATGTGAGCCTTTTACACCTCTGTGACCTCGTCGTGAATTGCTCATTTTCCTCCATAATTCGTGAATTGACGTACTTTATCGGGCTTAGACGTAAAGCGCTACCTCACCATCTGTGCAACATTTTAGAACAATAGTCTTTATTAGTCAATTCTCAATATTCTAATTAGATTTTTGATGGTGTTCGACAATTAATTGCATGCATCATTATTTAGTTCCGCGGAAAAAAAATGTAAATTATCCAACATAAAATACATTACACACATATAGGGGTTTATTCAATTTAGATTTTAGAAACTCCATTAAATATTAATGAATATTTTAAAAGTTTATAAAAGTCATGATTTATTATATAAAGACTTTTAAAAGTCTTTAGAAGTCCTGTATTATTACAGACTCCTACGAAATCATGTTTGTACTAACTTGTAAAAAGAAAGTACAACCAAAAAATCTCTTAATTTATTTTTTATTAATTTCCAAAATTTTGAAAGACTTTAAAAATATATATATTTTTTAAATTGCAATTTTGTTTTTCTATTTCTTTTTCCATTCTTTCATGTTATTTTTAAAAATTTTAAACTTGTAATTTACTTTCATGTTTTTTTTAGAAATTTACGACTAAACAAATCATTATTTTTATTTTTTTCAACTTTTTATTTTTTTTGTTTTTAATATTTTTTCTTTATATTTTGACTCTTTTATTTTTCATCTTTTTTTTGCAATTTTTCTATGAAAATAAATCCAACTAAAATTTTGGAAGATTTCATAGAAAAATAATAATTAAATTGTATCAAAACAAATAAAATAATAATTAAGCAAAGTGAATCTAGAATTTTCTTTAGAGAGATTTGTTTATTAAAAAATATTAATTAAAAGCAATCGAAATCTATAAAAATTTATGAACATAATACAATTTTTATGTCGATATCAAACGTAATTTTATTTTTTCCCAATTTTTTAATCACAAATATTTCTTTGTCCTAAAACTATTCATCTCTTACACTTTTTTTTTTTTTTTTTTTTGTAATTCACTTAACATATAATTATTATTAACAATTAACATTCACACTATACGAAAATTAATTTATTAGTGTTAAAGTTTTTCAATTAAAAAATAAAAGTAAGTAAAAGTAAAAAGTCTTTGAAAATCTATGAAAGTCTTTGAAATTAATTTACAAAAATTTTTAAATATTCATGAAAGTCTTTTAAATAAATATGTACAAAAATCTTTAAAAGTCTAAAAAAATTCTTTAAATGTTTTTTAAAATTCCGATTGAATTGAATAAATCCCTTAAAAGGTTAGCCAAACGTATTGTTATTAGTCGTGCAATTTTGTTGATAGTGACGTTTTCTTTTCAATACCATACTAACTGGGGAACTGAAAGCGAAAGGAATCGTGGCGAAGCCGAATCAATCTTCCTCTATCCCCACTTTTTGGGTGGAGAAAGTGGGAGGATAGGGAATGCCGACGCACCAAGATGTGCGTGCGTGCGTGTGTGCTATGGGAGATGTAACCAAAAATCATAAAAATGGTGACAACACTCAACCCCAAATCTCAAGAAAAAGCAAGCCAAAGGGAAGCAAAACTGAAAAACTTAACAATATAATAATAATAACGTTGACACTGAGAATCGTGATATACAGGAAAAGAAAAGAATGATGAACAACAAGAAGAAATCCCAGACCGTTTCTTGTAAGTTTTCCTTCTCATATTCCGTTCATTCTTTAAACTTCATCTCATGTTGATTATGATATGTGTTTAAAAATTTAAGTTGTGGTATTATTCTTTTTTATCAGAAAGGCGCCTTTTTTACGTTATATAAACCTCTTCAATGTGCGAAACATTTCCCATTTGCTGCTACCTGTTAACATCTTCAAGTGGGTATTTACTATTTACTCAATTTGCAATTTTGCATACTGTTTTCTGATTATACCCAAGAGGGTATTTTTTTTTTTTTTTTTAATTTCTCAGTTGTATCTGATTTTAAGATAAGGATTTGAATTTGGTTTTTGTTATTCTTCATTTTCTCATTGGGAGATTCTATATCAGTATATGAATATCTCCACCTTTATTTTACAGAAGTGGACGCTGAGGATTTAATATTAGTGTTGCTTTTAGATTGCTTGCCCTTATTTTCCCTCGTTGAAATTTATTGTACTATTGTTTCTTGGAGGAGATAAAGTTGGCGTTCTTATTCATTTGTCTCTTTTGTTACCAAAAAAATCATTTTTCTTGGAAGAGCTCTACCTTCCGATACTTTCGGATTCCCTTTTGTTTTAATGTTCATGTTTGTTGTTTTTTTGCTGATTATCACCCTGTGGAAAATCTGATTTCAGGTGAATTATTTGGATTTGCAATTCGGTCATAAGTGCACACAAGAGATTGACCTGCTGTGTATGTTCTTCATCTTAAATATAAGACTAAAAAGTTTCCAAAATAAATTGTTTATCTAGTTTCAAGGATGTGTGATCATTTTATGATATTGGAGGATAGATTGCTCACTGAATCTTCTCTCGAAGCTGCTATCCAGAGTAAAAACCGGTTGCAGCATGCGTCATCATTGATTTCTCAAGATAGGACTAATAACTTTTCTTTCCATAGGATGGATATTGACGCAGGATCATCACTGAGAAAATTAGTAGAATGCAAGATTTGCAAAGACGAGGATGAAGACTCGACCATGGAGGTGCCTTGTTCCTGTCGTGGGAGCTTGAAGGTTAGTCTTCTGATACTGAGTAATATAACATG
Source organism: Ligustrum vulgare (assembly GCA_963555705.1). Classification (NCBI taxonomy): domain Eukaryota; kingdom Viridiplantae; phylum Streptophyta; class Magnoliopsida; order Lamiales; family Oleaceae; genus Ligustrum; species Ligustrum vulgare. Next base: position 53,227,891 of record OY743173.1, on the reverse strand, counting down.
TTATCAATACCTAATGAAAGTTTGTTTATTCATGGTCTCTCGTATGAGTGTGAATTTGACTTTGATTCCTGCGTCTCTCGGTTCCTTCTCTGATTCATGTGTTCATGCTGTTAACTACTCCATTTTAATCTTCTAAAATTTCATAGTCTTGGTTGATTTCAATTGGGGTGGAAGCTCAGAGTTTTCTTAGAAAGAGTTATGTGTTTCTGTTGGCATTTCATTTTTGCAACTAGTGATTGGATGCGTAATTTTCTCGTAAATATGTGACTTTAATAGCTGTTTATCTATATTGTTGGACTTGACAAAACTTTATGATTAACATGCCACCCTTGTAATGAATGTCCAATGCTTTTCATGTAAAAATGTTAGTCTGCTATCAAATTTTTAAATAAGCCTCCGTTTGGTAAACTATTTATAAACAAATTTATAGATAACATATTTCCCCAAATTATTCTATAACCACACACATTTCTCAAAAATCACTTTCCAACCATATATTTACCTCGAAAACATCATGTTCTCTGTTTATAAACAATTTTTTTTTTTTTTTTTTTTAACCAAACAGAGGCTAATTCTACAGCTGAGCCACTTTGCTCTTTTACCAATTTCTGGGGCATGCATCTTACTGACTTTTTTTATGTTCCTTTCTAGCTCCCTTTTTATTTTTTAACAAATTGATGGTTCTCCTAGTAATTTCACTTGGTTTAAGGTAACACTTTTTCTTTCTTTTATGCATGCAGTATGCTCACCGTGAGTGTGTGCAAAGGTGGTGCAATGAAAAGGGTGATACCATTTGCGAGATTTGCCATCAGGTATGTTTTTAGTATCATGGCTGCATTTGAGGAAACAAAATTGAGACCTCTAAATTTGATTTGTGAAAATATGAGCTCAAATTATGGAACATTTATGATTTTAACTCTGTGGCCCTAGTTTTCCTTCAAGTGTAATCACATTTATGATATTCCAATTCATTTATTTTTTCTGAAACATTAGAATTTTCTATTGGCTTCCAGGTTTTAGCACCGACAAGCTCATTTCAATCTATATTTTATCTATTGAAGAAAATTGTTTTTATTTTTGCTTTCATTGCATGTGAGGTTGCAGCAATTCGAGCCTGGTTATACAGCTCCACCTCCTCTGTTTCATTACGGCGGTATTCCAATGAATTTTAGGTGTTCCTTTTGCTTTTTTACATGCATATATGCCTATATCAAATTCGATCTTTCAATCTTTTTTTAAAAACTTTTAATTAGTGTTCACAAGTTCAATATGGTAATATCTCAGGGGAAATTGGGAGATTTCTCGAATTGACTTGCATAATCCTCAATTCATAACAATGGTTCCTGCTGGTGGCAATTTTCTGGATCCAAACTCCATTGGGTATCGTGTTACAAATACAAGAAGCATGACTTGTTGCCGCATGGTAGCCATGATTGTACTCTCTCCCTCTCTCTCTGTGGTTTATTTTCCCACTTAATATTCATGTGCACGAGCAGACAAATTTGATATGTTGTTTCTAATACAATTTTCGCTAAAAATCACATGCATCTGCCTTAAGTTAGATATAACCTTTTTTTCGTGCTAGCTGGTGAATCAATAGTATTTGTTCGTTCGGATAATCTCATTGATTGTCTTTCTGTAGTTTGTCGTTCTTCTGGTACTACGCCATACTCTTCCATTCATCATTTATAGAACTGATGAATATTCAGTCTCTCTCTACATGGTGAGGTTCCTAACCAATGAATACTCTTTCATTTGCTTATGTATCGAGAATGGAAGTGTCTAAGATCATGCCTATTTCCCCTTGCAGATACTTGTCTTGCGAACAATTGGAATTCTTTTGCCGATCTATATTATGGTCAAAGCATTAACCGCTGTGCTAAATAGGCGCAACCTCCAGGTAGTTCAATTATTAAAAAGAACTCACATGAGTGTAGCTATGCTTATTAATAACCTTTATTTCTATCAACATTGTCAACTATGCAATACCTTTTTGATTTGCAATTGACCCTTTCCCTTTTTGCTTAAGTTTTTAGTATCACATTTTGATTAGGGATATGCAGCAACGTGTATAGATGACACGGCTGATCGAGGATAAATAAGGGAAGGGGTAGAACGAAAACTAACATGGGTTTGTTAAGGCCTGTTGGTTGAAAAATGAAGATTGGTTTAGATTGTGATGCATTCAGGATCAAATTTCACGAAAAACATCTTATAGCGTGTCTGGTAAATTTGTTTATAAACAAGTTTTTTTCATCACATTTCCCCAAACCACACAATTTTTTTGAAAACACTGTTCAAACACATATTTTACCTTAAAAAACTCAAATTCCTTGTTCATTAACAAAAATTAGCCGCCAAATACAGGCTTAGTTATAGCCTGAGTGCACAAAGTAAGAAAATTAATTGTTTCACAAGAGTTTCTGGTATATGCCTCCCTGAAGTCCCTTGCAAACCTCAGTTTTTGCCTGTCATGCTGTCATTTACACCAATATCCAATCAAGAAGACACTAAATGCTTGCAATCATTCTCTTTGACGTGGGTTATGTCTTGTTCAACGGTTAGAACTGGTTCGGTTTTAAAAGAACCAGATCCCCTGTCATTACTGTTATTGCAAAAATTGTAGCGCAGTTTGTTTGTCATATAATACTTTTTTTCCCCTCCATTTTTGGCATAAAGTAGAAAGATTCATTTTTTCAATTGAGATTTTCTCTGTGCTAGGACTCCCATATTCTCCACATTCCTACTTCAGACGAGGAAAACGAGTTACCAAGACAGCTGCCTCATTCGCATCACATCCACATTCCGAATATTTGATGCTTCAAAGCTGTTCGGTAGTGCAACTATATTCCAAGACCGGAAGATCCGGTTTCTAATCCATGCTGCAGTGCCATCCTCTTGGATCCTGTTTATCAAGGTGTTGCTGTATACCTGTAGAAAGAAAAATGTATTACAGCCTGATAGAGAGCCTGTTTAGGTATATTATTTGTAAATATTGATCGAATCAGGGAAAATAGTAAGAAAATGAATGAACTGATTGAGTACCTGATTGAACTGGCTTCAGGTTGAACAGAAACAATTACATTAGCCTTGAAGAAGAAAGTTGTAATTGGTATTCCATTGAATCAACGAGTATTAATTTTTAGTTCCTGCATTTGAGGACCGATCAATATCGAATTTTTCAATTTTCCGCTGAATCAGTATTGGCTCAATCGACATCTACTTTTTGGTTGTATGAGTGAATTATGAATATTCTCAATCTGGAGACTTGTCCAAATTTTGTAGCGTGAAACTTGTGTCTTGGTCCTCTTAGATTCATTTCACGGGTTTGTGGCTTTGTAGAAGAGTTTCTCGGTAAAGTTAATTTAGATTAATTTCATTCATCTAAAAAGTTACCTTGAATTAGTTTCCAGTCCGTTTGATTGCAAGGATTTAATTTGAATAAAAAAATAATGAATTTCAAGGTATATATATATATATATGTTAATGGGCAATTTCACTTGGGTGACGAAACGACAATGTTTGGTGGATTTCAGGGTTTTGAGATCGGATCATTGGAGACAATTAACATGTCTGGCCTGACACCCCCAGGTCTGACAATGAGTAAATCATCTCCTAAAAATGATGAGATAGGCTCCAATCATATGTCCGGCCCGAACATGTCAGGTCGGACAGACTTTATTTGTTCTCAGCGGTGATAAAGACGAGGTCCAGTCTACAAGTCTGAGATGAAAGGGTCAGGTCGGTGGTTGACTTGCAATGATTGAACGAGGTCATAACTACTTTCTTACATGGCTGTTGAAACAGTTATTCAGACATGTAATCAGTTAGAATAGATAAAAGTCAACCATCTAGCCCTATGTAAGAGTTCAATTAGATTAATTATGTCGTAATGTCAGACAATCAGGTATTATAATAAGTCAATTCATCCTTTTTTCCCTATAAATATAAGGGAAGATAGCTCATAAGGAGATCCCAACTTTGGCTATTAAAAGCCAAATATAAATATATTAAATCGTACGTGAAGTCCAGGTTGGCAAGTCTGAACTGGGGTTCACTTCTTCAACGTACAACTTTTTCTTCGCATAACTAATATTCACTATTCTTCTTGCTGACTTGGATATTTATATTTTAATCGTCAACAAATTTCATTCATCTAAAAAGTTACCTTAAATTAGTTTTCAGCCCGTTTGATTGCAAGGGTGGAATTTGAATGGAAAAATAATGAATTTCAAGGAATTGAATTCTTGGGAATTGAAAGTTTGATGTATTTGATTTGTTTAATTTTCTAGGTGAAAAAAATGGAAATTTTCTAACTTTTATTTTTTAATTGACGTTATTTTTTATGGAAAATAAATCAAAATTTGGTTATATAACAAAATTGATCAAACGCGACATATGTGATTTGCCAAGAAACCAATTACCTCCTCCCTTTAAAGAATTGGTTTTCTTTCAAACTGTGGAATCGTACCATCACGTGCAAGGAGGAGGAATTAACTTTCCAATGCAAATTTCTTGTATCAAATAGCAACAATTGTGAAAAGTTGGAAAACTTATTCCAATTCCATGACAAGAAAGTTCCTTTCAAACACTACCTAAAATTCTTTTAGCCAAATAACACTTAGGCCCTGTTTGATTACACAAATTTTTCGTGATATATTTAATTTGTTTCCCAATTCTTGCTTTTAGCTTGTTTAATTGGCAAAAAAATTTCATGTAATATATTTTTCCTTGCTTGGGTCACATCAAAATCAATTCCTTGTGTTTCAGGGAATTTGGATACTTGCCAAAGTGGGGTAATCCATTTTCTTGACAAAATGAAAATTACTCTATTTTCTTATATTTTGGTTCCCAACTCTCTGATTGAACTGATTTTATATTTTTTTTGTTCTACCTATTTGGTCCTTCAACTTTCATTTGGGTCCAATTGATCCTTGGTCAAACTCAATCTTCATTCATTGATTTGATTCAACTTTTGAATAGTTGCAATTTAGTCCTTCAACTTTGTAAACCTTACAATTTAGCTCGGATTTCACCACTTCATCTATTTTCATGTTATTTATTTATTAAATAATTTATTTATTAGATAATTTATTATTAAACAATATTTTTCAGCAATCAAATTACATGACAATATTATCAATCAAACACCAAAACATGTAATTCGTTTTTTTCACTCTAATTTCACCATCGCAATTAAACATCTTAATTTCTAATTCCCAGGAATAAGTTTACAGGAATTTAATTATCTGAAATTCGTTTTCTTTTCACCTAAATTTTACTCTCGTAATCTGATAGACCCTTATAAAAAATTGTCCAAACAAGGTAAAAAGTAAATTATTAGTCTCACAAGAAATTGTAACTTTTGAAATGCTTTGCCAAAAAGGTCTTATATATGTGAAAAATATTGGAATTAGCTTTTGGATCATTGTTAACTTAAGAATCACATAAAATTCTATTTAGGAAAAAATACATATATAAGGTGTTTAGAATACACAATTTCAATTTTAAGATATAACTTAAAAAATTTCAAAAATCAGGTATCTATTTAACTAAATTCAATAATTAGATTTTTTTATTAATTATATAAATTTAGGTCACAATACAAGATAAATTCAGGTTACAAAATGTAAATTGCTTAAGTCACAAATAATTTTAGGGTCACAATTTATCAAAATAGTAGGTCACAATGACAGTTTTATCAAGTCACAAATAATTGTAAGGTCACAAGTTTTAAATTAATCATTCCCGAGTTATTTCTAGGTCACAATACAAGATAAATTCAAGTTACAAAATGTAAATTGCTTAAGTCACAAATAATTTTAGGGTCACAATTTATCAAAATAGTAGGTCACAATAACAGTTTTATCAAGTCACAAATAATTGCAAGGTCACAAGTTTTAAATTAATCAATTCCGAGTTATTTCTAGGTCACAACTTATCAAATTATGAGGTCACCAATCTTTTAAGTCACAATTATCATATTATTAATTCACAATTCACTTATTAATTATTAGGTCAGAGTATATCCGAAAACTTGCCCACGTCACATTCTCACCACCATCAGCTCACAACTACCACCATCTCAACGTCGAGGCCCACCACCTCATCGCTGTTGCTGCCAAAAAAAAATAAAATAAAATAATTAGGTCACAAATTTTATTAAGTCTCAAACCCCAGCCACTAACGTCGTCGCCACCTAAGCCTCAGTCAACCACCTCAACACACCACAATCACCGCCACCACCTAACCTCACCACCGCCACCACTTCCACCACCACACTTGCCACCACAACCATTGCACAAACAAATGAGCCACCCTACCCTAACCCCACTCCTCCACCATCACAGCCATCACCGCCACCACCACCCGGAAGTATCCCAACTATCACCATAGCCAGCAACCTGCCTGCACCCACCACTAAAAAACACCACCTGCCTCCAACGATTGCCATCGAAGAAGCAAATCGCGCCACCTACCACCACCGGATTCGAGCACCACCACCATTACAGAAGCAAACTGTGAACACCTACCACCACCTACCAATTTAAAATCCAGATCGCGAAAGGCACCACTAGATTCGAGCACCACCACCAACATAGAAGCAAATCACAAACACCTACCAATTTAAAGCCAGATCCCAAACAGATCGCAAGATCGAAGCAGTGATATTGCTTCCGGCTTCTCATCACGCGATGTAGCAACAGCGCCGCCGTTGCTTGTGCGCGATGTAGTAGCGTTGCCCTTGATATTGTCGCTGCCGACGAGGTCTTGTGACGACGGTGGGGACTTCGACGTGGCTGTGGTGTGGTCGCGAAGGGGATGAGCGGCTTGGAGTTGTGGTGATGATGGAGAAGACGTTAATATGTGTAGAAAGAGAGGAAGGATTAGATTAGGGTTTGAAGTGGTATGTGTTGACCTATGGTTAACTTAACCTTATTGTTTTGATCATAACAAACAAGAACATATTGTGTTATTAACAAGTGTGCTTCAAGTGTTTCATGTAATGATAAATATTCAAAGCACTCTATGTTCAAATCGTCTCTCAAAGATATAAATCAAAACTATGTGATCAAGCACATGAGACGCAAAGAAGATCATGAACGAATTGAAGATATTCGAAGATCAAAATTGAAGTTGAAAAGCATGACATGAAGATCAAGAATTCAAGCATACAAGATTAGAGTTCAAGTTCAAGAGTTGATTTAACCTATGTAAAGGTATAACACTCTCAATCTTTAGCGATGAAATTCAACGAGCTCGAAAATGATTTTTATGCATCAAGAAACTTACTTGAAAATTCATCACTTGCATAAAATATTTTTAAAAGCTGTTTGATCTTAAATCATAACACGAAATAGTTTTTGGAAAAATAAACTTTTTGACATAAAAACAAAAATTCAAAATTTTCATATTTCGGTCTACCGAAATATACTTGATCGACCGAAACTCTGGTCGACCGAAAAATCTGATCAACCGAAAGTTTAAACGGCTATAATGCAACGGCTATTTTTTTAACTTTCGGTCGACCGAAACTGGCTGAAGCTCAAATTCTTGATCTATAAATAGCCATCTCATTTGCATTCAAAACAACAACATAGAAAAGATTTTATACAAACTTTCTTGTGAAAATTAATTGTTCTTACTTGGTTTATATTCATCTATTTTTATTATAAAACTTTGATTGATCTAAACTTTGTTTTATCAAATTCATCAAAGTTTTTGGAAGAAAGTTTTGTGAAGATTCTTGGTTTTATATTGTTTAAACTTCTTCAACATCTTCACACTATATTGGAATTGAAGTGTAAGTCTCTCTTTGTTCTAAACTTGTTTTAATCTTTTAAAAGAGAGAAATTCCAATTAAGGAACTTTGATTATTTGTGCTACATTTTTCATTATCATTTGATTCATCAAAGTTCCATTGCCTAAACACTTTGAGCTTAACTTATTGTTAATTATTCAAGTGTGGCATCTCTTGGTACTTAATTTGATTCAATATTTTAACAAGAGATCATTTGAAAAACTTTGTTTGATTGCATTGAACTTTTCATTATCATTTGCATCAAAGCTTTTCTCTAACACTCGAGCTTAATTCATTGCTATATATTGAAGTGTTAGCCTAACTCTCTCGGTACTTAATTTGAGTATATCATTTGTCAAGAGAGTTATTTCAATTGTAAATTCAATTCATTATATCTTGTGGTTTCGAGAGCCTTGTGAAAACTCGATTATTGGTTTCGAGAGCCTTGTGAAAACTCGATTGTAAAGGATAGGTGCTCATTGTTGTAAGTCGCCTAAGGATTTGGTACTCCTTGTTGTAAGTTACCAATATAGTGGATTTGTCCTTGCTCGTGACGGAGAGCTCGGTAACGGGGGACGTAGATCACGTTGATTGATTGAACCTCCATAAATCGCGTTTGCATTCTCTTATCCCTTTTACTTACTTACATTGCACTTACTATATTCTATCAATTTATATTGTGCAACACTATATCTAAGTGCTATACTTGCTTCATCAATTAAGTTTACACATTCATAGCACATTACATTGATAGTTAAGTTACTTACAACACTAAGTGCTCATACTTGTTCTCATTGATTTTAAAGTTTGAGATTATTTATCGAAAAAGTTTTATAAATCAATTCACCCCCCTCTTGGTTAGTTTACTCTTGGGCTAACAGTATGAAATAAAGATTGGATTGGGTAATTAATTTAACTTTAGAATATTATTATTTAAATTTTTTAATTATTTAAAATCTTAATTAAAACCTGAATTTTGTAATAATACAACTTTGATCTTATTTTTGAATTTGAATCTTATAATGTAGGGGTAGGTGTAATTTCCACTTCTATTTATCCAGATACTTTGAAAAACATTGTCACGTGATTTCCCTTGTGATTTTAAAAAAAGAAACACGAAGTTTATCTTTTACTCAAAATAAAATGAATAGATCCCCTGCTCAATTAGGCCGGTACAACGAAATCGTCAAATCGTTAAATCGAATTGAAATCTCAATTTCGAAATCGTTGGCTCGAATCCACGAGGATCCGTCAACGTTTTGATTTTGACACAACCGAATCGATTTTAAATGGTTTGATTTATGTTTCACTTTTCAAAACTCGATTCAAATTGTTAACCCACGAAAAAGTTATAATTAATATTCAAATATTTAATTGCAACATTACGGAATAAATTCAACAATTACAGAATAGATTTCAACCACATACAATACATAAGCGTAGTGAAGGAATGGGCATTTTACAACATTACCAGCCATTAGATATTAATCAAATCATTCCTTGGAACAAAAAAAACTAATAATTCTTAATGGCAGCATGTCGATTTGAATGAGGATTTCTTGTGTTGAAATTGTAGTTGGATCTTCGATCCACCTCCGTGCTCAGTAAGCTCTCCAAAATCGACACCTCGACTTCACCCTCAACCCAACAACCACTACACCTTGGTTGCTCCAATATGGGAAGAACAAGAAAAAGAACAACAATGGAGAACTATCAAGTTAGAACTCCAAGAACGGTTGCTCTCGCTTTTCCCTCTTCCCCATTTCAAACTCACAACTTCTCCACATTCAAGACAATGGGCAAGGAATAGGATATATAAGTGCTTGTTAGGCTAGGTCAACCATAAATGGGCCAAACCTCCAAAACGCAGCCCAAGTTCAAAGTCCATGCCCATAACCACCACAATTGGGCCTTTCAAGTGGACCACGAGCAACTACCAATTAAGTCACTTTGAGTAGCCCCAAGTCGTTATCGAGCCGAACTATCTATCTAGGTGTCGATATTATTCCTACATCTGTTTTACATCATCACCCGGATTTATTGGGTATCAAAAACCTAACATCTTGAACATTAAATTTTATTTTAATTGAAAAAAAGATAAACATTAAAATTTCTTTCGTGCTCTAATCATTCTTGGCCTCGTTAAAAATAATCGACACTAGAGCACCCTATAAAAATGAAAAATGAAAAAAGAAAATAAAAACAATACTAACTAGACATGGAGAAGCTTCACATTGCTCCGAACTACATGCTAATGTGTGCAAGTTAATTATTACAGATTAGATTTCCACAATATAATTTCGAATGCATGGTGAAGAAGCATGGTTTAAATTCGATCTAAATATTTATTCCAACTCCGTCTAAATATATTAGTTTAATTCTATTTGCAAATCGTGGTTTAAACCCGCACAAAACCTCAAAAAATGGTTTGATTTAGAAAATCAAATGGTTTGGATTGGGTTGGAAAAACATCAAATAGTTTTAAATGGTTTGGTTTGAAAATTTATCAAAAATCGTCTCTCTCCTCATTAAGTAGCCACCGAATGCCTACTAAATTGATTGGGGTTTGATTATTATGTTGTCGTAAATTAAAAATAATGAATCATGTGATTTGACAAACGAAATTTCACTTGAATTGTGACTAGTTTACATTATAACATTGCGAAATGAAAACAATACAAGTAAAGTTCAATGATTCATTCCCACGATTCGTCGTTATCATATTCAAAGAAGTTGAGAGGTTGGTATGCATCCGTCTGACCAGGGTTAAAGGGTTCTCCCTGAAATGAATTATGTGAATAGTTTGGTACGTTGTGAGTGTAGAAAATGGACATAATCTTGTGAGTTCAGAGGGTGGTTGTGTTTCTAAATTAAAAAAAAATGTGACACCCCATGTGTTCGCACCTAAACGCTTCGTCATCGACATCTACGCCTTACACTCTATTCGCGTGTGCGACCGATTTCTCTCCCCTTTCCTTGATTTTTCTTGCTTTTTGTCATTTCTGTCATCGAAGATCGATCTTCCCTTGTTTTGAATAAGTAAATTACTTCCATCAAGTCTCGTCTGCATCCTTCCTGTTCTTACTACTATGATTATGCACGCTAAATCCGCCTGCTTTAGGGTACGTATTGTAGAGTTTGAATGTTCATCGATAGAAAAGAATCTATTTCCTTCCTGTGGAAGTAGATCGGAAGTTACTTGTGGCACGAACACGTTACTTTCGCTAACTATTTACTTGTCGAATTTTAGAACAAAGAATAAATAATTCTATTGAAATTGTGGAGAATATGAAAAATCTTAGAACAATATGAAAAAGATTTGTGTGAACGTTGAGTATAAAATGAACATATATATTGAGGGGAAAAAATTGCTGTTGAAATAAAAAAAAAATAACAAAAAAAAAAAAACAATTAAATGATCGTTGCCAACGTCTGGTGATCGTTGGTAGCTCATGTTTAGCTGATTTATATAAAAATAAATAATAAAAAAATAAAAATAATTAAATCAGCAAATGGGGTCCCCCACGTGGATGGCGTGTACGTGGGGGATCGGAACTGAAATAAATAATTCTGATATATCTAAAAAAAGGTTGAGCCGCAATTTTGACGGTTCCCACCTGCCCAACCTTGAGCCTTGGTGAATGATGTAAATCGCAGGTTATACCCCCAAGGGTACAAGATGGAAGGCTATTTGTACACTTGTACTTATTTAAGAGCCAAATTCATATTCTAGGATTCGAACCCTTGAGGCGGCAGTCTCAAGCAAACTTGGGGTTTTTTTTCACCTTCCCCTTTTACCACTTGGAGATGTGCCCTGGGGGCAATAGTTCTGATATATCTAATTCTATCTAAGGACGTCCTCATCCTTTAACTCGTGACTGTTTGGCGTTTATGTTGGCCGTGTTCAAAATCTTCTCTATTCAACAAAAAGTTCATTCATTAATTAATATTTTAATTTTTTTCTTATAGATTATTGACCCTAAATTTTGCTTGCTCTGTTCGACTTTTGAGATGACTAATAGTAAGTACGTGCATTGCACGTTATATGTATAGAATAAATGAGATGCGTAATATTTTGTAGTGCTAATACTATTTTTAAAAGTAGTTGAGGCAATATATATCATTAAAAGAAAAATTAAATTTTTTTAAAAAATTATATATGAATAATTTTTTTTATTGAATTATGTATATAATGTGAAAATGTTGAATTAACTGAAATGTAATGTAATATTTTGATTACGATAACACTTCTTTGCACGTAATATTTTTTTGTCAACCTCACACAATTATTCTTATTTTTATTTTATGTTTTTACCAAGACTTTTATAGTTTACATTGAAATTTCGCACGAAAGTGTTACATATAGTTATCCATGAGAAAATACATATTCAAAATTAATGTATATTGTAACAGTATACACTGTTTATCCTTGAGCTCCTATTAAAAGTCATTGCAAATTAAGTACATATTGAAAATTATTTATCTTGAATTTGAATGAATATTTTTCATCATTTGTTGGAGTTATTATGATATTGGATGATAAACTTGTTTTTCAGCACGTTGTTCAATAATTATTTCTATATGGATGATGTCATTTGGAATCTTGATAAATCATTTTTTGTTGAAAAAAACTTCTTGTACCCCCCGCCGTACCGCGGGGGGGTACAAGAAGAATGACCCTTTTTTGTTTCATTGAAAAGATAGTTAGATGAGTCAAGATTCCTTAATTAAGAGGATTATTATATGTAGAATTTATTTTCAAGATTAACTTATATGATTGAATATTATTTGACAAAAATATATTTAGGAACTCCTCTTTGTAAAATTGATTTGCATCATTTATTTCTTCATTAAAACTAACAAATTTCCACATTCTTCATGAAATAATTCAATTAGTTTGTCATTGAAGTAGTCAACATAATCTTTTTTGCTGAATTCTTTTTAATGTTATGTCACATTATTAGAAGAAGTTGCATACAATAATATTAAATATATTACAACATTTTGTATTGTTAGATAATAAATTAATGTAATGAATTATGTTATTGATTAAAAAAAATGGTGTTGGGTAAGAATTTAAGGTAATGGTTCTCATTGTTGTGTATTGATTTAATATATGGAAGCCAATGAACCACTAAGTATAAAATGTCATATGAATATTAAGTCAACAAAGATGTCATACAGTTATTACATTCATAATATATATATACTACTTCTAAAATGCCCTTAAAGGTGAAACTTTTTTTTAACTATATTCACCCTACAAATCTCTTAAATTCCATATTCATCCTTAATGTTCATTAATGTCCATTTTCTTTAAAATTTTATTTATCAAATTTTAATCAATTAGTTTACCTAAATAAATAATTTATCACATTTTAAACCATTCATATTCTCATTCCATTATTTTCACTTCATGCATAGGGACGTCGATATATTCTTAGGAAATCTTTTCATGTAGGTGTGTAATTCAATACTTTCCTTATTTTCCATTTGCATATTTCGTTAATTTCTTATTTTGTTTGATCTCTTTAATGTGTGATAAAAGTAATAATAAAAGCAAATGAAGATGAAAATCGAAATGTTTAAATCTTGGCGTGCTTTAAATCTCCCTCTATAGAGAGATGTGCGCAGGTGGTGGAAACCTTCATGACTCAGTGTCAAGGATCGTAGCAAAGGTGCCCCCATTAAACTCGGAGTTAGTTAGGTTTTTTTTTAGTTTCTATTGAAAATGATAAATTCCTGATTGGATTTGCCCTATTAAAGTCTACACATTACAATCATGCAGAAGTGTAGTTGAATAAGTACAAAGCTTTTTGAAAACTTCTATGTATATGTTGGACGATACAACTCTTTGCAAACTTAAATAATTGATGTTGCTTTTATGAATATTTTTATTATTACCTCTTTAGTTTTGTGAGTTTATATTTGATTTGAAGTGGAACGATCTAAAGATTCATAATTTTGAATTTTATGAGCTGACTCATTCGGATGTTTCTATTATAATTATTTTAAGAATTCGCTTGATTCTATATTGTAGAATGTATTACCGCAAAAATGTGATACAACTGAAATTGTAAACTAATTTTGAAACAGAATGACAATGAATCCATTTTCAATTCATTAAAAATGCAAATAATGTGCTTATATTTTTTGAATTTGTTCTTATGAATGCTCCGTATTTCTTATAATAAATTTCGAGTTCTTTATAAACTTTTTTTTTATTGAACTATCAACTGAGATTTGAAGAGAAATGCTTAGAATTGAATTAGTGGCAATGCATATGATAGGATGACTGATAAGTTTCAAGGAGTAGAAGTAAATATAAGCTTTTGCTTGGAGGCGATTATAGGGGAGAAAAATCTATAATAGGTATCTTATTAGAGATTTATGATTGGACTGCTTTAATACTATTTACTGTTATCGAAGATATGCTAGAGTCTTCATTTATGTCATCCAATCATGTAGAATGATTTTCCATTATCTTAAATAGTTTGTACTTTTATTTTCTATTTGTAAATCTTGAGGTTTTTAAAGACGTGGGAAAGAAAAAATTTACTTTTTTTAGAGGAAACATAATATTTTGTGCATTTTAGATGAACAATCTAAAGGTGGAAGAATTTGTTATTACACTTTAACGAAAAAAGTACAGATACTACAAGTAAAAGTTCCAAGTATAGAAATATACAAATGTGTTAAATCGGAATCCAAAATACTCAAGTTCTGAGGCGAACATATTCTGTATTGTTCAATGGCTAAACAATTGATGAAATTGATATAAGAAGTTTAAAGCCAGGGATATGTTCTCATCCGCAACTTTATTTGATTGATGAACTCAAAGGGATTGATGTTGTCTCTTTTCAGAAGAATTTTGAACCCAAAACACAGATTTCTATGATGCTAATAAATTTCTTTTAGGATAGCCAAAGAGTTTGTTAAGTTTTGGATTTTAGAGGTACTTAGTGTAAAATGGGAACTATCCACAAAGTTATACCTTGAATCTCATGCATTCTCTAAGTAATCACAATAAAATTAGCAATTATTAATTTTATATTTCGTAAATACAACCCTAAATATTCTTATTAATACTTCACCGAATCCATAAAATTTCATATCACTAGTTAGTCAATCAAATGCCATTCGCCAAAAGGTACATACAAGATTCAAGTTACTTTTAATATTGTCATATTTCAAAATCTTCTTTAATTGTATTTGTATTTGTATTTCTATGAATATAAATAAATTGTCAATTTCTTCATTGTAATATCTGATAAAATAATATAATATGTTATTATATATTTATTATAATCATTACTTTAACTTTGTAATTATTAATAATTAATAAACACAAAAAATTAAAATATTGTTGGACAATCACGTGCAACGCACGTGTATATCACTAGTATATTGAAAAGAGTGAAAAATATTTACTTTTGACTTTTGTATTAATTATTTACTTCGATAATTTATAAAAAAGAGAGATAAATTAATAAATCTTTTTCGCCCTCATAATAAAAAATTTGGATAAAAATCATCTTTATGGACAAGATATGAAAATTAATAGATGATTGATGATAAAAGATTTATATAAAAAACTTGGGAGCATAAGTGGAAAAATAAAAAAAAAAGTTTGGGGATATTCATTAAAAATAAAATGTGGTGTAGTTAACAAATGATGTGTGTCAATTTAATTACCCAAAAAAATAATGTAATATATAAAAATAAAAGTCATAAATTAATGAATTGTAATATTTGGATTGAAGTTCATGTAATTTTTATATTCATATATAATAATAGGATCCAGGTTCGTTTCCCAACCCAACGGTGGCTTTTCAAAACCAAGTTGGGGAATCAGTGACCAACAACTTTAGAAAGCTTCAAAAAAGTCTAAACGAAAAAATATTTTCAGGAACAAGCTTGGATGTGCTATCGGAAGCTCTGGAAAATATATAATATAAATTATGAAATTTAAGTAGACAAATTAATTTTTAAAATTTGGATGTGATATATTATATTCTTAATAATATTTTTTGAATAAAAATTTATTTTTTCTTCTTTTCAGTACTAAATAAATAAATAAAAGTTTAAGAATATGATAACAATAATATGAAATTGTATTACAACATTTTAAAATGTTGATAATAAAGTGATTTAATACTAAATAAATGAAATAGTATAATAATATGAAATCATATTATAACAATGTAAATTATTTAATATTATTAAATATGAGGTAATGATATATTGAGTATATAACTAAGTGTGTGTTTGATTCTAGTTAAAATGAATTTTTTTGAAATGAATAGTGATTTTTAAGAGAATTGATTGTTGAAATTTGATTGAAAAGTCAAATATTGTGGATTTGACATTTAATTGATGATTGAGATTGAGTACTATAAAAAATGAGAATCAAACAAGTGCTAAATATATAAGGGTAGAATCGAGATTCAATCCTCCCTCCGTATCTTTTATATATTGTAGATGTAGATCTCCGTTTGGTAACAATACTTTTTTGATTTATAAACCAATTTATAAATTGCACAATTTTAAAATCACTTTTTAAACACACACATTTTTTTTTCCAATTTTCAACCACTACTTTTTACCTCAAAATTATAAATAAATCAGTTTATAAATCAAACAGAGTTTGAAATATTTACTATTTAAACTCATTTATTTATTTATTTATTTCCCTTTTATTATCAACACACAATATGATAGAGTTGAAAGAAGAGTCAAACTTAAATCTTGTGTTAACACTGTCTTCACTTGCCGTAAACTCCAATATATTCGACAAAATGAAACTGTGTAGTAAAAAGATATGTCAAAATTTATTAATAACGCTGTAAACATTGACCATATTCATTAATTTAAAAAATTAATTAAGGATCAAAACAAGACGAGGATAACTTAGATTAAGGGGAAAATTACTCGAAAAGAAGAAATATATGTAGCTATGATGCATGCTGGTTTTATTAATTCTGAATTAAATTAATTTATATACCAAATGTAGCCCTCCCCTAATCCCTACAACTGCGCGCACGTACTCCTAAAAATATATATATATCCCATCAACTAAGAGTATGTATGGCTAAGCTTAAAGATGTTTATAATTAAAATAAGTGAGATTAATTAAATGAAAAATATGTCACTGAAATAAATAGTGTATTTTGAAAGTAAAGGCTTTAGAAAGAACGAATAATTTTTACTCAAAAAAAATAAATAAATTGAATTTGAATATGTTGAGTAAATTATATAATTACTTTAAGCTTAGCCAAACACAGCTTGTTTAACAAGTCAATGCAGCCGCCATGCAATTCACGAAATCACGCGGTTCCGGACTATTTTAAAATCCACACTAGGCAGACCATTAAGCTGGAATCCATGAATTAGATGTCTAATAATCCAAAAGCAAAAGTCAAAAATTTCATTTAGTTAATAAAAAAATTAAAAAAGGCAAATTCCACATTGTATTTGTACATATATATTTCCGTCGAACCTAAACTTTTTTCTACCTGCATTATTCTTGTACTATCAGCTCAAATTCTTGAAGACTTATTTTTCCCATAATCTTTTGCTTAAGCTGCACCAAATCTTTGATTACCGAGAAACCACCAACCTAGAAATCAGCCCTCCTTCTTCTTGGTTTCCAGTGAAGCACAGTGTATGTTTCTGTAGAGAAAATGGTTTCTTCTTTACCAATTCATATCAGTGGTGCAGTCCTCCCATGCAAGAAAACTAGGGTTTCTCGGTCCCTTCCGGCAGTGAGAGCCCAATGCTTTAGAGATGAAGGTAACTACCAGACACCGTACGTGTACACACAAACACACACACACACACAAGGCCGGCCCTGGCCTTATGCTTCTCATGCAAACGCATAGGCCCCCAAGATGTAAAGATCCCCAAAAGTATGGAAAGCCAAGATAACCTAATTTTTTTTAATAAAAATGTTCAATTAATATAATTGTTAATTTTTATTTTTATCTAAAAACGTTATAAGAATAAATTTAATTTGCACTCTTGAGAGTTTACATAATTATTGTTGTAAAATTGAACGATTTATTTAATAATTTCCTTTTATCAAGACCAATTTAAAATTTCGTATAAGGCTTTCAATTTTTAGGGGTGCCCCATGGCCGGCCTTGACACGCAGAGAGAGAGAGAGAGAGATTGTGGATGCAAAATATATATTTTTTAACTGATCACTTGTTAATCTTTGTACGTAGGGAGATCGAGCAGTATTGTGGACGCGAATTTACGCGTTTTGAGAGAGAGAATAGAAGAGGTTAGGATGAAGGAGAGACTGGAAAGGTGTTGTGTAGCTGAGCAAGGATGGAATTATGTGCCTACGTACACTTACAGACGCAAAAGAGATGAAGAAGCTGTTCAACTTCTTCGACTTATAGGAGTGGTTGGTGGAACATTTGGACTCACAATTTTCAGTGGTTCTTTTTGCCTATACATTATTTCACTTTTGGTTCATATGAGTTTGTGAAGTTCACCAACATGTTCAGAGGACAAGAATTTACTTCACTGCTTTTACCGTCAGATGTATATTTCCTTTCTATTCTTTTTGTATTCATTCTTTTGAAAATACTTTAATTTCACTTGAAAATGTTCACGTGCAACCTGCAAAAAACATTAATCTTTGTATTACCTTCATATGCACAACATTTTTGAGAAGGAAAGTATAGTTCTACAGTCACATTTAGTATAACTTTATAGTCATATTTGTGTATTTGGTGTTATTTAAAAAGAGTTTTTTTTTTAAAAAAATGAATAGTGATTTTTAGGAAAATGGATGAATATTGATATTTGATTGAAAAGTCAAATATCGTAGGCTTGACTTTTGATGGATGATTGAAATTGAGTACTGTAAAAACAAGAGAAATTTGAAGAGTACCAAACAAATGCTTTTGAACCCAACATAAGCGTTTATTTGATTTTCATTAAAAAAAAAAAAAAAAAAATCACATTACTCAATTTTAACTATCCAATAAAAGTCGAGTCCACAATATTTGACTTTTCAACAAATTTTAATCATCCATTCTCCTAATAATCATTATTCATTTTAAAAAAAAAAAAACTCTTTTTAAACAATATCAAACTCACTCTAAATTGCAAAGTGAGGAATTGTCCAATGTCTAAATATTAGACATGTCATATATGTTTAGTTGCAGTGTGCTTTTCCAATTGATATTTCATCCCGCTCATTTAATTGAACAAGACATTTTTTTTTAAAAAGGCCTCTCACCGTACATGGATATTGGAAAATGGATTTTAAATTTAAAGTAGTTAGATCAAAATTAGGCTTTATTATTGCAAGAATGTGTGTAAAATAATCTTTGGGTCGTTTGATAGCATGTATTTTTGTTGGAAAACTTTTTCCATTTGGCACTTTTTGTGTTGATAGCATGTATTTTTGTTGGAAAACTTTTTCCATTTTGCACTTTATGTATTCTTTGATTGCCAAAATTTATCATGGAAAATGTTTTCCAGCCACAATGTTGACAATGACATTTTTCATGTAATTGTGAAAAATATTTTCTCACTTTGCATTAAAAACACTTTTCACGTTGTTTGGCTATTTTGTTGTTATTAATTGATTTTTTTAGAAATTAACATTATTATTATTACCAAGTACAAATGTGTGAAAAATAATTTTTTTTGATTAAAATAGCTCAATTTTGCCAACTTTTCTATGAAAAAAAAATGTCAATCAAATAACAAAGCTTGAGAAATTATCCACTTTTTCTACCTAAAAAATTAATTCAATCAAATACATTAAACTTTCAAAAAAAAAAAAATCTCAAAATTCAATCATCTGGAATTCGTTTACTTTAAACTCAAATTTCTTCCACGCTATCAAACGGACCCTTATAGTAAATTCTTTTTCTTTTCCTTTATCAAGTGCATTCATCTAAGGGTGCGTTTGATAGCGAGAGTGGAATTTGGGTGGAAAGAAAATGAATTCTAAGTAATTGAATTCTAGGGAATTGAATTCCTGGGAATTAGAAGTTTAATGTGTTTGATTGGTTTAATTTTCTAGGTGGAAAAAGTAGGGAATTTTCCAAATTTTGTTGTTTGATTGACATTATTTTTCATGGAAAATAAAGTAATTTTTTGCTATTTTAATCAAATTTTTTTTTTACTTTTTAAATATATTTGTACTTGATGATGATAATGTTATTTTTTGAAAATAAAATAAGTCAATTAACAACAACAAAATTGATTAAACGTGTCGAAAATAATTTTCCATCTACCATGGAAAATAAAAATTCACCAAAACCCAAAGAAAATATTTTCCACCAAAACAAGGAAAAGGGACGCGTGGGTGGGGTCCACGGAAAATTTTCGCAATCAAACAAAGTAAAGTAGAAAAGCTGGAAAATTTTTTCCTTTTCCACGGAAAATCTTAGCCTATCAAACAGACCCTAAATCTATTTCTACTGCAGTTCAGATTAGGTCAAATGTACTCGGTGCCGGAGCACCTGAGTTGAAGAAGAAAATATTACATATTTACATTAATTACATATGCTCCAGTTTGGTAAAAGCTAAAAAATTAATTAAATCTAAGTTAAGGTCAACAATTAATTTTAACATCATATTTCATAAGAGTCATGCATTCCATTAATTTTTATGAAAATTTACTAAAAATCTGATTTTAATCTCTACCTGGGACTAATGAAAGCAATGTATGTATATTTAACGTGATGTACAGCCTGTCCAGTCTCTCCAAACACCCGGTGTCCACCGTCCAGGCAATTTTGGTAACCTAATGTATGCATTGGTCATAACGGACTTTATAGACAAGACTAAAGCTTGACGATTTCAATGGTCAATCAAGACATAAAAAATGGGGCAGGTGAAGAAAAGGGAAAAAAAAATGTTTACCCATTCCAATTTCCAACCAATGGATTCCGTTTATCTTGAGTTTTATTATTCAGATGTAACAACAGATTCCTGACCGGTAACACCAACCTGATTCCTTGCACCACACGTGAAGGTACCAAGAATGTTCCTTGCACCTTAAATACCAACTTGGTACATACGAAGAATTTTATAATTCAGATGTAATAAGGGTTTCCTAGCTGGTAAACACTAAAGGGTGCGCTTGATACCTCTTCTTTTTCATGGAAAATCAAAACATTTTCCATGTTTGATACCTCTAATTTTTCCTGGAAAATGGTTTCTAGGCAGACTCACAGAGCATTCACGAGTCTCAATTCCATGTAATTGATGAAAATGAATTCAAGCCATTTGGTGGTTTTTATTTTCTAGGTAACTTGGAAAAAAAATTTCGCCGCGTTTGATCAATTTTGTTGTTCTTAATTGTTTTTTTTTTTTTTTTTAAATAACATTATCATTATCAAGTACAAACGTGTTAAAAAGGTAAAAAAAATGATTAAAATAACAAAATTTTAATTTATTTGTTATGAAAAATAATGTCAAACAAATAACAAAAGTTCGAAAATTCTTCACTTTTTTCACCTAGAAAATTAGACCAATTAAGCAAATTAAATTTTCAATTTCCAGGAACTCAATTCTCTGGAATTCATTATCTTTTCACCCAAATTCCACCATTGCTATCAAACGGACCTTTAAATTACATTATTTTAGAACCTTTGATAGAAAAATAGTGTGGATATATTAATTTGCTGAAGAAAATGCAGTTAAAGAGAAATTTAGCTTTTTTTATATGTTAAACTAGGTGCAATCAAAGTTACTGCGAATATTTTCCTTTTTGACTTCGTTAGAAACCCTCAAACTTCATGATAATTTTTTACTTCATCAGCTATGCTCAGGTTTCAATTATTAAAGTATTTAATTTAATCGTTTCTTTCTGAGGCTATTTAAATTTCACCATAAAAAACATGTCATTTGTAGTGTACTCCTACCATTAGTATTTGGAGCATATGATATATATATTTAAAATTTAGGTATGTTTACTGGCCAACATTGTTAAAGAACAAGATTCAAACAGTCTAAAAAAAATGCACGTGATTAATTCTCTATCCAATTCTACTTTTGCTACGTTGATGTAGAGATGAAAAAATCATGCTATGTTAGCTAGATGCGCTAATGATCGTGTTACATTTTGAGAATTTAGAAGTGGGTAAATGTAAGTAGTTTTGAAATTCCCAAATGATGGTCAAGGAGTCGAACATTCCCTATCTTATTTAGATCACAACATTTAAGTAATATAATAGTTGATTGGAAAATCCTTAGCCTATAACACTTGTGCTTTTTTTTTTTTGTATATAAAATTGAAATGTCTCTATTGTCTGAAGCAATTGTATGTCTTTAACCAATAATTCTATTTCTATATATATTTTTAGAATCGTGATATTCTGCCTACTCCATTCTACCACACTGTGTGTTATTCCCTCACATGGGGGTGGAGCCGCTCATTATTATGAGACTGGTCTCATAATCCACCCATGTGATAGAGGCACCTGGTGTGGTAGAATGTAGTGAGTAAAATAGTAAAATTCATATTTTTATCTTTACTACATACTTCTATTTGTATGAATCCTCTCCCTATTTACTTGCTTTCAATTTGAGTGCAGTGCAATGGTCAATCTGTATACTTTGTATTTGCTCTTTATAATATTTTCCCTCCATCTGCATATGTTTCACATACACATTCCTATGGATTCATTAGTACCTTTACTCGCATATTACACTATCTGTTTTTCATGCTAATACATACGATAAAAGGACGCAAGGCACGTGCATCCACTAGTTTTGAAAGTAAAGAGAAAGGAAGTATATGTTACAACCACGAGACTTGAAATGCTTGTCATCCGCCAACGGAAAGATAAGCGAGCAATATCTTTCCTTAAAACATACAGCCGAAGAATGGTCATCTTCGGAGGAAAGATTGGAACTTTATTTTACAGTCCATACTTAATATTGGTCGTGACCGAAATCCAAGAGAAAAGGGTTCTAATAGGAGATCGAGAGCATCAACTTGTGAGGGCTTGTTCACTTACCAAACACTAAGATGTTCTGATGTTCATCTCATCTTCATAGATCAAATATTCACAAGCAGCTAGAAAAGCAAAAGCACTGTCGCCAGATTTTCTTTTTACATCATTATTATCTCAATTATTTATGTGGTAAGAGTGTACACATTCAACAGACGGGGCAACCGGCTGTTCTCAGGAACGATATAACTTCCTCCAGAATATTTATAACTTCACTAAATGAACGCCTCTTAGAAACTTCCTTACTGGTGCACTCTTCTATCAGCCTGCATATGACAAGAACATCTATGCTATTGCACTTTTCTATGTATAAATAAATAAATGCTTTCTTTTATGTTGCCATGTGAAATTCAGATTAACTTACTCAACGATTCTTCCGGGGTATCTACTCATACTGAAATTCTTTTCGAATTCAACAGACTGGAGATGCATATTCTCAGGGTTCATGTTGGCGTGCTTGCCCACCAGCATCTGCAGTATTTATAGGTCAAGAGATGATAACTAGATGGAGACTTAAAATTTACTGCTCTATATAGTAAAATATTTAACTGATGTTTCTTCAAAATTTAAATTTAGAGTACAATTAATAGATAATTGGATTTGACTATCTTTATTTATAACATAAAATATCAATGGGAAAAACCGAAAAAAAGGATAACTTTAGTTTATATGACAAATATAAAGCTGGCAAATAACTGACAACGTTAAATATATGCATTATATACCTGATAAAATATAATACCAAAAGAGCAAATGTCTTTCAT
This sequence comes from Ligustrum vulgare, assembly GCA_963555705.1. Taxonomy (NCBI): domain Eukaryota; kingdom Viridiplantae; phylum Streptophyta; class Magnoliopsida; order Lamiales; family Oleaceae; genus Ligustrum; species Ligustrum vulgare. Next base: position 53,204,336 of record OY743173.1, on the reverse strand, counting down.
AGTATCATTTGGCGAGTTGTTTTGGATGTCATTTAACTGGGCTGCGAGAAAGAGAAAAAGAAAAAGAAAAAAAAAAGGAAAAAGAAAAGTCACTACAAAGGGATGACCATTAAAATAAACTCTTAAACATGAGACTGACATACTCTCTTGATTTGGATGTATTCTCTCATACAACATATGGATCCAATATTCACCGATCTTCAAGTGGTCGCCTTCATCAAGTAACAAGTTCCTGGGCCAAAGTGAAAAAAGAAAAGGGTTGATGTGGAATGCCAAAATCCACAAGGGTTTTTTAAAGCAGAAGGCAATGACAAGAGGTGGGGATTATGCCTTCAGTGCATTTATGTATGTTTGCTATGAAAATGCCTTAGCACTGTCAAGTGTCAAGTATTATCCAATACTCGGTACCAAACATGCCACTAGTATATTACTTAATGATGAAAATGGAAAAATGAAACAAAAACACAGAGTATAAAATCCCAAAAGGTGAAGTTAATCATCAGTGTAAGAAGTCTGATGGAGGAAAAAATCTCCCTATGAAGAAGACGAAAGTATAAATTGTAATCAAAAGGTAATTTTAGTTAGCAACTGATACAGTAGCAGAGATTAAACTTGTTAAGACCAACGAAGAATTTAGCAAGAAAAATCTCACCGGGGATGCAAATTATTGTGAACTATGGGGCGAGGCTTGTGCTGATGGAGATAATTCATTCCCCTGTAATTGATTTCACATGTTGAATTACTTCAGTAGTGACAAGCAAGTAGAATAAGTGGTAACACAATTGACATGAACTATCAGATCTACGTCCAATCTAACGCAGAAAACATATAATCAGAACTGTAGGATAAGTAGTGTTTCGTTTTCAAGGTCTAGCGTCAAACTTGAGTTTCAAGCACATATTTTGGGATCCAAAAATAGGGGACATAGTATCAACAGGTAACCTTGACCTTAAAGTAGGCCTTGTTTTTAGAAAGAGCTTAAATTTTTAAAGTTGCCCATGATTTCATATAATACTCTTACATTGATATTTTTATCTTGTATTGTAGTACGATGATTCTTTAAGGACTCTGTATAAGTATAACAAAATATCATTAGGGAACCTGAATAAAATTCATACTTCAATTTTGGATAGAAGGTGTAAGAGACTAATGCTAAGTGCCAAAACGAAGAATCCATACTATTAGGAGCCCGTTTGGTGTAGGAGATTTTTGAGTAAATTTTGATTTTTGGGAGAATGTGTGATTGAAGGGAGGTTGAAATGTGTGAAAATGGTGGATCTCATAAAAATGTGCAGTTGAAAATGAGTTTTGAGGAAGAGTTGTTCAAAAACTCCTAGACCAAACAGGGGCTAGAAGAACTGAAAGCAAACCATAAGTTGTTGTGTTCTCGTGAATAATTAAGTATACCAAAGAACATATAAATCAGTCATCAATCTTTTGTGTTTAGGCTAAAAAATAGAACTGGAAATGTAGCACATTACCTGGCAATATCAAGTGCATAGCGTAGACAAGTTGTAGGATCAAGACGAACCTTTCTACCCAAAATATCATCCAAGTTTCCCTGACATAAGAAAATGAAAAAACAGATATTATTTTGAACAAGACAACTACTAATTAACTACCATTATTGGCGACTCATTCGAAGATAACATTCATAGAGCAATGGAATCTACCTTCGGCAAATACTCTGTAATCAAGATCATCTCTTCACCTTGTACAATTGACCCAAGAAACTGCAATATATTTGGATGTCGAAATTCCCTGAGAAGAGTATTATCTTTTGCAGTCAAAACCCTACATCATTTTCAAACTAATATCATATCAGTACTTAGAACCGATCATTTAGTTGTGCAGAATCCATTACATAAATTTAATAGACTTACATTTTCTCAGGATGATATATGTGTCTCGAGAAAATTGTTTTCATCACCCAAGTTCCACGCCACTTGACCTTTTCTGAGCCACCAAACAGACCCTGAAAAACAACAAAGGCAAAAGCCCTGTAAGTGAAATAACACATTTCAAAATTTCCAATTAAACCAGTATAAGTTAGCTCGTCGAAAGATCAAATGCCACCAAACTGGCTATTAGCCTATTACAATATTTCAATTTGAATTCTAAAGGGAATATAGACCTGTCATATTTGATGCATATACCTGCTTTATTGCTGATGATTCATATGAAGTCAATTCAGAGATGTCAATGTCCTCCGGCGAATCATCTTCATGGCGAACCGGCTGCATGACAGGAAATACAAGGAAGTACTAATCACAAATCTCATAACAAGTGATTTTGCACTAGCCGATTGACTACCCCTATTTGGTCGCCATTTTTTGAAAACCAAGTTTTTTAAACACTTAGAGCCTGTTTGATAATATGAAAAGTTTTGATTTTTATATTATTTTTTTATTATTTTTTGATGGATGTGTGATTTAAAAATATTTGAAAAGTAAAAAATGGTGAGCTTGACTAAGAATAGATGGTTAAGATTGAATTTGAAAAATTGTGGTAAAAGTTTTAACTTTACCAAACAAGCTCTTAATCTCAACCATCCATTTTAATCAAGCCCACAATATTTGACTTTTCAAATAAATTTTAACCACACATTCTCCCAAAAATACTATTCAAAACCACATTATTTCCCAAATAATGAAGTTCAAACAGACAGGGGCTAAAGAGAAGTTGTTATGAAAATATTGAAATTACCATTGGTTGATCTTCTTCATATTCCTTGCCTCCATTGGCTTCAAGGATCTTGCATATATCCCGATGTCCATACAACCTTGCATCTGCTAATGGCTAATGTTGACAATTCGAAAAATAAATTATCCTTCCACAAATAACTGAATTTGTCAATATTATGATCCAACCAATTAGATATTAAATGATTTTTGGCATGCCCATATTCAAAACACTATATGACACATCATTGGTGAAAAATTATACTTACAGTCTTTTGCCAACGATCTTGGAGGTTAACATCGACGTGGTATGCCAAAAGAAGCTCGACAATGGAGGCGTGGCCTTCACTGGCCGCAAGATGAAGTGCAGTTCTATTGTCATAGTCCTGCACGTTGGGAGATATTCCTTCCCTCAACATCTGGTTTAATCCAACCCTATCCCCCCTTGACGCAAAACTCAGGAAATTTCCGATCAGTTGCATGTCGAATCCGTCTGAAGAATCTTGGAGGAAATGCCTCAGACTTGACATTTTGGGGCCTCAAAAACCAAAGATTCAAATGGGATTTTACGGAAAGGGATGATATTTTGCATTAAACCACTGGATGACTATTGAAGTTTCTTGTGGAAGAAATCTTATATTATATACATGTGCCATAGTGCGTGGGTGGCGGGGCGGTAAGGTCGAAGGCGGAGGCTCGGGTTTAACGACCGCTTTCTTTGTCCTCAATTGATTGGGTTGACGTCAATTTTAAAGGGTTTGTTTGAAAAAACATATTTTTTAAATAATTTTTTTGGATTAATGTGTGGTTAAAAAGTAGACAAATTTTTACGAGTTTATATTTAATATTTCTTTTGTTCCATAAAAATAGACTCGTTTCCTTTTTGATTTGTTGAGAAGAGGATTGTTAAAAGTTTTTTTGTTTAAAATAAATGATGTGGTGTTTTGGAGGTAAAGAGTATTTTTGATATTATTTAAAATTAGTTTTTATGAGGTGAATATTGATTTTTAGAAGAATGAATGATTAAATTTAGTTGAAAAGTCAAATATTATGAATTTGACTTTTAATAGATGGTTGAGATAGGGGATGGCAAAACGGCTCGTCAGCTCGAGCCGCTTGGACTCGATTCGAAAAAAGCTCAGGCTAAGCTCGGCTCGTGACTCAAGCAGAGTTTTTTTTGATATACGGGCTTTGGTTCGACTCGGCTCGGCACGAGCCAAAAAAAAGCAGCTCAAAAAAATTCGATGGGAGCTTGAATAATGAATTTCGACCACGAGCTGGCTCAACTTGCTATTTATATACATTTTCAATAAAAAATTTATGAATTTTTATTATAAAAATAAAAAAATTAAAAGCTCAGCTCGGTTCAGAAAAGCTCGAGTTAAAGTTCGAGTCGAGCCTTATTTTTGGGAACAAGCTTTAGCTCGGTTTGGCTCGGGCAAAAAAAAAACTCGACCCCTAAAAGTTCGATGCGAACTCGAGCCTTGATCTTCAGCTCGTTGACAGGCCCCTGTTCTCTTTGCTGTTTTGAGGTCGTTTTCTGTTTTTATTTTCGAAAATGCTAAAAACGCGTTCTCCTTAGCATTTTCGAAAACGCATTTTGGAAAACAAAAAAAAAATTTGTACACAAAACGGAAAACGGCCGAAACATCGTTTTGGGCGTTTTGTGTGTATTTCGACAAAAAATGTCCAAAATGCGGAAAACGCGTTTTGGGAATTTTTTTTTTTTTTTTTAAGAATTATCTTAACTTAGAACTAAGCTTAATATAAAGAGTTTATTTTATTTTTTTATTATTTTTTTTAGAATTATCCTAGCTTGGAACTAAGCCTAAATAAAGATTTTTTATTTTTTATTTTTTTTTTAATTTTTTTTTTTTAGAATTATCCTAACTTGGAACTTAGTTTAAATAAAGTTTTATTGAATTCAATATCAACATTACAAAAAAAATTAAATGAGAATTCTTGTTGTTATATTTCAAAAAATGCAATGATAAATAGACTCTGGTGGTTTTGAAAGAACTTGCATTTTCTGGATTTTAATAGAAGTAGAGCTTTCTCAAGTCTCGAACCTGACCAAACTGTATTAATATAGACTCTTAATACTCACATTAGTGTGTTGCATGTTACCATATTTTTAGTGTAATGTGAAAGGAAATTTGAGTTGGAGTTAGTAGTATTCTGCAAGCAAATTAATTAAAAATAGTTTAAATAGTGTTTTGCAAAATTTCAAACAGAACGTGTTTTCCAGCTTTTCATTTTCAAAAACAGTTTTCAGAAATGACAAACCAAACGCGTTTTCAACAAATTTGAAAACAAAAATGAAAACACAAAACACAAAACATTTTCGAAAATGAAAATACAAAATAAAATACAAACAGAACGCCACCTAAGCCCCTGTTCTGTTTGCTGTTTTGAGGTCGTTTTCTGTTTTTATTTTCGAAAACGCTAAAAACGCGTTCTCTTTACCATTTTCGAAAACGCATTTTGGAAAACAAAAAAAAAAATTGTACACAAAACGGAAAACGCCCGAAACATCGTTTTGGGCGTTTTGTGTGTATTTCGACAAAAAATGTCCAAAACGCGGAAAACGCGTTTTGGGATTTTTTTTTTTTTTTTTTTTTTAATAGAATTATCTTAACTTAGAACTAAGCTTAATATAAAGTTTTTATTTTTTTATTATTTTTTTAGAATTATCCTAGTTTGGAACTAAGCCTAAATAAAGATTAATTTTTTTTTTTTTTTTGAGAATTATTCTAACTTAGAACTAAGCTTAAATAAAGTTTTATTAAATTCAATATCAACATTACAAAAAAAAATTAAATGAGAATTCTTATTATTATATTTCAAAAAATGCACCAAACTGCATGGAATCGAAATGTACCAAACACGCAAAACTCTACTAAACAAAGCTAAATCTACCAAAAAAGAGCAAAATTTCACCAAGATGCCTAATCTAATACCAAAAGCGCGATATGTACCAAATTGTGAGATGTTTCAAATTGTGCCCAAGAAATTTACCAAAATGCGCAAATAGCTCTAAAATTTACGAAAACAATGTCAATTGTACTGTGCTAACCACGATGTGTGAAATGTTAAAAAATGCTTCAAAATGTACTAAAATACACTATATATACCAGAATTCACCAAAATATACAAAATGCATGATATCGACCAAAATGCGCAAATCGTACCAGTGTGCGAATGTACCAAAATACAAGAAAACAAACCAAGTTAAATGAAATTTATCAAAATGCACAAAAATCTACTAAAATTCTAGAAATGTACCACATGAGAATTGTAGCAGGCAAGACCTATGATTAATCCTAGAAATGTGCCTGAATCAAATGTGGACTGATTACTCCACAAGGTCAAGATGACTTTTAAATTTATTTTGTTTAATCAAACTCTGTATGAGTAATTAGAGTTACATGTATTATGGAAGTAATTTGGACTTGAATATTATGTTATTAATTTCTTATAATATTTTTTTGGAGTTGAACATTAATGACATTATTATTTGGTCCAAAAAAAAGTTAAACAATATAGATTGTTTAATATAATTCAGAAGCAAATTCATTGAAAATAGTATAAGTTGTATTCTGCAAAATTTCAAACAGAACGTGTTTTCCAGCTTTTCATTTTCAAAAACAGTTTTCAGAAATGACAAACAGAACACGTTTTCAGCAACATTGAAAATAAAAATAAAAACAGGAAATACAAAACATTTTCCAAAATGAAAATACAAAATAAAATACAAACAGAACGCCACCTAAGCCTTTATTGGATTCTATTTAAAATCGTCTTTTTTTTTTTTTTTACAGTATTCAATCTCAACCATCCGTTAAAATTTACAGTATCTAAAATCGTCTTCTCTTTTTTTTTTTTTTTTTTTACAGTATTCAATCTCAACCAATAAAAAATTTATGGATTTTTATTATAAAAATAAAAAAATTAAAAGCTCAGCTCGGCTCGGAAAAGCTCGAGCTAAAGTTCGAGTCGAGCATTATTTTTGGGAACAAGCTTTATCTCGGTTTGGCTCGGGCAAAAAAAAACTCGACCCCTAAAAGCTCGAGGCGAACTCGAGCCTTGATCTTCGGCTCGTTGACATCTCTAAATTGAGTACTGTAAAAAAAAGGAGAAAAACTAAGCCTTTATTTGATTCTATTTAAAATCGTCTCTTTTTTTTTTACAGTATTCAATCTCAACCATCCGTTAAAAGTCAATCCCAAAATATTTGACTTTTTTAACTAAGCCTCTGTCTGGTACCAAGTTTTTGCTTGGTTTAATATAGTGATTTTGACTTTTAAATGGGCCCCACGTAATATTATACACTACACGCCTACCATTTTTGACCAAAAATCATTGTATAAACTTGAATTTACTGTACTGAAAATGGAAAAAACACGATCACAGACACACGCTAAATCTCAATCATCTATTCTCCTAAATATTACTTTTCATTTCAAAAAAAAATTAAAATAATACCAAACACACACTAAATGAAAACCAAATAAGGGCAAAATTAAAAAGTAAAATGAGAAAATGTACGTGTTTAAAAATAGGTTTGAAGAAATATATTATTTAAAAACATGTTTCAATATTGTTTGCCAAATTGAGGTTTCTATTCTTAATTTTCTAATTTCAAAAAAACTCTTTTTAAATAATATCAAACACGCACTAAATGAAAATTAAATAAGGACAAAATTAAAAAGTAGAAAGAGAAAATGTACATTTTTAAAAATAGGTTTAAAGAAATATATTATTCAAAAACATATTTCAATACTGCTTGCCAAATTGAGGTTTCTATTGTTAATTTTCTAACATACTCCTATTTAATATACATAGCCTACCATTATGAGATGATGATGTAGTATTATTTTATTGATAAATTTACAACTAAAAAGAAGAGAAAAAAATATATTTTGTATATAATCGAAGTAAAACAGATGATATAGAGAATAGACAGAATTCATCCATATTTGTCAACACCTTTTAAAATTGACAATGGAGAAGTAAGAGATGAAATTGTACTTGGGTCAATAGATTTGTGCAATTTGGTCATATTTTTATAGGTCCCTCAATTTTCAATTCCCTACTTTACAGAAAGAGTAATCCTCGGAGATATTTAAATTTGATATTTTTATTTAATATTTTGACGCGACGCACGTACATGAAATTGGTGAATAAGTAAATCAATATACATACATTACGTCAGAATATTACTTAAAAATGTCTATTTGAAATTTTAATCTATCTATATATAAAAGTAAGGAAGTAATTTGATATGAATACAATGTGATTTAACTATTTGCTTAATATTAAGTGATTCAATGTGAATACACAGTGAACACTATTTAGTTAACTATTTTGTTAATTAATGTTTGACTACAATATGATCAATTATTTAATAAATATTTATTTGGTTAATGAATGATTGACTATTTAAGTTTGCATTTGGATTATTTTCAAACAATTACTATATTTACCTAAATTTATTAAAATTTTAAAATAAACAGTTAAAGTAATTTTTGTAGCAACACTTTTCAAGATGTATATTTTAAAAATTATTCTCTCTTTTATTTTTGTTAAGTAAAAATTAAAATTATTTCCAAACTTGATGTACATTATTTAAAAATATTTTGAATTGAATAGTGATTGATGTGATTTTGTATGGTTGAAAATGAAAAAAAAAATTAGATTTATGTGTAGAATACTTATACTCTGTTCTTTTATGCAATAATTACAATTTAGCCTCTATTTGTTAAAAGTTTTTTATTTAAAAACAATTTTTTTATGTTTTCTAAGTAAAATGTATGGTTGAAAAATAGAGAGAGAAAATGTATGTGGTTAAAAAGTGATTTGGAAATTGTGTAGTAAAAAACATGTTTACCAAACGGAGGCTAATAAACAAATTTATAAATTACACAATTTTTCAAACTACTTTTTAATTACACATATTTTCTCTTTCTAATTTTCAACCATTGATCTACCTAGAAAACACCAAAAATTCAAAAAATAAATGGCGGCTTGAGCCGCCAAACACACTGTTAATATTGAAATATATGATTAAAATTGAATACTATAATAAAAATATATTTTCTTCTTTTTAATGAATACCAATCAGAGGCTTATTATGTAATGATTAAATCTTTATGTTAACTATATTTGGTTAATAAATGTTTGACTATAATATAATTAACTATTTGATTAATATTTAGTGGTTCAGTATAAACACAGTGCGTTAACACAATATTTTTAACTATTGATTAATATTTATTTGATTAATAAATGTTTAATTACAATATGGTTAACTATTTGGTTAATTCATTTGTTGACCATATATACTTTTACTTACTATATATAAAAGGAGAATAGTGAATTTGTGTGAATACAAAGTGGATTAGTGTGAATGCAAAGTGGATAGATCTAAATGCATTTATTGCCTTTTATATATATATATATATATATATATATATATATATATATATATATATATATATATGTTTGTATGTATGTGTATGTGTAAGTACTAATACTATTTTATGGTAAATATATTAAACAATGGTTAATATTTTTTTAATAATTTTTAATTTTAATAATTGTGCAAATATTATATGATATAATAATTTATTGATTTTCAATGTTGTTCAATTGTCGCATATTTGATGAGTTAATTAATATTAAATACATATTTATAGTTTATTATGATTTTTGAACGAAAATTGAGATTATGTTAAATATGTAAAACAAATGCAGAAATTATAATAAATATATTTATTTCTTGAACAAGTATCAATATTTGTACTCATAATATTACATCGAACATGATATACAATTAAAAAACTACAGAATTTGTATTTATCATTTAATAATGTTTTCGATAATTTCGATTATTTACGTTTTTTATAAAATTTAATAATTGTTGTAATAAAAAATTATTTTTGTATCTTTTGTATTTGTGTTGATTATGTATAATTATTAAATTTTATGGATGTTTATCTATATTGCGGATAGATATTTCAGTTCATTACACTGATAGAAATCTATACTATATATAAAAGTATGATAATTTGGTAAAATTTAATTCTTAAATTCTTTATATTTTACTATTATAGTTTGACATTTGATCTTTTGGACGATTTTAGCAACAATGTTTTTACAATTTACTCTCACTTGTTATATTGTATTAAACTTTTTGTTCAGATCTTTTTTTAACGTCTATATTACATATTTTTCGACTTCAGAATAATACAATAATGTGTATGTTTAAAAAAGTGGTTTGAAAAATTTTGTGGTTTATAAAATGGTCTATAAACTATTTTTGCATGTTTATTAAACACATGCTTAAACATAATTTTAATACTGATAGTTACTCATGGAATTTTTCAAATTCATTTCAACATGCGAGAGTGATTATTTCTAACTCTTGTTAATTGTCATTACATACGACAGAAAATTATACTCAATCAAGTATGAAATTATTCGATTTGAAAGAAAATTTTTAAATTAGCCATTTAATTTTTTATTTTTTATATAATTTAATTGGAAAACTTAAAAAAAAAAATACACAATATAAGGAATGTTCTTAAGTTCTTTATACTAAAATATTTTTCGTTCTTTAAACTAAAAAATCTTCGGATTATTTAAATGTTTTTCAACACATTTGATAATATAATTTTATATCTTTAGAAATAATTTAGCCCTTGTTTAAGCCCAATTATTTCAATTTAAAATTTAGGTTTTGGAAATCTAATGGTTAAAAAGTGATTTGAAAAGTAAAAAACTGTGGGCTTGACTTTTTTAGATGATTGAGATTGATTATAGTAGAAAAAATTTGTAAAAAAAAAATGAGAAATAATGGGACTCAAACAAGGGCTTAATGTTACTTTACCAAATTAGTTACATTATGATTAAGCAGAATATTTTTGAATAATTTTTTTTAATTAATTTAACAAAATTTTTAAATACGGATCTTGAATACTTTTCTTATAAAAATAGAGAATTATTTATTTTTTTTAAAAATTAGATTTATTATACTTTTGATGTAATTTTTTCACAAAAATAAAAATAAAAATGAAGTTAGGATACATAATAAGATTAATAGTTATATTAAAATCAATCATCCTATTAAGTAAAAACAAATTTGTTAAAAAAAAAAGAAAAAAATAATTTTAAATTGTCATTTTTTGGAATTGGAACGAAGCATTTCTGTTTGACAAAATATTATTAAACAACACATTTTAAACTATTTTTTAATCACACATTTTTTTCTCCACTTTTCAATCACTAACTTTTATCTCGAAAACATCACATTCTATATTTTAAAACAAAAAAAAATCTTAACTATCATTATTTTTTATATAATTTAACAGTGCTCAAAATGATTTTTATTTTTATTGTTTTTTATTTAGGAACAAATACACGTAGTGCTTAAAAGTGTGATTCAAATTTGCAAGAATTACACTTTTTAAAATGTAATCATTTTTTATTTATTTTTTAATTCTTTTATTTTTTGCAAAACCTTTCCAAATTTAGAAAGTACATTTTGGAGGGAAGTGTGTGTGTGTTTTATTTTTGGTAAAAACTTTTTTTTTATATATAGATAGATAGATAATTAATATGATATTATTGTTATTTGTATATTTTATGTTATAATTATTATTTTTATTATTAATGTTAATATTGAATGAGTTCAATCAATATTTTTGGTTGTCAGTGTTAAAATTATTATTTAATTATTGGTTTTTTATTTATTTGTTGTTTTTAATATTTTAAATCATATTGTAGCCATCAATAATTAAATTGTGTTTTAATTATTAATGGTCAAATCATTTGTTATCTATGATATTACAAATCATATTTTCTAAACTATATATTATATATATTATTATTTAATATTTTAATAAATCAAGCCTCTGTTCAGCAACTATATTTTTGTTACGAGGTAAAATGTGTGGTTGAAAAATAGTTTTAAAAAAAATGTGGTTAAAAAGTGGGTTGAAAAATATGCTGTTTATAAATAATTTATAGAAAAAGTTATTGAACGAATGTTAATATTGAAGAGTTAATGTTTTGATTTTTTTTAGTTAATAATTAATAGATTTATTAATCATTCTCAATTTTAATAAAAACTTTAAAGATTATAGAGTGTAATTTTCGATATAATTTCATAATCTCCAACTTTACTAGGTTGTCGTATCATGATAATAGATAGATTTTCAAAATTATTATTTTGACTACTTATTTTTTTAAATAAAGTTTTATTGGTTAAATTCAAATAGTTTGACTATTTTTTTTTTAGTTATTATGATTGATGTTTTTGAATGAAAATTAAAAAGTACCTTAAATACAATAGGCAAATGTAGAATTTATGAGCAATATGCTAAAACCTTTCACATGCATCAATATTCGTGCACATAATATTATATCAAATATGATATTCCGTTAAAAAACTACTAAATTTATATTTTTTTATTAATAATTCATAAAAATTATTGAAATCAATAATAATTTATTATTTAAATATATAAATGGACGTTTGCTATTCAAAGAATTTGTTAATAATTTAAATTACTTATGTTATTTTTTAAATTCTAATAATTATTGTAATAGAAAATTCTTTTTTATGCATTTATATATGTGTTGATTATGTATAAGTACTAAAATTTTATAAATACTTATTGAAATCGATATTGCAGATAATAACTTTTATGCATCGCATGTGTGAAATACTAGTTTAAGTTTATATTTGGATTATATTCGAACCACTACTATATTTATCTAGGCTTATTAAATTTTTTACTTTTTAAAATATTTTTTAAATTAAATTGTTAAAGTAATTTTATAGCAATAATTCAATGTATATTTTTAAAATTATTTTCCTTTTTTTTTGTAAGTAAAAACAAAAATTATTTTTAAACTTATTATTTAATGGTTAAATCTTTATGTTATTATAATTTACAATTTTTTCACTTAACTTTTTTATATCAATTTTTATCATTGTTTGTACTTTATATCCTTTTGTAATTAGAAATTTTAATTTTGAACGAATTATAAATTCATATATGACTATTGCATTTGTATATTGCATGTTGATTCATTGTCATTTGACTGAAAAATATCAAATCATAGAAAATGTTTTTTCCCTTTTGTATTTATTTGGCGCTTGATTAAAAATTTTACCTTAAAAATATTTTTCAAGATACAATCAATTAAAGCACACTTAACTCATTTGCTTTGAAAATATTTTCTCACCTATTTTGTGAGAAAACATTTTCTAAGGATGGAAAATATATATTTTTCTTCAAGCTTGATTATTATTATTATTATCAAGTACAAATGAGTAAAAAATAAAAAGCAATAATAATAACTTTTAATTAAAATTGCTAAATTTTGTTTTATTTGCAATGAAAAATCATATTAATCAAATAATAAATTTAGTAAAATTTCTTACTTTTTTATCCGACACTTTCAATTGACATTTTTCAAGAAAATAATTTTCAGACAAATCAATTCCTATTTTCTTATCATCTATTTTCCATCTTTTCAATCAAATATATGCAAAATTGTCTTTTAAGTTCAAGAGACGACAATTTTAGTTAGTAACTACGTATGTTATGAATATCAATAAGAGTCAAAGAAAATTACTTTTCAATATTGTTCTTTATTTAAAGAAGTCAGTTTACATTATTATTTTATTATTTTTTTTATCTATTTCATGATATATATATTTGATTTATATTTTATAAAAATTAGATAATATTGAAATCGTAATTATATGTTTCGAGACGTTACGGGAGAAACATTGGTTACTCTTACACCAAAGTTTACCAACGGCCCCAACTTCAAACCCGCGATATCGCCGGCTTCCATGTCTTCCCCCGAGCCCGAACCGCCGGAACAGCTATCCCTAACCTCCACCGGTCTCTACAACACCGCCGTTTCCTGCCTCTCGCTCCCACCGCAATCTCCACCATCTCATCCCCTCACCCCTACCCCTTCATCCTTCCCCCACTCTAAACTCATCCCCAAAACCCGCTTTATAGTCGATGGTTTCAAACACTCCGATTCCAATTTCTCCGTTTCATACTTTCTCTCCCACTTCCACTCTGACCACTACACGGGCCTCACGCCGCAATGGTCCAAAGGCATCATCTATTGCTCCTCCATCACCGCTCGCCTCCTCCACCAAATCCTCAAAATCCCCCAACCCTTCATTTTTCCTTTACCTCTATCACAACCCGTTTTCATTGACGGCTCGGAAGTTTCCCTTATCGACGCCAATCACTGCCCCGGCGCGGTTCAATTCTTATTTAAAGTCCCGGTATGTAATAAGAGTAAAGGTAATGATGACGGTGAAGGTAATAACAATATTATTAAGTTTGAAAAGTATGTTCATACTGGTGATTTTAGGTACTGTCATGAAATGAAGAGTGAGAGAGAATTGAGTGAATTTGTTGGTGCTGACGCTGTGTTTTTGGATACAACTTACTGTCATCCAAAGTTTTTGTTTCCGAGTCAAGATGAGTCCATCGATCACATCGTTGGGGTTATTGAGAAAACAAGGGGGGAGAATGAGGGTGAGAATGTGAAGAATGTGTTGTTTCTAGTTGCGACATACGTTATTGGGAAAGAAAAGATTTTGATGGAGATTTCACGAAGGTGTAAAAGGAAGGTTTACGTGGACAGCAGGAAGATGTCAGTTTTGAGTGCTTTAGGTTTGGAGGAAAGTGGGGTGTTTACTGTGGATGAATCTAAGACAGATGTTCATGTTGTTGGTTGGAATGTATTGGGTGAGACTTGGCCATATTTTAGACCCAATTTTTTGAAGATGAAGGAAATTATGATTGAGAGGGGGTATTCAAAGGTTGTGGGTTTCGTTCCAACCGGGTGGACCTATGAAGTGAAGCGGAATAAGTTTGCGGTGAGGACAATGGATTCATTTGATATTCATCTTGTTCCCTATAGCGAGCATTCAAACTACAACGAGCTGAGGGAGTATGTGAAGTTTTTGAGGCCGAAGCGGGTTATTCCCACTGTAGGTTCAGATGTTGAGAAAATTGATAGCAAACATGCTGATGCAATGCAAAAGCATTTTGCTGGTTTGGTTGATGAAATGGCCATCAAGCAAGAATTTTTGATGGGTTTCCTTCGCTGTCGGGCCCAGGAATTTGACCCAAAGGTTGAAAAAGAACCTGCTTCTGCTTTGGACAATTTCCCCGAGCAGGAGGATGAAGGCACTTTGTCTGCTCCAAATTGTTGCGATGCCATTGAAGTGGGGGGTGATACGAAATCTTCATTTCCTCAACATGAACTTGGTTCCCCTGATTTAATGCTCCTCAAAGAAAAAGAGAGAGAGAAATCTGTTCAAGAACTTCAAGACTACTTGCCCAGTTGGGTGTCTCGATGCCAGATGTTGGATTTACTTGGTGATTCAGGTGGAGACATTGTTGAAGCAGTTTCTAATTTTTATGAACGTGAAACTGAATTCCATAAGCAGGCCCTAGCGAGTACATCTGCCTCCTGTACTTTCCCAGGAAGTGCAGAAAATGAGCCTGCTGTGCCCTTTGAGTCGCTTCCTGTTAAGAGTGTGCGTAATGATGAGGATGTTTCTTGCAGTCAGAACTATACTTTATCTGGCTGTGGAAAGTTAAAGAAGAGTGGAGTTTCTCCAGGAAAAAGAAAGAGAAATCTTGATACCAAGGCGACAAAAAGAACCCGAACAAAGCCAAGCCAGTCCTCTGCTGGTTCAAAGCAGTATACCATAACAAGGTTCTTTGGTAAACAAATGCCTGTTGTCTCTGAAGATAGTAAAGGTGGACCAGCATTTAATCAATGTAATGATGATCAGAATAGGCCTGCCAATGATGCTACCGAGCCATACAAAGAAGAGGTGGATCAGTTTATTCAGATTGTAAATGCTGGTGAACAATTAAGAAGCTATGCAGCCTCCATCCTCGAGAAGGCTAAAGGAGACATCAATACGGCTCTGGATATATATTATAGTGATTATACTGGTACTGTCAATGAGAAAATAGGCAGGACACCAGAAAGCAATGAATTGATTAAACCTGAATGTTCCAGTATAATTTGTTCTGACAAAAATGCTGATCTATCACAATGCAATAAACTGGGAAATAAGTCTGATATTTCTTTTGCTGCCAAACCAACAGACTCTGGGAATTATTTATTACTACCTCCTGAGAGATATTCTCCAATAGAGCATGGTCGGTGAACTTGGTCTTCCAACTTAATGCAAATTTATACAACTCCTGTCGACATTTAATGTTATTGTTCAAATGACCATTCGCTCAAGGCTCTGATTTATTTCCAGCTTGCTGGAGGAAAGGACAGCCTGCTCCATACATACATATAGCACGGACTTTTGATCTAGTTGAGGACGAAAAGGGCAAGCTAAAAGCTACATCAATGCTATGCAATATGTTTAGGAGGTTTATTGCCAGGATGCTTTTCCTTTTCTCCCATGATGTCATATGCATGTCATGTGTTATTTGCCAAGTTATTAGGCCGTGCCTCTATGTAGCTTGTTGATTATATCCAAGTAAGATATTCTGTTATATTATCTAATATTGGTATTGTTCATATACAGCTTGCTGGCCCTTTCACCTGAGGATGTGCTGCCTGCTGTTTATTTGTGCACAAATAAGATTGCTCCTGACCAAGAAAATATGGTACTCTTGTAATCGTACCTGCATTTTCCCTTCAATTCCGTTCTGAGTAGTTGCATTTAGCTTTACATCGTAGGGTTCAAATCCAGTAACAACTGAATAAGTACAACCCTGTGGAGACAGACACCTTTCAGAAAGTGATTATGTTAAGAGACCCGTGTGGTAGGACTAATTTGGTGGCCATCACTTAAAATATATATTTTAAGTCATTCATAGACCTTTTGCTAATCATCGTAGTAACCCAAATAAATGGCCAGTTCACATTTATTTTCCCTACTCACCTGGAATTTTGATCTTATTTTTGTGTTTGCTTATTCATTCTTTTATTTGATTTTAGATTTAGAACTACTTTTATTTTTCCACGTTTCGTCCTTTCGTCTATGAAGTGAACGTACCAGACTTTTGTTGTTTAAAATTGGTTTATGTTTGCCATTTGATGCTTATAAGTTGAATCTGAACTTGAGGTCAAACTCCTTCTGATTTTAAGGTTTTGATTAGAGATGGCAAAAAAGTCCAATTCGCCCTACCGATCCATCGATTCGAAAAAATCTATATCTGCAGATCGGGGCGGATTGGCCATGATCCGCCCCATTTTAGTTTAGAAAAAGAATAAATAAGGAAATGTTAAGGTTGCGTTCTCTTTGTATTTCAGTTTTTTGTTTTCATTTTCGAAAATGTTTTTTGTTTTCGATTTCCAGTGTTGTTTTCAAAATTGCTGAAAACGTGTTTGGTTTGTTTCTGAAAACTGTTTTTGAAAATGAAAAGTTGGAAAACACGTTTTGTTTGAAATTTTGCAGAAAACTTTAATGTGTACTTGTAATTGTATTGTTTGCGAATAAATTTATAAAATAATATTTGTGGATTAGAACAATCTTCTTGATCACAGAAAATGATATTTTGTTTAGCTATTATGGGTTTCGATTTTCTAAATTTGAAGAGTCAAATTCATTCTTTATTTTAAAAAGGTAAAACAAAGAAATTTTTAAAATTTATTATTATATTGACTCTTTAAAATAAAACAAAAAACATTTTGTATTTTGAAGGTTTTTTAATAAGGATAACTGTTCTTATTTAGCTAACTTTGAGAAATTTGTGAAAATAAATTTTAGCAATAAATAATGCCAAAAATGATAATTTGTAAAAGAAAAAATTTAGCTATAAATAATACTAGAAATGATAATTTGTAAATAATATTTGAAATAAATTTTTTTTTTTTTTTGAGTTACTAGAAATAAATTTTAGCTATAAATAATATTAGAAATGATAATTTGTCAAAGGGAAAAAAAAGTGGTATTGGCGGATGGGGTGAAAACACACGTTTTCCGCGTTTTCGGATTTGTAAAGAAAGCGTTGAAAACGTCAAACCTGCGCTTTCTGTTTTCTTTAACAAAATCTGTTTTCCGTTTTCATTTTCGAAAACAGTAAGCAGAACATAATTTCTGCATTTTCGGGAAAAAAATAGTTGAAAAAGGGCAAAGAGAACGCAACCTAATTTTTTTTTTTTTTTTTTTTTTAAATTATCTTTAAAAAAAAAAATTTTTTTTGCTGGACAGATCGGGGCCCCAACCCGAACCCGATCCAGCGATCCTCCCTGAGAATTGGTGGATTTGGATCATGTAAAATTTTTGGGGGGCAGATTTGGATCGGTCCCGTTGCCATCACTAGTTTTGATTGGGATGTCTTGCTTTTGTCAATGATCTATAAAGAGAGCTATGTAACTGTTATTTCGTTGGTTTTGTTGGATGTGTTAATATCGTCATGATTAATATGTTTCTTAGGGATAGTTCGGAAATTCATTGTGATTGTCATTGTTGCTACTGGAGAATTATTATAGTGGTCTGTATCCAGGTACACCGTACATGCACTATGAATGGATTAATGTCTGCATTTTTGTTAAAACCTGTTACCCTGTCATAAAATTCAAGCTTGTTTTGACATATTTTATTGAAGAATGAATTCTTGTTGTAATTTGGAGTTCATACTCGAGAAGGCATATTGCTTTATAACAAGGTTATTTAAGCTAAGAATAAGATAGTAATTTTCAAAGTTGAGGATTGTGAATATGATTTCAACTGTTCACTTGCTAGCACTTCCTTAGGGCTGTTGCCATAAGGTGTAAATGTATTCCTACTGGGGCTTTTGCGTTTCATTACAATTTTTGCTTAGTATTACTTCCTCGAACACTTTAATGGCTCTATTGACTATGTTGTAATGGGATTCAGGAGCTGAATATTGGTGCAAGCATTGTAGTTGCAGCCCTGGAAGAGTCATGTGGGACAAACAGATCTAAAATAAGCAATCTTTATAACAGCCTTGGTGATCTTGGTATGCCAGTATTTGTCCATGAATTGTAACATTCTCTTGTATCATTTTATATTTGTCAATATCAATATATCTTCATGTTGATGATGATGATGCTGATGATGATGATGAATTAGGTGATGTTGCTCAACTTTGCCGGCAAACACAATCACTGCTTGCTCCTCCACCAGTTCTTACAATTCAAGGAGTATATTCAGTTCTCCAAAAGATAAGGTATGGATTGCCCAATTTTTGGTCTTAATGTTCGTTGAACTTGTTTAATATTTGAATTATAATTCATAGCGAAATAATAGGCAATGTGTTAAAGCATATATATTTCTCAAACCCTGACATATGTGCACTAGGTTTCACTTGGAGCATGTTATGATACTTTCCGTTTTCAATTTGTGATAGAAATATTGCATTCTACATTAACCAGACAGAACTTTGATAGTTCTTGTGTGGTCTTATTACAATAGTAAATAATTTTGCTCCTGAATACATTGTCACCATCTCAGGGTAGTTTGTTGATTGATCTGCTGCTGAGACTATGCATCTATTTGATTGCTGGTCTTCTGGATAAATTAACGTTGATAGTTTACCTTGTACTCAATTGATTCTTGCTTTTCCTCACTCTGTGATTTTAGTCTTATTCTGAAACCCCATTTACTTGCATTAGTGCGTATTGCAGGTGCCTGAACCCGTTAACTCTTTCTTTTTTTTTTTCTTTGTACAAACATCAATCTACAAACCAAAATTATGCAAAATAAGTGCAAAATAAGTTCTTAGAAGACTCACCTCAAGGCCTCAGGTTTCTTCCATGTATCTTTGATTTTGGTCATGGCTTTGTTTCTTTGCATTTATAAAGCTCCAATTTAATTTAAGGACTTATCCCTAATTTCTGTAAATCCCTCTATTGTAACTCATCTCATACGTAATGTGTCTTATTTATATCTCCACTGTTTCATCCTTTAATTTGTATAAATGTACAACTCTATTTCCTTATAGATTTAGATTCCAATCAACCTATAATTTTATAATTATGTACTGTATGCAATATTGGTTTGATTTGTAACGTCCCATTGTTTCATTCTTTAATTCGTACAGATATTCAATTTTATTTCCTCATTTATTTCAAGCAACCCATTAATGTAGTATTCAGGTCTAAAACAACTACTTCGATTTATTTAATGCATTTATAGGAAAAAGCAAAACTTTTATTTCGAAATTACAAGTCATGAGTTATGAACAGGAATTTTCCTGTTCATCTTTTAATTAATATTATTTTAAGTACAATATTTCTACGAAAATATATAGAAGAGGGAAATAAAATTTTAAAGATTGTTTTCAATTACATTATGTCCATTAGTAGGGAAGTGCAAAGGACAGAATGCATGCGTGTGAAATACATTAGCACCATTGTGCATGGGGCAATTTATATGTGATTTTTTCACTTATAGGTCTTCCTTTCCCCAAATCCAGCAGTATGTTGTATGCATGTGAAATGGGTAATATTATTAGGGAAATTGGCACAAATTGTGTATATATAACCTTCAAATCTTGACACAAACATCCGTAATCTTTTACTTAATGGATACAATTGGTCATTTTGGATGGTTTTCACTCAATTGATTGTTATCCATATATATATATATATATATATATATATATATAAAGACTCAAGTAAATAAAAAAATAAATTAAAAAGAAAATTATTAAAAAAATAAGACAAAGAGAAAAGAAAAGTCAACTTATCCTACCAACCATTTCCATAAAAGCATCTCCAATGCAACAGTCGATTGCTTGAAAAATTATTCTCCCGTAGAAGTTGATAGGGACTGCATCAAGACTAGTGAAAATATTTTCTAAGGCTCCATCTAGATTCAAAAGATCCGTTAAGACATGCTAACTCAGTCAAATATATATTTCATATGCAGATTTAAATTAGATTTTGTCATTATTTTTGGAAAATAGAAGACGCTTAACTAGGAATCTATAGAGTGCATTGGAATCAATTTTGAACTTGAGTACGACTAATTAAACATCAATGTTATGTAGATTGAGAGTTGATATCTATTTTTTCTTCAAACACCTCATCTCGATGGAGTCCTAATAATTTAAATACTTTCTATTTTGCTTATATGACTCAATTTTTTAAAGCAATCCACGATTGTATTGGAGAGCTTCTCTGAGAGATTAGTTGGTAAGGATAAGTTTTTTTTTTTAAATTTTCTTGTTCACTTATTTTTTTTTTTTATTTAACTAATAGTATTCGCATTTTAGTCTTTTTATAAAAAATTACATTTTAAACGTTCATTTGGATGGAAATCATCTAAAATTAGCAATTCCACCTATTATGTGGAAGTTTGAGGACGTTTAGGTCAATATTTGAAGGTTAGGGACCATATGTGCTAATTTCCCATATATTTGTTAAAAAGTAATTTTCATTTTGAATTTTGCTATTCCCTAAATGAGATTCTATCTAAGCCATTGACGTTCTAGGGCTTCAATCTTACCACTTAGTTTAGGCATTGATCTCTTAAAAGTAATAATTAAATCTCTATATTAATTGAAAAATATTAAGTAGCTAATAAGTTCATTATAAATTTTTGAAGGTTAGAATAATGATTTTTTAGTTGTTGAAATGTCAATAGTAAGTTTATGGTATTAATTTTTGAACAATATTATTAATATTAAATTGTATTTTGTGGTTTAAGAGTAAATTATGAAGGGTATTATTGATCATAAACCAAAAAATGTAAGAATAAAATGGGAAATTTAATGGCTCCCACCTATCACACTTCTTATACGCTGTAGATAAAAATGAGCACAAAATGCAAAATCTATAGAGATTAAAACCTAATCTATCGAACTTTAAACTGAATAAAGACGGAAGAAAGCACCTAGATAGCAACATCTATTGGAGTAAAGAAAAAATTTCTCATTAATCTCTATTTATTTTTAGTATCTTGCAGACTCATGTTATTCTTCGTAAAAATGTACCTTGTTTACATTGAATTTCAGTGTGCAAACAGGTAGCGGCAGTACAATCCGGAAGAAAAGTCTAATCGTGAATCTCATGCGTTCATGTCGAGAGAAGGAAATGAAATTCGTTGTCAGAACTTTGGTATGATCAATTGAACATTTTGGTTATTAATCTTATTTTCTATAAAGAAAGTTTTATGAATCAATAATGCAAATCTGAAGCAATGTTTCTGAAGAAGGATGGGTTAGCTCATTTTGGCGTTCCATTTTGCTGGTGTGTGAGAATAACTAGAAACATATAGCTTTTGTTATTGTATTAGTTAGACTTTTGGGGAAGATATAGGATTTGTCCTTGGTGTGGTAGCTAAAGTTCTTGCATTGTAAATTTGGCTCTATAAGTTCGACTCCTAGTTATCTACTTTTTCTCGTTGCCTTTTTAACAGGTATGCAATTCAAGATGAGATTAAAAAGATAGAACCAGACAAAGATTATAGGTAGGAGAAACAGTAAAATGAATTGTTGCCAGGTTTCAACAAAAGTCGTGAGGTTGAGGGTCGAATCCTGGAGTAGATGAGTACACGCTCTTTTAAAGTGGACAGTTTGCATGAGTTAATGCTTGGACATGAGGTTCAGGTAGTTACGATAGAGGTGTCCTGGATCTTAAATTGCCAAGTGTCATTAAAACTTAAGAGTTATTTTATATGGAATCTTTGATACAATAAAAAGACTAATGATTAAATAACGTTCATAATAATAAACCAGTCTTTTCAAAACAAAGTCGTAGGTTCAATAAGATAATCTTAAAGAGAAAAGAAAATGTCCAGAGAAAATTACTTAACCATAATCAAAAAAATAATTCCTCGAACATATTTGATAAATCCTGCTAGTAAGTCACCGCCTTGCTCGACCACCTCTAACTGCTAGTTTCCTTTAAGGGGAAAAAGGAGCGGTGTGAGATAATATTCTATGAAGCCTGCACGATAAATTTGTAAATCGTGTTAAAATTTCATAAATGAATCCGTAGTCTAAAAAAGTGAAAATGGGCACTAAGACGTTTTTCCTTCATGAGGCGAGGCGTAAGTCTCCAGACGTTTTGAGGCGTAAGCCTCATCGTGAACCAAAATTTTTAATAAAAATATAGAAATATATAAATATAAACATTGAATAACATAAACAAAATGTAAAAGTCATTAAAACTGCAAATTATTAAGAGTCCGTTTGATGTATAAGATATTTTGGAGGAAATTTAGATTTTTGAAAAATGTATGGTTAAAAAGAGGTTGGAAAGTATGGAAGTGGTGAGTCCTATAAAAATGGGTGGTTGAAAATAAGTTTCAAAAGGATGTAAAAAATTTTTGGGACCAAACAAGGACTCAGTATCAATAAAAAGAAGTAGCAACTCAAATAAATAGAGTATTTATAAATTTTTTTTCCCTTTTTTATGATTAGTTTAAATTGTTTAATTTTATTTATAACAAAATAAATAAAAAATTTAGGTTT
This sequence comes from Ligustrum vulgare, assembly GCA_963555705.1. Classification (NCBI taxonomy): domain Eukaryota; kingdom Viridiplantae; phylum Streptophyta; class Magnoliopsida; order Lamiales; family Oleaceae; genus Ligustrum; species Ligustrum vulgare. The sequence goes on along the minus strand of OY743173.1, from coordinate 53,181,181 downwards.
TAATATAAAGATCTGATTAAATTAGATATGCACATTATGTGGATTTTTGGTTTTAAAAAGTGGAGACCAAGTATTTATGTGGCGCACGCCTCTTAATTAATGAGGCGTAAGCCTCACTCTATCCCTAAGAAATGCGGGTTCCGAGGCATTTTTCCAGTGCCTCAGCCTGAGGCGGGTCTCAAGGTGCTGAGGCGGAACTTTTTTTTAAACCATGTAATCAAATCATACTTGAGGAGATACAAGAAAACACCGAACTTAGGTTTAGGTGTTAGAATTTTGTTGCGTATTGCTACTCACATCATAAACTTATTTATATAGGACCAATAAAATTTGTCCCCGAAATTGTAACACTATAGACAAAATTACACAACATACCCTGCTTGAAACTAAGAAGGTGCGTGAAAATTCCTTGAAACAAACCAAACTTGCCATTTATTTATTGAACGTAAAGTTCTTTAGTGGGTGAATTGTGCGCATGTGAAAGAGGAGAGAGAGAGATGCACGTCATGTGGTGGATGTGCTTCAGGTTAAGAAGAAATTGATTAATAAGGTTGCTTTTGATTATAATGTATCCTTTTTTGCAAATAGTGTTTAAAATATTTGATTGCTCAATTATATTTCATCATATCTATTTATGCATAGCACACATAATGCGTAGCCAGTCATTTAATAAAAAATCCTATGAGCTACCATGTATAGGAAAATTGAATGTTTGTCCCCCGAAAACGTTTAATATATAAAAAGTAAATTAAATCAATGCTATTTGAATGCATTCCATTATTCATTTTCTAGAATATATGATTATATACTAGTATATAATCATTTATATATTTTAGCATATAATTGTATCAATCACATATTTGATTGACTAAAATCCCCATATCACTTAATTTCCACACACTTCCTAATTATAAGGCAAATATATATTCCTAATATCGCTTCCTAATCATTCCTTAAAACCCTTTTAATAAAATATCTTATTTCCTCCAACCCAACCCATCCAAAAAAAAACCACTATTCCCGGTTTAGTGTTCATGACAGCAATCTGAAACTTTTGAAAATTGTAGTTAGGTCCCTCAACCTTAGCTAGTTCATGGTTTGGTCCCTGGACTTTTGAATTTGATTCCCTGGGAATCTGGGGCATTATTATTTTGGTACAAATCTATTTAGTAGAGATGTCAAGAAACCTGAGAATCAGAATATAATGAAGCAAAGAAATGTAGAAATGAATCAGGGAGTAAAACTGTAAAAATGATGGGTGGAAGGGTGAAGAACTGCCAGATGAGAAGATGTCCTGTGTATCATCTGGTTGAAGTCGCAACACCATGATTGACATATTTGAAGATTTTGTTCATATTGATAATTATTTTATGCTGTCATTGACAAAAGTTGTCATTATGTAAATTTATATGATAAAGGACTTTGAGTAGTTATGTGTGATCCTTCATTTTATGAGCGTTCCTACTAACTGCACTTGTCTCCATCATCAAAATCACGAGTGTTTATGTATCGTTTTTCTTGCAGGTTAGAAATTTAAGAATTGGAGCTATGATGAGAACTGTACTCCCTGCTTTGGCTCAGGCTATTGTGTTCAATTCTGCTGATACAGAAACTGGGTGTTTGAAGGATCATCTTCAGGTTCATTTTTCATTTTGGTTTGTTGTATCATATGATCCTCAGTACATATATCCTATTTTCTAATTGTTCTTTTGTTTAACATCCTGCTACCTTTTATCGATGAACTTCTACTTACTTGAAAAGATGATGGTGTACTTATCCTTTATGCATTGTGTAGAATATTTGGAGAGTAGAACTCAACTTTTTCATTCCCTTGAACTTGAGTATATACAAGGATATTACAACAATTACCAACCTAGTCCCTAACAACTATTAGGTACTATATAGGTACAATAATAGAATAAGTATATACATTTATACACATTGAACTAAAGTATACTACTTAATGCGTTTTCAATTTGTTGATGGTACAGTACTTCTCCTTGCTAAGTCTTTCATTTTTCTCGTTATTTATGTTAGAACCTATCTGGAGCAGTAGTTGAAGCATATAATGTACTTCCCAACTTGGTAAGATTTCGTCTTCATCTCTTTGTTTTTGTTAAATTTCAATATCTTAATCCATTTCTTTTTCTCACATACTTAGTTGTATGTAATGTATTAGGAACCCATGAAACATAAGTCACTTTTAAAAATCTATGACGGGCTTTCAATGTGAGGTTTACTAAAATATTCATGTAAACAAATGAAGTTACAAACATTCAGCTTTAGAAAGGGCAATGAATTTGATTCATTACTCTTAAAATGTATTTGCCAAGGTTTCTTCCAAGTGCAAGAAAGTAGATATTATGCCTGTGGAGTTCTTTATGATGAATTGGAGTTTAATTCGAGAAAAGAAGAGTGCAATTCTTGAATGTTTCTATCTTGTGTCGTGACGTTTTTATATGCATACATATTGACATCGCTAGGCTGGACTAGTCTGGCCTCTTTTTGTATATTTTACATGTATATATTTTAACTGTCAATTATTCTATGAAACAATTGATACAAAATATTGATATTGTCAGTATTCATTTTCTTTACTTCTATCTAACCTTCTACATTTTTGACAATGTCGATTTTGTTACTATCATGATTCTTTGATTGCTGTTGTCACTTATTGCATTGACTTCTTGAGGTCAGGATTTACTCATCCCTTCCCTAATGGAAAAGGGGGTCAAGTTCTCTTCATCAACCTTGTCAATGGTTCCAGGAATACCAATCAAACCAATGCTTGCAAAGTATATATGTATTTTTATTGCTATTTTAACTAATGATTTTTAGAATGATTAGTAAGCATTTCTTATTGGGGTTAGTGTGTTCCTTGTAATAGAATTACTAATGGAGCCTCTCAAGTACTGAAGCTCTTCCAAAACAAAGCGTTTACATGTGAATACAAGTAAGATTGATGATTGAATTTCATCTTTTTTGCATATTTTCTTGTGTCTATATCCGGTCTTAATCCCTAGATGTGTTTTAAGTTTATTTTTTTTTTTAGAAAATAGTTCTAATTTATTGTATAGTTGACCTCATTAGCATAATTAGAGGAGACATTTTAGGGCATACTTAGAGAAGAAATTTAGGAAGTTTTGAGGTTTTCTTTCCTATACATTTGTTGTTTTAACCTTTAGAATTTATCAATGAAACATGAAATTCTACAGTTTTTAAAGAAATTATTGCCGTGACAAAAGTAGGTTTTTTTGCTTGCTTGTTAACAATTTGAAGAAAAATTCAGTGTAACACCCTCGTATATTTTGTGGCAGTGTTGCAATAGTTGTTTAACTGCATAAGATGACAATGACGTATGGGATCATGTATATCCATGAGTTGGTTAATGCAGTGCCCCTTGAAGATAAATGGCAGGAGCATCTTTGAAATAAATTATGTGATGAAAGCTGCTGGAGGCACTGTTAGGAAAACTGACAGACCATTTACGTTCAATCTAGAGAAAGAGGTAGACCTAGAATCATAGAAATTTTGAACTAAAAGGATTTGGACCTTTGTACTTTTACTTTTGAGTAACCCTTAATCAAGTGGAGTGGAATGGAAGGATTCTTGTGTCAGAAACAAAAGCTTTTGGATAACACTTTTCTGGCCACGGTGTGGTTCATTCGCAGCAGAGAGACTAGAGAATTCTTTCTTTGATGGGATGATATCTAAGTTTGGTTTCTTTACTTGGTGATTTAGTGTTTTCGTGCACCTCTCGCCATCCTTCTCCATACTCCTGCTGATTTTCTTTCTGCATGTAGATACCCAAGGAGGGTGATTGGTAGGGAATTTGAAGTTTAATTTAGTGTGGTTTGATTTCACATAGTTTCAGACCAGGGTTAAAAGCTCTTTTTGCGCATTGCATCCCAATATTTTCCTTTGTTGTTTTGTCGAAAATATAATAATTGTGCGAGAGAGCCCATGTTTCTGCTTGAAGAATTCATGCTAGCACGGCTTCCGAGATCAGAACGCTTGTTTGATTTCTTTCGCTTAAAATTCTAACAAATTTGTATGATTTGATCGTCGATTGGATTACTATCTTTTGCTGTCTGATAAACAAAACATTATCAAATAAACAACCCATATCAGCTTTTTGATGTCATCATTCACCCGTCCACAAAATATCACTATCACGTAAACTTCCATTTAGTACTATAAAATCAAATTTGTTTCTCCATGTCTTCTCAGATATGATGGCCAGCGAGCTCAAATTCACAGATTACCAGATGGTTCGATACATGTTTTCTCGAGGAATGGTGATGAAACCACATCAAAATTCCCTGATATAATAAACATAATTAAGGAGTCATGTCCTGGAGTTGTAACATTTGTACTAGATGCCGAGGTAATTCTTTAATTCGTTCTTCTCTACTTTTCCTTATTTTTAATGTTTCATTTGAAGAATTCACCTGAAGGATTTTCAGTTGTCTTTCAGTCTGTGGGTTCAGATGTTAAGTCATTGAGATACATAGGTGAAGGAATAATTTGTTTTCTTGATACTAAACATCATGCTTTCTGATTTCAGGTAGTTGCGATTGATAGGAAGAATGGCTTGAAGCTTATGTCATTCCAAGAGCTCTCTTCCAGGGAGAGAGGGAGTAAGGATTCCCTGATTACTATAGACAAAATAAAGGTTCTATAAATATATCTCCCTTAAGTGAAAAAAAAAATAATAATAATAATAATAAATGTTATTAGAGCAATGCTACTATCTGGATTCACTATATACATTTGTGCTATATGATTTTACTAAGAACAATCTGTTTTAAGTGTTTATATTTGAGAACTGACAAAGCTGTTTTCCCTCCTTTAGACTGATATTTACTCATATATTCTAGATGATCTACAGTCTAACTTCCTCTAAGGAGGGAGTTTTTGACTTTTTGGGGGCATGCATGGTTGTTTATTTATTCATGGTTCTCACAAACTTTCCTTGATAAAGGAAAAATCTTTCTGATGTATGTTGTCTATAGTTTGATCCTTTCACAATTATAATAAGTGTGAAAAATGATTTTATTTTGTGGGCATACGGGGTAAGACTAATTTGCCCTATCAATTACAAGATGTCTTATTTGTAAGATATTTTCTAGAGCGTAGAATTTCAAAAGTATGTTTCTGTAGATTGATTAAATGAGTCTATCCTTCTATGGATGCTACTGAGTTTCTTTTTGTAATTAAATTTTGATATATTTTATCTTTGCAGGTCGACATATGCCTTTTTATCTTCGACATCATGTTGGCAAATGGAGAGAAGTATTTTAATCCAATTCTATATATGTTCATATTATTCCATGCTCAATCGAGGATCATGAGACATTTCTCCTGCAGATGCAAAAAATTTTAATTGTTGAAGAAGAAATTAATTTATGATCATGCTTAGTTAATAAAATATCGTCAATTGTATTGCCTTTCTTTCATTTTCTTTTCCTGTTTCTGTAGTCTCTTCTTGGCACTCTGAAATGTGTAATAGTTTCTTATGTCATATGGAATTCTCTTTGCAGGCTGCTGGATTTACCCCTACGTCAAAGACGAAAATGTATTCACTGGCCTATGCATTCAGATCAGTCCCAACTGTTTTACTTGGCATTGTTTAATATGCTGAAACCCATTCTTTACTTTAATCTTGAATTTTTCTCCACGATACCAGATTTGAAGAACTTGTTTGGTGACGGGAAACCAGGCTATTTAGAATATGCAAGAGAAATGACAGTAAGTGTCTGCTTTTTTTAGTTCAATCACGTTTTTTTTACTGTCATTAGGAAGTCACCCAGCTCTTTTAGGTGGAACCAGAAGATTCCGATGCAAGCAACGAAGCCACGTTGAAGAAGATGAGCAACTTTCTGGATGATGCATTTTGTTCCTCTTGTGAAGGCATAATGGTTAAAACTCTCGATGTAAATGCTGGATATACTCCATCAAAGCGTTCGGATGCATGGTTGAAGGTACCATGTACAGAAGCTCTAAAATATTCCTAAAGAAACAAAGAGCTTTATTATTATTTAAATAAATTATCCTTTTTTGCAGGTCAAGAAAGATTACATTGAAGGATTGAGTGATTCCTTGGACTTGGTCCCTATTGGTGCGTGGCATGGAAATGGAAGAAAAGCAGAATGGTAAAATTAAGACCTCTGATTCTCCTCTGTTATATTTCAACTATTTAAAACATAAGATGAAGATAAACCAAATTATACTGCATTTTTATATTCAAGTATGACATGAGACTAAACATGCACTGCCTGGATAATTCATAATATAATGGATAATCACACACACACACACACACACACAAAATTGAATTGCTATTACTATTCTGGTGTTTGGTAATGGACGAATTTCCATGTTTTTAGGTATAGTCCATTTCTAATGGCATGCTATAATCCTGATACTGAGGAATTCCAGAGTGTGTGCCGTGTCATGTCTGGATTTTCCGATGCTTTCTATACAGAGGTAATTAACAGCTATTTTTTCGTTTGCGAAGTTATATTATTCATGGGCGTGGCATTTCTTACGAACAGCACGTTTAAGTTTCGAGAAGCTTTTTGATGTATTCTTTTTTATCAACCGACCATCTAGTGATTTTGTAAACATCGTTAATCTTCTAATTTATTTTTGCAGATGAAAGAGTTCTTCTCCGGGGAGAAAATCCTTTCCAAAAAACCACCATATTATCGAACTGCTGAGGTGCCTGAAATGTGGTTTACTCCTAAACTTGTCTGGGAAATAAAGGGTGCTGACCTTACAGTGTCACCGGTTCATCATGCTGCCATTGGTTTAATTCATCCATCTCGTGGTATCTCAATCAGATTTCCTAGATTTATTCGCTCTGTATCGGACAGAAGCCCCGAGGAATGTAGCACATCTGCAGATATTGTTGACATGTTCCATTCTCAGACTAGGAAAATGGACGTGAGTCGCACAGAGTGACTACAGAATGTAGTTCCATGTATGAATGTCATTTTACTTGTGTACAGTTTTTGAGAAGAGCATCTATTTGCTTCTCACATCCCTTCCTTCCATTTTTTTTTTGTGTGTTAAAAAAATAATAATACGTGCAGTAGTTTTGCTACTTTGAAGTCTTTTGCCCGAAAGAATCAAGTCTCTGTTTGGCAAATGTTTTTTAAATTCATTTTCAATAATACGTCGTATAATAGGACCTACAGTTTTCTTCACATTTTGACCATATATAGCTCCTATTTGACTTTGATTAAAATCTCAAGTCAAAGTTAACATGTAATTTTAATCACATATTTAATGAAATTCACAATTTTTCAATCACAAATCTCATCAATTATTATCAAAATTTACGAAAAAATTGATTTTAGTCTATACCAAACAGGGGCATGTATCTCTTCAAAAAAATCATTATTTACTCGAATTTTTTTTTGTCAAACCAGCTCTCTTAGACTTTGTAGGTAACATTTATAGGGGTGGTGCTACACTCACAATCAATAACGAACAACCCATCTTACAACCAAGGTTGACATTACTAAATTACCTCAAGTAACTGACTTTTTACTCCTTCACACCAAATTGATCAAAACTCGTTTCCAAATCTTCCAAACCTTCCAAAACTTGTGTTAACTCCACAAAGAGAGCGGCCATAGAGAAGAAGGGCGCCCAACAGAATCAGGCCACCCATCCTGCCAACGATTCAAAATTTCAATGTAAGGTATATCTCGCAAGTGGGGAGCATTTTCATGGGTTGTCGGTTCCAATAATAAATATTATATCTATTCCAAAAACGTAAACTACATCTATATCTATTCCAACCACCCAACCCGCGGCAAATCCAAATTTCAGTCTAAGGCTATTTCTCGAAAGTAGGTAGGTGGTCCTGCGTTGTAGATATTCAAGCACATTATGCAAGTAGGTAGCAGGGTTCTTCGTTCTAATTACTTATTGTGCTTCAAAATATCTATTCAAAATCAAGAATGGCCATGTAATGAATCATTGATTGATGAGCTATTGGATTTTCAGAAAGCTCAAGTCTTTTGATGAGCCTGAAGCATAAACAAATTTTTTTTTCTCCAAATTCTTGGCTTCTTTTTGGATGGCAGAGCAAGGCAACCCTACTGTTCTGTCTTCTGAGCTGCCGGAAGGGAGTAGTTCACCGCCGGGTCTTGGTATTCTTGGAAGAGTAATACTTGAAATTGTTATTTTTGTTGAGGTTCTTCATTGGCGGGAGGGAGGAGGAAGATGAAGAGTGAGTGAAAAGTTACTTTTACCTTTTCTGAATTCAAAGTTTTATACAGATTTATAGAACATCTCGTGAGAAATTGGAGATGAAATATCGCGATATATCAAGGTTGTGAGATAAGCGAGATTGGTTGTGAAAGTAACAGTTTTCTATAGTAAAGCATTTTTTCACTTCAATAGTAAAGCTATTGCTTCCTTTCCTATTTCGAAAGAGGAAATTACACCCATCCATCTTTTTCAAACTTTCAATTTCAAAGATCAAATTTAAAATTTACTTGTACAAAAAATCAAGCAGTAATTTAATTTTAATATTAAAAATTAAATTAATCTCTCATCCCACCCTATTTTATTCTAAACCCTAAATCATTTTTCTCTCTCCACTCTCTATCTTATAAGAGAAATCACCACTGGCAATTGTGTTTGCCGATCACCGCCGCCCGTCACCTTTTGCTTTGAAGTTCCGTCCTTTTTCACGATTTCAACCCTTCCATGAAAGTGAAGAGCTTGTCTTTTTTCCACGTCTCGAATGTTCAGCATGTGCACTAAACACTTTCACGTACTCGTATGTTTCAATTTTCATCGTGCCTGATGGATAACATATCAATTTCGACCAAGGGCTTTGTTTTTATAATCCCATGTGGTAAATATTGCCATGGAGATCCCCTCCCTAACCCAACCTTGGCAAAATGTACAATATATTTGTAGCTACCTAAAAAACTAAATAATTTTGGCGGCCAACAGAGAGAAATTGTTGATGAGAACCTTACAAATGGACCTGTGACGCCATACACGACGTCACGACCCCACAAAAAAAGAAAGAAAGAGAGAGGGTGCATACGTGAAATATGATTTAAATAAAACGTATAAGAACACATTTCTTCATCGTATTAGATCTTGACCCTTTTGAGGGATAGAATTTCAGATCGGTTGACGTTTAGATATCAAAAATATAACTCAAATATAAGGGTCGATTTTGTTAGTTTTGAATTTACTTTCATTTCTCAGTTTTAATATTGTTAAAAAAAACATGTTTTGCTTATCATTTTGAAAAAAATATTTCTCAAAACATAAAATTATTAAACAAGTTTGCTTTTGACTTTTGAAAAAATTGTTTTATGACATTTTATTCCATTAAATTAAAGTATTTAGTAAATACAGAATAATTTTATGTTAATATATTATGAAGTAGTTTATAGTTTATTATTTCCGTAAAATTAAATTATCATTTTGTTCTGCAGGTAAAGCAAGTTCTGTTGAAAAATTATTTTTGCCATTCACCGTTATTTTATATAACATAATACTTGTTGAAGTTTCACATTTTGCGGGATTGATAGCAAGAAGATGCTCCAGATCCATGGAAGATCCGTGAAGATATAATTGGTGATACTGTGTAGTGCCTCGAGTTCTAAATACCCGATTCATCACGTCATTTTCTGGTCCAATCTTTAAAATAATATTCTAGCGGAAGAAATAACTGATATTCATTTTTGACAATATTAAATAAACTATAATGGTCGATAAAATTCGAATACATTTACGAAACAGTTCAAGATAACAAATCGAGCCATTAATTATACAAAATATTCGGCAATGCCATAATTTCTCAAATAATTGAAAATCTCAAAAATAACCAAAGTTTAGAAATATGGATCATCAAAATAAGATTCTCAATTATTTAACGACTATTGCCACAATTATCCATCATTTGCCACCCTCTCCGAAAACTGCAAATATTGTTAAAATAGATATGAGCATTTCATAGAAATATTCAGTAGACTCATCGCCAATTAATTAATCTACAATATAATTGAACACATAAATGCAGACTCTTTAGAAACATAGGGTGTGTGTAGTCTCTTCTTGTGCATTAAAACACGTGACTTCTCTTTGAAAAATCATAAGCTCTTTAAAATCATTGGGTGTGGGTAGTCTCGTCTCGTACACTTAAGGCACATAACTTATGTATAACATCATCATTTATCTTGCAAGATATTCTCTTCTTTCTTGCTCATGCATAAAAGCATATAAGTTATGACAAGTATAACAACATAAATATTTTCGAAGAAATACATTCTCATCTCTTTTCAAAAAAATGACTTTCACATAAGTCACATAACATACACATTCACATGCAATCATAATTTAAATCAATTAACAGGGATGCGTCTACCTTAAATTCAACGAGTGCAAAGTCGAGCGGGAAATGACTTCAATCCTTTAAATCTCCGTACGCTTCGTCTAACCAATTAGAAAAAAATAAGTTGAATTAGTCTTTTGAAATTTATAGTTTAAAAATGATAAATTATAATTTAGTGACTGAAATTGATGATTTGAAAGTTGGGGGGGGCTAAAATGAATGATTTGAAAGTTGAGGGATTAAAATGAATACTTTAAAAGTTGAGGGAATAAAATTTAAAATTTCAAAAATTGAGTTGAAGCTCAAAACGAATATTAAACTATAGGGCTGAAATAATTGATTTTTAAAAATGAAGTGGCTGATTAAATCATTTAAAAATTTAAGGACTGAAATTATAAGTTTTAAAACTAAAAGAGCTGAATTAAATCATTTTTCGAACTTGGGGACTAAGCTGCAATTTTTCCAAAAGTTCAAAATATACAAATATATACATATATACACATCTCTCTCTTCGCGAAATGAGAGAGAGCAGCAGGGGCAAGGCATACGAGGCTCTCATCCCCAAATCTGGCGCCACAGCCGACGGTTCTCCGGCGCAAGGAGGCGGGGAGTAGCGGTCAAGATGGGTTTAGGCATGTGGGGTTCTTGGTGCGAGGTTGGGCTTGAAAAATCGAAGCAAACGGGGCTCAAATTGGGGCGATTTTCGGCGAAAAAACTGGTCGAAGAAGCGGCGATCGAAGGTGAGTAGCTTGGTTAAGTTATTCTTTTGGGTTTTGGGTTTGATTTGGGGGTATTTCGAGTTGGGACCGAGGAGTGTGGTGTGCGAGTTTCGAATTTGGGTGCTGTGGTGGTTTGTGCAGGTTGGGGTGGTGGTGTTTGGATTGTGATGGAGGTAGCTATGGTGTATTGGTGGTGGCTGCGTTGGTGTTGCTGATGATGGTTCACTGGGGAGGTGGTGGTGGTGTCGAAAATGGTGGAATCCCATTTAGGCAGTGGTGGAGTCTGGTGGTGTGGTCTGCGTGTGGTGGTGGTAGGGTTACGATGAGGCAGGTTTGGGCAATGCTTGATGATGAAGGAGGTGGCGGTGCTGGGTTGGAAGTAGTGGCTGTTCCATAGTGAAGACGGTGGTGATGGCTGCATTGGTGGTTTGGGTTGTGCAGTGAACAAAATGGGTAGGGTGATGATGATGATGATTCATTAGGAATTCTTATCTTGGGGTTGCTGGAAATTGTGTTGAGAGGAGGCTGCTGCAATGAAGTTGAAATGGAGTTGGGAGGAGGCTGGATTGTCGTGAGAGAGAGAGGGAGAGAGGGTTGAAATGGGAGTGGGTTGGTAAAGTAGAGTTAGGGTATGGTATGGGATTGATGTGATAGGTGGAAGTTGGTAGTGTGAAAATCTTGACAAGCAATGCACGTAATTCGAAAAAAATCGTACGTGAATTCAACTGAGTCGAAAAACGAATATGATAAAATGGACTTGACGTAATTTGGGATTTAAAATGATTTTGAAAATAATAAAATTTTGAAAATTCGAAATTTAATTAAAAATCGAATGGACTTTACATTTCTCAACTTGATTAGACAAATAAGTTGCGGCGTAAACTTAAAAATGGGTGAGATCGCAACGACACAATTTTCATAATTTTAAAAATAATTATTTAATTGAATGAAAAATTCTTGGTCGCTACGTACTGCTTCTCTCGAGTCTTGACCTGCTCTTATATGGCTGGGTCAAGAATTTGCAACAATGATTATGATACTGAACAGCTGGGAGAAGAGCCTCTACAAAAGATCTTGATTGATAGGATTCTATTGGTACTGCAGAAATACTTTTGGCAACTGTAATATAGATCGCAGACTTTATGATGACATTATAGTCCAAAAAGAAGCTCAGCTTAAATCAAATGTTATACAAAAGAAGATTCGAACTGCATGAATCACAGTAAATATTTCCTTCCACGTGATTCATTTAGCTAGTCTGGAAGGATCAAAATAGAAAACTTGTTCCCCCAAGGAAAACTAACAATAATATAATAATAATAAATAAAATACATGAATTAAAACTGTTTTCCTGTGTCTTTACTCTCATTTTTTTCCACCTAATGTGGTTTAGGTGTTTAGCCAAAATTGGAAAAATTGTATTCATTGATTTCTAGACACAATTTGGATCTTTGCCTTGAAGACAATTAAGTGACAGAACATTGTTTTTTTCAACTGTCACTTTTTCCGTATCTTCTTTCCTTGGCGCTCTCGCGAACTTCCTTTCTCCAATCTTGATACTTCCTTCTGCAGTTCACAAAGGTAAGCCCTATTTGGCATAGCTTTCATAACTAAATATAAGCACGTAAAGGTAGCATGATGCATGTTACCTTCCTTAATCTTTTCTTCTGTTTTCGTTCTCCTTTGTCTTTCTTCTTGAACTTGATTGGCTTCTCCTGCCATGTTATGGAGAAACAAATTTATTCAGGTCGAGTAGCTTAACAGGAAACATATCCATTCAACCTTTTAATGAGCTCCCAGAGGCAGGATAACATACCTCTCCTGTAACTGGAGTTGCAGCATGCATCTCAGAATGAGTCTCTCCCTCTATCTGTCCTTTGCTGTTGAGCATAAGCTTGAGCCTCCCTTCTCTTAGTAATTTTTCAGAACGGGCATGTCTCTGTTAAGGACATGAAACAAAGTTTCTGTAAGAGAAGGTCATTTTGAGCATGTGAGAGAGTCAAAATGTGCTAGATACATTAATAGAATAGAGAAGCAAGACATGGAATTGCAGCCACTAGATGCTTCAGAGCTTTTTTAGCGACATAAAAATTATTCTCCTGAGTATCATTCAACATTTTACTACTTACATACATGAACAGACGTAGTATGTCTCCAACTCAGAATTTCAAGTAAAATTCTAGGGTTAAAACAACTAAAGCACGACAATCAGATATTCGTTCATTATATTTATGAGTATGAAACAAAAGAACACACTTATTGTTGCTTAGCCTAAGCACCGTAGATGTAATATAAGCACACCTGATAAGACTGGGAATCTAAATTCATAAAAATCCTAAAATGTCAAAAGAGAAAGAAAGTAAAACAAACCAAGCACATCTTTAACAAAAATATTCCAAGAAGCAAAACGATAATTTTGGATATAAAAAACAGACGGGGATTTTAGCCATTTAATTTTTATTCTAGCTAGTCAATCATGGGCAGAAGTATCCAGTATTATAAATGTATACTTCAGATACTTGTACACACAATAGAATGTTAAGAGAGGCCAACACACACTGTGTGTGTGTGTGTGTGTGTATATATATATATATATATGCATTGAGGACAAATATTATCAAATGTTGCATAGAAAAGAAAAACCCTCTGTAAGTGAATAATTGCCTTGGAGGTCAGATGCGCCTTTAGAGTCTCCTCTGACAAGCATACGATCCTAGGGCATAACATGCACTTGAAAACTGATTTTAATTTCAAGACATAGTGTGCTGCATCCAATGGGATTTCATCCTTCTCTTGACCGTGCTTTGTATTGACAGGTTCAGCATTGCCTTTGCCACTTGAATGACTTTTAGTGATGATTTGCATGTGATTTTGAGTTGTGATATCATCATCACTTGTTGGTAAACCTGCAAAAATAATGTAGTTGAACAAGAATAATGGCCGCATATGCAAGAAAGAAGGCTAAATATTTGAATAATATCTCCAACAATCAATAATTTCTTTTAGAGAAGCTTCAGAGCATTGTATAAGGCTATAAGCTACACGGGCTCGCATGGCTCTCTTGTGCGAGGAATAGGCATATTATCAAGCGTGGAGTTGTCGAAAGCAACATAAAACTAGTCAAGGCTCATCACAAAGTTATGGAAATGGTATAAGAATCCTTATGTTATTTCACACTACTCCATGAGATTATCTTTGAGGACAGCAAGTTCTTATTTCTTATTTAATTTTTCTTATTTTACACAAGTTTAAGTATCACCACAAATTTTTGCTGAACCAAATAAGCTTTCACATCATTGGAAGATTTGCATCCACATGGATTCATGGTAATAAAAAGCCTTTGTTTGGTAATTTGTAATAAACAACACATTTCCTCAAACCACTTTTTAACCACACATTTCCCCAATACACTTTTCAACCACATATTTTACCTATAAAACATCTAATTCTTTGTTTATAAACAAAAATCTTTTACCAAACAGAGGCAAAAAAATGCACAATTGGCAAGAAAAAATTGAGGCTACACCCATTATTCTTGAGATCTGAGTCAAGTAGCTACTTGCAGCATATGGCAAACCTGAATAACAATGTGATTGTATTAAATATTATAACAATGCTCCCATGCAGCCCACTAAAATTGCAAGCAATTTCTGTAAAAAAAAACCTATGCATTAAAATAAATTATTGATGCAACCCTGAAGCTTTGAGTAATATAACATGCATAAATAGTATTAATTACTTTACCAGAACCAAAAATCTATCGCAGATATACAAAATTCGTGAGGAAGAAAACTGGAACTTACAGGATCAAGATGGAGTTAGTATTAATGCAAGAAGCATATGGTTCCAGACTTCCAGTTGTACTAACATTCAACAACTCTAAAATCCCTCACAATTTTTTATACAAATGGCTTTCGTTTTTTATTCAAAGAACGGGCTATTGACAACACCTTAATGCGAACAGAGGGGAGGTACCAAAGAGAGGTGTCCGATAGAAAGTTACTTGAGCTTCAGTGGCTAAAGAGATCTATTAACCCTGGACAAAGAAGTCGTTATGGACAATAACCAAGTTTAATGTAGAAGGATTGAACTGTTAACTGATTTTTGGATTTGACAGTCTGAACTTTCTTAACCAGGAGTTTGGCTATTTTGCATTTGATGTGTATAGCCTCTTTTTTTTCATCACAAGAGGATAACAGAATGTCACTGAAGCTTTGCTACCATCATATAAGTACCATTCACGATACATACACAAAGGGCAAAAAAAAAAAAATACTATTTGAAACATCTCAGTGTTCAAAACTCTGCACCGTGTAATTAAGATAGTGCAAAAACAGAGCACAACAGACTAATCTTATATAACCAGAACACGCAAATCAAGGAACAGCCCATTCGTTCATGCCAAAAGAATTTGCATTAGTGTATATACCAATCCTAAATTCACTCTCGTGTAAGTGCAATGGATTATAAACCCCTGGATTGGAAAATATCCCAAAAATCTTTCAAAAAGCAAAGTAAAATACCCGATGAATCAAGATTAGCTTCATTTACTGAACTATCCTCACTTTCATATCCTGAAAGACGAAAAGAAGGCAAATGAATTCACCATAAATATATTCTATGAATTAAGTCATGTGGAGATTCAAAAACTAACCAATCTGATTTTCAACATTTGTCAAGAAAATTATGTAATAATAAATAAGCAGTACAACACTAAATGCATATGGAATACTACCAAGAATAGATTTTTACTACCTTATGAGTAATTATGAATTAATTTTAAAAGCAGAAATTCAATAATTTACGTAAAGAAGCCATCTCGAAGTTTCATCTCAAGAAATATACAAAAACATATTATTCCCAAAATTACGACAATAAGAGCATTTTCAGTGTAGGAGTTTTTGAGAGAATGTGTGGTTGAAAAGTATGTAAAGTGATGGTCCCATAGAAACATGTGGTTGAAAATGAATTTGAGGAAAATTTTAAAATTTTTACCTTTACCAAACACGCTCTAAATGGCAAGAAAATTGAATAACTATTGATATATAAATACCAGAAGAAGAAGAAGCTTCATTGTTCTCTTTCAATTCTGTAACCTCATTTTCCTCTTCATCTTCTGTTTCCTCTGTTGCCTCAACCTCTGCCTCTACTTCTACTTCCGAGTCAGAAGAAGAAGTTGATGAAGAATTAGATTCAGAGGGAACATCCCTGTTACCATGTTCAAGCTTGTAAAATCTCCTTTTGATCATTTTTTTTTTTGCCTCTTTTATTCTCAACTGCAAGAAATAAAGAAAAAAATAAACCCAAATTACTGAAGTTGTAAAACTCGTTGAAGAATAAAGTGACTATATAGTTACATATATTCTCAGCTGCCAAAGTTTCAGCTTCTTTTCATTAAATCCAACAAATTCAAAGGCAATGGGTTAGCTATATAAATTAAAATTTCATATTGAACCTATCTATTCGCTTTTACTACAAATGATAGCATCAGTTTTCTGAATAGATGAAAAAATAACGAAACCCTAATTACTTAGTGAAATCAAATGAATCCCAAAAACGACGGAGCAATTTGTATGCACCTATATACATAAACTCATTATTTCGAGTTCATGTACCCTGGAATTTCCTCAAAAATCAATAATTTCCTAGTGTAATTAGATTTATAAAAAGCCATGAATATTAACAAAAATTACAAGCATGAATGAATGTATTTACAGAAAAGTGCAAACACAGAGTAAGAGAGAGAAGACGACATGAAGAATGAAACGGCTAATTGTAACGTAGAAGCCGTAAAATGAGGAGGGTTTTGGTTACAAGTAAATACACCAAAACTTTGAGTTTTGATATTTGGTCCTCCATGTTTTAGCAAAAGTTCAAATTGACCCCAGATTTAAATGAGAATTTTGGATTGACTCATCCTTGTAGAATTAGAGAATTATGTGGAGCTCCCAAAAATTTAAAAGTTTGTCAAATCGGTCAAACCTATCTAAATTGACTAGAAATGAAATAGTCAAATTGCCATCTACCACTGAGTTCGCCATCTTGCCCATCCTCATTTTTCAGCAGATCCTATCGAATTTACCTAAAATTGCGTATGTCAAAAACTATATAAACCCTAAACCCAGCACACTTATTTCTATTAAGTTTCGAAAGAATCATCCAATTCCCTTTTCATTGCTTCATTTTTTTAATATATAAAGATAAAGAAAATGCGGCACTTCAAATGGCTGACACAGATTAGGAAGGATCCTGATCAATGGCGGTCAACGGGAACACTTTGGTGGCCATGTGCCTAGTGCATGCCGGCGTAGATATGATGTTTGGGGTTGTGGGTATCCCAATTACAATACTCGCGGATAGCGCCTTGGCTTTAGGGGTCCGATTTATTGCTTTTCACAATGACCAGTCTGCGAGGACACTTTGGTCACAATCTTCCAGCACAGTTGTCAATCATTTTTTTTAATCTTTTAATCTTCATTCACAATCCAAACCGTTGTATCCCTTCTAGTCAACTTAGTCAAATGTGAGGCAATTTTAGAAAATTCTTCGACAAATCTCCGATAGTAACCGACTAACCCAAGGAAACTATGGACTTCCGTAACATTAGATAGCGTAGACCGGTTCGAACTGTCTAAATCTTACTAGAGTCAACCTCAATGCCTTCAGTTGATACAATATGCCTTAAGAATGACGCTCTATTCAACAAGAATTCACCTATCTTAAATTTAACAAATAGTTTCTCTTCTCTTAAGTTTTTTAAGTATCATCCTCAAATGTCTTTCATGTTCTTTCTTGGTCCTCGAATAAATCAATATTCATCAATGAAGATAGAGGTGTCAAGACGGATGGACTGACCGGACCCGTGAAAATCGACGTCGCAAAAAAAATAAGTAAATAGGTCACATTTGATAGTTGTGTGAGTCGTGACCGTTGGCAACGGTCACACAACTATCAATTGGACCGTTTCAAAAATTTTTATTTTATTTTTTCATTTTCTTCCTATAAATACCCTATAATTCAACTTCGTTTTCACACCAAAATCGCTCAACTCTTCTACTCTCTAATTTTAGTCCAAACTCTCTACAATTATACAATTACATCTCTCCAACTTTCATTATATAAATTTACATTTCAATTTTCAATCTCTCAATTTTTCATTACATCTCTAATATCTCAATTCTAACCATTTATACAATTATACACATTTTATTTTCAATATTCTTATCGCCTACCTACACTACAATTATTCACATTTTATTTTATATTTCAAATTTTCAACATACAAAAGAATGGATCCCGACTAAAGGTTTGTTGAAGAATTGTTCAATGGTCCACTAGGATTTGGGGGTGAGGCCCATGACTCAACGCCACAATCTCACTCTCACTTCAACGATGAATTTGTCAGTCATAACAACATATCAATTCCAAAAAATATTGAAGAAGATACAGGTAATCAACGAATTGATTTAGATGTTATTGAAGATGTTGATGGTCAAATTTTAGAAAATGATCCCAATCTTCCGGACGCAAGAGGGAAGCGAAAAGCTGGAAAAGACAAGAAGAAAACTGCAAAGTGTTGAGATCACTTTAAATTGATCTTAACTGGGAAAACAACCGACTGAATAGAAGAGTTCAAAGCAGTGTGCAAATATTGTGCATAACAATTGGCATGGCAAAAGGGTATTGGTACTACACACCTCAATCGTCACTTTCGCAAGTGTGTGACCAAACACAGGTTATTTGAATTAAATTAAAGTCAATTACAAATTTGGTTCATCCGCTAGTGATTCTGTTGCTAGATCTACACTTTCAAATTGGATGTATTCCGAAGAAGAGAATTGAACTGGCTTGGATCAATTCGTTGCGGGGGTGGAGTTATCACTAAGCATAGTGGACAACAAACACTTTGTTACCTATATCAAATTTTATCTTCAACCTAGGTATGTTGGTATTAGTCGAAACATTCTGTGTTCTGATACTATAGAATATTTTATTAAAACTAAGAAGCAATTAATAGTCGATTTACGTAAATATGGTGGTATTATTTCTCTTATTTCCAATATTTGGGAATGTATTAATAAAAAAGGTTATATTACTGCAACTGCACACTACATTGATTTACTTTGGGTTATGCATAAAAAGATTATTGCTTTTAAAATTATAGAATTTCCTCATAAATCAAGCAACATATTTAATGTTATACTACAAATTGTTAAAGAACATGGTTTTGAAAGTAAAATATGATCATTTACTTTCGATAATGCTAGTGTAAATAAGTCTGTGGTAGATAAATTATGTGGAATTCTTAATCCGAAATTTGGTGATTTTTTATTCCATGTTAAATGTGTTTGTCATATTTTAAGTTAATTGTTCAAGATGGAATGGCATTAAAGATCAAATGGATAAAATTAGAGATGCATTAGTGCACATAACTATATCACTGAGTAGAAAACAATACTTTGAAGAGATGTGTTCACAATGCGGTAAAGATGCTAAGAAATTTATGACGACGTAGGCCATAGGTGGAACTCTACATATTTGTTACTTAAATCATGTGAAGTTTATGAACACATAATAATCGAATATTATAACAGTAGAACACTTAGGAACGAAAATGATTCTCTATTAATATAATCGGATTGGGAAACTGCTTTTAAAGTCAAAATATTTTGACAAATTTTTAATCCAACCAACATATTATCTGGGGTATATTACCCAACTAGTTCAAGAGTTCTTGAACGTCTTTATGTTATTGTAAGAACTTTTTATAAATATAGAAATGACACATTTTACGTTGACATGATAATTGCTATGGAAATAAAATTTAGAAAATATTGGGAAGATTTACCTATATTATTTCCCTTAGCATGCGTAATGGACTCGCGTTACAATTTAAAATGTACGAAATTTCTTGTTTCAAAAATCAGTAATGCGTTGATTTTGGATACCCTATCACTTATAATAATTTAGAAATCATGTTAGGAAGCATATATAACGCATATGCAGCACGATTAGAAACTAATGTTAATTATACACCATCTGCACCATCACGTGCCACTACACTTAAAGATGACGAAGTAGAATTATTAGATCTAATAGAAGAAAATTAGTCTAACACAAGGAGCTTCTTGTTATAGTATATCTCCTAGTTGTCATAATTAATTGGGTCCACTTGAAATACCTGAAGAATTGAAAAATTATTTTCAACAAAATTTACTTAGAAATGTGGAACTTACTGATTCTTTAGAATTTGATTTATTTGGATTTTGGCAAACAAATGAATGGGCATATCCAATTTTTTTCGCCGTAACAAAAAACTTACTAATACCTCAAATTAACACGATAACTTCGGAGTCTGCTTTTAGTGCAGGTAAAAAGGTTTTATCAGAAGTCAGGAGCCAACTCAAATAAGATATTTTGGAAGCGTTAATGTGTGTCAAAGATTGGCAAGATGCACATTTTCACATTCAAAATAAGTATGCCGAAATTGCATGCAGTTCAGTAAATGATATTTAGCTTTAAACTTTTAATTTCTTTATACAAAATACTATTTTGATTTTAAAAAAAAAAATGTAGGCGCAACAAGTTGTCAGTGTACAATTTTAACTCTGCCTACTAAAAAACTCAATTATTCAAGTTAGTAGCCGATCCCAAGCTCGAAAAAAAAATGAGGATTTTAATTTTTAAACTTTTTAATTTAAATTTATTTACTCAATTCTAGTTTTTGTCTTTTCGAAGTATAATTGGAGATTAGAACAATTGAACTTATAATTCATTCTCATTCATTAACATAGTAACATTACTTATTATTTATTTATTACACAACTACTTATAAATTTATGAATATATTATTATATAATAAATATTCAAGATTTCAAGTATTTTAACTTAACTTTTGAAATGAAAAAAAAAAAAAAAAAAAAAATCGTAACTGGGTGAGCCACTTGTTTGACCCGAGCTCTTGGCTCGGCTCGGCTCATCAAATGCCAGCTCAACTTAGCCCATTGCCAGCTCTACGTCCAGACTCCAAAATCTCCAAAGTCCAAACTGTTTACCTACTTAATTTTGAAGAAACACACGTTACTTGAAAAGAGAACTCCCTAAAAACTACTTATAAGCAAATTCTCACGTCACCTAGATTATAGCAAAACATTTGTGGAATAGATTAAATCTTCATTATGCAAGTTGCAACAATAGTAATTAGTATGAATAGGGCCACAAGATAATTGGGGAGAATGAGGAAAATACATTAGCAAGCTGTATAGTAGTAGCATATTGAGCAAGAAAAGATTACCAGTTCAAGTTAGAGCTACCTCACATGCTAATCACTGCAACTGCAAGTCTTCAATGGAACCATAAGGATTTGAAAAGGATGGCGTAATTTTTTGAGTTGTCTAATGGAAAATCATACAGTGACGAATCAAGAATCCCAACTAGAGAGGGTAATGATTGAATGAGTGTTAAACATGTTGAACATGTATTTTGGCATTTTTTTATTGATTTTGCATAAGCCAGTGGTGTCCAGCCTCTTGTTTTGCACACTTTGACTGGTTAGAAATTTCTAATACTGAAGAGCTTTCGACAATCATCCTTTCAATATTAAAGTTTCCTTTCAATATCAATAAATGAATAAAACTTAAAACAAGTCTAAATGAGCATAATTGTACTGCATCCGGGTGCCTTTTCTAACCCTTTATTTGAGAAGACCACTCTAACCCCTTCGGCCTTTTGCCATTTTTCAGAAGCTGCATATATATTTGAGAGAAGTACATAATGTGCATCATCATTCGAAATACAACTAGAAATTAGTTTTCCAGCCAATTCTAACACGCGTTCAGCCATAACTATATTAGAATAAATACGACACGCCCCAAGTAGAGCCCCCAGAACTGTATCATTTGGTTCAATCGGCATCCCTTTGACTAAATCAAATGCTTCTTGCAACTTACCAGCCCGTCCCAAAAGATCAACTAGACAACCATAGTGCTTGATGTTGGTTGTTAATCCATATTTTTCCATCTTATAGAATGCTTCTAAACCTTCCTCTACCAGTCCCCCATGCGCACAAGCAAATAAAACAGACAGAAATGTAACCTCATCAGGCTTTACTTCGGATTTCTCCATTCTGCTAAAGAAGTCTACAGCTTCCCTACAATGACCATGAATGGCAAATCCTGATATCAAAATGTTCCAAGCAACATCGTTTTTGAATGGCATTTGTTCAAAAATCAATCTTGCCTGGCTCAAATCCCCACATTTTGCATACATGTCAGCTAATCCATTAAGAACAAACTTATTTAATTCAATGCCTTTCGATACAATCATTTTGTGAATTTCCTTACCCACATCCAATAATCCCAACTGAGCACAAGCGGATAAAATACTCACTACTGTAACTTCGTCAGGCTCAAAACACTCAACTTGCATTCTGTTGAAAGCCTTCATTGCTTCCTCACACATCCCATTTTGCACGTAACCAGAAATCAATGAATTCCAAATAACCAAGTTCCTCAAACTCATCCTATCAAAAATCCCTCTTGCCTTGTCAACGTTACCCATCTTAAAATACCCAGTTATCATCACTGACCACACGTAAAAATTCTTTTTTGTCATTTTCTCAAACATTTCCTTCGCAGCCTCCATATTCCCATGACTAGCATACCCATCAACCATCACTGTCCACGTCACCACAGTCTTTAACCCCTCCGGAACGTTGTCAAAAACCTGCCTTGCCATCACCATATCACCACTTTTTGCATAACCATCAATCATCTCATTCCAAGTAACCGACGTTTTTCTTGCCATCTTCTCAAACAACGAATTAGCAGACTTTATGTCACCATTCTTTATATACCCTCCTATCATCGCATTCCATGTCACAGCATTTCCATCAGACATAAAATCAAATACTTTACGCGCAGTCACTACATCTCTACATTTCCCATACATATCAACCAAAGAAGTTCCCACCATTACATTAACTTCCACTCCTAACTTAATGGTTTCACAATGCAATGCCTGGGCAAAGCTAAGCATAGAAATTGATGCACAAGCTTTGAGCACTAAAGGGATTACACCCAATATGACGTTGCTACTTCCGCGGTTCTGTTTGTATATTAAAATGGCCTCTCTAGGTTTCTTCTGAAAGATCAAATTTCGTATACAATAAGACCAACATGAATTTAAGTTCTTCGGGAGACTCTTATTCATTTGGGTTTCTTTTGGGTTTCAAAAGGTTTGATATATGAAATCTTGTTGAAAAACCCAAAATAAGCTTCCTTTGTAGTTTGTACAAATATTTTCGTCGAACCTAAACTTCTTTCTATCTGCATTATAATTCTTGTAGTATCAACTCAAATTCTTGAAGACTTATTTTTCCCATAATCTTTTGCTTAAGCTGAACAAAATCTTTGATTACAGAGAAACCACCAACCCAGAAATCAGTCCTCTTTTTTCTTGGTTTACAGTGAAGCATATTGTTCCTGAAGAGAAAATGGTTTATTCTTTACCAATTCATACTGGTGGAGATGAAGGTAATTATCAGACACTGTACACACACAGAGATTGTTTATGCAAATTTTAATCGTCTTGTTCATCTTTGTAGGGAGATCGAGAAGTATTTTGGATGCGAATTTACGTGTTTGGAGAGATAGAATAGAAGAAGTTAGGATCAAGGAGAGACTGGAAAGATGCTGCGTAGCTAAGCAAGGATGGAATTATATGCCTACGTAGACTTACAGACGCAAAAGAGATGAAGAATCGGTTCAACTTCTTCAACTTATAGGAATGGTTGGTAGAACATTTGGACTAACAATTTTCAGTGGTTCTTTTTGCCTCTACATTATTTCACTTTTGGTTCGTATGGGTTTATGAAGACGTTCACCAGCAATTCCAAAAAGCATTCAAATCATCTATAAAATAATTACCAATTCACCGAGATAATGAAGGGCACTTCAAACACAAGGTGAGTACCAAAAACATTTTTAAATTTAGAAGGATAGAGTTTTGTGCACCTTTTGGCCGTTATTATGACCATGTAACAAGTAGTCCCTAGACAATTTTGACTACAATTTTTTTCTATTGTGAGCTCACTCACTTGGTTTATCTTCTAGACAATCAGACAGCAGTGAACAATTTCTTATTTGAAAACAGGTCATCCTTGTTTATTATCGATATATCATAGAAAAATTAACATTCACTTTTCACCGCAATGTGGTTTGACATTTTTCCACCTCAACACGCTTTAATTCAAGTACGCCGGTCCCCAATGCCCCATTTCCACTCACTTCTTTCATGACTTAAAAGTAGACTCATTTCTTTCTTAACATGGGATAAATAACTTTTGAGAAAACTTGCACCTTTCCAAAATTTTCAAAACATTTGCCTTCCCAAGTTCGATGATAATGCATGATTGTCGATGCAATGACATGAGAACAAGCATGCTTAAACATTTATCTAAATAATACATACTTATATAAATCCACATTATCCATTCAACTTTGAAAAAAATTGGGTAAATTTACTTACCTAACGTCCTTAAGTTTACTTTCTGGATTTGCAAGTAGAAGAGTTTCGGATGCCTGTGACGTAAATGTACCAAAAATCTTATTTATATCTCCATTCATTAAATAAAATATAACTTCAATTCAAAATCCCATATCCATCATTCTTTTAACACTAAACAAGCTACAAAATGAATTTTCTTTCCCTTTTCTTTCTTATGGTCATTTATACCAAGCAAGGCATTATGGTATATCAAATACATTCATACCATACTCAAAAACAAGAGATTGAATTTCAAGGGAAAAATTTGGAACTTAACTTATCAATTTACACAAAACCCAAACTAGTTAAAATATGATTCAGCCTAAGAAATATCAAATTTTTAAATCCTTAAATTGCATAAACAAAATGAAATCATAATTGTAGTCACAGTTAAATCCTAAAATCAGCCAAAACAATCTAATTCTAAAAGCTTCAAATCTGAAATATATATACACGTGTGTTCGTGTGTGTGTGTGTGTGTGTGTGTGTGCGCGCGTGCGGGTGTGCGGGTGTACCGTGTGACGCGTGTGTGCGAGTGAGGGAGAAGGTAAGAGGGGAGGGTGGCTTACCGTTGGGGGAGTGGTGGCCGGCGGTGTGGGGGATTGGTGGTGAGAACTGAAACCGGAGTAAGGGAGTTGAGAGGAGTGGCTGCCGTTTTCTTCGAGAGAGGAAGGTGGGGGAGTGAACGGGTTGGGGGGTTTCGGGTAGGTTTAGATTTTAAGTTTTGTAAATTGTAATAGTCCCTACACTACCAGGTAGTGTGAGAATTTAGCCCGAGAAAATGCTACTAAACTTTCCCCCAATTTTAATTAAATGTAATTTAAGCCACATACAACTTAATTAAGTAGAAATTATCAACTCTTGAGAATAATAATTACAATTAAATAATTCATAATGACATTAACAGAATATTTGCGTTAAGTTCAAGAATGCATGTAAAACGAAAAATGGTATCACAGAAAGGGGTTGTTATTTGATGAACATGAGCTAGTTGCCACTACTGAAAGGTCACTGGATATGGCATTGGTGTTTGGTGCTTGGCTTAACTAGTTGTTGCATTTTGGGGAGCCACCCAAGTGATCAAAGGATGTGAAATTTATACTTGTTGTTCGTTAATGTGTGTAAAGACGAAATTGAGGTGAGAAAGTTATCTTTGGACATCTTTGGGGACGCAAAAGATGTATGGGAGAAGTTATATAAGGAGATTAAGGATGATCCGTTTTGTTTTGGGAGGAGTCACCCTTGGGTCGAGGCAATAGAGAATAAGGTTCCATGTGGCGAAAATGGAGGTACAACTAGAAGGAGGTAGTGCCCTTTAATTTTTTTGACACCTATGAAGATTATTAGAGCATCTCTAATGGTTTATTACATATTTTGATTTATGTGACAGTTAAATAGATAAATATCCTACTTATGTTAATAAAATATATATATATATATATCTACATATAATAATAGGATAACCGTCACCATTTTTACGCACACACTTTCCCGCCCAAAATCTATATCTATATATAATTAAAGATAATTGAGATTTTGGTTAATTTTGACGGGAATCAATTTTGACTGAAATCTCAGTTGAAAAGAGAATATGATAACAACATGGTTCAAGCCTAATCTCCACTACCCCATTTTCCCATAACTTCCCACTACAAACAATGCCCAGAGACGGTTCCCTTTCAACTTCTCTCGGAGTCTTGGTTAAAGAAGACGAGGCATATATTTTCTTCTACTATAATACTCTACAAATCGATGCAAATCTTTCACACTACGCAGCCGCGTTACTATAATTTTCCCACCCTAACTTAACTGGAGTCCCAAAACCCCTTAATCTATTGCTCTCCTTCCTCTTCGACTCTATCCTTCCTGTCTCTAAAATCTGGCGAAAGTTATAGCAGAGATGTGTAGTGGTGATTTGGTGATGGTGGTGTGGTTTTGATGGCAGTGATTTGGTGATGGTGCGGTTGTGATGTGTCAATCGTGCGGGTTCAAGTGATAATAACAACGGTATTCTTGGGTTAGCTTTTGGAGCAATTAATTAGCATATAATTATTCTGCCAATGGTAGTTTATTGACTTCCAATTGATGATGTAATAGATTTTCACCATGGATGGATGCTGATTGTTGTCTCTTTCAAAGGCAATGACTTAGTCAAGAGTTGGAAGTGTCCTTGGGTCACCATTGTGGTAGATTATATAGCCCCAAAATTCAGACAGATATTGGAGGGGAACTGCAACTCATCCTCTGGACATTTCCAAGAGGATACAAGAGTAGATTATTGTGGTGGAAGAAAAGGAACAAACTTGATAAATGCCTTTGTAAATTTTTATGGTACTCCCTTCTAGGAATACATTTTTCTTGTGAATCAAAGGAGGGTGCTGTCCAATTTCTTTGATTTAAATTACAGAAATAAGATTTTGATCGAATTTTAGTTTGCCTTGAATCCTTTCCTTATGGTAAGAAATAAATGCCAACTTAGTTATGTTCACAGTTGGGGAAATCTTAGATTATGGAACCAAATTTTACTAGCATTGATAGTTTCGTATAAAACAACTATTTTGTGTAGTTCTACAAAGTTTGAGTACTATGTATGCTAAATTAAATGCCTTACATTTTTAGTTTTGCATAGATTGTTCGGCTCCGTAATTTATACTTCCATTCTTGGTTTTCTCTACTTACTTCGTGATTTAACTAGGAAGATTTGAATTAGAATTTCATTTTTATTGGCTTTAGAATAGAAGGAGCTATGACCACTTGACCAGTTGATTAGAGAGGTAAAAAGTTCCAGTCTTTCTAGATAGTAAAGGGAACTCATAATTTTGGGAAAACGGTTGTCCTATCAAGGAAATGGAGTAAGGAGATTGTAAAATATCTGTCGTTATCATATTTAAATTTAAATAAATTTCCCCATTCACACACGCACAAATGTTTTGTGCACTGGTTTCAATTTTGTCTGACCTTTTGTCATTACGTAGACTTTCCATTGACCCTTCTGGTGCTACAAAAATAAATATTACGAATTTTGATTCAACATGTACTGGTTGTTCACCAAAACATCATTTAATATATGATTGCCTTCTAATAATTCAACTAAGCAGGATCTCTTAACTTATTCTATCAAGGAATTTTAATTTTATTCTTTGGTGACTGGAAATAAAAGCAAAATAAATATTTGTCATGAAAGCACTAAAGATGGTGTGGGATCTTCCCCAAGTCATGGAAGCAGCAATCATTTTCATGCTTGTCACGCTCTTTTGGTTAGCATTCGGGTCCTTTGGTGTTGCTGATGTTTTGGAATTCAAGGTTCTGGAACCAGTAACAGGTAACCAAATTCTGGTTTTCAAAAGATTATTATAGGGGATATTATTGGTGAGAAGTTCATCTAAACATCAGTAAATCAATTTCATGGGTAGAAGTTGCTTGTGATGCATCATGTGGATCATTTAAGGATTATTTTTGTTAACCACTTGAAAACTGTTTTGCATCATTTATTGGCCTTTTAAAATATTTATGTTGTTTCTATAGATTTTTAGAAATTGGTAAATATTGAGAATTTTGATTCAACATGTACCAGTTGTTCATCAAATCATCATTTAATATATGATTGCCTCCTAATAATTCAGCTAAGCAGGATCTCTTATCTTATTCTACCAAGAAATTTAATTTTATTCTTTGGTGATTGGAAATATAAGAAAAATGAATATTTGTGTTTGGTTAAATAATAAATGAATTTTCTGTCATTATTTCTGGATCCTCGTTTCTACTCATTCAGTGACGAGTTCTTCTTTGCAGTAAAGGAGGTCTCTTTACTTCACCAGATAGCCAAGGCCAGCATAACCTCTTTCAATTTGAATATGTGCAAATAATTTATTACGTCTTTTTTGGGAAAAGTAAAAAACTATGGGTTGATTGAATATGCAATGCAAATAAACCTACCGCCAAAACTATTAATTGAATTTTTATTTTTTCTCTTCTTATTTAATGTTGAAGATATAAGAATTAAATTTTTTTTCCATCAGAGGAGGACAATTTATGAAAGTTCAAACCATCATGAATCCTCACGTGCGTTTGATAAGTAGAGAAATGTTTAGATCGTTGAATAAATTGCTTTCTTTCTGGATAATTATTTGTACATGCACAGAATATGGAAATGATGAGGATTTAGTGCAAAAGAAGAATGTGAGATTTTCCGATGAAGTGGTTGAACTATCATGGAGTGATAAAGAACAATACAAGAAGTATTTATCGAAGTTGAGCCAAAGTGAGGATGAAAATAGCTAGTTTCATGTACCAGCCAACTCCAAGACATCTGGCTTTGTTGTGTCTAACAAGTTCATACATTTGCAGCTTTTTCTACCGCTGCTTTAACATATGTGGATATCTTACAATCCCCACTTCTTCTAATCTTTATTCTTTGCATTATAGGAGAAAAAATAGATGATTATGGAAGAGTTGCTAAAATTCTTTACTTTTTTTTTTGTTTGTGCATATAACAAACATCTAATATGGGCTAGGTTTCGAAAAGAAAAAAGAAAAGAAAATATCTAATATTGGGTGATTCTACATGAATTTGTAAATATTTTTAGCATGCAGAATGACCCTTTTCGAATGCTTTTTTCTCATTTAAGTTGAGAGCTAAGATTATTAATGATTGAAAGTCAGTTCCAAAATGTTGAATAAGTAATTTTTTTGGCACTCACTTTTTTTTATTGATTTTTTTCTATTATTTTGTATTAGTACATTATACTTTGTCAAATGGAATATGTCCATGCATCGCACGGGTGTGAAACTAGTTCTTTCTAAATCAGAAAACTTTTACCAAAAAATTAAAAAACAAGTACTAAATATAATTAATAAAATTTGGTATTAAATGAAAGTTACTAATAAATGTGGGTCATTAATATGTATGTATGTATGTACGAAGTTTTTATAAAATATATGTAGTCAATACATTAAAAATTAAATTTAATCAAAAATTAAAATATAATAAAAAAATTGGTGATGAATATAAATAAAATTTAAACAAATTTAATACAAAAAAATTAATTAAGCGCCAAATTTTAATATGCGTGAATATTTTTCCCCTACTTTGATTAGTATTGTCTTTTTTTTTTTTTTAAATTTCAAATTCGATAACATTTTGTAATAAAATATTATTTGTTCTACACTTTTTATTTGATATGATTGTATAATCAACATATTTTCATGAATTCCAAAAAAAAAAAAAATGTTTTGAGTATCGTGCAATACATTATCATTTATTTAATGTGTGTGTGTATTGAAATTTTTATAAAATATATGTAATCAATACATTAAAATTAAACTTAATCAAATATTAAAATACATAAAAAAAAAGAAAATTTGTGATGAATAAAAATAAAAATAAAATAAATTTAATACAAAAAATTTAATTAAACGCCAAATTTTAAGACACGTGGGTATTTTTTTCCTACTTTGATTTGTGTTGTCTTTTTTAAAATTTCGAATTCGACAATATACTATAATAAAAATATTATTTGTACTATATTTTTTATTTGATATGATATATAAATAACATTCATTAATTCCCAAAAAAAAAAAAAAAAATTCTTGAACACTGTGCAAGACATTATCATTTCTTCAATATGTATTCATGTGTGTGTGTGTGTTATATGTAATCAATATATTAAAAATTAAACTAAATCAAAAATTAAAACACATTAAAAAGAAAATTGGTGATGAATATAAATAAAATTAAAACAAATTTAATACAAAAAAAATTAATTAACCGCCAAATTTCAAGACGCGTGGGTATTTTTTTCCTATTTTGATTAATGCTGTCTTTTTAAAAATTTCGAATTCAATAATATATTTTAATAAAATATTATTTGTAGTATTTTTTATTTGATATAATTGTATAATCAACACATACTTTCATAAATTCCAAAAAAAGAAAATGTCTTGAGTATCGTGCAAGATATTATCATTTCTTTAATACATTAAAAATTAAACTTTAATCAAAAATTAAAATATATTAAAAAGAAGTTTTCTTTTGTGTGTGTATTGAAATTTTTATAAAATATATGTAATCAATACATTAAAAATTAAACTTAATAAAAAATTAAAATACATTAAAAAGAAAATGGGTGATGAATACAAATAAAACTAAAACAAATTTAATATAAAAAATTTAATTAACCGTCAAATTCAAGACGCGTGGGTATTTTTTTCCTATTTTGATTAGTGTCGTCTTTTTTAAAATTTCGAATTCGATAATATATTGTAATAAAATATTATTTGTAGTATATTTTTTATTTGATATGATTGTATAATCAACATACTTTCATAAATTCCAAAAAAAAATGTCTTGATTATCGTGCAAGATATTATCATTTCTTTAATATGTATATGTATGTGTGTGTGTGTGTATTGAAGTATTTATAAAATATATGTAATCAATACATTAAAAATTAAACTTAATCAAAAATTAAAATTGGCGATGAATACAAAATAAATTAAAACAAATTAGTACAAAAAAATTAATTAAGCGTCAAATTTTAAGACGCATGGGTATTTTTTTTTATTTGATTAGTGTTGTATTTTTTAAAATTTCGAATTCGATAATATATTATAATAAAATATTATTTATACTATATTTTTTATTTGATATGATTGTATAATTAATATATTTTCATGAATTCTAAATCATTATCATGGATAGAAATCTCATGCATATGCATCGCACTGGTGGGATATTAGCAGTCGTAGATAATGAAATTTAAATCTTATCACCAATGGACATTGTCTACAATTTTTTATGAGTACATGTGTCTTCAATAGCACCATTTTCTTATATTAAATAAATGAATAAATTAGCATTTGCCTAGTCACTTTTTCTAACACGTTATCTATACCTGGATATAGGACCAGATAATATGTCACCCACATCAGCATCATATAAGCATGAAAAGTAACCATTGTAGATGAAATTTTTAAATCATTATTTATTTTTCTTATGTGGCAATAATTTTTTTTTCACAATTTATAAATCATTAGAGATGCTCTTAGGGATGCCATATTGGGATGGACGTTGGTCACTCCATACTAGTACAAACAGAGCTGCTTCCATACTAGTTTATGAAGGAGCTAATACCATGGACATTGGTTGCTCTGTACAGTCGTACTAGTACAGTCTAGAGATGGCAAAAAACCTGACCCAAACGTGACGAAAAAAATCTGCACCCTAAGTCGGCAGGGCGGATTCGAGGGACTCAAGTGGGCACAGGGCGGGGCGGGTTTTGGCTCCCCGACCCGAACCCACCCCAAATAATTAATTAAAAAAATAAAGGAAAAATACATTAAAAAATTGAACGAAACGGTGGGGTTGACCCGCCCCGAAATTCGCATGACGAGGCACGGGTCGTTGGTACTAGCCTCGTTACCATCACAAGGTACAGACGGAGCCTAGAACAAGGTTGGATGCAGGGACTTCGGGGACAATGGGGGTTGGTATCGGGATTTGGGTACAGTGTGATGGAAGTAGAGGCCTGTTACCTTCATTGGGAGTGCAATATTTTTCTTGGTGCATCTTATTGTAATCTGGCCAGTTCTATAACAACACTGTGTCCTTTATATTTTATGTTTTACTGTAATCACTTGCAATGTTCTTTTTTTATGATGAACAAGAAGTGTATAGGAAATAGAGTTCAACCTGATTTTCTCTTTTAAGTTTTATACTGTCTTCTATCTTCCCCTTCAATCCCAATTTCCCTTCTAATTGAAACACTTTTTTGTAACATTTTTCTCCCAGAATGCAACTTCTCATGCTTCTTTGTTGAAGGATGTTTCCTAACTATGAGGGAAATCTCCAAATACACAATCCCATATGCTGTGATGGTTTAGTAATTTCCGTCATCTATTAAACTTTTGTATTGTGTAAAAAAAATGCGACTTGATAAGTGCATTTTATGCACTTACTTATGTGCTCAAATTATGATTTTATATAGTTGTTTGAGAGTAAATGCTACTAATTTGTCTATCATTTTTATATATTTCAGTTCTATCTCGAAATCGAGAGAATGAAGCAATTGGAGAAAATAACGAGCAAAAAGGAAGGAAATTGGACCAAAAGTGAGCAAAGTAAGAGTACTGGATGCAAAACATGGATAAAGAAGGAGATCAGTGGAAGAAATTCAAAGAACAAATGAGGAAGTGAAGAATCAAAAGAAGAAAAGATGAAATCGAAGAGTTTCAGAAGTATAGGGATCAAAATGCTTCAATCAGAAGATGAGGACTTGAGGTGAAATAAAGTATGAGGACCAAGTTGCAGAAATTAAAAGATAAAAATTGTTGCCAGACTTTACAACCGTGCGTCCGCATGGTTGAATACCCCGTGTGGTCGCACGAACTGAAAATTTGGCGACTGAAAGACATGTTTTTGAGTCTACGTCATCAACAATTTCTACCATGCGGTCGCACGGTAGTCCCTACTGGGCCACTGGTGGGCTTTTTACGCGAATTCTGATAAAATTCAACCCTTTTTCGCCTAGGTCAGGGGGATACATATAAATAGAACATGTTGCACGAATTTTGGGGACTCTCTCTTGACCTAATACATTCAACAGCATATACAAGTTTTGGAGAGGGAATTCGTGGAAGAATCATCATCAAAATCTCAAATTTTTCATATTCTAGGTGATGGAGTTTCTTTATATTTGTGGTTTGATATTAACAATGTATCTAGGCTAAAATGTCATAGTGTTGGGATTATGATGAAGTCTTAGAATCTTATTTTATGCTTTGGTTTATTTAATTTTATGACAATTGGTATTTTGAGTAATTGATTCGTACTTAGTTTCATCTATAATTTTGATGCATGAATTATATGATGTTTGTGGTGACTTTCTATGTTCGAAAGAGTAGAATTTTGTTAGACTTGAATCAATTGTCATAGGGTTCGATAGGGATAGAAATATACCACTAAGTCCTATGTGATCTTTTCATGTTCATGTTTGTTTAATGTTTTTCTAAATATTTGCATTCATTATAGAAATATAGGTGGATCGTAATTAGAAAAAAACTTAAATCTTGTTCGAAAGAGAGATTTAGGCATTATAGGAACATTTATCTTCAATAATATACCTTGTCATGAATTATTTAAACCATAGTACGAAATATCGATGCTAAGATGGATTCTAAATCCTAGCACTTCATTCACATATATTTGTTAAACAAATTTTGAATTCCCATTTAGTTGTTTTTGTTCAATAATTTTAGATCTATTTGATAATTTAGTCCAATCATTTATGATACTATATAAACCACTTTACATTTACTTGTTTCGGTTAAGGTTAATAATATAAGAAAATAAGTCTACTCAATCCTTGTGGGAACGACATTCGGACTCAATTCCATTTTAGAATTTTATTACTTGTTCGATACCGTACACTTGCAGTAAGTAAATTACGCAACAAGTTTTTGGCGCCGTTGTCGGGAATTGTAGTCTAGATTTATTTCTAGGTTATTTTCACTAATTGGAACTTTTAGCTTTATTTAAATTTTTCTTCTTTATTTCAGTTCATACATTTTCTTTCAATTGTTTCTCTCATGTTTTTGCATGCGAAGTTCGAAACACGGTGATTTTTTAGAAGTTGATCCGAAAATCGAACGCACTTTTCATCACAAATTAAGAGAGGCAAAATTAGCAGAAAAACAACAAAAACAGCAAGATATGACAAAGAGCTTGGAAAATCAAGATTTGCAAGTGCAAGATGAGGGGACCATTCTAGTTGGGGACTTTTGACTCTGCAAATAATTTAAAATCAGTCAAGTATTGTCTACCCTCCTTTTGGTCAGCCAAACTTCCAGTTAAAAACAAATGTTATCCATTTGTTTCAAAATGGACATCAATTTTATGGAAGAGCTGATGAAAATCCACACACTCATATATCGAGATTTTTAGAGCTTTGCCAACACTTCAAGTATTAAGGGATATCAGATGATGCCATCAGACTTCGTCTTTTTCCACTTACTCTGAGAGATAGAGCTTTGGAATGGTTAGATTCTCGTCCTACAGCTAGCATAACTACATGGAATGATCTGGCTCAGAAGTTCTGTACAAAGTTCTTCCCACCAGTCAAAATTGCAAAGCTCAAGCATGACATATCAGTATTTCAAAAACATGATGCATAGTCATTTGATGAGGCATGGAACATATTTAAAAACAAGCTCAGGAAGTGTCCTCATCATGGGATTTCGAGGGGAGTGCAATTACAGTACTTCTACGCAAGTCTGCTTCCTCAATTCAAAAGTCTAGTAGACTCATCATCTAATGGGTCACTTTCTACTAAGACTATTGATGAAGCATTAGAGTTGTTTGAAAGAATTACTAATACAAATGCAATGTGGACTTCGAACCGAGTACTCCAAAGGAAACCTGCGGGAGTTTATGAGGTGGATAATTATACCGCTTTATTTGCAAAAATAGACTCGCTAGTAAGTAAGGTTGAAAGCATAGCAATGACTGGAAATCCAATGAAGAATGCTAGTTTTCGAAGAGTGTGGTGCAGACCATAACACTTCAGATTGTCCTATCTTAACTCAGCTAACAGAGCAAGTTGATTTTATTCCAGGGGGAGGTCTTCCACAGAATAATCCCTATTCGAACACATACAATCCAGCGTGGCGAAATCATCCTAACTTTGGATAGAGGGACAATCAAAATATAGGCAGACCACAACAACCTATGTACCAGCAAGAAGAGAAGAAATCTTCACTTGAAGATATACTTGGGAAATTTATCGAGAAAACCGAGCAGTACATGAGTAAAAATGATCAGTTTATGAGAAAGACAGAAACTACACTTCAAAATCAACAGGCAGCTATTAAGAACCTGGAAACACAAGTGGGGTAGATGTCAGTAGCTATTTCGGGGAGACAGCAGGGTGCTCTACCTAGCAACACAAAAATAAATCCTAGAGAGCATGTGAAAGCCATTACTACTAGAAGTGGGACTCAACTACCAGAGATCAATGTTAAACAATCAGCTGCTAACTAGGAAAAGGGGGTAGAACATAAGAAGAGTAGAGTTGAGCGTCAGAAAATACAAATAAGGTGAAATCATCAATTAAGCCTTACTAGACTCCAATTCCTTTTCCACAGAGGTTAAATAATTAGAAGGTGGACAAACAGTTCGAGAAATTTCAGAACATCTCCAAAAAGATCCATATCAACATCCCCTTCACAGATGCACTTGCTCAAATTCCTAGTTATGAAAAATTCATGAAGGACATCCTAACACACAAAAGAAAGCTGGAGGAAAATGAGACAGTGATGCTTTCAGAGGGCTACAGTGCTAGATTGCAAAATAAACTTCCATCGAAATTAAATGATTCAGGGAGTTTTACTATACCTTGTAACATTGTAAATTTTTATTTTGATAATGCTTTATGTGATTTAGGAGCAAGCATTAACTTGATTTCATTCTCTATTTGCAGGAAATTAGGTTTGGGGGAACTGAAACCAACAACAGTGACCTTACAGCTTGTAGACCGACCAATCACTTATCCAAGGGGAATAATTGAAGATATTCTGGTAAAAGTGGAGAAATTCATTTTTCCAGTAGATTTTGTTGTGCTGGATATGGAGGAAGACAAGAATGTACCATTGATACTGGGGAGACCATTCTTGAGGATTGGGGTGCAATCATTGATGTGGGAAAAGGACAGCTTAAATTGCAGTTCAATAATGAAGAAATCACATTTGATGTCTATAAAGCAATGAAGTATCCTACCTCCATCAAGTTCGTGCTATCGAGTCGATGTTGTAAATGGGACAGTACAGGAAGCAATACGGGAAGTATTTAGCTTGGAAAATCCATTTGACCCCTTGGAAGCAGTCATTATGAATTCAAGTTCCATAAATTCATGCAAGGAATTTTTGGCTAAATCTCCATACAGACACAAAACATGTTTTGAAGATTTAGGGATGAGTTCTACAAAGCCCCTTCCATCCATTCAGCAGCCTCCAAATCTAGAAATCAAGTAGTTACCACCTCACCTTCGCTATGCATATTTAGGAGAGTCTTCTACTTTACCTGTCATAGTGGCTAGTTCTATCACAGAGGTTGAAGAAGAGAAACTACTTGGAGTCCTGCGAGATCACAAAAGGGCTATTGGGTGGACCGTTGTTGACATAAGAGGCATCAATCCGGCACTATGCATGAACAAAATACTAATGGAAGACAATTTCAAACCAACGATGGATGGACAAAGGAGGTTGAATCCAAATATGAAAGAGGTGGTTAGAGCAGAGGTGATGAAACTTTTGGATGCAGTAATCATTCATCCCATATCAAACAGTGGCTGGGTCAGTCTAGTTCAGGTTGTACCAAAGAAAGGGGGAATTACAGTAGTGCAAAATGAAAAGAATGAGCTAATCCCAACAAGAACAATTACTGGATGAAGAGTTTGCATTGACTATCTCAAACTCAACAATGCAACAAGGAAGGATCACTTTCCCCCTCCTTTTATTGATCAGATGTTGGAGAGATTAGCAGGCTATTCACATTACTGTTTTCTAGATGGATACTCAGGGTATAATCAGATTGCCATCGCACCAGAAGATCAGGAGAAGACAACATTTACCTGCCCCTATGGTACTTTTGCCTATCACCGGATGCCATTTGGTCTATGTAATGCTCCAGTCATGTTTCAGCTATGAGCAGTTGTTTGGTGAACTACGTTTATCGGTTGTTTTCTTCACATCTTTGTAGAACCAGTTTCAAGTGTTCCAAGCACTCATCAAATGAAGACCCAAAAACTAAAAAGTCGTCCATGAACACTTCAATGAATTTCCTAGACGAGCAGTTGTTTGGTGTAGAGGCTCCTTGGTATGCAGACATTGTGCACTACCTGGAAAAAACTATCATTCCACCTGGATACTCGAGTCATCAGAAGAAGAAATTCTTTTCTAACTTAAACTATTATTTTTGGGAAGATCCTATACTTTATAAAAGATGCCCGGATCAGATTATTAGGAGGTGTGTGCCAGAAGATGAAGCAGTCAAAATATTGGAGCAATGCCATTCTTTTGTTTATGGTGGTCACTTTGGAGCTTCTAAAACAGCTGCAAAAGTTCTACAGTCAGGATTCTATTGGCCTACCATATTCAAGGACGTCTATGTACTGGTGAAAAATTGTGATAGGTGTCAAAGGACCGGGAACATATCCAGGAGAAATGAAATGCCTCTTAACAGTGTTCTAGAAGTGGAAATTTTTGATATTTGGGGTATATATTTCATAGGCCCATTCATCCTTTCTTACTCAAATCAGTACATTCTTGTAGCAGTGGATTATGTATCTAAGTGGGTTGAAGCTGTTGTGTTACCTACAAATGATGGTCGCGTGGTGATGGATTTTCTAAAGAAATTCATTTTTGCAACAAGCAGTTCAAATAGCTTTTGGTAAAATATGGAGTAAAACACAGGGTTGCCACTCCATATCACCCCCAAACTAGTGGACAGAGTGAATGGACAAAGCTTGAAGCCTTATTGGGGTGGTGATTTCTCTAAAGAAAAGACCACCACTACTCTTACCTCATTAGAGTAAATCCTGAGAAAGTCGAGCTTAAGACTATAAATGAAGCGCTCTATGGGAGGCAACCCATATTTCTTCCTTTTTATTTAAGTTGCTTTCTTTTGTTATTATTATTATTTATTATTATTATTTTATGGTGCATGACTTCGTATTTTTTCATTTTGGCAGTTTTGCATTTAAAGTTGACACTCATATTCTCATATTTTGCATACTTTGGTGGTTAGTGGATTTTTAGTCATGAAAAAGTCATATTTATCATTTACACATTCACACACCTAAAACATAGTATTTGATTTCATAATTCATATTCATGCATCATAACACATGTTGGTGTCGAGCAGGAATCGAAACAAAAACTGGAATTTTTTTCTAGTAAACCATGCGACCGCACGAATTTAAGAGCGGCCGCATTTAAATTGGACGTTGACCCAGTTTCTTTAAATGACCGGACTGGTCATTTTTAAAGCATATACAACCGACGGCTCTCTCTCTCTCTCTCTCTCTCTCTCTCTCTCTCTCTCTCTCAAATTCACCCACACTCAACTTTATCTTGAAAAATCCGCATCCTTGCACTACATTTGGTGTAATCCTACATCTCCAACACATTCAAATCAAGAATTCAAGGTAAGATTTCACTAAAATTTTGAATTGTGCCCTAAATTTCGAAATTTTTCCCTATGTTGTAAATTCGATTTTGAGCTTGATGGAGGATGGGAATAGGTAGAAAATGTTGTGATTGTTAATGGGCATTGATGTCAGGAAAATTTGGGAGTGATATATTCATAATTTGTTATGATTTTCACCAAGTTTCAACAATGCACTCAAAGTGCTTGACAAAATGCCAACGTGAGATTCGTGCCCCATTTGCAAATTTCGTCTAAACCATTATCTTCACTACATGCTTGGGATTAATTACTTGTAATAATTTCATGTTTTTATCCATTAGAATGCATAAAAAGCTTAGAAATCATAATTGTAAGTATTGCACCTCCATTGCACCACTGTAGCCTCGCTGCACACTTTCGTCCCTCTGGTTCTTGACCCAAACGACCTCCATTTGACCTGAAATCTTAGTATGTTGTAGATGAGGTCGTGTACTTTCATATGCCCAAAGATGTCCCAGAAAATTTTAATTTTTCGAGCTGATATTCGAGGTCAAAAAGCACCACTCACCCATATTTTCTTCTTTCCATTTTGTGCATTTTAATAAGTTTGGGTGTGTTTCTCATTGTTTTTACATTTCATACCTACTCTATTGAGTCTAATATTGCCTAATCATCATTTGTAGGTACAATGCCGCCCCGAAAAGATCAAGTTCCACCACACAAGGGCAAGGGAAAAGCAGTGTCATCAGAAAGGCCAAGGAGACACCCGTCTAGCTCTGACTCCGATTCTGAGGCGTTCGACACAAGCTCAATCCATAGATTCATGGGGCCCGAAGAGCAGAAATTGTTTGATGAAAATCTCGAGAAAAAAAGGATTTTGGGGGAAAGGGAGGTGATACTAACTGACTTCCCACATTTTGAGCTGGTCCACCTCATAGAGAATGCAGGATGGCACAAGCTCGCATTTATGATAAGTGTATTTTATACACTTATTTCTATCCAAAAAGTAGGATTTTATATGTTCGTTTTGGAATATTTGCTATTTATTTTGCGTTATTTGTTTACATTTCAGAAATAATCCCAAATTCGAGAAAACAAAGGAATTGAAGCTAAAATTGAGCAATTGGATGTAAAAAGTGTCAAAGTGAGCAAATCAAGAATTGATGCAGTCAATCAAATAGCTAATTTGAAGAAAAAATCAAATTTGGAAGAAATCAGAAGTTCATGGGTTAAATTGCAACAATCAGAAGTTGGAGGACTTGCTGTGCAATTAAAAGATAGGGACCAAGTTGCAGAATTTAAAAGATAAAAATTGCAGCCAGAATTACAACCGTGCGGCCGCACGGTTGAACAAGACATGCGGTCGCATGGTCAAAAAATTCAGCGACTGAAGTTTACCTGCAGAGTCATGCGATCGCGCATTTTTGAACCGTGCGGCCGCACGGTAGTCCTGACTGGGCCGCAACTGGGCTTTTTGCGCGTAATTCAGCAGTTTTCTCCTCACTTAACCTAAATCTCGGGAAAATCTATAAATACAAGACCAAGGGCACGAAATTAGGGGTTCCCAATTCATTAAAGAGAGGCCAAAACGCTGTCGGATTGCGGAGGGATCCACTCCAAGCCAAGACACAATTGAAGAACGAAGATCAAGGGCATGAATAGGGTGACATCTATCCATTCCTTTTGTGATTTATATTCAATTATGTATCTAGGCTAGGTTCTTAAATGTTAGAATTGTGATGAAGCATTTATTTCCGGATTTTATGTATTGATTATCATTTAATTTCATAATTCATGGGTTTGAGCAATTGATTTATACTTTTTTATCATGCAATTACGTGATCACTAGTTGTATGAATTCAGGTTGTGATTTCTTAAGTTCGAAAGATTGAGATTTCATTAGACTTGTGTCAATTGTCACAAAGTCCGATAGGGGATAGAAATATACCCTTATACTTTGTGTTATCTGCTATAGTATTCACAAAACTTGTAATGCTTTTCTATACATTTAGATTCGTCATAGAAATATAGTCGGATTGTGTATAGAAATAGGTGTTGATTCTTGTCTGAAAGGGAGTCTTGACAATATTAGGAATATGGATTTTCAAAACCTCGTGAATTATTGTTAGATGTTTAATTTAATGCATAATTAATGGAATAAATGCGGATTCTCAATTCTAGCATGTTTTTCTCATATTTTCTCTAAATCAAATTTCCTCGTTCTTTCTAGTTTAATTTTAATTTAAAATTTCCAAATCCTAAGCTTCTCTAGTTCCGGTTAAGGTAGTAATCTAAAATACGATTTAAAACAATCTCTGTGGGATCGATATTCGGACTTAAAATCCACTTTATTACTTGCGCGACCCGTGCACTTGCGGAGCGTCGTCAAGTTTTTTGGCGCCGTATCCGGGGATTGTTATTTAAATTTATTTTTAGATTACTTTCACTAATTCGGACTTTTTACTTGTTTTAATTTTATTTTTACTTTTACTTTTATTTTTTTAATTTTTAGGATTTTAATTTCTTTGTTTTAGTTAGTTACTAGTTTCCTTTCTTTTAGCTGTGTATGCTACGTTCGTAAAAAGGGAATCTCTTCGAAGCTGACCCGGAAATAGAACGTACATTACACCGTAGGTTAAGAGAACTTGGGGAATTAGATAAATCTAAAAACCAAAAAGAAAATCAAATGGCAAACAACAATTTGAGATTACCCGACGCTGATCCAATAAATGAAGATGACATGTTGGTGGGTGACTTCATGACACCTCAGGTGGTTCAAAGTCAATCCAGCATAGTCTATCCATCATTTGAACATGCAAACTTCCAATTGAAAACCAATGTCATCAGCATGTTCCAAAACGGACATCAATTTCATGGGAGACCTGATGAAAACCCGCACACACATGTTTCTAAATTTTTAGACATGTGCCAACACTTTCAATATCAGGGCGTATCTGATGATGCTATCAGACTCAGGTTATTCCCTTACACTCTAAGAGATAGGGCTGTTGAGTGGTTGGATTCTCGCCCAGCTGCGAGTATAACCACTTGGAACGACTTGGTCCAAAAGTTTTGCACCAAATTCATGCCTCCAGCTAAGGTTGCCAAACTGAGATATGACATCACCATGTTTCAGCAACAAGATGCTGAATCCTTTGATGATGCATGGAACAGATTTAAGGACATGCTGAGGAAGTGTCCAAACCATGGGATCAAACGAGGTGATCAAGTGAAGTGCTTCTATGAAAGACTACTTCCACATTTTAAAAACATGGTTGATTCCTCATCAAATGGTGCATTAAGCACAAAGAGCATCGGGCAGGCATTGGAGCTCTTCGAGAGGATAGGAAATACAAATGCCATGTGGGGATCAGACAGGGTTGTTCCAAAGAAGGCATCAGGAGTCTATGAAGTGGATGCTTACACTGCCATATCAGAAAAAATAGACTCTTTGGCTGCGAAAGTGGAGGGCATAGCACTGGTGAGTCATTCATCAAAAAGTGCCAAAATGATTTGTGAAGAGTGTGGTGCAAACCACGCCACTACAGATTGCCCTATTCTGGCTTGTCCATTGGAGCAAGTTGACTATTTACAAGGAGGTCAACGCCAAAATAATCCATACTCAAATACCTACAATCCAGGATGGCGCAATCATCCTAACTTTTCTTGGAAAGATCACTCTAATGGACACATTGCGCCTAATTTCAACACTGAAGAGAGAAAGCCTGCATTGGAAGAAATGCTTGGGAAGTTTGTGGAAAGGACAGAACAGTTCATGTCTAGAACAGATCAGTTTATGAGAAAAACTGAAACCAAAATTCAAAATCAACAGGCTTCAATCAAAAATCTGGAGACTCAAGTGGGACAGATGGCACAGTTGATCACAGCTAGAGCTCCGGGTACATTACCTGCAAATACTGAGGTAAACCCAAAAGAACAACTAATGGCTATAAATGTAGTGCAACATGAGATAAATGCTATCACTACGCGTAGTGGTGTGCAACTTCCTGAGATTCATGCTAAAAAGCCAGCTGGAGTTCCTGAAAAAGTTGTGGAGAATGTTGAGAAGATGGCTGAAAATGAAGGTGACCATGAGGTGAAATCAAAAATTAAGCCTCACGAGTCTCCTATTCCATTTCCACAAAGGCTGAAGAAAACAAGAGAGGATAAGCAGTTTAATAAATTTGTGAATATGCTGAGAAAACTGCACATAAATATTCCTTTCTTGGAAGCCATCACACAGATCCCAAGTTACGCCAAGCTGCTAAAAAAGATGATGTCTAGCAAGAAAAAGCTTGACGAACTTGAGGAGGTCACTTTGAATGAAGAATGCAGCGCAATCATGCAAAACAAGCTGCCACCCAAGCTCAAAGACCCATGGAGCTTTTCAATACCTTGCATTATAGGTGATTTAAAATTCAACAAGGTCTTATGTGACCTAGGTGCAAGTATAAATCTGATGCCCCTGTCTTTATACAAGAAATTGGGACTGGGTGAACCAAAGGAAAGCAATATCAGATTGCAACTGGCTGATCGATCAATCTGTCACCCATATGGAGTTGTGGAGGATGTATTGGTGAAAGTTCACAAATTCATATTCCCAGCGGACTTTGTCATCTTAGATATGGAGGAAGATGAGAATTTGCCCTTGATACTTGGTCGGCCATTCCTAGCCACTGCACGAGCATTAATTGATGTAGAAAAAGGAGATGTAGTGCTGTGGGCCGAAAATCAAGAGGTGACTTTCACAATGATGCAATTTGATGTCCATGAACCAGAACTAGAAAATTGCTCCAGGATAGATGTCGAGTTGGAATTGGCGTACTGGGAGAGGTATGAATACAAGGTAAGGGCAGATGATGAGACTACACCATCTAATCTAAAGCCACCTTGAGAGTTTGCCAAAAAGTCTAGCTCTAGACTATAAATGAAGCGCTTGTTGGGAGGCAACCCAATTTTTCAAATCCATTTTTTTTAGTTATTTTGTTTGTTGCTTTTGAGCTATTTTATTGCTTAAATGTTGTTTAGTTGCTTGACAGTGCATTTTAGGAGCACTAGTATATTTAGGATGCATGCATTGAGTTGTTATGTGCTTTAAATAATTCTAGTATTCTATTTTGCACGTTTTTGCACTTTTAGTTTCTATTGCATTATTATTTGTTTTGTCCTTTTTCATTACAATCTTCCACTTGAGAATCTAGCTTAGGACATGTACATATAGTTTAGAAGTTGGTTGCATGCATTTGGATGTGTTTAGGGGTAAAAAACGGAGTCCAAAATCGAAAAATGAAAAAATTTCAAGACACTGCCTTTTACACCGTGCGGCCGCACGGTTCAATTCTGGACAGTTTTGGAAGATTCATTTATATGTTGAATTCTCTCATTTTAACCACCTTCAAACCCGTTTTACCTCTCCCAAATCATCCCACATTGAGTCCCCAATTAGTCCCCATTACTTGCACATCATTTTAACTCTATTTCATGTTTTGATTGCATCAAAAACATTCAAGAGGTATGGTTTTAAACACAATTTCACAAAATCATGCATAATCTTTTGTTCCTCATTCTTTTTGTAAATTGTGAAATTGTGGATAGTTGATGATGGGTTTAGGCTAGGATTGGAGATATTGAATTGTGATTTGTAGGTGAAAAAAGTTGGGTAAATTAAAGTCTCCAACTCTATGTTCTCCATTGATTGCTTCATGTGCCTACAAGGTGTTTGAATAAATGTCACAATGAATGCTTTGTTGAGTTTTTGAAATTCTTTTTGGATGATCACCCTCACTACATGTTAAACATCATTTGTACATCGTTCAATCCATGTTTACACTGATTTAAAGCATGAAACTCAACTTGAACATCATTGCACTACATGGCACCTCATTGCAAGGCCATTGCAGGCACCACTGCACCAGTGCACCTGTTTTCAGCTTCACTGCACCTACTTTGTCACATCTTTTCATGACCAAAATGAACTTCAAACTTACTGAATTTTTGATA
Organism: Ligustrum vulgare; assembly: GCA_963555705.1. NCBI lineage: Eukaryota > Viridiplantae > Streptophyta > Magnoliopsida > Lamiales > Oleaceae > Ligustrum > Ligustrum vulgare. The sequence continues at coordinate 53,136,363 of OY743173.1, read as the reverse complement.
TGTTATAGACCAAGTTATGTACTTTCATATGCTCGGGACATGTCTCGGAAAATTTTCACTTTTTTGAGGCGATGTCAAGGGCTGAAAGTCAGTAGTAGACCACTTTTCAAAAATTTCAAAATTTTTCTAAGTCCTAGTTTGGGTGTGTTATTTTGATTTTCTTTAGTTCCTATGTAATAATTATATTTCTAATGATCATTAATGTTTATTTGCAAGGAACATATTATCACGGGACAATTCACGTCAAACATGGAAAAGGAAGTAAGGGGTCATTTCATCCAACAAAGCATCCAAGTCAAAGCTTCAAAAATGGGAACACCAACTCTCCAAACCCGGGAAGTACATTAACCCTCTTTGTTATTTCTGTGTTTATTTTCTTTATGTGTTTTGAATACATTGAGGACAATGTATGATTCTAGTTTGGAGGTGGGAATCTCATTCATGTGCTTCATGTACACATTCATTCGATTTTGGGTAGAAAATTCAAATATATTGAAAAATGTGAAAAAATCATAAAAAGTGAAAATTTTGAAAAATTTTGTTAACTTATTTATTGCTTATGACATGATTTGAATTGACTTTTGTGCTTTAGTTAGAAAATTGGACAACATGCAAACTAAATTTTTTCTAAACATTCATCCATGTAAGACTTTAATCAAATTGGAGCACATAGCCAATTTCAAGTAAAAACTTGTGTAGGGAGATGCTTGATACTTGTAGGGTAAACTTGTGCACTTTGAACATAGTATTGATTGAAAAATCCCAAACCTTAAGTAATTTAGATCCCGACCTGAAATGTAGAACCAAACTGCTCAAGAACAGTTTGGGGGTGGGAAGGTTAGTATGAGTATGCATTGATGGATTTAAGATTTGGAATTTTAAATTGTACATCTTTAGTGTAAGGGATTTCGATCAACGGGTATAAACCATAATAACCAGCATAAAAACAGAAAAATGCTGAAGGTCTTATTCTACTCTTCAAATGCCTTTTTGACTCGAGTAAGTAAGTCTAAGGGTTCTCTGAACCTGATACCCTAAGCTCAACTGAGTTGGGAGCTGCCGACCTAAAGCTCGGTACAGGGGTCAGCTAGAAAGCAAGTATGAAAAAAATTGCACAAAGATGGTAAAAGACAAGGACATTAAAAGAAAAAGCCGTCCAAATAAAAGAAAAATGGAATGAAAATGGTATATACTTTGTTGATTGAAATCCCTAACACTTTATAAATTATTCTCGGTTTGTCGTGCCAACTTTTCTTGTAGCGACCGAGAATTTTTTATGACTTATTTAAATAAATATTAGTTATTTAAAAAAAAAAGTGTCGCTACGACTCTGCCAATTTATTTTAAAAGCGTGATCATCTAGCCAATGAAGTGAAATTAAATTTATTTTAAAATTTTATTATATTCCAAATTTTATTAAATGATGTTCCAAGTCCATTATTTATTTTAAAATCCAATTTTCAATTTATGGGATTCAAATTATTTTTAAGTCCAAATTTTAATTTATTTTTGATCCAAACTTTTAAGCCCAAATATTATTGTCAATCATTCAAGAAAAATTTCTATTTACTTTGGATCCAATTTATCATTTTCTAGTTCAAAGTTTCCAACTTTATCATCTTGCCCCATTTTAATTCCAATCCATAAATCCTCCCTTATTCCATTTCAAATAACCAATCCAATTTAACCTCATTTCTTCCCAGCTCTTCTTCTCACATTTTCCATTCAATTAGGTTGCTTCTAAATTTCCATTTCCAGCTTTCCCCAATTTTTCCTCCCAAGTTCTCACTCACTCAATCACCAATCAAGAAATCAGCCAAAATCCCATTCATACTTCCTTTTCCTAATCAACCAAGTAAATTTATGAAATTCAGTCAGTATACCATACTCTCTCCAGTTTTCACACGCCAATTAGCATATCAACAGGTTTCTTCCCTCAATCTCACCATCTTTCCATGATTTTGATCTGAAGCAAATCAATACATATACACTCTTATTCCCCTCCCTCACGAACTCACACAAGCCGAGCAATCGTTCTGGGTAATTTCTTCATTCCACCTGCATTACATACTTTCAGAAAGCACTGGAAACCTCTGCAATGTATTCCCTTCCAATTTCCATTCTCGCACAACACACACCCAAGAAAATCCCAAACCGCTGCCAAACAGTGTTTTGCAACCACATTCTTCAAAATCAATCCACCACTTCACGCCCAAACAAGTCGCAACCAGAAACAGACCACCATCACGCCCCCTCCTCTCAAACCACCAAGCAACACCACACGACCACTTACACCGGTCGTTTCACTATCACCCAATCACTTCCTGCAAACGACCACACACCACCAAGCCGCCGCCTCTCTCTCAAATTGCCATCTTCACCACCCAATCAATCAACTGCCCCTGTTTCAATCCCCAACCAAATCAAAATCCCCAAATCATCACCAAACCCACCTACTGCCCAACTTCAATCCCACCTCAAATTCACTCAAAACAAACCCAAAAACCAAGAATAAACTAAGCCAATAAACTTACCTCAATCATCAACCGTATTATCACCGAAAAACCTATGAATCCGATCCTTCAAGCCTCGGTTTTGGCCTCGGTTTTTCACCCCAAACTTCCTCCTTTTGACTCACCTACACTCACCTCTACAGCCCCGCCACTTGACGGTGGTACCACCGCCGGAGTTTCGCCCGGAGATGTGGAACGGAGGAGCCCCTCCCCGTCGCGTCTCCCTCTCTTGTCTCTCTTCTATGTTAATGACAATGAAGAAGAGAGAGAGACGGTCATATATATATGTATATATGATGTTTTGATATTTTGAAAATTTAATGTTTAGCCCCAACGTTTGAATAGTGATTATTTCAGTCCCTGGTTTTTAAAGTCTTTTAATTTAATGCCTACACTTTTGAAATGAGTTAATTGAGCCCTAGCATTTTAAAATCCTATGAGTCAGCCCACTAATTTTGAAAAGTCCATTTCAGCCCCTACACTTTTAAAATCCACGCTTTCTTTAAAATTTCAATTCAACCCCTAAACTTTATTTATTCACTTTAATATTTCAATTTTTGAAATACTAAATTAATTTAATTTTCTTTTGGCTAGACGATACATTTGGTGATTTAGAAGATTGACGTGACTTTCCACCTTTATTTTTCAAACTCGTGATATAAGGTAGACTCGCCTCCACTAATTAGTTTAAATTATAATTTACGTGCCTTATGTGAAATTACGTGATTTATATGCTTTGATGCAAGAGATGATACGAGAATATCTTTTATGAGATAAGAATGAGAAATGATGTTATGCATAACTTACATGCTTTAATGCATGAGACGAGACTACCCACACCCTATGATTTTTAAAGAACCTTTGATTTTATTAAAATAGCCTATGCTGATGATGATGATGTCACTGTACGATTGCATAAGTATGTGTTAAATTATTCTGTAAATTAATTATTGGCGATGAGTCTACTGAGTATTTCTTTCGAAATACTCATTCCAATTTTAACAGCTTTTGCAGATCTCGGAGAAGACGGCGAATGAAAGGGTAGTGTTGAAAAATTTAATAAATGATGATATTTTAGTCAATTTTATGAATGTTGCTAGTTTAAATTACTTATCGTTTCTTTCATCTGAACAATTGAGATTAAATTTTTATGAATTGTTCTATATTTCAATTAATAAGTTTCCGCTGAAGTTTTCAAATGATGAGTGTGATGTTTTGAATTAAATTTATTTTCCGCAATAAAGTCAATTTTAAAGGACGAAGTGGCGCTCCGAGTTTCACGGAATTCGGGGCGTTACATTTCTAATCCTAACTACCCTGTGTGGAAAAATGCAATGTATACATGTTTAGAAACCACATCAATAGGAAAGACATCGGGATATGAGAGAAAAACAGTAAAGTTGTGATCATCCATGAGAGTGTAAGGAAAATCAAAAGAAAATTATTGTTGACCACATGGGATTCAGGCTTATTTCTGCATAATTAGTCACACAATATTATGTATAACCTTACATAAGTTTGCAGTTGTTTTCTGGCTATTCACACACACACACACATAAAAAGTTGAGCATGGAATAAGTAACAAATATTTTAACGTGGGCTTTTTACCATGCGGTCTCACGGTAGTCTCGACTGGGCCACTGGTGGGCTTTTTACGCTAATTCTGATAAAATTCAACCCTTTTTCGCCTAGGTCAGGGGGATACATATAAATAGAATAGGTTGTACGAATTTTGGGGACTCTCTCTTGACCTAATACATTCAACAGCATATACAAGTTTTGGAGAGGGAATTCGTGGAAGAATCATCATTAAAATCTCGAATTTCTCATATTCTATGTGATGGAGCTTCTTTATATTTGTGATTTGATATTAACAATGTATCTAGGCTAAAATTTTATAGTGTTGGGATTATGATGAAGTCTTAGGATCTTATTTTATGCTTTGGTTTATTTAATTTTATGACAATTGGTATTTTGAGTAATTGATTCGTACTTAGTTTCATCTATAATTTTAATGCATGAATTATATGATGTTTGTGGTGACTTTCTATGTTCGAAAGAGTAGAATTTTTCTAGACTTGAATCAATTGCCATAGGGATCGATAGGGATAGAAATATACCACTATGCCCTATGTGATCTTTTCATGTTCATGTTTATTTAATGCTTTTCTAAATATTTGCATTCATCATAGAAATATAGGTGGATCGTAATTAGAAAAAAAGCTTAAATCTTGTTTGAAATAGAGATTTAGGCATTATAGGAACATTGATCTTCAATAATATACCTTGTCATGAATTATTTAAACCATAGTGCGAAATATCGATGCTAAGATGGATTCTAAATCCTAGCACTTCATTCACATATATTTGTTAAACAAATTTTGAATTCCCATTTAGTTGTTTTTGTTCAATAATTTTAGATATATTTGGTAATTTAGTCCAATCATTTAGGATACTCTATAAACCACTTTACATTTACTTGTTTCGGTTAAGGTTAATAATCTAAGAAAATAAGTCTACTCAATCCTTGTGAGAACGACATTCAGACTCAATTCCATTTTATTACTTGTTTGATACCGTATACTTGCGATAAGTAAATTATGCAACAAGTTTTTGACGCCATTTCCGGGGATTGTAGTCTAGATTTATTTCTAGTTTTTGGCGCCGTTACCGGGGATCGTAATAAACTGTAACGGTAAAAAAGGGAACGCTTTTTTATTTGGCCTATGTGACGCGATCCTAATCGGGGAACACGATGAAAACGCAGAATAACAAAAATAAAACATAGGAAAGATCTAAGACAGATTAAACACAAGAACAAGAGCAAAATAACGGAATTAAAAGATAGATTGCCAATAAAATCTTGACCCGACAATCACGACGCAATGAATGACGATGCGGATTGAAGACCCAAGATTGGTGAACGCCACAAGGGTTGTCAATTCCTTGATAAGTTCGTTGATTGAACGCCACAAAGATCGGATCTTTGATAAGTTCAAGAAAAGGGAAAACTCAACCTTTCACAAGAGAATCCTCTCTCAATTTTAATCAATAAACTCCAAACTGCTGTTCAATAATGAAAAACAAGATAATATAGTGTAAAATGCGCCTAACCTAGCCCTAGCCGCAATTAGGGTTCAAAATAGAATTAATAATTAATAAAACGGAAATTAAATTAAAAATTCGCGAAAATCTGGTCTGATCATAACCGCGTGATCGCTTGGGCGTCATGGTCGCGATCGCGTAGTTACCCTTTAAACTCTCGGGTCTCTTTTTGATGTTACTTCGCGATCACTTTTCCAGCTAACCACGCGATCGCGTGGCCTTCCCGGCAGCTCCAATCTTTGCTCCCTTGAAACAATTTGACCCGGCTTGATCCTTGATTGGGGCCCAACACGGAACTTGCTCCGTTTCACAAGTAGATTGTCATGGAATTGCCCGTGCATTGATTTCTCCCTTGATCTCCTACCACAGATCACATCATTCCCCTCTCTTGAAAAGGATTCGACCTCGAAAACGAATTTGTCTAATCCTCCTGCAACTTCGAGGTTTGTTGTCCTTTGTATTACGCTTATGTTTTTTGGGCTGCTCTTTTGTACCAATGAATTTCTTCTTTATTTTAGGATCATGGTTTGATCTTGGCACCTGCAAAATAGATTTTATAGAGCTGGGGAGGGGTTTGTTAGATTGATTAAGTGCAAGGCAAGGATCCTTGTACATCAACCTTTGTGCAAAAAAATTCATTTTGGGGGTGGACTCTTTTTTTCTTCTTTTTACACTCTAGCTCTCCATTTTCTGAGGTCGTAGCCTCAACCCTCTGATTTTCAATTTCCACACCCTCTCCTTTTTCTGAGGTCGTGGCCTCAACTCTCGTGTTTTTCTCCTCAAGCTCACTTTTTATTTTCTTTTGATCCTCTTGGACCTCTTTAGGTGATAGAGGAGCAAGAGTAATCTTTTTTCCACCTTGCACAAAAGAATATTGATTTTTAAACTCATCATGTACCACCCTTTTATCATGTTGCCAAGGCCTACCCAATAAAATATGGCCAACATGCATATGCACTACATCACATATAACTTCATCCTTATAACCCCCGATGGAAAAATTGACCCTAGCCTGCTTATTCACCTTAATTTCTCCCAACTCGGTTAGCCATTGCAATTTATAAAGGTTTGGATGTTTTATCAATCTCAAGCCCAATTTCTCAACCAACATTTTACTAACCACATTAGTGCAACTCCCCCCGTCAATCACCATACCACAAACTTTTTTACCCACTAAGCATCTAGTATGAAAGAGATTATCCATTTGTTCACCGATTTCATCCACCCTGACTCTAGTACTAAGGACACGTTGATTAACAAGTGAATCTTTAACAGCATAAGTCAACCCTTCCTCATCACTAGTACTAGACTCGACATCCTGTAATCTAGGCATCCCCTTAAACTCGTCCTCCGAACTAATGTTACCATTATCATGTAAAAACATTACCCTTTTATTTGGACAATGAGATGCTATATGACCATAACCCAAGCACTTAAAGCACTTAATATTTCTATCCCTAGAAGATTGAGATTCAGAAATATTTTTACCTTTTGTTGTAGGTTCCTCCCTTCCTTTCGGATCATGTTCATCATTGTGTTTCCGCTTCGGTTGTGATGTAGGATAAGATCCCGAAAAGTGCCTTGCTGCCCCTTTTCGTTTCAATTAACTTTCCACCTTCATTTCCATATGTACCATGTCCTGTAGTTCCACGTAATGTTGCAGATCGTTGATGTTGGCAATATCTTTATTCAACCCGCTCAAAAACCTAGCCATTGTAGCTTCCCGATCCTAAACCACATTGGCTCGAATTATCGCCACCTCCATATCCTTATGATAATCCTCTACACTTCTTGACCCCTGAGTCAGACCCTCCAGCCTCTGGTAAATATCTCTATAATAATGAGTTGGCACAAACCGCTTCCTTATTATGGTCTTTAACTCACCCCAAGTCTCCACTGGCTCCTCAAGGTTCCTCTTCCTACCCGTCACTAGTTGATCCCACCAAATATTTGCATAATCGGTGAATTCAATCATAGCTAATTTCACATTTTTTTCTGAATAATTATGACAATCAAATAGCCGTTCAACCTTGGTTTCCCAATCTAGGTACGCCTCCGGATCACTCCTACCCTGGAACGATGGTACCTTCACTTTAATTTTTCCAATGTCGTCATCAACAACATCTATACCCCCACGATGCCTCCTAGCATCACGACGCTCCCTATCATACCTATCTCCTCTATCCCTCCTTCGAATACTTTCCACCAAAGATATACTTCCACTTTCACTGCCCATGTCCTCATCATCCATACCAACCTCACGCCTGTTACCTCTCCTAACCCGAGAACCAACATGAGATTGATCCCGAGGTCTTTGTTCACGTCATGCACCTCGATTCTCCATCTGAGACATAAACCTCTCAAATTGTGCCCTCATTGTTGCAATATCGTCATTACTCTGTTCATCCTTTCTATTCACACCACTGAGTTGTTTTCTGTCACCCACAGAAGATGAAGATGTAGAACCCTCTCTTTAAGACATTTTTACTATCAAAATAAATTTCTCATCACGTGTATTTTATTGGGGAACACGACGAAAACGTGAAGTGACGAAAATAAAACTTAGGAAAGATCTAAGACAGATTGAACACAAGAACAAGAACAAAATAACGGAATTAAAAGATAGATTGATGATAAAACCTTGACCCGAAAATCACGAAGCAATGAATGACGATGCGGATTGAAGACCCAAGATTGGTGAACGCCACAAGGGTTGTAAATTCCTTGATAAGTTCGTTGAATGAACGCCACAAAGATCGGATCTTTGATAAGTTCAAGAAAAGGGAAAACTCAACCTTTCACAAGAGAATCCTCTCTCAATTTTAATCAATAAACTCCAAACTGCTGTTCAATAATGAAAAACAAGATAATATAGTGTAAAATGCGCCTAACCTAGCCCTAGCCGCAATTAGGGTTCAAAATAGAATTAATAATTAATAAAACGGAAATTAAATTAAAAATTCACGAAAATCTGGTCTGATCATAACTGCGTGATCGCTTGGGCATCATGGTCGTGATTGCGTGGTTACCCCTTAAACTCTCGGGTCTCTTTTTGGTGTTACTTCGCGATCGCTTTTCCAGTTAACTACGTGATCGCGTGGCCTTCTCGGCAGCTCCAATCTTTGCCCCTTGAAACAATTTGACTCGGCTTGATCCTTGATTCAGGCCCAACACGGAACTTAATCCGTTTCACACGTAGATTGTCATGAAATCGCCCGTGCCCTGATTTCTTCCTTTATCTCCTTCCACGGATCACATCACTATGTTTGGTAAACATTTGTTTTAATTTTGCTTATAAATGTACACAACATTTCATTGGACATTTTTCTGACAATTTTGATTGGTCAAAGATAACCGCCCACCAATTCATATTGGCCAGACATATCAATAAGGTAGTGGAAGGAGGTTCAACAGAGATAGGATTTGAAGAAAAAGTAAATTAATTGTATTGATTTTCTTTGTAAAATTTCAGTGGATACAACAACCTCTATACACCTTTATTTACTACTAGTGTTTCACCCGTGCAATGTACGACATCATGTCGAAACATATATTTGCAATTTCAATATTTTCTAAATTTTTTTAATTATATGTCAAACATGTGTATAATGAAATAGATAGGAAAATAATAAAATGATACTCTAATTAATAGAGTTGTAATGTTTTCACTATAAATTGAAAAACTTTTATATAAACTACATTCGTTCTAGAGTTTTTTCTATTTCCATCTTTGTCGCAAATGATCATCTTCAAACCATTGCGATTCGTTACTTTAGAGACTGCAAAGTACAATTGTCCATGAATAAAAACCTGACTTCTTTAAATAAAGATCAACATTGGAAAGTGATTTTCCTTGACTCTTGTTGATATTCATAGCATACGAAGCTACAAACTGAAATTGTCGCCTCTTGAACTTGAAAGACAATTTTGCATGTGTTTGATTGAAAAGATGAAAAATGGATAGGAAGAAAATATTTTCCTGAAAAATGTCAATTGGAACTGTTTGATTGGATTAATTTTTGGGGTGAAAAAGTAGGAAATTTTCATAGATTTATTGTTTGATCGACATTATTTTTCGTGACAAATAAAACAAAATTTAGCTATTTTAATAAAAAAAAATTATTTTTCACTCATTTATATTTGATAATAATAATGTTTAAATTCTAGAAAAAAATGTCAATTAACAACAATTAAAATGATCAAACATGACGAAAAATATGATTTTCGACTAAGGTAGAAAATGTTTTCTGATCAAATAGGTGAGAAAATATTTTCAAGACAAATGAGTTAAGTATGCTTTAATTGGTTGTACCTTGGAAAATATTTTCCAATCAAACACCAAATAAATACAAAAGGTGGAAAATACTTTCCATGATTTGACATTTTACAGGCAAATGACAGTGAATCAAACACATCCTAAAATGTGTCAGTGCATCCTCGAAATATAGAATGTGTACCTTGGAAGATTGCTACTGAGAAATTTTGCTTCAACAACATGATTTCCAAGTTTTATAACAATTAATCTTGTACCATTACACAGCCCTACAGAGTGATCAACATTTCGCAACATCATAAAAGTATAATTATTATATAATAAGTTTGAAAATATTTTTTTTTGTACTTACAAAAAAGGGAGAAAACTTTTGCAACAACGACATGAACAATTGAATTTAAAAAATAAATAATAAGAAATTAATAAATATAAAAAATTCAATAAACTTAGGCAAAAATATTAGGGGGTCAAATGTACAATGTAAACAAAATGTAATATATAAATGCAATAGTCGTACACGAATTTATAATTCGTTTAAAATTAAAATTTCTAATTACAGAAGGATATAAATTACAAACAATGGTCAAATATAATATAAAAAAGTTAAGTGAAAAAGTTGTAAATTTAAAAAACATAAAGATTTAATCAATTACATTATAAGTTTAAAAATAATTTTTGTTTTTACTTACAAAAAAAAAAAACAAAAATAATTTTAAAAATATATATTCAATTGTTGCTACAAAAATTACTTTAACTATTTAATTTAAAAAATAAATAATAAAAAATATTTGAAAAACGTAAAAAATTTAATAAACCTAGGTAAATATAGTAGTGGTTTGAAAATAATCTAAATGCAAACTTAAATAATCAAACATGCATTAACCAAAAAAATATTTACCAAATAGTTAACCATATTGTAGTCAAACATTAATTAACCAAATAGTCAACCACATTGTGTTCACACTGAACCACTAAATATTAACCAAATAGTTAAACCATATTGTGTTCACACTATGTGTTCACGAACAACTTCTGTACTTTTAAATAAAGATATTACATAATAGACTAGAGAGAGTGTGTGCACTATCAAATTAATTCCTTGAATACGGGGAATAGGATATGCTTTTGTACATAACTTGGTTCTAGCCGTTGAAGGCTAAATTGAGCTAATTTGTACTGTTCTGCATTTACCAAGGTACGCTTTATAAAGTTGCTAGATGAATATTTTTATTTTGAGTCCTCAACTATTATTTTTTGCAAATTGGTATTATTCTTAATTCCCCCTTTTAAAGTGAACTGTACTTCCAGAACATTCAGTTTGTTCTTGAGGAACTCAAACTTGGAGCTAGAGATAGGCTTTGTGAACAGAACCCCAACTTGATCACTTGTAGGAACATACCTCCCCTCTAATTCCTTGCTCAGCACCTTTTCTCTCACAAAATGAAAGTCAATTCCTATTTGTTTGGCTCGGGTGTGGAAGACTGGTTAATAGCCAGTACACTGGCCCTCATGCTGTCGCACTAGATGACATGAGGTTTGTAATTAAAAGTTTTAGTTCCCTGAATAATGACTGAATCTAGCTCAGTTCAGCTGCTGCGTGAGCCAATTCCCTTTATTCGGCTTCGACGCTAGATCTGGCAACCATGTGTTGCTTTTTTGAGGATTAGGATACTAAAGTTTCTCCAATGTACATGCGGTAGCTAGCAACCGACCTCCGTTCATCTGAACAGGAAGCCCAATCAGCGTCTATGAAGCAAGTAATATCTATTCCGTCGTTCCTTTAAATGTATAGCCCTTGATTGATATTTCCTTTAAGATATCTGAAAACTTGTTTGATGGCTCCCCAATGTTTATTGGTTGGTGATTGTAGGTACTGACTGAGTTTTTTTTTTTTTTTTTACAGAGAAGATAATAGCTGGTCGTGTTTGTATCAAATATTGAAGTCCACCCAAAGTACTACAATAAAAGAGTTGGATTTTCGAACAATTTCCCCTTTTGCTGTGATGGACTTCCCTATAACCATAGGTGTAGGACAATGTTTAGTATTCTCCAGAACAAACTTGACTAAGAGATCTGCTATTTATTTTCTTTGTGTTAAATACATTTCATTTTCATCCCTGACTACCTCGATACCTAGAAACAAACTCAAATCACCCATATCTTTGAGAGCAAATTGATAATCTAGTTTAAGAATGAAAGAGTCAACCGGTGAATAATTATTCCCAGTGATAATTATATTATCAACATAAATAAGAAAAATAATGATGTTACCACTGTTGAAGAAGAGATTTGCTATGTATTTTTTTTGTGTTAAATACATTTCATTTTCATCCCTGACTACCTCGATACCTAGAAACAAACTCAGATCACCCATATTTTTGAGAGCAAATTGAGAATCTAGTTTAAGAATGAAAGAGACAACCGGTGAAGAATTATTCCCAGTGATAATTATATTATCAACATAAATAAGAACAATAATGATGTTACCACTGTTGAAGAAGAGAATCTGAGTGAAACTCCAAGAGATTAGAGTATCATACCAGGCTCTGGGTGTTTGTCTTAGACCATACAAAGCCTTGTGTTGTTTGCAAACATAATCAGGTTTTTGGCTGTCAATGAAACCTTCACGCTGTGGCATATATAAAGTCTCTTCTAGACTTCTATTTAGAAACGCATTATTTATGTCAACCTTCCTTACTCTCCAACTTTTCGAAACTTCCAAGGTCAAGATGATTCTGATAGTTGATGCCTTTACTACAAGACTAAATATATACTACTTATAAAAGTTCATTAAGGGAGAAATTTTTTTGGATGAAAATACCCTCAAATATTTTTTATAACTCCTAATTTATCATTTATAATTAATTATCTACTTCTAAAAGTCTCTTAAGGGAGATCTATACTTTCTATACTACTTATAAAAGTCCCTTAAGGGAGAAATATTTTTGAACGAAAATACCATAAATTATATTTTATAATTCCTAATTTATCATTTATAATTAATTATCTACTTCTAAAAATCTCTTCAGGGAGAAAACAATTTTGGAGAAGATTAGTAGCCACGATTATATTTTATAATTCCTAATTTATCTACTTCTAAAAGTCCCTTAATGGAGAAATATTTTGGAACGAAAATACCCTATAGTTTTTAAGTGAGAAACATTTTTGGACAAAAATACCCTCAATTATAATTTATAATTTATCATTTTTTATAGTCTTTAAGTGAGAAATTTTTTTGGACAAAATATCCTCAACTATATTTTATAATTTCTAATTTCTAATTTATAATTAATTAATATTTACTTCTAAAAGTCCCTTAAGTGAGAAATATTTTTGGACGAGAATACCCTCAATTATATTTAATAATTCCTAGTTTTTGTACTTCTAAAAGTCCCTTAATAGATAAATATTTTTGGACGAATATACCATAAATGATATTTTATAATTGCTAATTTCCTTTATAAGTAATATTATTTTGTTATAGGTATAAACAAAAATTGAACCATTTTCCTTTGAAATTGTATTGTCTTTAAGCCTTTATTTAGTAATTAAAAAAACATGTTTAAAATGCGATATTTTTGAGGTAAAACGTGTGATTAAAAAGTAGTTTTGAAAAATGTGTTGGTTATAAATTAGTTACTAAATGGAGGCTAAAAAATCACCTATGAATATGACAAGTCTGCCTTCGAGAAATTGGATGAGAATTATCGGACTTTTGACAAACTTTGGGAAGAAGGGATATGTGTGTTGCTAAAGGCGAGATAGTGTGTGCTAATTTGACTTGAGTCATAAACTCTAGTGACAATTTGTGGTGAATCCAATCACTTCATGTCTTTTTTTTTATGATATTTGCAGTTGTAGTGCCTTGTACAGGTTATATCTGTGTCCTGTCATTTCATATTTAAAGATTCAATCGATAAGAAAGAATGAAGTACACATTAGACACTTACCCACGAAACATTGTCATTATTTACATAGCTAACATTAACAATGGTTAGGGGTAAAAACTATATCTACTCTATACAAATTATAAATAATGAGACTACAATTGAATTTGATTGATTTTTCCATAATTTTTTGGTTGAAGTATAATACCCAATGTTTAAAAATGTGCTTTTAGGTGCAATTTAGGAAAAAAAACACAATAACATTTGTTCAAGGAGTCTAAGAAAAGCTTACGACTTACAAAATCTGGTGGTATGAATCTTGATGATGCTGCATTAGTAATTAACGCTAGCAAATATATATATATATATATAATGCCTACAGTAGGCACCCTATGTCCTCCCCCTATTGGGGAGTGTCTATAAATATAGGAAAATTACATAATGCCCACTATGGCCATGTGTCCTCCCCCATATTTGGAGGAGTCAGGTAGGTGGGCCCCGCTTGACACCCAATGTCCACCCTCCAAGTGGTGGGTGTGTATTTTTATGGAGCCTCCAAATAAAAGGACCCCACACACACACACACACACACACACACACACACACACACACACTATTCTTTAGTAAGGTTTACCAGATGGAATTCTGGTGTTTTGAGGGAATATATATATGATTTTCTTTCGTCTAATACTACTTATCAAACATGTTGTAAATGCATATTTGATATGTTTTACTAGATATAGATTTTTCAAGTCTTGTTCAGTATATCAAACACACCCTAGATGTATTATTTCATTTTGTGTATGTGTTTTGTGCCAGCTCTTTGCAGGCATACACAAGTGACTGCTAAAGGACTTAACTGTGCCGATTAATAGCACATATATGTGATTTTGCAGAAAATGTCTTGATGGAATCTTCAATACAAAGAGTTATATATAATTAGAATTCGTAAATCATGGAGAAATTCTTTTATAAATAGATTGATGTAAGCAGGTATTATTTCTCATTTTTGTTTATTTTTTTACATTCATTACTTGATATTTATCATAGTATTGATCATGATTTTTTCCCCTCTTCTTTCCCTAGGAAGGCAATGAATATGTAAATTCTCATTATGCTGAATAATTGATATATGGCATGGTAATTGATAAGAATTTGCATTGCAAAAAAGAGGTGAGGACAATCTTCTATTTTTCTATTATTAGATACATACATAACATATGATACACGCGTACTCAATCGACTAAATAAAAATTTGTTAAAGTTCGTATTGTTAAACATGCTCTAAATGCTGGTCGGACATTAACAAGATTAATTTTTATGTTTCTTTGTTTTATTTAAATGGGATTCAAAGAAATTTTGATTATTTCATGGATAGAATTCAAAGTGATGTATTTTTTTTTTTTTTTTTACAAGAAGTTAATGTTTTCTTTGAGAATTGCAATTTTCTTGAAAAAATTCATGATAGTATTTGTGATTGCCAATCTTAGGGTTGGGTTGTTCTTAACATTTATCAACATCAATCCAGTTAAGTGGACTTATTTTTTGCAACTTGTAATGTAATTTTCCTCAAAGAAATGATTGATCATGGGACATGCTATTATATAATAAATTGAAGATAATTCTAAGCATGCTATAGTAATCTATAGAATAATACAAGCAAAAGTTGTTTTTCTAAAATCATTCTTTGGATATTAAATATGCTATACTTTAATCAATCCGTGCTTATTTATTGATGTAAAATATAAGAAAAAAATAATTCATATCAAAATTATAAATCACGTGCAAAGCACATGTTTCCAACTAGTGTCTCCTAAAAGTCTAGACCAGGCACTTGTTGAAAACCTTTGGCAACTAACCTGGCATTGTGCTTATTAACTGTGCCATTAGAATATGTCTTGAGTTTGAATACCAATTTGTTTCCAATCAGTTTGTAGGATGTTGAGGATGGAACCAAATTCCAAGTCTTATTCTTCATAAGGGCATTCTATTCTAGTTGCATAGCTTCTTTCCATTTGCTGTGTTACAGTGCTTCTTTGAATGATTTTGTTTCTTTTTGCTGCAGATAATTGTGAGGGAGAAGACTGCATTGATGAGACAGATAAGATTTTGGCTTAAAAACTCATATCTTTCCCTTTGTAATCGTAGGATGTGATCTGTGTGTTGCAGTAATCTTTGTTTGTCTCCTCTTATTTCTTGTTCTGCAAATTTAACTTGCTCACCAGATTGAATACTATGCTGAAGTTCTTCTTGAGGCAAGGGTAGTTGTTCTTCAACAAAAAAATCAGTGTGGTTGCCTTCGTCATTGTTATTAGGTGCTTCAAACTGGAGATCTTGATTAGTAGTACAAACTTCATGATCAACTAAGTTGGGACTAGGAAGGTTGACCTCAGTGCTACTCTCAGATGATATTCTATCAGTTGAAGTATTAGGTATTTAGGAGTAACTAGCGAGAAAAGATGAATTTATATAGGTGTTATCATAGATTTGAACAGGATTTGATTTTGTGTTTAGGAAAACTGAATGAAAAGGAAATTCAAACTCATTAAATATTACATTTCTTGTAAATCTTTCCAGTAGGTCCTAGACATTTATACCCTTTGTGTGAAGAGCTCTGACCGAGATACACACATTTTAGAGAGTGAAAACCAAACTTGTGATTTTGGCATGGTCTAATACACAGGAAGCAAGAACATCCAAAGACTTTGAGACTATTGTAGGTAAAGGATTTTTTTGTAAAGAGTTTGATATGGTGTTTTGAGTTGTAGGACTGGAGTAGGCAAAACATTTATCACTTGGACTGCACATTGAAATGCATCACACCAATATTTTGGAGGCATTTTTGCTTGTGCTAGGAGTCTTAGGCTAGTTTCGATTATACAACGGTGTTTTCTCTCGACTCTACCATTTTGGACTAAAGTTTTAGGACATGAGCGTTTGAAGTTTATTCCAGATTGTAGGATAAGATATGTAAAAGTTCTATACTCTCGACCCAGTAAGATTGTAGTACCTTTATTTTCCTTTCAAACTGATTGTCAACAAGATTTTTGAAATGTGTAAATTTTTCATTGCTTCTGATTTAACTCTCATAAGGTATATCCAAGAAAACCTACGGAAGTCATCCAAGAACAATATGTAGTTTTTATACCCGGATGTTGAAAGGACATGTGACGGTCCCCAAACATCCGTGTAAATGAGTTCAAGAGGAAACTTGGAGTGTGAGTTAGACAATTTATATGGAAGAAAATGGGGTTTGCAAGTTGACATGCATCACAAAATAACATGTTTTCAATCAAACTGATTTTTTGATTACATAGTTTCAAGACTTCTAACAAAATCTTGACAGATGGGTGACCTAACTTCCTATGCCATATATCGTTGACACTTGATTGATTTGACTTTGCATGAGATAAGTCATTTAGGGAAATAGAAGAAACTGAAACGGCAGAAGATTGTGGACTTGAATTTCTGACTCTAGCCTTTTGGTGTATGATTGATTGTTGGAGATATGGTGACTCTAGCTGATAAATTCCATCTTTAAGTGATCCTTGAAGTATCACTCTCCCCGATCTCTTGTCGGTCACAAAGCAGAAATTAGAGTTAAATACAACCGTGACTGGATTATCATGAACTAGCAGTGCTATACTCAATAAGGTTTTAGCAATAGCAGGTGCATGTATTACATTTTTCAATAATAAGCATTTATTATCCAATGTAGGAAGATAACCAAAATCAACACGAGAAATTTTAACTTACCGCCATCACCAATAGTAATTTTGTGCTTACCATTATATTCATTGAATGTGTTCATCTTATTGGTTTCATGTGTGACATGGTTGGATGCACCACTATCCATTATCCAAGCTGGATCAATAACAATACTTGGAGTAGCTATGATTGCTGAATGAGACATGCTCTGTTGTCCTTGGTTTTGCCCTGGTGGTGGTCCATTATAGTTTTCATGAGTTCTGTTCTACCCAGATGATGGTCCAGTGTAGTTTTCCTGAAATCTATAGTAGCATCTATTGGCAGTATGTCCATATCTTCCGCAAACTTGACATGTGGGTTTTGAGTTTTGATTTCTTCCACCTCTTCCTCTTCCTCTATTGCTTCTGCCTCTAAAGTTTCCTTGATTTTGTGACCTTCCTGCAGACTGGAAGTGTTGATTTCTGTTTCCACCATTTATAAAAGACCTTCCAATGAAGTTAGCCGACTGGAAGTGTTGATTTCTGTTTCCACCATTTGAAAAAGACCTTCCAGTGAAGTTAGCCAAAGCTTGGTTGATCTGTAGCCCAGCCATTTCATTCCTGATTGCATTAATATGCTCTAGTCTGCTTTCATAAGTCACCAAGATGGACTGTAGCTTACCCCACGTAATGGTTTCTCTGCTGTTAATCTGGACTACAATGGGAGTGTAGTGATCATCAAGTCCCGCTAGAACTTGATTGACTAAATCTAATTGGTTCTTTCCCTGCTATTTGTAGATTGTCAGCAATGGATTTGATCTAGTTTAGATATTGATCTATTGACATAGCTCCTTCTCTTGTTCTATGCAGTTTGAGGTAAGGAAAATTATTCTTACCTATTTTGTACACCAAAATTTTGTTTTACTGATTCCCAGAGTTCTTTAGAGGTTTTGCAGCCCATGCCCCTCATGGCAATGGTTGGAGTCATGGAGGCATACAACCAACCCGGTAAAAGTTGATCTACCGAAACCCATACATCATATTCTGAGTTGGGCACTTCAGTGGTTTGAGCTTCTTTGAGCTTGGGAGGACATGGCTTATCTTCAGTTAGATATCACTCAAGGTGTGTCCTCTAATAATGGGTAGCAGTATCATATTTTTCCATAATAAATAGTTTTCTTTGTCTAGTTTCACTAAGGTTTGTGTAAGGGATCCACCAAAGGCTGAAAAATGATTATTATTTTGTAGGGAAGTGATTGAACCAATGGACAGAGAAGATACCAAGATAGGATTTGAAGAAAAAGTAAATTAATTGTATTGATTTTCCGTGTGAAATTTCAGTGAATACAACAACCTCTATACACCTTTATATACTAGATTACATAATAGACTAGAGAGGGTGTGAGTGCTGTCAAATTAATTCCTTGAATACAGGGAATATGATATGCTTTTGTACAGAAATTGGTTCTAGCTGTTGAAGGCTAAATTGAGCTTATTTGTATTGTTCTGCATTTACCAAAGTGAGCTTAATAAAATTGCTAGATGAAGATTTTCATTTTGAGTACTCAACTATTATTTGGTGCAAATTGGTATAATTCTTAATTAACGGAGGAGGCGTTTGATGTGAATCATAATACGGCGGTGGTCCTGGTGGAGGAGGACCAGGTGGTCCAGGAAGATCTGTGTACACCAGTGGTGGTGGAGCTAATGATCCCGTAAGTGTTGCATAAGGGGGTGGTCCAGGTGGTAAAGGAACTGGTGGCGTAGGCGGAGGTGGACCAGGTGGTTGAGGTGCATACATACCTGGTGCTAGTGGAGGTGGTTCAAAAGGATCTGGAGGTGTGTGTTGGGTTTTCCTCCTATTAGAATGACCCATGTATTTTATCTATTTGAGCCCATGTAGATGAAAAGGACTTACTTAACTTTTGTTACGAAGTTTGGGGATAAAAAATGTTATTTTCACACTTTAGGTTTTGAGTAAAAAGATTAGGGAAAGCCTCAAAACAAGAATAGAGAGAGTTGGAAAATGTTTTAGACCAAAAAGAGAGAAGAAAGAGAGTTGTCCATTCTCGAATTTGAACACAGCAGCTCAGAAATCAATTTCATCTTACAATCATCTCTTCTCCGATCGGGCTGAAATTTTGCAGGCTGGTTGTAGACGTATGGACCTACATTTTGGACGGTTGGGTCGTCATTTGGAGGTTCCTACAGCTGGTTATCGTTGATAGACTTCAGGCCCTAGGTGAATTCCTTCCAACTTTTATCTTTGGTTTTCCACTTGTTTAGTGATGGTTTCTTTGTTTTCTTGAGGTGATATTGTATTGTCCTATATTGGAAGACCCTATTTGATTAGGGAAGAATACTTGGTGTACCCACTTTGAAGTTATAATGGAAGGTTTGGGGTGGACTACGGTCCCGTGGTTTTTTCCTTTCACATTGGAGGATTTTTCCACGTAAAATAAATCGGTGTTCATATTTTTATTTACAAGTGTGTGAGTTTGTTGATTGTGTGATTGGTTGTTTTATTCACATTGTGATTGCATAGTATTGTTTGGTTTGCTCTACTTTGTGTGGTTAGATTTGTGATCCTTGGCGCAATAGTGCGTACAGGCCTAGTGCTGGTGGCAGCGATGGAGGTGGAGGTGGTGCAAAAGGAATCAGAGGTGGTGGATGCCTGGTGCTATTGACGGAGGTGGAGGTGAATGTCTTCAGAATGCCATCGTTCTCTTTATCAGATAATTGTTTAAAATCGCGAATATATAAATGTAGACAAGAATCCAATAAATAGTGATAGGACGAAGATGTTTTTCTAGACCTATAACAAGAAGTCATGGATATGGACTTGTAGTTCCTAGTTTGGAAACTATACTTGTTGAAACACATTTTCATCTGCCATGGAGATTAGAACAAATTGGTAAATATCAATTTAGATTTGTACGATATTATTCAGTTTCATCTGATGAATTATACTGACTTCATCATATCATTACAAATAACGTTCATCAAATCATTACAAATAACGTACTCTTATTCTCTATTCTAAAATCTTCGCATCCGTTGCTTAAATGGTTTGCCCTAATCACTTGCCACGTTTTAAGTTTTTTTACGATTAGCCTTCACCTAGGCTCGCTTAAAGATCCCACGAACACTAATGTTGGGGGCTTATTGAGCTCTGTGTGCATATGAGAGAGAGAATTTGAGTGCAGTTTAATTCTTCAAAGAATTTTTCGAAATGCCATAGAATTTTGCAGCCACAACCTCCTCTTCAGAGGAAAGAACTACAGCAAATGAAGCCCAACAGGGAGCAAACATAACCTTAATAAAGGGAAAGGGCGAAGGTTTTATCGAATCACCTAGGATACATAAAAATCAAGTCCCAACTAGATTTGACACAAAATTATAATCAAAATCAAGGTGATGCCAAAGACTACAAGTGTTTAAATTTTATTTTATTTTTCTCTCGATCTGCTGTAAGAGATAATTACATTTTATGAATTCCTTCTCTTAAAAAAATACACAACTGTAACATTCTAGTTGGCATCATGAGGAATCAGCATGAATTTAAAGAACACTGTGCAAAATGCATTAATGGAAAAGGGGCTAATTGAGGGTGATGACAGAAGAATAGAGAGCTCAAAGGAGTGAGATGCAGCCTAATTCATGCACTTCACCATCTGTACAACACCCTCGCTGCCTTCCACTCTTAAAATATACACTACAGATATGAGCTTGATAATATTATTCGCTAGCAAGAAATCGAAAGAATAATGTGGAGTACTTTAACTGAAAGAAAGAAACAAATAAATAAATAAGTAATTTAGTGATCACTGATTACTATGTAAGAATCTTTAATTTGTTAAAGAATTTCAATTCGGATTAATTGTTGAGACAAATATGATAAAATTTCATCATTTTATCAAGGTTTTATAAACTTTTAATACTTAATAAATGAATGAATTATCTATTCTGGACAATAACTTAAAAATTGAAATGAAATGTTATTACATGGTATAACATATATAAGAGACTCTATACGTATTTATTAAAATTATAAGTGTTAGATCTTTGATTAAAAAAAAAAAAAAATCTCTAATATTCATGAAAAATGTGTTGGAATATCTTGTGTATATTGACACAAAAAGAACTGAATAATTATAAGAAAAATAGTACCAACAAATGGGCAGAATAACGACAAGGAAATAAGAAAAAAAAATAGATGAAAAGATGTAAAGTACTCGAGTCAAGTGTTGAACACTTTATCCTTAAGTCGAATTTGCCCAACAACGGTGCCTACGATTTATGACAATCAACTCCCAAGATACAACGACTACCACTTATGTTTGTAACACTTTAAAACACAAGTACAACAAACCAGAATATGACTTTGTACTCAAAAATGAAAGTAAAGAGAAAAAACTAAAATTATGCAACGAGAATGCAAGAATTTCGTTTGAGAAAAGAAGAGAGAATATTCCCTTTGCATATTATTGATGTGAGGAATATGATATCCCAATGGTTCTAATTATAGATGATGAAGAGTTGTGAATGAAGTGGTGTGGAGTCAAATCATACAACACTTCGAAAGGACGCAATTGTTCGAACTACCATGCGATCGGATGGTTATAAGTCATGCGATCACATGACTTTATGTATAAAAAAAATATTCACGTGTGATCGCATGGTCAAAAATTTGACCCAATTTTTATTTGTCCATCTCCGTAATTTCTCATTCATTCGATATTGATTTCGAGGTGTCCCGATGTGGCGAAGTGGCAAGCCATTTTCTCTAAACGTATTGGGTCAAATCTGAATACTTGGTCGAAATTGACACGAAGTCACTTTAATTGATTTTCAACACTAAACCAATTTCTTAGATTAATAAACCAATATCCAACAAAATGGTGTAACAAAGACTATATATAAATATTTAAGACTTACAATTAAATAAATGTCCTCTCTAACAATTAAGACTTACCAACCCTCCTTCAAAAAGGGAAAAAAATATGTAAAATAAAAAATCAGATGATTCACGAATGCGGCGAAGTAACAAACTATTTTTCCTAAACGAATTGGGTTAGGTCCCAATACTTGGTCGAAGTTGACATCACTTTAGTTGATTTTCAACACTTAACCAATTTCTCAAATTATTAAACTAATATCCAACAAAATGGTGTAACAAAGACTATATATAAATATTTAAGACTTACAATTAAATAAATGTCCTCTCTAATAATTAAGACTTACCAACCCTCCTTCAAAATTTCAAAAAAGAAAATCAAAATCAAAAATCAAAATATGTAAAATAAAAAATCGGATGATTCAAATCAAAATGATAAGAGTTGTGAGTCTCATGAAAAATGTGGTTAAAATTGAAGTTTCATCAATTAAAAAGTTATAATTTTTTTTTAAAATTTTTTATTTTCAAACAAGCACATATACATCTGAGATTGAATTTTCAAATATATGTATTACATATAAAACTCACATTTATGCATTAATTAAAATATTGCTATTGCATACAACAAGTATATATAAATACAACAATAATAAATAAGAGTATTAATTATGGCTTGAAAACAATTGAGATAAAGAAGGCTCCTTAGATTAACAGAATTTTTGAGGGAAAAATTAGATACGACACTATTGATTAGATCAATAGAGATGATACGAAAAGTCATCTTTATTTGTAGAGATGATACAAAAAGTCGCTTCTATTGGTCCAACCAATAGAGGTGATATTTTGAGTAGTCTCTATTGGTTCGACAAATAGAGATGAATTTTTTTGTTGTCTCTATTGTGTTTTTTTAAATTTTCTTTACGCTTATTTTTTTAATATGATTTATAATAGTATACTTTTTTCAATTTTTCAATTTTTTTGATCTGTTTGATCATTTACATTTATAAAATTAATATTAAAGGCAATTTGTTGAGAAAAATATTATTAAGATATAATTTAAAAGAATAAATATTCGTTATGTTAACTAATATATAGTATTTAATACAATAATTCAATTACCATAATGGTTGGGACATAACCATCCAACACTTAAGTCCCGAGTTCGAATACAAGCCATGCACAATTATCATATGAATTAAAGAAAATTCGCAGGTCAGCAGTTCAGATCGAGATTTTTGTTGAGTTGAAAAGGGATTGAATTGGATCAAAATAAATTTAAAAAATTTAATTAAATATTTTTCGTCTCTAATAGTCGTCGCAATTACTCAGGAACAAACAGAGACGACGGAGTTGTCTCTATTTATTTTTAACTACGGGCCTACAACGACCAAGAAATTTTCAAACTTAAAAGACTTGTTTTACCAAACTTGTCGCTACGACTCTCCAACCTCAACGATTATTATTCAAAACCAGTGCTCTCGTCTAGTCATATTAGTTATTTTAAGATTTTAAGAAAAGAAATTTAAATTCGTTTAAATCTTTAAGTCCAAATTTCGTCTCCCAATTTTTTCGCCCCCGTCACAACTTTTTCTCCCCTCCCCTGATCGCGTTTGAGAGAAAGAGAGAGATAAGATCTGAGATATTATATTTTAAATTTTCAGAAATTGCATTTTGGTCCTTCGTTTTTCCAAAGTTATTTAAATCAGTCCTATAGTTTTAAAACATATCATTTCAGCCCTTTCATTTTTAAGATCTATTATTTTAAACTCTATAATTTAATATTTCGTTTTGAGTTTCAATTAAACTTTTGAAAAGTTCCATTTTAGTCCACAAAGTTCCAATTGATTCATTTCGACCCATGAGTTCAAATATTTTAAAACTATATACTTTATTTTAAAAAAAAAAATCTATTATTTCAGCTCTATTGTTTAATATTCGTTTTGAGTTTCAACTCAACTTTTAAAAATTTACATTTTAGTCCCTCAACTTTCAAATTATCAATTTCAGTCCTCAATTTGTAATGTATCATTCTTAAACTATAAATTTCTAAAGACTAATTTAACTTAATGGCCAGACGACGCGTACGGAGATTTAAAGGATTTAAATCGTTTCCCGCTCAACTTTGCACTCGTCGAATTTAAGGTAGACTCGCTCCCAATAATTGATTTATATTATAATTGCATGTGTTGTGTGAATTTGTGTGATTTTATGCTTAATTGCATGAGAAAAGAATATCTCTTTTGAGATAAATAATTTATGTTATGCTGGGCATAACTTATCTGCTAGCCAAGAAAAGAAAAGAATGTGTTCATTTGCGTTCACTATGTGATGCCTATGAATAAGAAAAGAATGTCACTACATTTTTTGCATGATTACGTGTTCAATTATCTTGTAGATTAATTACTGGCGATGAGTCTACTGAGTATTTCATTTTTGAAATGCTCAACCCGTTATTTTAACAATTTTTGTAGTTTTCGGAGACGGTGGCGAGTGATGGGCAATGACGGCAAATTACAAATTGATATTTTTTTTAAAAGTCGTGAACTTTGAAATAATTATTTCATTTTATTAAGAACTGTCATTTTTATAAACTTGTACGAATTTACTTATTCCATTTGAATTATCGCTAAACTTTTATTCAATAAATGCGATATTTAATATTTAGTCATTTTTCGCAACAAAGTTTATTCAAGAATTTAGAAAAGTGACGTTCCCGCGCTCCTCGGAACTCGGGGCGTTACAGACGACAGAGTTGTCTCTATTTATTTTTAACTACGGGCCTACAACGACCACTCTTTGAGACGACTTGTCGTCTCTAATAACCAATAGAGAAGAATTTCAGCCCTTTAGAGATGACTTTTGTTGTCGCTGTAGGGCCAGTTTCTTGTAGTTTCTTGTAGTGTGCTTCCAAGGTAGTGATATTAAAACCTTTTTCAAAGAATTTTTCGAAATTCCGTAGAAGAAAATGTTGCTGCAGCCACAAGCACCTGATCTTCAGTTAAAAAACTGAAGAACTGCAGCAAATGAAGACACTAACAGGGAGCAAGCAAATTGAGAGATAATTATATAGGATAAGAGTGTGAAGAGAAATTAATCAAGGTGATGGCAAAGACTGCAAGTGATTAAATTCTCCGTTTGGTTTTATACCACACATTTCTTCAAACCACATTTTATTCACACGCATTTTCCTAAACTATTTTTCAATTATACATTTTACCTTGAAAACATCACATTCCTGGTTTATAAAAAAAAAACACCCTTTCTCTGTGCTGTAATAGATAATATGTCACAACTCACTTTAATTTTACAAGTCAAATAATTATTTTATCAAGTCAACATTTATTTTTGACCAATTTAGTCAAAGTGGGGACCAATTTAAATGAATGGATATTTTGAGGATCATTTAAATTTGGTTATAAGTTGAGGGGCTTAACTTATTATCATTTATATTTGGAATTTTATTGGAATGATAAATGAAGGACCAAGCATGCAATTACTATCAAACTTTGCTATGTCTTGATATTAGGGGACAAAACAAATTCAACCAAAACAAAACACTTGCACTTACCAGAGAGGAGCTTCGGCAGAGAGAAAAAAAAACGTGGAAAAGAAAAAAAAAGGGGAAAAAGGAAGAAAAAAAAAGGAAGGAAGAAAGAAAGAGAAGGAAAAAGGGGGAATTTCATTCAACATTCAAGACTTCATTTTCATTTTCAAGAGGTAAGGCAATACCCATTTATTTGAGATATGGTGGTGATTTTAGGGTTTTGATTTTTGAGTTAAATGTTAGATTTTTGGATGGATTTAAGGTTCACTTGAAGATATTGAGCTAAATATTTAAGTTTGGTTGAATACATTGTGGTTACATGCTAGGGTTTATAATAATAGTGGATTAAATTCTTGATTTGGGCAAGATTGAGTTTTTGGAGCTTATGTTAAATTATTTCAAGCTTAATTTGGTGATGTTTATTTGTAGATTAAATTACCCATGTAATTAAGTTGAAGAATTAGTCAATTACTAGTTTCTTGGAAAGGGGTTTTGGTGTCAATGAGCATTCCATTGAGGTATTGGTTAAATAAATGATATATTAGTTATAATAAAGCTATATCTCACATAAGAGAAGGTTGGTTGGATGTAATGTTGGAGTCATATGAAATTTGTGGTTATTGTATAGGATGTTATTTCATTTTGGGTATTTGTTAAATATTAGTAATTATTGGAGTTGATCCAAGGTTTTAATTTAATTTTCAGGAGGCGATACGGAGATTGGCCAGGCCTATCAGCCAAACTAGGTTTCAGTCGCAATCTCTGTGAGTGGAGAAACTTAGGCTGCGTTCTCTTTGACGTTTTCCAGTCGTTTTTCGTTTTCCATTTCCGAAAACGCGGAAAACGTGTTCTCATGCGCCGTTTTTGAAAAAAAATTTCGAAAACGTTTTCAAATTTTGTAAAGGAAATGGAAAACGTGAAAATCACGTTTTCCGCGTTTTCCGAAATTTATACCTATTAAGTGGAAAACGTGCGTTTTCCACTTAAAAAAAAAAATTTAAAATTTAAATAATCAAAAAAATTTGAAATTTGTCAAAATTTGTCATTTTTAATTACATTATTGGTCCCTAATTTTGAAAACTTGTCATTTTAATCCCCAAATTTTTAATTACATTATTGGTCCCTGATTTTTCAAAACTTGTCATTTCAGATTTTGTTGCGCATTAGTTCAAAAATTTTACTTTTCTTTCAATTTAGTCCTTCTCGTATTTGCTTTATAGGTCATTGTCTTCAAACATGTATAACTTTTGATGTACAACTCCGAATTGCACTCTGTTTTTTGCGTCGAACTCTAAATTCAACCATCTTTCTGATGATGTATCATGCGCTTAATTATTAAACATTTCTTTTTTACTTTTGTATTGTAGACACTTATTTTGTAAGGGCATCATTAATTAACGTAAATTGATTTTTGTAAATTTTATTGAAACTTAAATTTTAAACGTTATGAGTGCTTACCAGAAGGATGTATATATATAAAATATTAAATGGAACGATTACTTTATAAGGGAAAATTACTACCCAAATATGGAACGATTACTTTAGAAGGGCAACATGAATTTTTGAACTATTTTGGTATAACCAAATTGTGTGATAGGGGTTATTTCATTTATTTTTGTTGTACAACTCAAACATGATATTTTTATTTCATTTATATTCACAAACAATATAATTACAAGTATACAGAAATAATTTTCTTCAAAATTTTAAACAGAACGCGTTTTTTAGTTTTTCATTTTCGAAGACAGTTTTCAGAAATAACAAACCAAATGCGTTTTCAGCAATTTCGAAAAAAGTCACAGAAAATGGAAAACAAAAAACATTTTCAAAAATGAAAACAGGAAACTGAAACACAAAGAGAACGCAGCCTTATTTTTCCTTAAAGTTAAATTTTAATATTTAATGGCATAAATTTTCCATACGATTCATGTTTTCAATTAAGTAAACAAGTTACGGAAATTACTACTTTTCACAAATACAAGTTTTGAAGCATGATTTTAGACTTCTTCTTTTAAAATTTCAAGTTAACCAATTTATAAATTTAGTACATTATTCTATAAAAGAATTTGTTACATGTAAATTATTATTGTGAAAAACCATCAGAAAGTACCCATGTGATATTAACCGCTCTGCACTGATGTGAATTCGTTTCCATAGTGTATGACCATATTATCAGATTATCAGAGGTCTTTAGGACCCACTCTTGTGCACATATAGGCTTTGGGCCGTGTACTAGGGTGCTTTAACCTTTGGGGCAGTCTATGCGCATATGACACAGTTTATCAGATTATCAGCTTATCAGATTTGAATGGCTTTGCCTTGTACATCGAGAGTACTCTGTACTTGAGTAAAGTTGTTCATTGGGTACACTTTGATGTGATTCTTTTCAGTACAGTATGATATATTTATTCATAGAAAAATATTTCAGCTTCTCATTACAGTTCAACGAATTTTTAGTATTATCAGACAGTTATCACAATTTATGCCATGATTTCAGTATTTATGAATTCTCATTTCAGCTATATGTGCTTTTCAGATAAGTAAAATCTTTTCTTATGTCAATCAAAAGTTATAGTTACAAAACAAATAGTGATTTTATAAAGAATTATAAACGAGAAAAGTATGACTAGTTTTCAAACACTCCACTCACTGAGTTAAAATTTCATATTTTTGTAACATTTTCCTTACCAGGATACTTTTGAGTTTTGAGAGGAAGTTGGAAAGCCTGCCAAAGAGCCAAAGATCATTTAGTTATATGTTTCTAGTCTTCATCATTCTTTTGGGATCCATGTATATATATTTAACTCGGTCCATTCTCGAGTTATTGTTTTGTCAAGTGCTTAGTTGATTAGAATGATATGTTGATGTATTAAATGTAAGTGGAATGGATGATATGTAGTAAGAACTAGATGGGCAGGCATAAGCTCTTTTGATTTTTGATATGATGATGGGAAGGGATATGGATTCCCAGTATTTTACATGTAGTGGTTTGAGGATTTGTTGATTTGTTACAGGGAGGTTATATTTAATATTTAAAGGGAACTCTGTCAATTTTTTTTTTAAAATCATGGGGTATTACGAGAAGTTTTATAGAATTTGAAAAGTTTCAGTAGCCTTGGTGGTGGGTCCAGTATCTAGCTGGCATTCATCATCGGCGCACGCCACGTCTCGGGTCCACATAGGGTGATTCGAGACGGGGTCGTGTCATAATTACAATTTATGAATTCCATCTCTAAAAAAAAAAAAAAAAAAAAAACACACACACACACAAAAATATAATTTTCTACTTGGCATGAGGAATTAGCATGAATTTGAAGAAAACAATGCAAAATATATTAATGGAAGAGGGGTTTGAGGATGATGACAGAAGAATAGAGAGCACAAAGGAGTGAGGTGCAGGCCTAATTCATGCACTTCATCATCTGTGCTCTCTATCTTCTGTCAACAACACTCTCACTTCCACTCTTAAAATACACAGATATGAGCTCGACATAATTCGCTAGAAATTAAGAAATGAAATTAATAAAAACCAAGTCGACCTTAAAACACCTCGTCTAGCTTTAAGGCTAGGTGGTTCAACATGGTATCAGGGACATGTTGAAGACTAAAAGTCCATTTATATGGCCAAAGTAATGGTTTTGACGGTGAGTCGACTAGTATAAAAATCACAAGAAGATTAAAACAACAGAGTGATGGAAGAAGGTGATGACAGAAGAATAGAGAGCACAAAGAATGAGATACATGCAGATTTATTGTATTCTCATCATCAGTGCCCTCTATCTTCTGTCAACTCATCACCAATACCACTTCATCCTGTCATCTTAATTTCAAGAAAACTCTGAGAAAGTTAGGGATCTGTGGGGTTGGGTGACTGTGGTTTAGGAGAGCGAGGAATAGGGAAACAAGAAAAGGCACTAATGAGAACATGAGTTTTTGTGATTTCAGTTTCTCCAACTCCTCTATTTATAGGGCAAAATGGTATTTTGATTAATCGTGCTTAAGCAATCTAAAATAAAATTAATTTGAAAATTATTATAAAATATTTGTTGGCATAAGTAACTGTGTATGCATGTAGGAAAAGTTTCATGTTGGAGAGGTAGAATTTAGAATAAGAACATTATACAATAATTTTGATGCAGCAAGAATCACTTTCTTTATGCTGCTGGTGCTGGAAGCTGACTATTAAGCACATATCACGGCTTTGTAACATATTCCAGAAGATCAATATTGTAATCACTACTCGTCTTCTCTAGATGCAGCCCGTGTATTAATTTTTTCTCCTCCTTCTCATCATTAATATTAATTATTTAGGTTAGGGTTTTCTTGTTATCTTTAGAAGAAAGTCTAGGGCTTTATTATTGTGGTAATTACACCCCAACATGTTCTTAAAATCAACAATTCAAAAAACAAGTTTATAAGTATTTTATGCATCAATCAAGTGCTAAATCTATTTTAAATAAAGTATTAATTAATAACCTTCCAAAAACACCCCAACACGCCATTCGCGTTCAACCCTGATTCATAAAATCAAAACCATTTTCAAGTCAAACAGTTGTAGCTGGAGAACGAGAAGGACAAGATCACCGGCGAAATGAAGTTGCTGACCACCCATGGCGCTCGTCGCCGTAATCATAGCTCCTTTGTGTGGTGGCCGCTGGGCTGTTGCAACCTTCTTCCATCCGATGATGCGTATTTGAATCAACACTGTCGAGCGGTCTACAGATGACCGGCGAGTGATCCCCAACATCAACCAACACCGTTGGTGCAGGTAGCAAGTGGTGGTGGATTTGTGAAATTGATTTTGTGGTGGAAAATATTGTGTTGTGATTTGCGTTAGTCTGGTTGTGCGGTAACGTGGTTGTAGTTTGGCGATTGGTGGTGCTAATTGGGCAGTGGTGGTTAGGTGTGAGGCGGTGGTGGGCTGTGGCGTTAGCAAAGATTGTGTTGTGATTTTTGTTCGTCTGGTGTTAATGGGGTAGTGCTGGCGTTGGTTAGGCAGTGAGGCTGTGGTGGGTTGTGGAAGATTGCGCTATGATTTGTATTCATCTGGTGTTAATGGGACAGTGCTAGTGGTGGTTAGGCAGTGAGGTGGTGGTGGGATGTTGTGTCGGTGGTTGGGTAGTGGAGGTGGTGTTGGGTCACATGTCTTGTAGGTCACATGTCAAAATTTGACCGTTGGGGTTGTGAGCGTTAGGGTTTGGGGAAGTGGTGGTGGTGGTTGTCGGTTGATGAAGGTGGCAGTGATGTTCAAGTTTGATCTGAATTAGGTCACATGTTACAAGGTCACAGGTCACACTATACATGTTGAGTCGCATTTGATGCATTATGTCACATATTACAATTGATGCATTTGATGAATTAGATCATAGGTCAAAAATTGATGCATTAAGCACGGGTCACAATTCAAATATTTAGGTCACATATAATAGTTGATGCACTGAGTAGATGTGGTTTGGTTTGGTTTGGTTCTAGTCTAAGAAAAATCAAATCAAGCCATAAACCGATGATTTTTTACTAATGAAACAAATTGATTTTTTTAAAGATATGGAACCAAATCGGAATCAAACCGCTCGGTTCTGGTTTGGTCTAATTTTGTTCGGGACCATTACTTGAATTTTTAAATAATAAATGCAAATTAAAACCTGTTTATATTCACTTCTTCATTAGAATCCATCTACATCATTACTGAATAGAAAATGAAATTTTTAGTTAATAAAACAAAAACTTAGAAAAAGTAACATGTTATTCTAAGTCAAAGAAGAAGAAACTCACCTGAAGGAAACTCGTCGACCCATTGAAACTTAGAGAATCGAACATAAAGGCCGTTTAGACTTATAGTTACATGTTACGATGAAGTTTCGAGTCTCATTCTACCGTGGTGCCGTGTGAGTTAGGGATAGAATTTGCAATTTGAGTTTAGGTTAGCTCTTGAGAATTGACGAATTGGGTCGATGTTTATATATACACAAATTTAAAAAATAAACATCAATGCCATCGATGATGACTAAGGAGTGCAACGATTGCTGTTGATATGATCCGGACCAGGCATCGAAGGGCAAAGTCAAGCCATCGAAAATATGACAATGATCTACGTGCAAAACGGAGCAAGTTCCATGTTGGGATCGAGCCGAGAAGAGGGACGGATCAAGCCAAGCCGAGAAAACGAAGTTATTTGCGCAGAAAATCCATTACGGCCGTAATGGATGACCTTCACAGCCGTAACCCATGTATTCACGGCCGTAAATCATGTTATCACGGCTTTAATCATTTATCGAAGAAAAAGGAAGAATTTCAGCAGAACGAGGCTTACGGCCGTAAGTCTGGAAGTTACGGTCGTAACATTCAAAAAGGGAAAATTCACGGCCATAAGAAATTCGTCACGGCCATAACTAATAACACATTTTTGGATCAGAAAGGTCTTTACGGCCGTAAGAGGGTCCGTCACGGCCGTAAATAAGCAGCGCCAGATTTTTCGGGAATTTTCCAATTATTTTGTTTCCTTTTTTATTTTAAGTTATTTGCATAATTTGGAATTTTAGCTTAATTAGAATTCTATTTTGAGTAAATTAGAGGCTAGGTTATTTTGCTTATTTATATTCCTTTCCATTCATTGTAAAAAAGAAGTTTGAGTTTATGAATTAAATTGAGAGATGATTCTCTTGTTAAAGGTTGAGTTTTTCCCTTTTGTTTCGAACTTATCAAATATTCGTTTTTTTGTGGCGTTCACCCAATGAACTTATCAAGGAATTGACAACCCTTGTGGCGTTCACCAATCTTGGTTCCTCAATCCGCATCCTCATTAATTGCGTCGTGATTGTCGGGTCAAGGTTTTACCGTCAAATCTATCTTTTAATTCCCGTTTATTTATTCGTGTTCTTGTTATTTTCGAGTCAAATCTGATGTAGATCTTTCCTAGGTTTTAATCGTCGTTATTCCCCGTTGCTCGACGAGATTCCCCGATTGGGATCTCATCATCTGGTATCAGAGCTTGGATCTATTTCAGATTCTTGTGTTTCTTGATTTTTTTCGTGTTCTTCGTGTCAGTCATAAATTTTTTCAGTTTGATCCATAAGAGTCAGTCCCAAAAATTCAAAAGTGTTTTTCTTATTCGTTTTTCGTCCAAATCCAGTTCCGTTTTTTCTGCCATACTCATAGTCCAATTCTCTGGCAGATTAAAAAAAAAAATCCGAAAATTTCCAAATATTCTCCAAATATTCCGAATTTCCTTGTTCGTGTCTTAAAAATGTCTGATAGAGAGGTTTCCACATCTTCATCTTCTATTGGAGACAGAAAGCAGCTCGGGGTGTGAATAGAAGGAATGAACAGGGTAATGATGATATTGTAGCAATGAGGGTACAATTTGAGAGGTTTATGGCAAAGATGGAGAATCGAGGTGCAGAGCGTGAACAAAGACCTCAGAATCAATCTCATGATGGTTCTCGGGTTAGGAGAGGTAATAGGCGTAAGGTTGGTGTGGATGATGAAGACATGGGCAGTGAAAGTGGCAGCATATCTTTGGGTAGTATGCGAAGGAGGGATAGATGAGATATGTATGAAAGGAGGCATGATAGGGAGTGTCGTGATGCTAGGAGACATCGTGGGGATAGAGATGATGTTGATGACGACCTTGGAAAAATTAAAGTGAAAATACCATCGTTCCAGGGTAGGAGTGATCCGGAGGCGTACTTGGATTGGGAAACCAAAGTTGAACGACTATTTGATTGTCACAATTATTCAGAAAAGAAGAAGGTGAAATTAGCTGTGATTGAATTCACCGATTATGCCAATATTTGGTGGGATCAATTAGTGACGAGTAGGAGGAGGAACATTGAGGAGCCGGTGGAGACTTGGGGTGAATTAAAAACGATAATGAGGAAGCGGTTTGTGCCGACTCATTATTATAGGGATATTTACCAGAGGCTGCAAGGTATGACTCAGGGGTCGAGGAGTGTAGAAGATTATCATAAGGATATGGAGGTGACAATGATTCGGGCTAATGTGGTGGAGGATGGGGAAGTTACGATGGCTAGGTTTCTAAGTGGGCTGAATAGAGACATTGCCAATGTCATTAAGCTGCAACACTATGTGGAGTTAGAGGATATGGTGCATATGGCAATGAAAGTGGAAAGACAGCTAAGGCGAAAGGGGGCAGCAAGACACTCACCATCTTATCCTACATCACAACCGAAGCAGGAATCCAACGTTGAACATAACCCGAAAGGGAAGGAGGAGCCTACAACGAAAGGTAAAAATATTTATAATTTTCAAACTACTCGGGATAGAAATATTAAATGTTTTAAGTGCTTGGTACGGGTCATATAGCATCCCAGTGTCCAAATAGGAAGCTAATGATCTTACGTGATAATGGTGAAATTAGTTCCGAGGATGAATTTAAGGGAATGCCTAAGTTAGTGGGTGTTGGAGCTAGTAGTAGTAGTTATGAGGAAGGGCTGACCTATGCTGTTAAAGATTCACTTGTTAATTGGCGTGTCCTTAGTGCTAGGGTCAGGGTGGATGAAATTGGTGAGCAAAGGGAAAATCTCTTCCATACTAGGTGCTTAGTAGGTAAAAAGGTTTGTGGTATGGTGATTGACGGGGGGAGTTGTACTAATGTGGTTAGTACAATGTTGGTTGAGAAATTGGGTTTGAGCTTGATAAAACACCCGAACCCTTATAAATTGCAATGGCTGACCGAGTCGGGAGAAATTAAGGTAAATAAACAGGATAGGGTCAATTTTACTATCGGGGATTATAAGGATGAGGTGGTTTGTGATGTGGTACCTATGCATGTTGGCCATATTTTGTTGGGGAGACCCTGACAACATGATAGGAGGGTAGTGCACGACGGGTTTAAAAATCGATATTCTTTCGTGAAGGGTGGAAAAATGATCACTCTTGCTCCGCTATCACCTAAAGAGGTCCAAGAGGACAAATTGAAAATAAAGAGCGAGTTTGAGGGGAAAAATAAGAGCGTTGAGGCCACGACCTCAGAAAAAGGTGAGCTTGAGAATGAAAAGAAAAAGAAAAGAGAGTCCACCACAAAAATGAGTTTATTTGCATTTGCTAACACATCCCTCCCTAGTTCTACGAAATCTGTTTTGCAGGGACATAAGTCAAACCATGAACTTAAGGCTGGGAAGATATCCATTGGCAAAAATGAGCACCCTAAAAGTTTAAAGGATCGCAAAAAGCTTAAACATGATCATCGAGCCCGGAAAAGCGGGGGAGTCTGAAAAGCCAACCAAAATTGGATTCGAGGTCGAATCCTTTTCAAGAGAGGGAGTATGATATGATCCGGACCAGGCATAGAAGAACGAAGTCAAGCCATCGACAATATGACAATGATCTACGTGCAAAACGGAGCAAGTTCCATATTGGGATCGAGCCGAGAAGAGGGACGGATCAAGCCGAGCCGAGAAAATGAAGTTATTTGGGCAGAAAATCCATTACGGCCGTAATGGATGACCTTCACGGCCGTAACCCATGTATTCACGGCCGTAAATCATGTTATCACGGCCGTAATCATTTATCGAAGAAAAATGAAGAATTTCAGCAGAACGAGGCTTACGGCCGTAAGCCTGGAAGTTACGGACGTAACATTCAAAAAGGGAAACTTTACGTCCATAAGAAATTCGTCACGGTCGTAACTAATAACACAGTTTTGGATCAGATAGGTCTTTACGACCGTAAGAGGGTCCGTCACGGCCGTAAATAAGCAGCGCTAGATTTTTCGGGAATTTTCGAATTATTTTGTTTCCTTTTTTTATTTTAAGTTATTTGCATAATTTGGAATTTTAGCTTAATTAGAATTCTATTTTGAGTAAATTAGAGGCTAGGTTATTTTGCTTATTTATATTCCTTTCCATTCATTGTAAAAAAGAAGTTTGAGTTTATGAATTAAATTGAGAGAGGATTCTCTTGTTAAAGGTTGAGTTTTTCCCTTTTGTTTCGAACTTATCAAAGATTCGTTTTTTTGTGGCGTTCACCCAACGAACTTATCAAGGAATTGACAACCCTTGTGGCGTTCACCAATCTTGGCTCTTCAATCCGCATTGTCATTAATTGCGTCGTGATTGTCGAGTCAAGGTTTTACCGTCAAATCTATCTTTTAATTCCCGTTTATTTATTCGTGTTCTTATTATTTTCGAGTCGAATCTGATGTAGATCTTTTCTAGGTTTTAATTGTCGTTATTCTGCGTTGCTCGACGAGATTCCCCGACTAGGATCTTATCAGCTGTGTTATATGAGTGCAAGTAAAGCAGTGTGAATGCGTGTCTATAATTGAAAAGAAGAAAAATGAATTTAGATTTATGATTTAAAATCTTTGTCTAATAGAAAATGAGATAAAATGTATGGTAAATAACATTTTTGTACATTTCACATTTATAATTTTAGATTTGAATTTTTTGGTGAGATGAATATTCACTAATTTGTAATATATATATATATATATAAATTGAGTTTGGTTCTTGGTTCTCGTTCTGGAAAGTGGTTTCAGAACCATAACTGAAACCAAATGGTTCTTGATTCTAAGAACCAAATCATTATTTTTTTTATGTAGAACTGAACCAAACCACTTGGTTTGGTTTGGTTTTGGTTTGGTCTGGTCTGGACTGGTTTGATTCGATTATTTTGTCCACCCCTAGCTTTGAGTCAGAAATCACATACACATGTTCAAGTCACATTTGATGCCTTAGGTCACAGGTCACATATAGTCCATTAGGTCACATGTCACATGTCACATTTGATCTGAATTAGGTCACAAGTCACAAGGTCACACTTCAAAATGCTCAGGTCACAAGTCACATTTGATGCACTAAGTCATAGGTTACACTATGCATCTTGAGAGTCACATTTGATGCATTATGTCACATTTTACAATTGATGCATTTGATAAATTAGGTCACAGGTCAAAATTTGATGCATTTAGTATGGGTCACACTTCAAATATTTAGGTCACATATAACAGTTGATGCATTGAATCACAAGTCACACACACATGTTCAAGTTACATTTGATACATTAGGTCACATGTCACATATGACGCCTTAGGTCACGGGTCACATATGGAGTATTATGTCACATGCTCAAAAATGTTCCAGTCTTTCTTCTTCTTCTGGATTCTCATTTTCAGACAACAATTTTTTTTTTCTTTTTATGTTTTAATTGGTGAAGTCATGATTATTACGGTGGTGGTGCACCGATATGGTGGTGGTTATGGTAGTGTGCATTGAAGCTTGTAAAGCTATATCGATTATAAAGATGATGGTTACCGTGGTGGTTATGGTGATTGGAGATACGGGTGGTGGTGATGGCGGCGACAGCGAAGGCAGCAACAAAAGTGGTGGTGGTGGGGGCGGCGACAGGTGATGGTGGTGGTGATGATGTTGGTAGTGATGATAATGACGATGAGGTCCAGACAGTTGCAGAAAATTTGAATTGGGGTGGGGTGAGTGAATTTTTATACTATATTAAATATATTATTTACGACCTGATTCATGTAATTTTAAACTTCTTTCTTTAAGTTTGAAATGTCGTATAATAACCACCTTATTTGTATATTATTTCCTTTTTTATTCTTGTGTAATTGTATTATGTTTTAACACATTTGTAATGGTCCATGTTTGGAAATGCTCGCAATAACTTGTGTTCTTCATAATTTTTGGGAAAAATAAAGCCCTTGTTTGGTCATTTTATTTATTTATTTATTTTACAGTACTCAATCTCAATTAATTAAATATCAAGCTCGTAATATTTGACTTTTTAATTAAATCTCAACCATATTCGTTCTCCTTAAAAATCATGATTCATGCCATGCATTTAAAAAAAAAAAACATTTTTAAACAGTACCAAACACACACAAAAAAAAAAAAAAAAAAAATTCTTAGGACCCTGCTACTTGAACAGGGGGGTTTACGTAAAGGCCCCTGCTGTGGAGTTTGCCTTGCCTCCTCCCTTGAGTCCGAAATTTAAAAGGCAAATGTGAGTTAAAGATGATGGAAAAGATATATGCACTCGATCTCGTGAAAATAGGAGTAAAAAATAGACTTACTCCTATTTTAACATAGATAGATTAAGCGTGTGTTTGGAACCCTGTAATTAAAAAAATTTGTTTTCTCTTTTAACTACATTCTTTAATAAAATAATACTGCGCATATACCCAAAAGTCAACGTCATTTTTTAATTATATATTCTCTCAAAAATATTATTGAAAATCATACTATTCACCAAACACACGTCAAGAATAATTTGAGAAAAATAAATTTTCACTGGACATAGTGAGTGGAAGTACGGAGAGAAAGATAGCAGAATATGCCTTACCATTTTCGTTTTGTTGCTTTATAATCCCCAAACAGAACACACACACACAGTGGGGCGGTGTGGATTCATATCTTCCACTTGTCATCTCCCCATGACTAATTATCGATCATTTATTCCTCTTCTCGATCTTAGCTCATCATCCAACTATTTTAGAATCCTTTACAAGATTGCATCTGCATGCATGAACAATTTCGGATCGAATAATGCTATCTAATCTAGAATAATGCTAGAAGCACATCAGAACTTATCCTCGAGGTGACCCCCTCCTCACATGGAGGGAGTGGAGCCCACTTGTCGAAGTGGGCTCTAATCTAACACCGTTAATATCTTTAGGATTGATAATTATGGGTTTTCAATGCACGGAATCTTGTAATAGTCCTACCGATCGCGAGTTTCTTCGAGGTATTCATTGATACATTTGAGATGGTTGATTTTTCTTTGTTTTTTGATGACGCAGTCAAATAATTAAGCTGTATATGCGAAAGTAATGGAATCAATGGCAAGTTGCATGCCACATGGAGGAAGTATTATCTCATGTTTGAGAAGTGGGCAATGGCACAAAGTTCTCAGGCATTTCCCTTTATGGAAGTCAAGACATTAGTGGTAGCATCTATATCTTCATTTGGAAATGGGGTCGAACTACTAATTTTTGTTCTTTTATTCTTTGCTTTTCTTGTTCCCTGTCCAAATTTTATGTCTCTTTAGTTAACCGGTCCTTCTCCTGAATTTGATAAATAATTATAATCTTTTAAGTTTATAAAAACTTTCAAAAAAAATTATATTAGTTTATAAAAAAATTATTATTTTCGAGGTAATTTGCTGTTGAAAATTGATTTGAAAAAATATGTGTGATTAAAAAGTTATTTGAAAAAACGTATTTTTTACAAACATACGGTTAAGACTTGGGGTTTCATCTTAAAAGATAAATCAATTGGAGCTTAATGAACTCTAATATTATAAAATTAAGACTTGGAGTTTCAGCTTAAAAGATCGACATTATTAAGAAGAGTAACACAAACTCTTATAAATTGGTCAATACATACGTTAATTTAAATTTAACAGTATATATTACTATACCCACATTCAAACACATCAATAAAGATTAGCCTCTGTTTCGAAATCAGTTTATAAATCGATTTATAAATCACATAACTTCTCAAATTACTTTTTAATCATAAATATTTTCTCTCTATTTTTCAACCACATATTTTACCTCAAATCATAAATAAACCAATTTATAAATCACTACAGTATTACTATAGATATAGACCTTAGAAATTAATTAAACTTGGGGTTAAGATTAGAAAGAGTCACAACTAAGTCCTTGTTTGGTTTTCATTAATTTTTTCTCTTTTTTCTACATTACGTAATCTCAACCATCCATTAAAAGTCAATCTCACAATATTTGACTTTTCAACCAAATTTCAATCATCCATTCTCCTAAAAATCACTACTTATTTCAAAAAATTCTTTTTAAATAATATCAAACACACTCTAAATAATATGTTGACTTGATGGAAATAATATTGAAATGGTACAACTTTGATCAATTATTAGGGTGAGTGTTTGAGAAGCGGTGCATACTTTTAGCCACACATATTCATTTGGTAGATGTACTTTTTTTTTATTTATAAATCAATTTATATACTACAAAATTTCTCAAACCACTTTTAATTATACATATTTTCTCTCTTCACTTTTCAATCACACATTTTAACTTAAAATCATAAATAAACCAATTTATAAATCACATTCTTTTACCAAACAGAAATCCACAATTACTATCCATTTACTATCTATAATCACTTTAGTCTCTGTTTGGTAACACTATAGTAGCTTATAAATTAATTTATTTATGATTTTGAGGTAAAATGATTAGGTTAAAATGTGGAGAGAAAAAATATGCGTCGTTAAACAATGATTTAAAAAATTGTATGATTTTTAAATCGATTTATAAACCGTTTAGTTTTAATGTACTCGATTTCTAGGCGTACACTAGAATTGAAGTACAAACTACAAAATAATTGAGAAAACAGTCCCCAACCTTTTAGTTTTCTAACAACTATATCACCCATTAGTTTGAAAATAAACTTATTAAGTCAAAATTAATTCTAAAAGGATTATTATTTTTTAAAAAAGAAAAAGAAAAAGAAAAAGAAAGTGAGGAGGAAAAAAAAAAAAAGGATACAAGAAATATTGAAACTTGAAAGCTACTCCACCAAACGAGTTCTTAAATTCACAGTATCTATCTACAACGTTTCACATTTAGCTACTGTTTGGTATCGATTAAAATCTATATTTTAATTTAATTCAAAATTAATAATTAATTTCAATCATATATTTTATAGGTCCCATAACTATTAAATCACATATCTCATTAACTTTTATCAAAATTTACTAAAAATCTTATTTTAATCCATATCAAATAGGGGCTAAGTTAATTAAGATAATGTGTGATTGAAAAATGAATTAGGTAAAATATATATTTCAAAGAATTGTGCTCGAGTTTACCGTGAAAAGATATGACTTCGGCCCTGCTTGGCAGCTGTGTGGTCCGTAGAAGGAATTTAAATTATAATGTTGATATATTTGTATTTTTTATGTAAAATATGAGGTTAAAAATTGAAGAGAGAAAATATGTTTCATTAAAAGTAGTATGAAAAATTATGTAAATTAAATTTTATCTTTTTCCATTTAATTCAACTAGCCGAACAGACGTTTCTAGGCAAAGATGTAAGGCTGCGTTTGATTCGCCATATTTTTCACGTGATTTTTCAACTTTGCGATGTTTGGTTGTCTAAGGATGTGTTCTCTTTGACGTTTTCTAGTCGTTTTCCGTTTTCCATTTTCGAAAACGCGGAAAACGCGTTCTCTTGCGACGTTTTCGAAAAAAAAATTCGAAAACGTTTTCAAAATTTGTAAAGGAAATGGAAAATCATATTTTTCGCGTTTTCCGAAATTTATACCTATTAAGTAGAAAACGTGAAAAACACGCGTTTTCCACTTAAAAAAAAAAATAAAAAAATAAAAAAAAATTGAAATTTGTCAAAATTTGTCATTTTTAATTACATTATTGGTCCCTGATTTTCAAAACTTGTCATTTTAATCTTCAAATTTTGAAATTTCTTTCGAAAATACCCTAATTTATTTGCAACTTAGGTCCCTCAACTTCAGATTTTGTTGCACATTAGTTCACAAATTTTACTTTTCTTTCAATTTAGTCCTATTCGTATTTGCTTTATAGGTCATTGTATTCAAACATGTATAACTTTTGATGTACAACTCCGAATTACACTCTATTTTTTTGCGTCGAACTCCAAATTCAACCATCTTTCTGATGATGTATCACGTGCTTAATTATTAAACATTTTTTTTTTACTTTTGTATTGTAGACACTTATTTTGTAAGGGCATAATTAATTAACGTAAATTGATTTTTGTAAATTTTATTGAAACTTAAAGTTTAAACATTATGAGTGCTTACTAGAAGGATGTAACTATATAAAGTATTAAATGGAACGATTACTTTAGAAGGGAAAATTACTACCCAAATGTGGAACGATTACTTTAGAAGGGAAACATGAATTTTTGAACTTTTTTGGTATAAGCAAATTGTGTGATAGGGGTTATTTCATTTATTTTTGTTGTGCAACTCAAATATGATATCTTTATTTCATTTATATTCACAAACAATATAATTACAAGTATACAAAAATAATTTTCTTCAAAATCTTAAACAGAACGTGTTTCCAACTTTTCATTTTCGAAGACAGTTTTCAGAAATAACAAACCAAATGCGTTTTCAGCAGTTTCGAAAAAAGTCACAAAAAATGGAAAACATAAAACATTTTTGAAAATGAAAACAGGAAACTGAAATACAAAGAGAACGTAGCCTAAGTTTTTCATGGAATTCATTTTTCCACTTGCCTCGAAATTCGGTATTTTCCTTATTTTGGATGAATTCGTTTTCCAAGGGGGGGGGGGGGGAGAAGGTTTTATTTTCCATGGAAAATCATATACCATTTTCGTTATATTTGATCATTTTTGTTTTTATTAATTAATATATTTTTTTAAAAAAAATTAGCATTATTATTATCAAGTACAAATGTATGAAAAAATAAAAAAAAATATTTTTTTATTAAAATAAATAAACTTTACTTTATTTTTCATGAAAAATAATGTCAATCAAAAAACAAAAGTTGAAAAATTCCCTATTTTCTTCATCTAGAAAATTAAATTAATCAAACACATTAAACTTCCAATTCTCAAAAATTTAATTTTCTGAAATTCATTTTTTTTAATCCAAATTTCACTTTCGCTATCAATTTGATACCCTTGCTAGTATGACAGGATTCTTGAGAAAATATCCAGTGGAATAAGAGGATGCCACCACTAGCACAATCATTGGACAAAATAGTTTTCCTTTGGGCGAATAGGCGTAACGACGAGTCATGTCATGTTTGAATGCCCTTTCTTTCCTGCTTCTTTCCTATATGGAGGCAGGAAAGAAAGTAGGAGAGAGACGGAGACAACTTGAGGTGGGAGAAGAGAAGATTGGTCGATGGTCAAAGACTAGTGACGTTTTGGAATCTTGGTTCAAATATGGCAAAAATTGTTAATGTGGCAAAAATTGTTAATGAGTGTTTGGAATTCATTATACAATTTTTCAAACTATTTTTAACTACATACATTTTTTCTCTTTAATTTTTAATTATATATTTTATCTAAAAAACACAATAAATAAATAAATAAATCTCTTTCCTATTTAAATTGGCGCCGAACAGGGCCTTAGATGTTGAATATTATTCGATGAGTAGCATGTGTTCAGTAAAAACTAGAAAATAGTTTATAAATTATACAATTTTCTAAATTACCTTTTAATTACACATATTTTCTTTCACCAATTTTTAACAACTATTTTTTATCCCAAAATTATAAATATATTAGTTTATAAACTAAAGTGTGTTACCAAACAGAGTAGTGTGTTCGGTAATTTATTTGTAAACAACACATTTCACCTAATTACTTTTTAAACACAAATTATTTTAAACCACATTTTAGTCACATATTTTAT
Source organism: Ligustrum vulgare (assembly GCA_963555705.1). Lineage (NCBI taxonomy): Eukaryota > Viridiplantae > Streptophyta > Magnoliopsida > Lamiales > Oleaceae > Ligustrum > Ligustrum vulgare. Next base: position 53,093,064 of record OY743173.1, on the reverse strand, counting down.
CTTGAAAACATGAAATTTTTTGTTTATATATAAGTAAAATTCTTTTACCAAACTGAGGCTTAGTTTAAAATTTTGATCTCGAAATTTGATGAGATACGTGATCAATAAATATCGATTCAACTCCACGTACCTTTTTTTTTTTTATCAGCTTCTTCTATTTTGATCATTTTATTGTTGATATACAGTTTTTCAAACTCCACTCTCATGAAATATTCCTCACATTTAATGATTTACATTTACATACGTGCATGCTAGAGCTATTGAATGTAGGAAATTTAAATACTGTGAAAAGCTAAAATGTTGCTCAAGTTCTATAAAATAACAAATATATAATTTATTTATTTTTGCACGCGTCTTTTTTCGTTTAAAGCCTCGTCAAATCAATGCAAAAGTACTTCCACATACTTTTTTCTGATCGAAAATGTAAATATACATTGATAAAAAAATCATGATAAGAAATCATCGGACATACCCGAGAAGTACAGAGCGAACCTTATATCAAAGCAAATGAAGCTAAAGAAACTTCACAAAACTTGGACGTAGTCAAGTATAAAAAGAAGGCATCATACCTCAACAAAGTTGAAAGTAGTCCCTAAACAAATACTTTGGGCATACCCGAGAATAAGCTTGGAAAGTACAATAGATGTTCCAATACACGAGCATACTCGAAAAATGATGAGAATCAAGTCATACATGTACATCTGGTATACTCGAGAAAAAAGAAATGACATAACTACAATTCAAAAATAAACAAATTAGACCCAAACTGCAAAAGTTTCATAAAGATTCAAAACATGAGGACACAAAATAAAAAGTGCCTTGTATACATGTATTTTGATCATTCTAACGATGTTGTCCTCATTGGGTCTAAGGTCTTCAAAATGTAACATGTTTCAAGCAATCCAAATGTGATAGGTAATAGCAGCCAATGCAATGCGTTTCGCTTTACCTTGCCAAGAAGTTGCTCATGTCCTCTACTTCATCCATTTGAGAGCTCTAGCAATGGTCCCCATCGATCTCTTAATACCCATCCAAGCTCTAATATGGTTCCAAACATTGCACCAGCTTGTCTTTAGTCTATTATATGCCTCTAATATCAACCAGAGGGGGAAGGAGTGTTTTGGAGCAATGCAGGGGTTTCAAATAGTTGATGCCCAGACCTTGTGAACTCCTTGAACTCAGAAGTAATCATATGCTACTGTAGTGTCAAAACTGCCCCCCGAATTATACGATTTGACCTTCATGCAGCAGCTTCGACGCTGCATTCTGTCTGCAAAATGTGATCCTGTAAAGAAATTAATTTTATCCTTCTTGTCCGAAACACACCATATTGAAGCTCCTTGAATATAAATACAATGAATCTATTGGATCCAAAGTGCATCCTTATACTCAAGCAAGTTCCAAGGTATCTCAGCAAGAAAGGCAGAATTTCACTCTTTAAGTTTCTAATCCCTAGTCTGCCTCCAGATTTCGGGGTGCAAATGTTCTTCTAGGGAACCAAACGTCTTCCCCCATTCCAAAGAAAGTTCCTGCATAGCCTAGTTATCCTATCAAACATGCATGCTGGGATTGGTAAAATCAAAAGCCAAAAACATTTAATCCCCAGCAATAATGCTCTGATAAGCTCCACGCGACCTACATAAGATAAGGAGTTTTTTTGGCCTAGCTGCAATACTATCAGACATATGATCCACTAACATTGAGTCCCAGTTGATTTTCAATGTTTCTGCTGACAGAGAGATTCCCATATACCGAAATGGAATGTTACCTCTTAGGATGTTTGTCAAATAAAGGATATCCTGTAGAGGCTGCCCATAAATACGTGTAATGTACAAGGCTAATTTGTGTTCATTTTCCTTCATCCCTGATTTTGCAACAAAGCCAGTTAAACTATCCAGTAAGATGCCTAAGTTTCATCCCCTTTGATATAAGCATCAAGTCATCAGCATAAGCTAGGTGTGTGATCTTCAAATGTCCACACTTCGAATGGAATTTAAATTCAGAGTCCTCTGTATCAATATTCGAGGATCTAGAAAAGTACTTAAGGCACAGGACAAAGAGGTAGGGAGAAAGAGGGTTTCTCTGTTGAGGGCCTCTTTACCTTTAAAGAAACCATGCAAGTTGCCATTGAGTTGGATAGAGTATGTGGGAGTAGAAACACATTCCATAACCCAACCAATAAAGGCTCGGGGAAGCCTAGACCATGCATGACCGATCAAAGAAAATCCCAGCTGGCCATGTCATATGCTTTCTTCCCGTCAATTTTAAGAAGGCATTTACGAGAGATCCACTTCCTATTATACTGTTTGATCAACTCTTGGGCTAAGTGGGTATTTTCTGTCTTGCTACGGCCATCAACAAAAGTCGATTGAACCTTGTCCACTAAATTGCTAAACAGTGGAGCAAGTCTCATTGCAAGTATCTTGGAGAAAACCTTGTAAGTCACATTAAAACAAGCAATCGGTCTAAAATCTCCTATTGTCGAAGCATTATATGACTTAGGGATAAAAGCAATAATCCTGTGGTTCATTTACTCGAGGAGGGAGCTCGATGTAAATAATTCATTAATAGCAAGACAAGTCATTACCCACAATAAGCCATGATTTTTTAAAGAAGCACGATGAGTAGCCTTCGGGCCCGGGGGACTTGTCTTCCCCGATGCTAAAAAGGGCATCCCTGATTTCATTTTGTGTAACATGTTGCACAAGTTACTAATCTTGATGATCAGATATAGTAGGACTCTGACAAAGAACATCTGAATCATGACATTCTTGTTTTGCTTTAATCTTTTCAAAATTTGAGTTTTTCCTAAAATAATTAAAATAAATGAATAATTAAGAAATATAAAACTCTAAAATACTCAAAATTGTATAAATTTGAGATAAAAAATAAGTACGAAAATGTACTTATCATATATTAGGTAGAATCTAAGCAAATTTATAGTTTCATTATATATTAATTATGTTTTCTTAATTTGTGAGAAATTAGAAGTGAACATATCTTTGTGGGATGGAGGAAGTATGAGATTTCAGAGATTCTTTTTCTAACTCAATTTAGTAGAGACTCGTGTTGATAAAGTGTTATAAATTAGGGAGAAAAAGAGAAAAGATTAGAAACACCAATAAACTTGTGTTTTATTATGAATTAGAGCCTCATATATACATGGGAGAACATGTATACACAAGGTAATAATATATAGGGTTAAAGAGGTACAAACATCATTCACTAACTAATATAATATTTACAAATGGATCGGGCAAAATACATAAATTGATGAAACTTTGTATATAAATTTGGTTTTAACCAATTTTTTGTAATTATTTAAATGGAATCGTTAGTCGGTGAATGAGAAATTTAACTATTTAAATAAGTGACAAATTGGAAAATTTCTTAGAATATTATGAAATATTCTAGAATTTATTTAAATGAAAAAATGTGTCTTTTCATGTGAAAGATGGTGACTTTTAAAATTATTAATTTTTCATTAGGCGTGTCCTTTCAATTAGAGATAAATTTCAAAGGATGTGTCTTTTGAAAGTGTTGTATATTTTGAGATACAACTTTCCAACAATTAAATATAAATCCCATGTGTTTAGAATTTCATTCATTCATCCATTTTTCATTCTTGCATTACATTGTGGATGCATATACTTAGAAATAAATTTTGCATTTATTTTGAGTCGAGTTTCATATGAAGAGAGTTCAGAGCTTAAGTAAGGTTTGTTGATCTACGTAATTTAGAGTGCTCATATTGCGGGATGTGGTCGTTGTATCTTGAAAGACTATTGTCGGATAATCGATAGCACACGTGCGAGGCATTATAGTCTTAAGGACAAATAGTCGAACTCTTGCCTCAACCAAATTTACATTCATGCATTTTTGGTTTCTACTTCATATATTCAATTTCGATAAGTCAAAATTCTGTCAAGTTTTATGTACGTAAAATGTACGTTATTAGAACATAATTATGCAAGTTAATTTTTTACCAACATAAATTAAGTAGATTACTAGTTCAAATAGGTTAACTTAAATGGGCGGAAGCATTTTTTCAATTCTCCTTTGAGCGAAATGCGGCAAAAAATAAAAAAGAAAGAGGCAAAAAATAAAAAAGAAAGAAAAAGAAAAATCCAAGTGTATGATCAATATACCTGAAATAACATTTGATTCAAATCATCAAGAACACCAATAACATTACAAATCGAAATTCGACCAAGACATCGACTAGAAATTATGTAGGCTTACAACTTCCGATTGGGGAAACCAAAAGCACAACCTTACACCTCTCGACTAGCACTACTTATCTTTGTAAAAATCCCCAAAAGTTATCAACAAGATCAAACTTGATTTAAGCAAGAAGATGAAGAACTTTTGGTATAAAAATGAAGAATCAAAATTTGTTCAAAGTGTGAGAGAGAGTGAGTCAGCCGAGACCCTATTTTGAAAAATAGTTTGTTGCAATTGTTTACCCAAAAGCCAACCCTTTCAGTAAAATACCAAAGTCCCAATAACTTGTAAAAATCGTTTAACAAATTTAATGCAACAACTAACAAAATGGTTTCAAGTCGGTTTTCTGGTTGTAAGCCCTTTATTTATTTTTGCCCCGTTTACTTTAAGTAATATTTGAAATGCCACACAAATTTATATTAAACAAGATAGCATTTCTTAATGACTTGTTTGGTTTTAAGCCAACATTCCTAACATTCCTTCACCTAAGCTAGAAATACCTTCACCTAAGTCAGAATTCCTCCTAAAGCCTTCAATCTTCCAAACCTCTTGATTTGGCAGTTTAGGCTTGTGCAAAGAAGACATCTCCTCTTGCATTGCTCTTTGCCAATCTTTAGCTTCTTCATAAGTTGCAGATTCCTTACTACCTGTCATAAGAGAAAACTCTATTAGACTTATGAAATCATAACTAGGATTAGGTTTTACCTGTCTCCTTTCTCCATCATTGAATAATTGATAGTCATACAAGCTTTTTTGGTAGCTTCTTGTTGAATTTCTCTATTTTCAGCAACTTCTCAATCATTTTCTTGCTGAATTTCCTCAAAACCTAATTCAAAATCATTATTTTGTGGATGATTTTGAACCACAAATGTTTGACCACTTGTTTTTTTGGTCATTTGAGTTCATTTCAAACTCCGTACTCTCCAAAAATTCATTTTTAAGTGACTTTGGAATTAAACCTGTAGTTTTGTTAGTCGAAACAATAATACAAGGACATTTATTGCCTACATGTGCTAACATTTTGTCCCCCAAATGAGTGTGATCAATTTGAACTGTGTGTGAGTATGAATGTTCTAGTACAATAGTTGTGCCAAGGATGTAATAAAATCTATTTCTCAAAATTCCTTTAATCACAATAACGTTTTCTTTATATACTAACATAGTATCATTCTTTGTTTCATAATGAAAATCAGAAATATGCAATGTGTTTAAAGAAATGAGATTTTTAGATAAAGTAGGTACATGCCTCACCTCAGTTAGGACTCTAATTATCCCCATTATACATCTTAACTACAACTTCATCTATTCCCATCACAGAACAAGTCTCACCATTCCCTAAATATAAATTCCCCTCATTTATGCCCCTATAGGTCTTAAACCAAGCCTTATGGGAGTTCATATGGTAGGAACACCTCGAATCAAGAATTCAATCTTGATTCTGCTTATCTAAAATCAAAGTTAACACCCTCAATTGATTATCATCATTCACAAAAGTAGTATTATTTTGAGCTATAGCCCCCAGCCCCTGTTTCTTCCTTAGCCACTTGTAGCAATCTTTATTAAAGTGTCCAGTTTTACCACAATGATAGCACTTATGTTCCTCTATACCACTACCCTTGCATTTCCACTGTTCCTTACCCTTATTCTTGTTACAGTTGATAGCATTTAACTCTTTCTTATGAAAATTACATTTAACAAAATAAACAGTTTCATTTTGGACAGTTTCCCCTCCAAACTGATCTCTAAAGTTTTAGAATCGAAGTAGTGACGTTTGCAAGACTGGTGGTATCACTTCCATATTTAGTTACATTTTTAATTTCTTTGAAAGAATCTGAAAGGCAATTTACCAAAATTACAACTAACCGATCATCTTCAATTTTCTGTCCCCTGTTCGTTAGATATAAAGTCATTGTAGTAAATATATTTAAATTTGTTTCGAGGTCTTTAGAGTGGTCCATTTTTAAACCAAAGATTCTTTCTAAGAGAAAAATCTTATTAGGAATAGTTTTAGCAGCATATATTTCATCTAACTTATTCCAAACTTCTAAAGCAGTTTTAGAATCGTTTACCTGCCTCAGAACATTATTTGAGAGATGAAAAAATAGAACGTTGTATGTTACTTCTTGAATTTCTGCTACTTCATCTTCATTGGCCAGTAGTGCCTCGGCCATTTGGATTGTTCTTCCAATGCCTTTGCAACCCTTTGTTGCACCAACACTGCCTTCATTTTCTGTTTCCAAAGGAAGAAATCCCCTTTACCATCAAACTTCTCCTGTTCAACCCTAGTTTCCATTCTTGACACCATTATCACTCACCCTTGCAGATTTTCAGCAAATAATATATCCCTAGCAACAAAATAGGTGTACAATGCGGAATATAATACCCAAGATTAACACATAATCTTGTAAAATTGAATACCCCCAAGACTAACACTTAACATTGTAAAAATTATCACTATGAATATGTTTTTCACACCCAACCAGCAAGAATACCTCCTATCACACCCAAAATTAACACCTATTCTTGTAAAACCCGAACCTCAAAGGAACCCCAACTTCTAGCCCTTCCCTGTTTTGTTCACAAAACTCTGAGCTCAGAAATTATCTTAAATGTTCGTACTACCACAATAGGAGTCCTCAATGCACCAATCAATTTTAAGAAATCAAACTAAAAAAGTCACACAAACAAAAACCATCCGTTGACCTCGAACAAGATGCACATTTAATTTGGTAAAATGGACTTTGGATATGAACTCTGTAGGTCTTGTAGAAAAACATGTCCCAAAAAGTCGCTAGAGCCGCCATCGGGCCGAAATTCTGCCAAAAAAATACCCAACGCACCAGCAGATGCTCCTCTGCCTCATGAACACAATGGTGGTAACCATTTCTTGATTGGAGCTTTCTACCAATCAGAATTTCAATTTAAAGCATCAGTTGGTTCTTACAATTTCCGATCAAAATCGCTACCCCAACCGCCTGTTTATTCCCAACTTCCAGGCGAGTATTCTCCTCCACAGCGCAGTCGTGCAGGTGGTCTTTAATTGTTGTTTGGTTGGCTGGACGAGATGGGTCAGTGACCTTCCCTTGCTTTGGTTGGGTCTTCAGCCTCGGCTCACTGGCTTCACTTTTCACACAGTTTTTTACTACTTTAGTTTTCTACCTTTTGTCGGTCTTAGAGAGTTTTTTAGAAAAACTCGATGCACCACTTGGTCGACTTCTTCTACTTTCTTACAGTCACAACCAGAACTTGGCTAGAATAATGGTTTTGAAAAATCACCACCGACCTTTCTGCCCAAAATCCAGTTACCGGCCTCTCTTTCTTTCTCAGCTTCTCCGATCGCTACTCTCACTGTGAGAGATTTTTTCTTTTCTGGAAAATTCCAACCTTTTGCCTGCCTTCACAGATTTTCCGCCTTCACCGGTCAATATTTCCTGTTCATAGCCTTCACGGTTCTAGCAATCTCTAGCTTCTTGCCTTCGATCGATACTTTCTACTGCTTCTTGGCAATCCCTTGCTCTGATACCACCGTAGGATCAATATACCTCAAATAACATTTGATTCAAATCATCAAGAAAACCAAGAACATCACAAATCGAAATTCGACTAGAAATTATGTAAGCTTACAACCTCCAATTGGGGAAACCAAAAACACAACCTTACACCTCTCGACTAGCACTACATCTCTATGTAAAAATCCCCAAAAGCTATCAAAAAGATCAAACTTGATTGAAGCAATGAAGATCAATCCATCATCTCGACATGTAGGAACTATGAGATCACCCTAAATGCGACTTTTACATGCAGGAATTATAGACCAACTATAGAATCTAGTCTAGTAAGTACAACTCATTAACTGACTATTCTAATGTTTAACATTAAAAGAATCTAAGAAGGACAATCACTCATTTTTAAAATTAGTATTCTTAGGACCACAAAGTTGAACGAAAAGAGATGAAAGCTCTACATTAGACATTATTACAACTTCAGCAACAACCTGAGTTTTTAACTCGGGCTCAAATTGATAAACTTTTTTATAAACAATACACTTCCTCAAAACACGTACATTTCTCCAAATTATTTTTCAATTACATATTTTACCTAAAAAAAAAAATCTTTTTTTATAAACAATTTCAAGTTGCCAAACAGAGAGTTTCATACTTTACAAATTACAGCCATTTGTCTCACTTATCAACTACAATTGAAATTCAGAAAAAATAAAAGAACTTTCCAAGAAGTACAAAAATAAACAAAACAGCCAAATTCCAATAAACAAAGTTGCAGCTAGCGTGGGCTATTTATTATAACCCAATTCAAGTGAAGTCACCATGGACTTATAAATCTCATATATCAACCTATTTTCAAATTCAGTATTAGTATGAGACAGTGAAGGTTGTCGAGCTTTGGGAATTCTTTTCGTGCCAAATGTCTTTTCAGAGCCTGAGTTTATAGCCATCTTCAGCATCATGTTCATGTAGACGTTCTTGAATTTGTACCACAATTTCAATGGAGAGGGAAGTCTGAATCGAAACTTTTTTATCCTCCATGAACGCTTTGTCTTTCCAGCTCCAAACCTTGTGACTTTCAAATTTTTTCTATTTGCAGTCGATAACCTGTAGTATCCTTTCCTCTTCCATGGGTTCCAAATGGTTTCCATTGTGTGTCGTTTTGTTTGTGTGTGTGTGTGTGAGAGAGAGAGAGAGAGAGATATGAGAAGCAAAAAATGTAATGTAATATGATATATAGGCAGAGATAATAGTCAGCCGGTCAAGAAAGCCGGTAAAAGAAATGGAATTTTTTTTTATTATTAAGAAATTTAAGAAATAAAATAAAAGGGTCAATCATGAAAGGCTTAAATTCTCGTTTGTATTAATTATCTTATCATCTTTGGTCAGAAATAAAAAGTTTGAATTTTGACCTGAGATGCCACGTAGAAGTTACATGTTGGAAGCTCACGTGTGTTTATTTTTAACACAAAGAAATCATTTTACAAATAATAGAATTTATACACACTACAAGTTAAAGAGAAACCCGTTTTGTTGATTGTAAATTATCGTAAGCATTGATGTCAGCCTTTAATAAAATCATAAGGAATATAGTCATATGTTAACTAAAAATAAAAATGAATGGGAAAAGTCCTTGCATAGGTTGAATCGAACAATTTTTTTCAAAATATGATATTTTGAAATGAAGAAATTTGTATTACAATTGCATGTCACAATTACTAGCATTCATGCATCCAATATTGATACCCATTATTTCAATCCTCATTTTTTAAATTCATTTTCAATCACACTATCTACTAATAATATAATCTAAATATAAACTCAAAAAGATTTCCTATCTTTTAATCGTACATTCTCAAAAAATTTAATATCATAAATCACATTATTTGAAATAATAAGTTTCAAACAGGAGTACAACAAGATATTAAAGTTATGCATTATAAAAGTTTCAATGCAATTTTTATCCCTTTGCATCATAATAGAGGACCAAAACGATCATTTGACCAAGATGATATTTTGTGGGAGAGAGTAATTATTAATTTGTCACACATTTAATTTATTCATTCTCATTTTTGCTTGTCAAAAAATATATTCTATTCATAGTCAAACAAAGCTTTGAACAAATTTTTGAAATAAAAATATATTTGATTGATGGGTTGGAGATATATATGAACGTGCAAGTAACACTCTTCTAGAAATTGGTTTAACACTCTACAACCTCTCCCTCTCTCTTTGTCGGCAAATTTTTCTCCTCCTCACACGAGGTTATATCTGCCGGCACTGGCCATAAGTGCATCTGCTTGTTGCTCGAGTACTGCGTTAATTCTCAATCTTTGAAGTTAGCTAGTTGATTGTCATTCTCATTCTCAATTGGAATTGCACAATCAATCATTAATTTCATAAACCATAAAAAGTTATTATAAATTGTCATCTAACCCTATGTCAAACTTTATTTTTCATGCTAGATTTCGTTTTCCAACTTAGACATGTAACCAAAAATTAAAATTGAAACACATATCCTGTAGAGTATGTGAAGATTTTCAATCTTGTACGCTATTTGAACAATTATAATTGAAGTTTGAGGATCACCTTGATAATAGCTCAAGGACAAATGCTAAGTTTTTCCTTAAGAAACAGATTCTGGGTGAACTAAAGACACTACAATTATTGGACTTTACTAGATGTACACACTTAACATATGATGTGGAGGGAAAAAATAGTCATTACATTGTCCATGTACAATAGTGTGTAAATTAATGTGTACCTTGAATAACACTCGAGTGAGATGATATCATCCTAACATGTTAGCCTCTGTTCGGAGGCTGTTTGTGGTTTTAAAATCAATTTTTTGCTTTTTTCGAGGTAGATGTGTGGTTAAAATGTGGAGAGAGAAAATGTATATGGTTAGATATTGATTTGAGAATTGTGTAGTTTAAATTTGGTTTATAAACCAAAAAAACTGATATATCCGAACATAGGCTTAATTGTCTACGTCATTGTTTAATCATCCAACAAGATGATGACACATCAACCGGGTGTCAATAAGGGTGTAAACCCGAGTACAAGTGTATCATTCATTACTCAAACTAAATATTAGCCAACTTAAACCAACTCTGGAACTCATTGTGATCCACAAAGTAAATGAACAAACAATAATTGAGAAAAGTGAGAACAGTCCTCTCAAGTTTTACAACGAGCATTCTGGCTTACATTCTAGATAGCCTCAGTGCTCGTGCTGGAAGAAGTTCATCTGAAGATGACAAAACTCATCTTTTACAAGGAACATGTAAGGTTTTGAAACAAACATGCACAGCGGAATTAAAAGAATCGAAACCATAACCCGGATCAACCTTGCACTACGATGAAGTTTGAGATAGAAAGTATACCTTTTGATGAATCGCTAGAATTTGATGTTGACGTAGTATAGATCTTTACCACAGCTGTCCAATCGTCCAGCCTCTGATGGTGATCCACACAGCAAGTCAAGATCTGGATTATTGTGCTAGCAATCAAGAAAAACAACTAACTATTTCTCTACAATTCTCTTAGTACTTATAGGAATAACCTAAACCTAATTAGGTTAAAGATTGTGGACTTGGGCCAACCCAAGTCCGGCCCAACTAATTGGGCTTGGACATATTATTCCAACAATCTCCCACTTGTACAAGATCCAATTCCATATGCTAAATTCTTGCTTTTTGTGTGTGACCCTTCGGGTTCCATTCACAATGACAAACGTCATGTTATTATCATTCCAATCTAATTGGAATGAGATGAACTGAAATCTCTATTTCATATTCATCATCGATTCACCAAGATCGATTAATTTATATTGCAGTCCGAGATTGACGTCTAGCAATGTATCAAGGCAATCCATGTGAATGGAATGTCATGTGGTTATGACAAGACCAGTTTATGTGTAGTTGCCGTGGAAATATAATCCCTTCATCATATATAACCCAATCGGTTGAAAGATATGGAATAACGTCAATCTCTTTTAACCAATTATTTATCACCTCTATCTTTAGTTGATTTAGTCGTGATTGAAACATTTTCAATTCATAACACTACCCCGGTCGAGGATTTTATATCAACTTTGTTTGGTGAAATGTAGGTTATAATCTCCTACTACTCAGGAGTGATGAATCATAATTTTGGACATACAAAACCTTCATATGAGTCTTACTATAACCGTGTGACGTCATCCTGATGACTCCCTCTCAAAAGCCAATATCAACGCTCACCAAAGCATAGTAATCTTCACATAAGATTCTATGAAGTCCTCAAGTTAAATGACCAAATCCACAACCACACATTAGAGATTTACCATTGACGTTTGGATAGTTATCCACGTGGTATCTCCAGGCGGGTCATCCAATGCTTGTTCATCTAAAAATGCATCCACGTGTTCATTTGAATGTCCCCCTACATTCTAGCTTGTGAGATGAGCAACTTTCTTCATAAGAAAGAAATGTAACACGTACTAGTCTAACTGCAATAACAATATCCGCATCTTGTTACTGCTTCGATTAGGGATAATTTAAGAATAAGTCATTTTATCACTTGAATCTTACAATCACAACACCTTGTGATTTACAAGTTGTTTGAACTTATTCTACGGATTCCATTATTGTAATTCTAAGCAATAACATGTTTGCCAATCAAAATGTAGACTCAGTTTATTAATAAATGTTTATACCAACGATGTCCAAACAAAGTGTATATCACATTAAATAAAATCCCATGCAAACTAGATCCAATCACTCATGTATCTAACACCAACAGATTTGGTATGATCATCATGCTTGTGTTGAGACAATCCCTTTGTCAGAGGACCTGCTACATTATCGTCTATCGGGACTCGTTCTATCCGTATGTCATTTCTTTCTATGATCTCCCTGATGAGATGATATCTCCTTAATACATGCTTGGATCGCTGATGAGACCTTGGTTCCTTCACTTGTGCGATGGCTCCATTGTTATCGCAATACAAAGTTATTGAATCGACAATGCTAGGAACCACTCCCAGTTCAGTTATGAACTTCCTGATCCAGACGGCTTCCTTTGCTGCTTTTGAAGCAGCTATGTATTCGGCTTCGGTAGTTGAATCTGCAGTAGTGTCTTGTTTGGAACTTTTCCAACTGACCGCTCCTCCATTTAGAGTAAATATATATCTAGACTGGGATTTACAGTAATCTTTATCTGACTGAAAATTGGCATCAGTATATCCTTGAACATTTAGTTCATCTTCTCCATATACAAGAAACATATTTTTAGTCCTTCTCAAATACTTAAAAATGTTCTTGACAGTGATCCATTGTTTCTCGCCAAGATTCGCTTGGAATCTGCTTGTAACACTCAAAGCATATGAAACATCAGGTCTTGTACATAGCATCGCATACATAATGGATCCTATTGCTGATGCATAAGGTATCCTATCCATGCGATCTCTCTCATTCTGTGTTTTTGGACACATTTCCTTAGAGAGAGTGATATCATGTCCAATGGGACAGAGTCCTCTTTTGGACTCTTGCATATTAAATCTTCTTAAGATTTTATCTATGTACGAGGACTGTGATAGGTCAAGAATCTTTCTAGATCTATTCCTATAGATCTTAATCTCAAGGATGTATGATGCCTCTCCCATGTCCTTCATGGAGAAATTTTTGGATAACCACGTTTTTACTGATTGAAGTATGGGGATATCGTTTCCTAATAACAATATGTCATGTACATACAGAATTAGAAACACAATTTTGCTCCCACTATTTTTCTTGTACACACACGGTTCTTCTTCATTTTTTATAAAATCAAACTTTTTTATTATCTCATCAAAACGAAGAATCCAGCTCCGTGAGGCTTGCTTTAACCCATTTATGGATTTTTGTAGCTTGCATACTTTATTTTGTTCCTTGGATTCAAAACCCTCGAGCTGTGTCATGTACACATCTTCATTAAGAATCCCATTAAGAAACGCAGTTTTGACATCCATTTGCCAAATTTCATAATCATAGTATGTTGCTATTGCAAGCAGAATCCGAATAGATTTAGACATGGCGACTGGTGAAAAGGTTTCATCAAATTCAATTCCTTGTCTTTGCTTATATCCCTTTGCCACGAGTCTTGCCTTGTAAGTATGAACATTACCATCCATGTCTACCTTTCTTTTGTAAACCCATTTACAACCTATGGGTCTTACCCCATCAGGTAGGTCAACTAAGGTCCAGACTTTGTTTTCGTACATAGAGTTCATTTCGGATTCCATGGCTTTCTGCCATCTCATTGAGTCAACACTTGACTTTGATTCTGCATAAGTCGAGGGTTCTTCTTCCTTAATTAGCAAGTTTTCTTTGGTAATCATAAGATCAAATCTTTTGGGAGGATGAATAACCCTTTCTGACTTGCGTGGAGCTGGTATGTCCTTAGGGTCAGGCAATTCCCCATTACCAGTCTGTGTCTTATTGTCTTATCAATATCAGACACAGCCACTGGTTCATCTAATCGGTTTACCTCTTTTGTAGTTTCTTGAATTTCTTCAAGTTCTACTTTACTCCCACTGCTCTCTTTTAGAATGAACGCTTTCTCTAAGAATATAGCATGTTTTGACACGATGACCTTCATCTCGGAGGGATTATAGAAATAGTATCCAACTGTTTGCTTTGGATACCCTACAAATAGGCATTTTTCGGATTTAACATCTAATTTATTCGATTTTGCAAGCTTCACATAAGCATCGCAACTCCAAATATTCAAATATGAGAGATTAGGTCTTTTCCCCTTCCATATCTCATATGGATTTTTATCAACCGACTTAGATGTGACACGATTTAGTGTGTGGCATGCAGTTTTAAGTGCATAACCCCAAAACGTTTTTGGGAGAACTGCTCGGCTCATCATTGATCGCACCATATCAAGTAGAGTGCGATTTCTCCTTTCAGATACACCATTATGTTGTGGTGTATACGGTGGAGTCCACTGCGAGAGAATCCCATTCTCTTTAAGATAACTTAAAAATTCATCCTTCAAGTATTCTCCAACTTGATCAAATCGAAGTGTAAGAATGCTCTTACCAGTTTGTTTCTCAGCTTCTCGCTTGAATTCCTTGAACTTTTCAAGGGCTTCATGCTTGAACTTCATTAAATAGATGAATCAATATTTAGAATGGTCATCTGTGAAAGTGATGAAGTAGGAAAAACCACCTCTAGCATTTGTTGACATTGGTCCACATACATCAGTATGTATGAGGCTCAAAATGTCGGTAGCCCTTTCTCCCTTTCCAGTAAAGGGAGACTTGGTCATTTTTCCTAAAAGGCATGATTCGCATTTATCAAATGATTCAAAATCATTTGTGTCCAAGTATCCATCTTTATGTAACTTGGATATGCGTTTTTCATTTATATGATCAAGCCTACAATGCCAAATGTAGGAATTATTAACGTTATCTATCTTAAGCCTTTTGTTTTCTATACTCATTATAGTATTTTGCATGTCTAGAATGTAGATGCCATTGATTAATTTTCCACAACCATAAAATAATTCATTAAGATAAAAAGAACAACACTTATTCTTAATCTCAATCGAAAAACCATCCATGTCCAAACATGAAAGAGAAATAATATTCTTAGTAATGGAGGGAATAAAATAGCAATCTTTCAATTCTAAAATAAGGCCCGAGGGCAACGATAAATGATAGGTCCCTACAGCTAATGCAACAACTTTTGCTCCATTTCTTACTCGTAGGTCAACGTCCCCTTTCTGCAGTCTTCTACTATTCTTTAGTTCCTGCATATTTGTGCAAATATGAGATCCACATCCGGTATCCAATACCCAAGAATCTAAAGGATTAGACATAAAACCTCAATAAAATAATTTTATGAAGTGGAAGCCTCATTAGACTTCTTACCCTTCAAGCTGGCGAGGTAAACCTTGCAGTTCCTCTTTCAATGTCCTTTACTTCCACAATGAAAGCAAGGATAACTAGACTTGGACTTTCCTTCGTCTGCTTTGACCTTTTTTCCAGTAGACTTGATCTTCTTGGATCCTTTCTTAAAGGTCAAGTTGGATTTCCTCTTAGTTCCCTTAGAGTTGTCAATGGTTAAGATCTGCCCTTTACCTTTATTGATGTTGGGCTCAACAGTTTTCAGCATATTTAGCAACTCAGGTAGGGTACACTGAATCTTATTCATGTTAAAGTTTATAATAAACTATGAATAGCTATCAGGTAGGGATTGTAAAACTAAGTCAATACTCAGCTCGTGATCCATAGCAAAACCCAATTGGCCCAGTTTTTCAATAAAGCCAATCATCTCAACACATGACCACTGACTGAAGAACCTTCTGCCATCACACCTCTAAATAGCATTTTGGATGTCTCATACCTATCAGTCTGAGACTGTTCATCATACAACTCCTTGAGATGAAATATAATAGTATGAGCATCCATACCCTCGTGCTGCTTTTGTAACTCAGGTGACATAGCTGCAAGCATCACACATGTTGCAATATTGTCATCATCACTATGTTTATTATAAGCTTGCACTTCCTTCGGCGTAGCTTCCTCACTAGGAACTTCCGGCATTGGCTGCTCAATGACATATCCAATTTTTTCATGTTTGAGAACAATTCTCACATTGCAATGTCAATCCAAAAACTTTGGTCCGGTAAGCTTGTTAGCATCAAGTATGCTTCTCAAACTTATATGGTTACTCATTATTCAATAACTGAAATGACAAAAATAGAACAACAATTAAATACAAAAAATTAACATAATTTGGACTTTATTAAATTAATATGTACTCCCACTGTTTGACTTGAATTAATGACCACCTACATTAATTGGTAGAATCTATATGATTCCCAGTGGGCTAGGATCCCTTTCATTCTATTAGAACCTTGAGTGACTCAACAAGCTCCAATAAAATTTTCGGGTAGATACACTTATCAATCACATCTCCATGTGACTCCTAGATCATCAAGCAGACAACTCTTTGTCTTGCACATATTATGCGTTCACTTGATCATGCCTCCAAAATTTATCTCCTTGAGTGACTTAATAAGAGATGAATTATGGTTAAATCCTACCCATTTGTTCAGAAATATCGTATATTTCATAATGATTAAACACACCTTCCATCTCCCAGCCTTGAGTGACTCAACAAGCTGATATTGATGGCGAATTCTGGTTTATCATTATAACAATGGAAGACATTTTGTATTAACTAATTAATACGAATTTAATAGTTAATTTGAGGGGTTTGTAACGTCTCATCAATCCTATGTAAATTAACTAGCATCAATCATGTAATTAATCATACATATAATAGTGTGGATGACTATGGATTGTATTTATCTAGTCTCCTCGAGCCATGAAGAAGACTAGTTAGTCTATTTCCTAGGGGACATTGTATCCTCCATCGAATGACAAATGCAATAACCGCTATCTGCTCCTACCTGTAACATTTACTAGTTGGCACGCAGGCCTATATCAAATGGACACGCAAGCCCATATAAAATTAAAAAAATAGGCACGCATGCCCAATTAAATAATGACAGGCTCGCAGACCCAATTAACAAAAACAGAATTAAATAAACCATACATTCAACCAATCACATAGGTCTAGTCCATAATCATCCACTATAGATCCTAACACAATTAATATCTAATATTAATAATAATATATTAATTTCTAAATTTGCAACGTTGATTTCAATTATCTAAACTCTTTTGGGCAAAAAACAGATCAAATAAAATAATCAATCTTATTGATTCGCCAACTAATTAATCCCATTAATCAATTTTTTGTGTTAATGAAATTAATCAATTAACTCATTATTCATGGGGACGATAAAAATAACCATTTTATTTTTAATCTCTTAATTGAGTCATACTCGGATTTGGATCAACCTTTTAAAATTTTATGTAAAGTCCATCTTAGAATTTTATGAGAAAATCAATATTTTAGTCAAGTCAAAATTCAAAATTTTTGTTTAAAGACAATTTTATTAAATTTTTCTCAAAATAAGATTATAATCAAGATCCAATCGAATCCATTTAAAAATTCAGGTCCTTAATTTTAATTTCTGAAAATACAGGTATCTTTTAGCAAATATTTTGAAATAAAGGATCAATTTTAATTTTAAAATTAACACAAGGACTATCCATGTAATAAATAATGTAGGGGGCCAGGTGTGCAATTTAGAAAATTGCACACTCGCCCCCCGTCCCCATTCAGACACACCGAGGGTTTCGATGTGCCTTGCGGCGCTGGCGATGGCCAGCGTCGTCCATGCCGACGCCAATCCTTCGATCACGTCGCTGCGGTTGCATCATTGTAGCCGCCTGACGCGGACATTTGAAGTTGTTGTCGCGACGTTCGCAACAGTAGTGTCGCTGCGCGCAGCGGCGAGAACTCGCCCCTGCTACGTAGAACTGCTGCTGCGTCTGTGCAGTGGCGACGTTTGCCGCTGTTTCGCACAGCCGGCGGCGCCTCCTACGCCGCCACGTTTTTTTTTTACATGATCTGATTTCAACTATTAATCTAAAGCAATTTCAGATTTAATTTCTGCAAATCAAATTAATATCTCAATAACAATTATTGGCAATTCATCAAAATAAAAAAAAAAAACTTCAACAAGTTTCAAGGCAGGTTCTGATACCACTGTAAGGTTTCGAAACAAACATGCACAGCGGAATTAAAAGAATCGAAACCATAACCCGGATCAACCTTGCACTACGATGAAGTTTGAGATAGAAATTATACCTTTTGATGAATCGCTAGAATCTGATATTGACATAGTATAGATCTTTACCACAATTGTCCAATCGTCCAGCCTCTGATGGTGATCCACACAGCAAATCAAGATCTGGATTATTGTGCCAGCAATCAAGAAAAACAACTAACTATTTCTCTACAATGCTCTTAGTACTTATAGGAATAACCTAAACCTAATTAGGTTAAAGATTGTGGACTTGGGCCAACCCAAGTCCGGCCCAACTAATTGGGCTTGGACATATTATTCCAACAGAACATACATGGAGAAATAATGCACAGGCTTTCAGGGAAATAATTACTACAATGTTTTCGAAGATGACCACTCATTTTAGGCACTGTTCAGTAACATCGTGGCAATTATAAATAGATTTATTATGTTTTTATTGTAAAATGTGTGTTTGAAAAGTCGAGAGAGAAAATGTTTGGTTAAAAATGGTCTTAGAAATTATTTGATAAATTGGTTCATGAGTTGTAATGATTGCGTTAAAGAACAAAGGCTTAATCACAAGCTTTTATTGAATAATGTAGTTGCAAGAACGACAGCTCGAGTACTATAAGCTAAAGTAGCAGAAGATACCATCTACGTGATATGGAGGTGGGAAGAACTGCAAATAGAAAAATGTGGCCACCACTAGACCTGCGAGAAAACTTCCATTAAACCTAATAAATTTCAAGTGATAAATACAAAAACTTCGAAAATGTGATCGACAAACCTAGTAGAATATTTAGGAATCTTGCTACTTGAACAACCCATTTGAACAGCCCTCTCACACGGGGTGTGGCCGTGGGACCCGCACACACATGTGAGAAGATTGTTTAAATGTTTGTTCAAATAGGTTGTTCAAGTAGAATTTTTGAATATTTAGCCCTTGTTTGGCCCTCATTTTTTCAAAACCAAATTTATTTAACACTCAATCTCAACCATCCATCTTAGTCAAGTCTACTATTTTTTAATTTTCAAACATTTTTAACCACATATTCTCCCAAAAATACTGTTCAAAACTACATTACTCATAAACTTTCCATAAAATGGGGCTCAAACAAGGGCTTAGAGTAGTTAGTGTAGATGGACGTTCATTGACAAGCTTGGAATAAGAAGCTATGAGAAAAGTTATCCTGATATTTTATTACTGAACCGATTTAATATCTTATATAATATAGTTAGTTATATGAGGAGGTTCTATGAAAGGAAAAAACTGTAGTTATCATCTAAGTTCTGACTTGCCCTCTTAAATCTTTAATGTTCTCAAAGTCAACAATTAATTTTAACTACACATTTCATAGGACCCACAACTTTTCAATCACACATTTCATCAACTTTTATCAAAATCTGATCTTAATTCCTACCAAAACAAGGGCTTAATCTTATCGAACATATTAACATTCTGATAATTGATATTTCCTGCTTACAGGAAGTATGAGCACTAGGAAAACTCTTATGCGGCATAAAAAGTGAGGCATTTAATTTATTGGAGTCGATACATTTGTTTGATTTTGCATTTAATCTACACTTGATCAAAAAAGTCTTAGGAGTTTCGAATGAGTTGTCAAAGGCATTACAATTGAAAGATCAAGATATTGTGAATGCAATGAGATTGGTGAAAATATGCAAACAACGACTCCAATTGATGAGAGACAACGGGTGGGATTTGTTTTTGGAAGAAGTTCATTCTTTTTGTCAGCGATATCACCTTGATGTTCCCAATATGGATGATGTGTTTATACGTAGTGCACCTCGTGGTCGTCCTCAACGTAATCCACCACAAGAAGTGACAAATTTACATCATTACTGTGTAGATTTATTCTACGCTATCATTGATTTGCAACTTCAGGAGTTGAATGATCGTTTCTCAGAGTTAAATACAGAGTTTCTCCTTTGTGTAGCTTGTTTATGTCCACAAAATTCATTCTATGATTTCGATAAGAAAAGATTGATTCAACTTGCGGAATTTTACAAAGAAGATTTTTCAAGATTTGATCTTCTCACACTTGATGATCAATTTGAAACTTATATTTTTGATATGCGTTCTAACATCGCATTTCAAGAATTGAAAGGCCTTGGCGATCTTGCAGAGAAGTTGGTAATGACAAAGAAAAATAAGGTATATCCATTGGTTTATAAGCTTTTGACTTTGGCGCTTATTCTACCGGTTGCTACAGCTACCGTTGAAAGAGTATTTTCTGCAATGAGCATTGTGAAGGATAGATTGCGGAATCGAATAGGTGATGAGTGGATGAACGATAGCCTTGTTGTTTATGTAGAGAAAGATATATCTTTGAAGATTGATAATGAAGCTATTGTACAACGATTTCAAAGTATGAAAACATGCAAGGAACGAATTTAAGGTACTACATTTGAGTTGAGATTTATTTATTTGTCATTTGTGAAATTAAGTTTTCTAGAAAAAAAAAAATTCGGGGGCAGCCCGTCCCCCCCCCCCCCTCTCAACCTCATTTAATTTTCGCCCTCGTTGACTTCAAATCCTGGCTCCGCCCCTGCTTATGCCATTCCCTTATGGCACTTTTGTCACCATGGCAAACAACATTTCCTCATCGATCATAGGCCTTGAAAAACAGTCAATTTAATTTGGCAAAATACAGTCTCTGATGAAAAAGATCTATCAATACTGGCTAGCTTCGGGATTTTGAATGACCAGGTGTAAAAATGGCTTACATCCTTTCCATCTGGAAAACATCGCCAGAAGAAGTCTGGCCGAGGCTGACCAACTGCATCCTTAATTGCATCAGTAAGAACCCCTGTTATCAAGACAGAGAATAGAATCCCTGCTAACACAAACAACTTCATAGTATGAGAGAATGTCAATATTGACCGCTTTGATTTTGTTGATTGCCATGAATCCTTAAAAAAAATAAAAAACTGCAGATATAAAATTATTATTATTTACCTAACATAGCATGATGAAGATCGTGGACATCTCTTTGTCGAATATAGAACAGTAGAAAAACTGCTATAGGCAACAGCACTGCATATATCTAAGGAATTTATAAGAAAATTAATACAAAGTGTCCCATTAATGGTTTTAATAAAGAAGAAATTAGTCAGGTTTTGTATAAGCACTTGAGGTATGAACTTACAGGCACAAGCCATATAGGAACTGTGCTATCCTTCAGAGGTACTTGAGATCAGACATCACATCTTTCCCAACAAAGCGATAAACGGATGGATTATTTTAAGAATGACTAAAATCACCCCAAGTAGTATCAGTATCAGTATCACTATCAACCAGTCATGCATGTGTGTCCTCGTGACTGTGACCACATGAAACCTCACAGTGTGTGCCCCAAGCTCGGCTTCCCTCATCCCCTTCTGCAGAACATAAATGAAATACATACCACACAAGTAAACTTCCATAGTGTTACCAAATAGAGTTACAGCCTTCAACACACACTCATTTGCTGACTTGACAAATTAGGACTTGGAGTTTGTTGTGTTCTAATTGTGGATTTTTGACAGGCAAAATCAGTTGCTGTTGAAAGAAATGTGAAGAGTCTGATCTTCATATGGTAATTGCGGATTATTTCAATATCCATGACTAATCATCCTTGCGTCTAAATGTAAGAATTGTGCATTCTTATTTAATAATCCCATAAGACTATAATAACTATATACCTGGTGGTTCTTGAATTTTATCAAAGGAAAGTGGAGCTCAGAAAACAAATGCAAAAGTTTCCAGCCCCTGAATTGACAATACACAATCAACCTCCAATATGAGTCTTCATTACCAAAAAAGATAGATTCAACTTAATTATTAAAAAAAAAAAAAAAAAATGGGTGTAATACTAACTTAAAGTGGAACATTTAATGTAACAGCACTTCATCATGAACATAAAGCAGAAACATCATTTACTGGTAATTGTATGGCAGAAAAACATAATCCATACAAGTTGAACCTTAAGAAAACCATCCGAGAATGTACATCTTCCCCAAACATATTACACTTTTTATTTTACGGTATATATAAAAACAATCATGCAACCACGGTTCACATTAATAACTTAGAATGTTACGTTAATCCGCGAAGTTTTCCTCAAGAATTATTTGTGAAACAGGGTATTGTGCAATCTGAAATGTGAATATTTAGGGGAAAAGGGACTTCCAAGGGACTAATAGCAATTCCTAGACATTAAACATGCAAAATACCAAATACAAAACAGTTTGAGAAAATGTATATTTCCTGCTGCCAATCACATTCTTGGTATAAAACAGCCTCCAAAAAGATCATAGACTTCATTACTATCAAAAGGTGAACTATACAAGTGATTTCACATAAATCACAAAAATAGCAGACAAAAAAATGTAATTTATGACCATCCTACAAACGAACTCCTTAGAAATAATCTAAATAAACTGCTTATAACCTCCAATAGCTCAGAAATTGTTAGAGTTCCGTGACCCGAATTCTATTTGTCCCAGCTCGAGAAGCTCGCGGTGTGGCATATTTGGTTGGACGAAATTAATAAGAAAAAAGGACCATGCTACATGTACTCTTTGGGTTACTCCTTGGCTTACCCACCACTCACATGGATAAAATATTAAAATATTTGTGGGTTCCACCCCATTTGAGTGGTGTGTAAGCTAATGTGTAAGAATTTGTGTGTACAAATGGAATTGTCCATGAAAAAATGGGGGTCTGTAGCTCTCGGCCCAATCCTAGAGCCTAATCCAACGGGGTGCGGGGGATCGCTCCCACAATATGGACCTATCTCGCTCGGACTAGGTTTCCTTGTTTCATTCATATTAAATTTATTTTCGCGTGCAAGCCTATATATATCATGTATTCTAGGTTTCTAGCATTCTGTGAGATTTATGAAAAGCTCCTCTTCGGAAGAATGTTTTCTGATATAGTGAATTATACTCATCCTCTGCCCGTGAACTCATTGTTTTAGAGTTTCCCATGTAAAATTAAAGGAAACTAAATCCGTGTGTATTCTTTATTTTCATTGTCAATTTCGTTCATATCATAACAGAAAACAAAACCCGCCATGGCACAATATGCAGAAATAGTACATCATGATAACTTGCCTGAGACTGAGAGGAACCATTGAAAATTTTAAACGAAAAGGTGGGTAATTAAAAACTTGGTAAGAAAATATCCGAGAAATCTATGACCACACGACATGATTTATTATTTGTGGGTGTGTCTGTATATAAAATATATACTGCTGTACAGCATATGCAGTAAAAGGCAATATTCACGGAAGGGACATAATACATCAACATCAAGAGCGTGTATTGACTTTAAAAAAAGAAAGGGAGATGAAGAAGTGACCTGCCGGAGGATTTCAACGAAGAATTGATAATGAAACCAAAAGAATAAGGGCGTCGCTTAAGGAACAAAGAAAGCGGGTCAAAGAGAGACTCTGTGGATGCGTTGTAAGGATTTTAATCAATCGTGTGGGCTTATATGTGAATTGTTGTGTATTGAATAAAAGGCTATCAATTTGGTTAAGCCCAATTAAAGTGATCTAATAAGGATTTGATATATCGGGCTTTAATGCATCTAATTAATGTATGGGCTTTTATGTGTAGATACCAGGCCATTACCTAATTCATGATGGGCCGGATTAGGTTAATTGGCAATTCAGTATATAAAGTCGGTTATGGTCCCTGAATCCTACGTACTGTTCATCTTGTCTGACATCCCATCATCAGAAAGAAAATAAAGGACTACGTATGGATTTAGAAGATCCAACCAACCGAATTGTTTATCGTGAATCACGTTTGATTAAGGTACGCTTCCGCTTAAGTTATTTAATTCTTGATAATTTCAACATGATGATTATTCAGATTATAGATAAATTATTATCTGTAATAAAATTTTCTAACAAGTGGTATCAGAGCCAATATCGTGTTGAATTATCAGATCAATTTTACACGCATATATTTAAAACCCTATTATGTGTGTATGTATATGCAAGCCAAGTTTCTGATTTTCGCAACTCTCTGTTTTCGAAATTTATACACACTGCAAGATCAAGAAAATTTTGGAAACATGATTTAATATTTTGGATTCAGCCTACCGGTTTGTATATACATGTCTATTCATCAATTTTCGAAATTAAGGTATAAATTTTTTGTTGAATCTGATTTTGGTTGCTGAAATATTGGATTAAGATCTGTAAATTGATTTTTCAAACATGATTAAGAAATTCGAATTTGGGATTTTATGGAATCTGAATTGGGTTTTGTTCGGTTATGGATTTGAGTTTTGGAAACTGAATTCGGATTTTTTGGAAGAAATCTGTTGGGGTCTGATTTTTTGGGATGATGGATGGTTTTGAGTTGGAGCCGTCGTCGGGCTGGGCGCGCATGACGGCGGACTTGGCTACGCGCGGCGTTGCGCGCGATGGGTTCGCCGGTTATGGCACTGCTTCGCGCAGGGAAGCAACATCGTGGGAGTTCGCCGGGAAGGGTGGTGCGCAGCGCGCGGCGCTGCAGGTCACAACATCGGGCTTCCGTCGGTGGTGGCTTTGCGCCTCTGCCGGTTTTGGAAACGGAGGCTGCGGCTAGGGTTACTAGCTGTTGCGAATCAGTTTTGGGTGAAGGACTTGTGTTGGAAATTTGAAGATTACGAGGACTCCTTTGCAATTTCTGTAACTTATGGTTAATTGCACCTCAAGTCCTCCATGTTTGTTTTGAATTAAAGTTTAAACCCTAAAGTTATAAAACCATTTAAGTTGGCCCTTAAAGTTCTGAAATTTATAATTAAGCCCCTAAGGTTATAAATTATTAAAGTTGGGCCTCTAAAGTTATGGGTTTTATAATTTCAGCCCCTAAAGTTTGAATTTTTTTTTAAATTGATCCCTAATGTATAAAAATGTTCAAAATCAGCATCTAAAGTTTGAAAATTTTCAAAATTGGTCCTTAAAGTTTGAGGATTTTCTAATTCGATCCATAAAGCTTGAAAATTCTCTAATTTGGTCCCTTAAAGTTTGAAAATTTTCATTTTAAGTCCCTTAAGATTTGAAAATTTTCATTTTCAGTCCCTAAAGTTTGAGAATTTTCTAATAAAGCACCTAAAGTTCTGAAATTCTCTAATTTGGTCCTCTAAAGTTTGAAAAAAATTCATTTTCATTCCTAAAGTTTGAAAATTTTCTAATTAAGTCACTAAAGTTTGGAAATTTTCAAAATTGGTCCTTAAATTTTGAATTTTTTTTTTTTTATTTTTAAATTAAGTACCTAAAGTTTGGGAATTTGCTAAATTGGCTCCTAAAGTTTGAAAATTTCAAAATCAACTTTTAAAGATTGAAAATTCACTATATTGGACCTCTAAAATTTGTTTTTTCTTTCAAATTGGGACCTAAAGTTTAGAATTTCTCTAAATTGGCCAATAAAGTTTTGGGAAAATTGTAATTTAAGCCCTTCAAGCTTAAAATTTTACATAATTGGCCACATAAGGTTTAAGAATATTGCAATTGACTCTCCTAACTTAAGGATTGCTTTATTCTAAAGTTTTGAATTATATAATTCAAATCCTAAAGTCAAATTTAGATGCAAATCAATAAATTTCAGTTTCAAATCTTGGTACATCGGAATCTTTTAAGAGATATAATATTCGAAAGTAAGTTAGTTGAAGCAACATGTTTCCAAAGCAACCTCTCTTGTGGATATTAATTAACTTTGAATATTAGAAGGCATTTGTGTGTGTGTTATTCATTGCGGATATTGATCGGCCCAAAGGAAGGTCAATATTTGGCTCGAATTTCACATGCACCTGTGGTGATAAACACGTGGCAATTATTTGGTTTAACGTGTGACCAATAAATCGGTCCAAAGAAAGGTTTATTGGTTAACATGTCTTATTGCCAGTGTTTGATCACTACACTAAGGGAAAATTAGGTGTTTGTGTGTTATCTCATGCGGATATTGATCGGCCCAAAGGAAGGTCAATATTTGGCCCGAATTTCACATGAACTTGTGGTGATAAATACGTGACGGTTATTTGGTTTTACATGTGATCAATAAATCGATCCAAAGAAAGGTTTGTTGGTTGACATGTCTTACTGTCAGTGTTTGATTACTACGCTAAGAGTACCACTTACAAGTCAATATTTCTGTCCAAAGACTAAATATTGATGTTGTGCTAGGTATCTTGTGATGGGCCCTACCATTATTTGAAAGTATGATTTGCATAATAAGGTATTTATGTGAGCAATTTTATTTAAGTGTTCTCTATTCGGTTTCAAATTCTGCTAGTAGTATATCTACAAGCTCAAATTTAATCCCTGTATTTATGGAACAAACTTCAAAGATCAAAACAAGAACATTAACTTTTCGTTAGCTGCATCGATCTAGACCGTGTACTAAGGATTGAGTAACCTACTCCTCTTACGGATGAAAGTTCATCTAATCAAATGAGGAACTTTGAGAAGTGGGATTGCTTAAATTACGTGAGTCACATGATCATTAAGTGCGGCATTCTGGAAGCCTTTAGTGGCATAGTATCTAAGGAGGTAAATGATGCCAATGAATTTCTTGCCGAAATTAAGAAATGTTTTGCGAAAAACGATAAGGCTGAAACAAGTACGCTTATGCAAAGCTTGATTTCAATAAAGTATAAAGGCAATAAGAAAATAAGGGAGTACATCGTGTAGATGTCTCACACTGCTTCAAAACTTAAGGACCTAAAACTCGACTTGTCTAATGACTTGCTCGTGCATTTGGTATTGATATCGCTTCCTGCACAATACAGTTAATTTAAGATTAGTTATAACTGTCAAAATAGAAATGGACTCTCAATGAGCCCATTTCATAGTATGCAAGCTTCTTGCACAATTCAGTTAATTTAAGGTCAGTTATAACTGTTAAAGGGAGAAATGAACTCTAAATGAGCTCATTCTATTTTGTGTGCAAGAGGAAGAAAAGTTGAAGCAGGACAGAACTGAAAATTTTCTTTACTTGGCAAACACCTCTAAAGATAAGGGCAAGAAAACAAATAAAGATTATACATAATACCAACTAAAGCAGCTACTAAAACACCTTATGAGCTTTTTGACAGGCTTAAAGCTTAGTCCAAAGCATTTCTACATTTGGGGATGTCCAGCTAAGGCTAGGCTTTATAGGCCACATAAAGAAATTGGACTCCAAAACAGTTAGCATCTGCTTTATTGGTTATTCTGAGCGATCGAGGGGCTAATAATTTTATGATCCCACACTTAAGTCAAATTTTGAAACGGGAAATGCAACATTTTTTGAGGATGTTGAGTTTGGGGGGAGAAATAAGGTTAGAGATATTGTCTTTAAGGAAGAAGTTGAGGAAGGATCGGTTTCGATTCCTATTATTGCTTTTGACAACGTGCAAGTTTTTATGCATGTCATTGATCAAGAAGCATATCCGGAACCTCAACTAGACAATGCTGAAGAACCTCCCATCCAAAATAAGGTAAATTTCAGAAGTACAAACTCAACAACATCAATAACTAAAGCCATTAAGGAGATCCACGAGAGAAATAAAAAAAAAAATGCTATTCCGGATAATTTAAATAGTATTTTTTCAAGAACATAAGGAAAATAATGGAATGGTGGAAGATGGTCCAATCAATTCCATCAGGCCATGCAGGGTTCTAACTCTCGGAAGTGGATTGATGTCGTAAATAAAGAGTATAAGCATATGCAAGACAATAAAGTTTGGGATCTTGTCCCATTACCAGAAGGTGCGAAGTCCATTGGTCTTAAATGAATTTTTAAACCAAGAGGGATTTGAAAGGTAATGTGAAAAGATATAAGGTTCGTCTTGTATCTAAGGGCTGTACACAGAATGATGGCATTAATTATAAAGAGACTTTCCTTTTGGTTTCTACGAAAGACTCTTTCAAGAAAGTTAGGTTGTTGCCCATTTTGACCTCGAGTTACATCAAATGGATACTAAGGTGGCGTTTCTCAATGGCGAAATTGATGGGACGATCTATTTGGTGCAATCAGAAAACTTTGTGTCGTAGACCCAAAGCAAATGATTTGCAAATTAAAGAAATCCATTGTGTACTCAAGCCAGCTTCTCGTTAAGGGTAATACAAATCTCATCAAACAATTATCTCATTTGGTTTTGAGATTAATGTTGTTGATGATTGTATGTATTACAAGTTCAGTGGGAGTAAGTATATTGTCCTGGTTTTATATGTTAATTATTGCTTGCCACTAATGATATAGGTATGTCACATAAAATTATGAGATTTTTGTCAAGGAATTTTGAGATTAAAAATCTTGGTGACGTCTCTTTTGTATTAGGAATTCAGATACACCGGGATTGTTCTCGGGGTATTCTTGAATTGTCACAAAGGGCTATATCGATAAAGTATTTAAGAGGTTTGGCATGCAAGACAGTAAATCAGGGGACAGCCCTATCGCTAAGGGAGACAATTTAGTCTCAACTAATGCCCAAAAAGTTATCTTGAAGTTAAAGAAATGCAGAGGATCACATATAGTTAAGCTATAGAAAGTCTGATGTATGCTCAAATTTGTATGCGTTCGGATATTGCATACATTATTGGGATACTAAGGAGATATTTAAGTAACCATGGGATGGATCATTTGGAAAGCAGCCAAACATGGGTTATAAGGTATTTAAAGAGAACAAAAGATTACATGCTCACATACAGAAAATCGGATCAGTTGGAGATCATATGGTATTATGATTCCGATTTTTATTAGATGCCAAGAAAGTAAAAGATCCACATAAGGCTACATTTATCTGCTGGTTGTTGGAGCTATTTCCGGATGGAGTGCTTAACAAACACTTTAGCTTCTTTCACTTGGCAGCACAGTTTGTAGCAATTTTGGGGGGCATCTAATTATGGAATATAGCTGCGGAATTTTGTCACAAGGCTGCGTATTCTGTATGGTATAGAAAGACCACTAAAGTTATATTGTGACAATAACTCAGCAGATTTATATTCCAGTAACAACAGGAGCTCAACTAAGTCAAAATACATTGACATAAGTTCCTGGTTGTGAAGGATACAGTTCAGAGTGGACACGTGTCAATAAGAGCACATTGGGACAAACTCCATAATTGCGGATCCGCTTACTAAAGTATTACAACCCAAGGTCTTTCATGAGTACATTACTCATATGGGTGTTGTATTTCTTAAGGATATTCGGTTTCAGTGGGAGTTTGTATTTTGGGTGCATTAGACACATTTATTGTCCTTTTGGATACAGTTTAAAGTTAAAGTTATTTACAGCTGTAAGGTTTCAGGTTTATTATCTCTGAACTCGTTTGATGATGATCTCACTAAAGTTGGACCAGTTGGAAATAGGCATGTTGAAGATCACATTACATGTAATTTCCATGCTACACATCCATACTTGATCCATGTCATTCAGTTATGTCGATATACGTGACCATTGAAGGTTTAGTTACGATTAATGTAGCGAAAGCCGCTTTGATCCTATGTTGATATAATTGATGGACCGGATTGTTTGGGGATGCATTCAGTAATGATAGCAAAATTCTGAGTACTCATAAGGTTATGATTGATACACAATTGTAAGGTTACACATATAGCCCAAGTGGGAGATTGTAAGGATTTTAATCAATCGTGTGGGCTTATATGTGAATTGTTGTGTATTGAATAAAAGGCTATCAATTTGGTTAAGCCCAATTAAAGTGATCTAATAAGGATTTGATATATCGGGCTTTAATGCATCTAATTAATGTATGGGCTTTTATGTGTAGATACCAGGCCATTACCTAATTCATGATGGGCCGGATTAGGTTAATTGGCAATTCAGTATATAAAGTCGGTTATGGTCCCTGAATCCTACGTACTGTTCATCTTGTCTGACATCCCATCATCAGAAAGAAAATAAAGGACTACGTATGGATTTAGAAGATCCAACCAACCGAATTGTTTATCGTGAATCACGTTTGATTAAGGTACGCTTCCGCTTAAGTTATTTAATTCTTGATAATTTCAACATGATGATTATTCAGATTATAGATAAATTATTATCTGTAATAAAATTTTCTAACATGCGTTGCAGCGTTGGTGTGTGTGGTGTTGAGACAAAAATTAGCCAAGTAAAAATCCTTACGATTTTGCTGTCATGGTTAGCAGGTCAAATGGGATGAAGATAACACTACTTCCACGTAAAAAATTGTTTATAAATTTTGTTTATAAATGATGATTTGTCCGTGTTTAGTTAATTCATTTTGTTAAAAAGTATAAATTGGTGGATTTGATCAGCAAAAATTTTTGACTTTTCAAGAAAAAGATTTCAAATGTTGTAATGTGTCCATTTATTATAAACAAAAAGTTTATAAACAAGTGTTTACTAAATAGAGGCAAAACAAAAATTCTAATTAAATATCTCTATTACAATTTCTAACTCAATTTATAAAAAATATAATTTTTCAAATAACTTTTTAAACATACACATTTTTCGAAATCACTTTTTAAATATACATTTTACTTAAAAAAACCAAACACCAAAAAAAAATGACAAACTTTGCTGAACAGAGCAAAATCTATACCAAAACGCTACTTGTACTTAGAACTTGACAAAAAAAGATAACTAAAAATGAATTGGCAAACTTGTGGCTATTGATGTATAGGTTGATATGATATGTGAATTGTTAGGGTTAAACAAAAGGAGTTATAAAAGTTCTGTATTTTTGTATATATTCAACTGTACAAAGCTTGCAAATATATACAAGTGCAGTAGAGCTAATTTAGGAATGGAAAGTTAAGATCCTAAAATCAATTCAGTCTAAATGCTAACTGTACAATGGATCCACAATTTACTCCTATCGTATATTTTAATATCAATTACAAAAGAATACAATCAGTGTTAATTTGGTTTCCTTTAACACTCCCCTTCAAGTTGGAGTGTGAATGTCGATGACACCAACTTGCTGAAATGTGTACGAAATGTTGGTGTTCATAATGGCTTAGTAAACAAGTTTGCAATTTGACTTCTTGTTTGCACATAGTTTGTCTTCACCTCTCCTCTTTGGATTCTTTCACTCACAGTATGACGGTCCAATTCAATGTGTTTCGTTCGCTCATAGTAAATTGGATTGGCAGCAATGTGTAACGTTGCCTAATTGTCACAAATTAGGGTTTTCGGATCAGGATGAAGAACTTGTAAATCTTTCAACAAGTATCTTAACCAAGTGAGTTCATAGGCTGTTACATCCATGGAGCGGTATTCTGCCTCTACTGATGATCTTGACATAGTTGCCTATTTCTTGCTTTTCCATGACACAAGTGATTTGTCAAGGAAGGTGCAATACCCTGTTACTGATCGTCGTGTAATGGGACATCTTGCCCAGTCAGCATCACAGTATCCAATTAAGTGGAGTGGACTATTTGAGGAAAATAACAGTCATTGCCCTGGGGCTGCCTTCAAGTATTGCAGTAATCTATGTGTAGTCTTGAGGTGGTGCAACTTGGGCTCTTGCATGAATTGACTCAGGGTATTTATGGCATATGTAATCTCCAGTCGACTTTTTGTAAGATATATCAGATTTCCAATTAGCCTCCGATATTTAGTGGGATCATTGAAAGCTTCGCTTCCAGTATTTGTTAGCACCAAGTCAGGTTCCATGGGGACCTTCGACGGTTTCACTCCTAGTAACCCAGCTTCCTCTAATATGTCAAATGTGTATTTCCTTTGACAAACAGTAATTCCAGCTTTGGAATGTGCAACTTCGATCCCAAGGAAATATTTGAGTGGTCCTAGATCCTTAATCTTGAAACAACTGTTGAGGAACCTCTTGTGATCATCGATTTCTTTTTCATCATTTCCTGTTATGACCATGTCATCAACATAAAGTAGTATGACAATAATTGAATCCCCACGGACCTGTGTAAACAAAGAGTAGGCGCGAGACTGATAGAAGCCAATCTCTAGAATTGCACAGGAGAAACATTGAAACCAACTTCAAGATGCTTGCTTGAAGCCATAAAGGGACTTGTGAAGTCAACAAACAACATTCTCCCTGTGATGCATGGCCAAATTTTTTTTATTTATTTTCAAATTCGATGCCAACACGTGGCGCATAAAACATATTGCGAATATACTCTTATTTTTCTTTTTATAAAGTAGTGACATAAACGATGTCACTTAACTGGGATTTCAAAATCAATTTACTTTAAAATAAAGTATGATAAAACATTTAATATAAGATATTGATATTAAAGTATTTTAAATAAACAACAATAAAATAACGAGTTTGACAGTTTAAACACAAGACATTATTCAGTGAGTCCACAACTCACAGGTCGTCACCTATTGCAGAACTATTTGTCTCGCCATCTGAAATCCGCACTAATCCCTTTTTTATTTATATTATCACCTGCAATATTAGATACGTCGTGGAATAAGCATACATTTGCCCAGTGAGTGGAGTATGGTGCACATGTGCCATTGCACGTAGACAAATAAACCTCATTTATTCAAGATTTATGTAAGTTTTACTTATTAAATCAGTCGAGCATATATTCTGATGCAACGAAGATGAAAAAAAAAAGAAATCGAATGTCATTCCGATTGACGAATAGTTCTAGATCTCGTTCTAGAAGATGCAAAAAACAAAATATTTTATAGAAAATCAAACAATAATATTCTTTGATTAAAAAATGGAAAACGTTAAAAAGCCCATATATAGGTATTACAAGAATCCCTAAGAATTGAAAATATCAAAACGTTCCAATAATAGTGCAAAATCAAAAGGGAAAACTCTAAAAATATTAATTTGAAGGCTTAAATGAAGGAATTTGGCTAAAATCCCGAGATCTTGGGCTTCATCCTGAGTCCAATCTTTCAGATCGTTTCCAATCAACCTGCCAAACTTCAGCCCATTTCGACCCCGTCACAACAAATGACCAAAATATCTTCAGGCATGGCTTGGGCTGCTTCGTCCTACATCATATTCACGTCAAGCCATATATCCAAATCAAGTTCAAGTCAAGTCATTTTAAGTCACATGTATTTCAAGTTATAATCAGTTTAGTCCAGTCAAGTCAATTTTATATATTTACATCAAGACAATTTCACATATTCTAGTCAAGTCAAACTTCATATATTTAAGATCACGTCTTACATATTTTTAAATCAGTAAATTTCAATACTCAAGTTATATAGTCAAGACAAGACCAATACAACATATTCAAGTATCCAAGTCAATATATTCAAATATTTCAGTATAGTGCAAGATATTCAAGACTAATATCGATGCATGTATTTTGAAGAAAACACGTCTTTCAATGGGGCCCATATTATTATAAATAACTACTATCCCTAGTGCACACAAGCAGGGAATGTAACCCCAAGTTCAAGCGTGGAGTGTATTCTACGAGTACTTTTACAAATGTGGTTTTTATACCACGAGTTTCAAACAAGGAGTCGAGATCCTTAAAATTCATTAACAAGCGTAACCATATCGTGGTCCAATTACTGGACTTTGTGGGATGTATATTAAGACAAGCGACATAGGCATATTAACAAACTGGATAGAGTATAATTGTAATATCATGTAAGAAGTTCCTTTCTATGTAATGCATAAAGAAAAGTATGAAAACCCTTTTAATACAATGCATAATGAAAGCATATCACGAAGTAGCATTAAGATCACGTACAAGACAAGACAAGACAAGATAAGTCAAGTCAAGTCAAGTCAAACAAGTTCATATATTCAAGAGTTGCATATAGATGAAGTAATCTTACATATTCAAGATCGAGATAATATTCAAGTGGAGTCAAATTTATATAATCATGTACTATGTCTTTAAACAAGTAGATTACATATTATTATCTGTCAAGACCAAATTATCATCTTCATTATATTAACAAGTCTAGGATCACATAAACAAAAATAAGGATTCACTTAAATATCAAAATAGTACCGATCATTGTATTATGTATCAATACATATTAGTACATATTCGATACGTACGCTAATGTATCAATACATAAAATGAGGACAGAAACTGTTTGGTATATTCAATGTATCGATACATGATGTTAATCTTTTACAAGTATGATATTGATATCAAGATAGTGATAATAACCTAGTTAATCATTTTTTTGGAAGCGATTAATCATCTTCTTTTATGTTAAACATATGGATGTCAAGATAACGTTTTAGTATGATACTCACATATTAAATGAGGAACACTTATTGTAGCGTACCCGGTCCTCAAGGGCTGCCGACCGTCTACTCATAGTCTTTCCACTCCCCCCTGGTCGTCCTGCTCCTCAAGGGCTGGCAGCCTCGTTTCCAGGAAGTGGATTTTTTCCTTCCGCGGGATTCGAACCATGTACCTAGGGGTTTAGTACAATTATTCTTAGAATCCTGCTACCATTAGACCTAGTTCAAGGATATACTAATGCTAGTTTCCAATCAAATAAAGATGATTCTAAATCCCAGTCCGGATAAATGTTTACGCTAATGGAGGAGTGATCAGTTGGAAAAGCTCTAAACAAGACACTACTGTTGACTCAACTACAGAAGCCGAATACATAGCTGCTTTAGAAGCAGCAAAGGAAGCCGTCTAGATCAGAAAATTCATAACCGAACTAGGAGTGGTTCCTAGTATTGTTGATCCAATAACTTTGTATTGTGATAAGGAACCAATGTCTCATCAGCGATCCAAGCATGTATTAAGGCGATATCATCTCAACAAGATAACGTCGCATGGGTAGAGTAAGACTCATATGAAGGTTGTATATGTTCAAAATAAGGATTCATCACTCCTAGGTAGTAGGAGTTTATAACTTGCATTTTACGAACCGAAGTTGATACAAAGTCCTCGACCGGGGTAGTGTTATGAATTGAAAATGTTTCAATCATGACTAAATCAACTAAAGGTAGAGGTGAATAAAATAATTGTTTACAAATGGATTGACATTATCCATATCTCTCAACCTATTAGGTTGTTTATGATGAATGAATTATATTTCCATGGTAACTATACATATACTGGTCTTGTCATAACCACATGACATTTCCTTCACATGGATTTCCTTGATAAGTTGATAGATGTCAATTGTAACGATTCAGGTCCCATTTAACGGGCTGTCTCGGCCGTTAGATGATGACGTACTGTCCCCACTATACCAACACGAGTCTTTTTAGCATGCTTTGTCTTCACTCGCACGCTCCCTGAGAAAACTTCCAAGGAGGTCACCCATCCCAGAATTTCCCCAAGCCAAACACGCTTAACTGTGGAGTTTCTAACTATGGACTTCCGAAAAAGAAAGGTGCACATTGTTGGTATTAGTAGTACCTATCATTTCTTTTAAGCTTTCTTTGTTAGCGGGGCATTACATCAATCTTGGACTGCGAAGTGAATTAACCAATATTGGAGGATGAATTTGAAATAGAGATTTCATCTTATTTCAATAAGATTGGAATAATAATAACACGATGTTTGTCATCCTGAATTGAATCTGATGGGCCACACACAAAAACAAGAATTAGGCATCTGGAACTGGATCTTGTAGGCATCTGGAACTGGATCTTGTACAAGTGGGAGATTATTGGAATATTGTTCAAGCCCAATTGGTTGGGTCGGACTTGGGTTAGTCCAATTAGCGATCTTAACCTAATTAGGTTTTCACTGGAGCCTATATATACTAGGTTAATTGTATAGATCTAAGTAGTCTCTTTTTAGTTGCTAGCACAATTTTCTAGATCTTAGCTTGCCATGTGGATTACTGACAGAAGCTGGATGTTTGGACGGCTGTAATGACGAGTTTTCTACATTGTACTCCAACATTCAGATCCACAAAATTCATCAAAAGGTATATTATTTATCACGAACTTCATCTAAGTGTAAGGTTGATCCGGGCTATGTTTTCGATTATTTTATTTTCGCTGTACATGTATATTTCAAAATCTAACAAGATAAGTGTAAGGTATGAAGTAAGATATGGAGAGAAGGAGCTAAAAAAGTGGAAAAGAAGAGAGAGATAGATATAATTGCAAATAAATTAATAAAAAAATAGTGAAAGATATGTGATAAAATGTGGATTTGTAGAACGTGTGAAGTACGAATGTACTAAAAAGTTGAGAAAAGTGGTAGAGAGAGGGGGGAAATAGATGTTGAAGTGGGACCCCACTAATTTTTGTGTGTGTATATATCTCTCTCCCAATCCATGTTCCCAATGGAGCTGCTCTAATGTTCCTTGAATTGTGTGATTGTAAAGGGGTATCACGTTGCATTTAATCCTAAATTGATTGTGTTTACCAACAGAGTCTATGTTATTGGACGTTTAGACACTCGAGTCGAGGACTATTAATGGCTGTTCCAACCATTCGTTGGTGTTGCACCCAATTTTTTTCAGTTGGGACCTTTTCCTATGCACACTAATTGACTCATCTTGAGCATTCAGACCCAGGTTTCTATAAATTGCAGGACATTTACCAAAATACAACCGCATAACTTTCTTGGATAATTCTTTATATCATTGTCCATTTCGAAGATGAAGAAAGGAGCGAGTTTTGCATTCTGCTTGGCGGTGGTGGTGCTGTTTGTTGGCAAGTTGCATGCGACGGAGGCGGTTAATTGCAGCCCGCTAGAGCTAAGCTCGTGCGCGGGGGCAATAATGATGTCGCTGCCTCCATCAAATGACTGCTGCAGCAAGCTGAAGGAACAGGAGCCTTGCCTTTGTGGGTATGTAAGAAATCCAAGCCTGAGTCAGTATGTTAACTCTCCCAATGCTAGAAGGGTTGCTAATATCTGTGGTGTGCCCACTCCTAGATGCTAATCTGTAACTTAACCTGGGGTCCTGAAGTGTTGTAGTTCTATGTTATAAGAGCATGAGTGGACTGGCTGGCTCTGGCTGTACATCTCCTCATCTTTTCTAATAAAATAGTTTTGATTTATCCTTTTTCTTCAGTTAATTGCAATCCACTGGAGTTGAGTTGAGTCCATACGCCCAGCGGCAATAACGATGTCGCAGCCTCCCTCTAATGCCTGCTGCAGTAAGCTGAAGGAATAGGAGCCTTGCCTTTGTGGGTATATAAAGATCCAAGCCTGAGTCATTATGTTTAAACTCTCCCAGAAGGGTTGCCAGCACCTGTGGTGTTCCAACACCACACTAACGTATGCATTGATGTTAAAAAATGCAATTTTGTGCTAACTACAACTGATATTAACTCTATTTAAATCAGATCGACTATAAATGAACCGACGTGAATTCGTGAGTCTGATTTTCCCTCTACTCATTTATGAGTTCCAACACTACACTAACGTATGCATTGACGTTGCAATATGCAATTAAATTAGTATATGATAACTGACAATTAATATTTAGTAACTCTCTTTAGTTAAACCAATATCGATTATAAATGAATTTAGAAGTCTAATTTTCTCTCCACTCATTTATGAGTTTCAACTTTCAACACTACACTAATGTGTGCATTGATGTTACAAAATGCAATTAAATTTTATGCTAACTAACAACTAATATTAAGTAACTCTCTTTAGTTAAATCAATATGGACTAATGAACTGACGTGAATTTAGAAGTCTAAATTTCTCTCTCCTAATTTATGAATTCCAACACTACACTAACATAAGAAGTATAATTTTTTCTCTACTAATTTATGAATTCCAACACTACACTACACTAACAAATGTGATAAGTGTCTATTTGTATGTCTAAATTAAGTGTAATTATTGCCGTTTTGGAATATTTGTTATTTAATTTGTGTTTATCGTTTTCTTTTCATAAAATGTCCCAATCGAAGAAGAATGAAGCAATTAATGAAAAAAATGGCAATATTGGATGTTAATTGGAGCTTAATTGAGCAAGTGAGAGATATATGACGTCAACCGGGAAACCTACATGGTGCTCAAGTGAACAAATTAGAGGTTGGAGGTCCCAATTGAAGGAATTGAGAGCTTAATTGAGAAATTCAAGAAGAACATAAAGTTTGGGGACTAAATCGCAACAATTGAAAGTGGAGGACTAAGGCTGCAATTAAAGGTCGGGGACTAACTTATACAGTCGAGAAAAGATGGAAATTACATGTCACGCAATCGCTGAAATCCTATTGAGTGATCGCGAATTACCTCAAATTCATAAGCCGAGAGTTTTAGTGTCTACCACGCGATCGCTAGGGTTTCTATCACGCGATCGCGCGGTTATCCGACTGGACCGCAGATCAGATTTTTCTCGCGATTTTTAACAGACTTTGGGATTTTTGACCTAGGTTTCGCCAAAACCTATATATACAACACATGAGGCACGAGATCTGGACCTTTGCCTCTCCATAGAACGAGCCACAATAGAGATTTCATCATCAATTTCTTGGTGATTCAAGCATTGCAGAGAGACGCGAATTGAAGACAATTGAAGAATAAAAACTTGGTGCAAGATTTCCATTCTTTATATTATTTTTCAATGAACGTTAGTTTTTATTGTCATTATTCTTTATTAATGATGTGTAACTAAATTTAATGTTGTGATGAACGATGTAGCCTAGTTATATTATTTTAAATCCAAATTTCATAGTTTTAATGTTTTGTTGCATGTATTGATTTATTACTGTTCTTAAAGCTTGAATTTTTTGATCACCAATTCATGATAAATTGAATTATTTCCATAATTCGAGAGGTGAGTTAATAATTTAGAACGTGGTAATAAATCCGGTAATTGAATGAGAGATAGAGATATACTCTTGTTATTATTGCGGTCGTATGTGAATTCTTGTGTGTTATGCATCTAGATAAGGAATATTCGAACCCTCTGTAGAGATACATGGTTGACTTATTTAGGTAGAATTGATTTAAACTCGAGAGAGGAATTTCAATATACATTAGTGAATTCGACCGAATGCATATTTAGGAAATAAAACTGGAATTGTAATTGATTTAATTGGTTAGGTGAAACAGTGAATTCCAACTACTTTACAATCATTTCTAAAAACAAAACAAAATCTTCATTTATTTTATTTCTTTAGTTTAATTTCTTAGTTTTAGTTTACAATCACAAATTCTCTTTTTTTGTTCAAATAAAGTTTAGAACTGACATATTTTGGTACTTATTAAACAGTCCTCGTGGAAACGATCACTCGACTAAAAAAGTCACTTTATTACTTGATTGTGATATCGTACACTTGCGATTTTACACAATAAGTTTTTGACTCCGCTACCGGGGACTGTTAATTAATATCGATACCCATTAGTTCTTATTTTTATTTTTATCTTTATTTTCAGTTTTTGTTTTTAATTAGTGTTTTATTTAATTTATGTTAAGAAGAACTAAATCGTGTGATTTGCTTCCTCTTGATACAGAGATTGAACGCACCTTTCGATAGAGGCGAAGACAATAGTTGGAAGCAAAGCAACAAACAGATTTAGCCATGACAGATGACAGAAATCAAAATAATCAGAATGATCTGCCAGCAGCTGTTATTGGACAAAAACAGGATCATGGGAGGCGCGTTTTGAGAGACTACATGGTTCCTCCTGTAGGGAATATTGAGACTTGTGTAGTCCTGCCAGTAATACCAGCCAGAAGTTTTGAGATTAAGACTTCCTTAATTTCTTTGATAAAAAAATTCTTCTGTATTCCACGGGCTGCCATCCGAAGACCCGCATGCACATCTCTGGACTTTTCAAGAATTGTGAGACACTGCGACATGCAGCGCATGATTGGAGTTTCAGATGATGCTGTAAAGCTGAAATTGTTCTCATTCTCATTGGCAGACAAAGCTAAAGCTTGGTTCTATTCCTTACCTCTACACACTATTACCACCTTTGAAATCCTGAGCCAAAAATTCGTAGATAAATTTTTTCCACCTGGCTGGATGTCAAAGCTTAGG
Source organism: Ligustrum vulgare (assembly GCA_963555705.1). Lineage (NCBI taxonomy): Eukaryota > Viridiplantae > Streptophyta > Magnoliopsida > Lamiales > Oleaceae > Ligustrum > Ligustrum vulgare. The sequence continues at coordinate 53,052,766 of OY743173.1, read as the reverse complement.
CATGAGATTCTGTCATTTAGTCAACAGCCAGGGGAATCCATTTTTGAAGCTTGGGAAAGGTTCAACGAGCTTATCTGACAATGTCCTACCTATGGAATCGAAGATTGGATCTTAGTTCAGACATTCTATAATGGGTTGACAAATGAAAATAAGAAGCACGCAGACTCAGCAGCTGGGGGCTTAGTAATTGATATGACTTATGAAAAAGTTTCTGAGATTTTCGAGAAGATGGCTTCAAACAGTTACCAATGGTATTCAGAGAGGTTTGCACCTAAGTCTGGGGGAGTAATTGCCGTTAATGAGATTACATCATTAAATGCTAAATTGGATGCGTTGACGAAGAAAATTGACAGTATGGGTGTGCAGACAGTCAATTCAGTTCAAACAGCGCTATGTGATTTTTATTTTGAAAATCACACTGTTAATTTCTGTCCCATGCAACAGAGTCAATCAAATCCAGAACAAGTCAATTTCGTGGGTAACAGGAAACAGGGTGGTCCTTATTCACAAACCTACAACCCATAATGGAAGAACCACCCCAACTTCTCCTGGTCTAATAATCAGAATGTTCAGCGTCCGCCTGGTTTTCAACAACAGCAGCAACCACAATCTCATAAAATCATGGCAAAAAACATGAAGATGTTAATTCAGCTAGTCAAAAGTCAGAATGGTGAGATTATGAATCAAGCAGCTGAGATTAAGAATTTGAAGAGACAAATGGGAGAGCTGGTAGCTAGCCGTTCAATAAGACAGTCAGGACAGTTACCTAGTAATACTGAACCCTTTGGAGCATGTTAATGCAATAACAACAAGGAGTGGGGTTCAGCTATCTGAAGTGGTTGTAGAGGAATATAAAAAGCAGAAGAACCAAAAGAAAAATGTGGCGGAAAAGCAAAAAAGTGAAAAAGAACAGGGGTCGACTCCTGAAGTTCAAGAAAAAGTTGAAGAAGAAAATCGAGTTAGACCTCCGGTCAAAGTTTATGTGCCTCCAGTTCTATATCCACAAAGATTGAGAAAGCAAAATCTGGAACAGCAATTTGGGAAATTTTTGGAGATTTTCAAGAAACTACATATAAACATCCCTTTTGCTGAAGCCTTGGCTCAAATGCCACTCTACTTGAAATTCATGAAAGAGATGCTGTCAAACAAAAGGAAATTGGTTGATCATGAAACAGTAGCTCTTAGTGAGGAATGCAGTGCCATTATCCAAAAGAAGTTGCCACAGAAACTTACAGATCCAGGGAATTTCTCGATCCCTTGTACTATTGGTAAATTTACTTTTGATAATGTATTGTGTGATCTTGGTGCCAGTGTAAATTTAATGCCTTTGTCTGTGTACAGGAAACTTGGTTTGGGGGAGCCTAAACCAACCAATATCACACTGAAACTGGCCAACAGATCCATTCAGTACTCGTATGGTATTGTTGAGAACATGATAGTAAAAGTAGACAAATTCTTCTTTCCAGTTGACTTTGTGATCCTGGACATGGAAGAGGACACTCAAATTCCCCTCATTCTTGGAAGGCCATTCCTAGCTACTGGAAGAACCTTAATCGACATTGAAAAGGGAGAAATCATTTTTAGAGTCGAGAATGAACAAGTCAGCTTCAGCATCAAGCCAAGACAGGATCTCGAATATCTAAAGGAAAGTTGCTTCAAGGTGAAAGACGTAATTCAGAAACCAGAAGAGAATTTGAAGCAAGGAATAAAGTTAGAAAACACTTCGAAGAAAAATGAAGGGAAGATGGAGGTGAAGAAGAAAGGAAATAACTCGAAGAAAGAGGAAAAACCTGATTTTCTTCAACAAACAGTTAAAAGTGAGGCTTTGGGATTCAAGAAAGTGAGAAAACGAATGGAGATATACAAGGCAGGGAATTGCAAGAAATGCAAAGCTTCAAGAGGATCATTCAAACCTCCATGATAAAGAAGTGCAAAAAGTCGAGCTTTAGACTTAAAACAGAGCGCTTGTTGGGAGGCAACCCAACCTTTCTTCCCTTTTATTATTATGCTTTTAGTATTAATCTCTTTACTTGTTTTAGATATTTGCACGGTCGGTAATTTGTTTTAGTGTTTCTCATGTTACATGTTAGGACACTTTCGCATGTTGGTCTATTGTTGCAAAGTTAGGTATGTTTTTAATATGCATGTTTTTATTAGGCAAAATTTTTATCGTCATCCCAACTCACACACACACACACACTAGTTTGGGTCATAAAGTTAATGTTTGGAAAATCATTGCATAGATCATGAAGTTATTAAGGGACTAAAAACGATTTTGAAAATCAAAAATAGGAAAAATTTTCATTACTTTCGGGAACTACGCGATCGCGTGCCAATAGGCTATGGAAATCGCGAGTTTGCATTTAAAAATCAACATGTTTTAAAACCTTGAACCACGCAATCGCTGGCACTCCAACAGGTGATCGCGTGGCTAATCTGGTACCAAATTTGACAGTTTAAGTGCTTCACTTAATTCTTTCAATTTTAAACGACATAAATTTGTTTTCTCTCCCCAAAATCACCCCAAAAGTGATCTTTCATCTATCATGCTTGTCATCAACATTGCATTGCACCAAATTCATTGCTATTTTCACATCCAAAATAATCAAAGGTATGAATTCATTTTCTCTCTCCAAAAAGTGTAAAACTTCTTATAATCTTGTGATTTTTGAATTAAAGAGGATTGGAGAATGGGCTTAGGGTAGTCATTGGAGTTGTGAATTGTGCTAAATATGACGAAAATTTTGGGTCAACCCATGTATCCAAATTTATGGATAACCTTTGATCTTTGCAATGCAAACCATGCGTTTGATGAAATGCCACATAGAAATGTTTGTGCTAATTTTAGAAATGCATTCGAGCATTTATGTTCATGACATGTTTATCAATGTTTATATATGTGTAGTTCATTAATTAGCTCACATCTTGGCATGAAATCCATTAAAACCATGTTAGCACCATGGCAGCTTCATTGCAAGGCCACTGCAGGTCGTTGTACCCAGAAACTGTCTCACGTCACCTACTTCTCGACAATTTTTCGTAACCCTATTGATCTTCAAATGAGCTGAAATTTTAATATGTGGTCAATCATGCTGTGAACTTTAGCATATCAAAAGATAGCTTGGGAAAATTTGTGTTTTTCTAGGCGATGTCAAGACTTGAATATGTGTGGTCGACCAATTTTGAAAATTCAAAATTTTGCTTTAACTTTAGTTTGGGGGTATGGTATTGAACTTCCATTATTTATTATTGATGTTTATGACTTCTAATGTTACTTGTCTCTTATTTGCAAGGTAAACATCAATCGGACACATCCAATCAAGTTGGGCAAAGCAAGAATAGGGTCAAATTCATCCAACATCATTTCAAATGGAAGCATCAAGGTAACAAAGCATCTCCATTTCACCTGGAAGTTCTCGTTCTCTCTTCTTTGTCTTGTATTGTATTTTTTAGATCCTTTTGACAAACATTGAGGACAATGTTCATTTCAATTTTTTTGGTGAAAATTCATTGCATTCTTCATTCATTTTATATTCATTCGATTCTTTAGGGGCTAAAAAAAAAATTTGTTAACTTTGTTGACATGTTTATTGCCTATGATATAATATGAATCAATTTGTGCTTAGGCTTGAAAATTGGACAACAAGAAAGCATGAACTTATTTTGAACTAGTTATATTTTGCTAGATTCCATATTTATTGCGCACATAACCAGTGTTGGATAATTGCTTGTGTGAGGAATTTTGTTTAATACATGTGGGGCAAAGTTTTATGCAATTTGAACTTAGGAATGACTTGAAAATCCCTGAACTTAGATCATTAGACATCTCATCCCTAAATTAGAACCAATCATGCTCAAAGGCAAGTTGGGGGTAGAATGGTTGGAATCTGTGTGCATTGATGGGTTGGAAGCCTGTGGTTCTTGGTTTTGGACTTGAGTCACTGCAGTTTGGTCAACTGGTATAAACCATTTCCAGCATAAAAACAGAAAAATGTTGAAGGTCTTATCTTGCTCTTCAAATGCATTTTTGACTCGAGTAAGTAAGTCCGAGGGGTCTTTCAAACCTGGTGCCCTAAAGTCAACTAGCTTGGGAGTCATCGACCTAAAGCTTGCTACAAGGGTCAATTAGAAAGCAAGTACAGAGAGTAGACTTACACATAAGACATTATAACATCTTTAACTTTTCTGTTTAAGCCTTTATGACTCGGGCAAGTACGTTTGAGGGGTTCTTTGAACCTGGTAACCTAAAGCCAGCTGGTTTGGGAGTTTCCGATCTGAAAGCTTGCTACATGGGTCATATATAAAGCCAGTATGAAATGTTCTGCACAGATATGGTAAAAGACATGGACAATTAAAAGAAAAAGTATATATATATATATATAATTGCATAGTATAAGCTTTGTTGACTGAGCTGTGGTGGTTGATGTTGTAGAATTGGGGTCTGTTTTCTTTTGATTTGTTATGCATACATATTTCTGATTCTGACTACCTTGTGTGGAAAAATCAAAGAATATTTTTAGAACTCACATAGATAAAAACCCGGGATGTGAGAGAAAAACAGAAAGTGGTGATCATCCATGAGCGTTGAAAGAAATTTTATTAGAAATCATAGATTGACCACATGAGATTCGGGCTTGATTGTGCATAAATAGCTACGCAGTGTTAGGTATATCCTTTGCATGAGTAAAAGTTTGATAGTGGCTATTTACACACACACTTGAAAATCTGGCATGATGTAACAAGAAATTATTTTGTATTGTTGTTCATAACTCTTGCTTAAGGCTTGAATTGATTTGAACTATTGAAGCATGTGGTAAACATGTTGAGGCAACAAAAATAATTGCATGTGGTTATTTTCATTTATTTATTAGTTTACATTGTTCGAGTACGAACAATAGTTCTAGTTTGGGGGTATTTGATAAGTATATTTTATACACTTATTTGTATGTCTAAATTAAGTGTAATTATTGTCGTTTTGGAATATTTGTTATTTAATTTGTGTTTATCATTTTCTTTTCATAAAATGTCCAAATCGAAGAAGAATGAAGCAATTAATGGAAAAAAGGGCAATATTGGATGTTAATTGGAGCTTAATTGAGCAAGTGAGAGATATGTGACGTCAACTGGGAAACCTACATGATGCCCAAGTGAACAAATCAGAGGTTGGAGGTCCCAATTGAAGGAATTGAGAGCTTAATTGAGAAATTCAAGAAGAACATAAAGTTTGGGGACTAAATCGCAACAATTGAAAGTGGAGGACTAAGGCTGCAATTAAAGGTCGGGGACTAACTTATACATCCAAGAAAAGATGGAAACTACATGTTACGCGATCGCTGAAATCCTACTGAGCGATCGCGAATTACCTTAAATTCATAACCCGAGAGTTTTAGTGTCTACCATTCGATCGCTAGGGTTTTTACCACGCGATCGCGCGGTTATACGACTGAGCAACAGATCAGATTTTTCTCGCTATTTTTAACAGGATTTGGGCTTTTTGACCTAGGTTTCGCCAAAACCTATACATATAATACATGAGGCATGAGATCTGGACCTTTGCCTCTCCATATAACAAGCTACAATAGAGATTTCATCATCAATTCCTTGGAGATTCAAGCATTGAAGAGGGACGCGAATTGAAGACAATTGAAGAATAAAAACTTGGTGCAAGATTTCCATTCTTTATATTATTTTTCAATGAATGCTAATTTTTATTGTCATTGTTCTTTATTAATGATGTGTAACTAAATTTAATGTTGGGATGAACGATGTAGCCTAGTTATATAATTTTAAATCCAAATTCCATAATTTTAATATTTTGTTGCATGTATTGATTTATTACTGTTCTTAATACTTGAATTGTTTGATCACCAATTCATGATAAATTGAATTATTTCCATAATTCGAGAGGCGAGTTAATAATTTAGAACGTGATAATAAATTCGGTAATTGAATGAGAAATAGAGATATACTCTTATTCTTATTGCGGTCGTGTGTGAATTCTCGTGTATTATGCATCTATATAAGGAATATTCGGATCCTCTGTAGAGATACATGATTGACTTATTTGGGTAGAATTGATTTAAACTCGAGAGAGGAATTTCAATATACATTAGTGAATTCGACCGAATGCATATTTAGGAAATAAAACTGGAATATGAATAGATTTAATTGGTTAGGTGAAATCGTGAATTCCAACTACTTTACAATCATTTTTAAAAACAAAACAAATTCTGCTTTTATTTTATTTCTTTAGTTTAATTCATTAGTTTTAGTTTACAATCACAAATTTTCTTTTTCTGTTCAAATAAAGTTTAGAACTGACATATTTCGGTACTTAGTAAACACTCCTCGTGGGAACGATCACTCGACTAAAAAAGTCACTTTATTACTTGATTACGATATCGTATACTTGCGATTTTACACAACAATATGCATTGTTGATACAAAATGTAATTAAGCCCTTGTTTGAGACCCATTATTTAGGAAAAATTATGGTTTGGAATAGTATTTTTGGGATGATGTGTGGTTGAAAAATATTTAAAAAGTAAAAAAATGGTAGGCTTGACTAAAATAGATGGTTGAGATTGAGTATTGAATAAAATTGATTTACAAAAATGGGGACTAAACAAGGGCTAAATTTTATGTTGAGTGACAATTGATATTAACTCTCTTTATTTAAACAAAGATGGATTATAAATGAATCGATGTGAATTTAGAATCTAAGGTTGCGTTCTATTTGACGTTTTCCAGCCGTTTTTCGTTTTCTATTTTTGAAACACGAAAAACGCGTTCTCTTGTACCGTTTCAGGGAAAAAATTTCCAAAACGTTTTCAAATTTTGTAAAGTAAATGGAAAACGTTATTTTCCACTCTTTATAACTATAATATGAAAACGCGAAAAAATTCCGCTTTTTCATATTATTTTTTAAAAAAAATTAAAATAATCAAAAAAATTGAAATTAATCAAAATTTGTCATTTTTAATTACATTATTGGTCCCTGATTTTTAAAATTTGTCATTTTAATCTTTAAATTTTGAGATTCCTGTCGAAAATACCCTTATTTATTTGTAACTTAGGTCCCTCAATTTCAGATTTTCTTGCACATTAGTCCACAAATTTTATTTTTCTTTCAATTTAGTCATTTCCGTATTTGGTTTATAGGTCATTGTTTTCAAACATGTATAACTTTTGATGTACAACTCCGAATCCCACTCTTTTTTTTGCGTCGAACTCCAAATTCAACCATCTTTCTAATGATGTATCATGTGCTTAATTATTAAACATTTATTTTTTACTTTTTTATTGTAGACACTTATTTTGTAAGGACATCATTGATTAACGTAAATTGATTTCTGCAAATTTTATTTAAACTAAATTTTAAACGTTATGAGTGCTTACTAGAAGGATGTATATATATAAAGTATTAAATGAAATGATTACTCTAGAAGGGAAAATTGCTACCCAAATGTGGAACGATTACTTTAGAAGGACAATATGAATTTTTGAACTTTTTTGGTATAACCAAATTGTATGATTGAGACTATTTCATTTATTTTTGTTTTGCAACTCAAATATGACATCTTTATTTTATTTATATTCACAAGCAATATAATTACAAGTATACAGAAATAGTTTTCTGCAAAATTTTAAACAGAACGTGTTTTCCAACTTTTCATTTTCGAAGACAGTTTTCAGAAATAACAAACCAAACGTGTTTTTAGCAATTTCGAAAAAAATCACAAAAAATATTTTTGTAAATGAAAACTGAAATACAAAGAGAATGCAGTCTAACTTTCTCTCTACTCATTTTACTTGTTTGATCCCTATATTATCTCATACTTTTTACTACTTTTTTCTACAGTAATAAATCTCAAACATCCAAAAAAGTTAAACCCACAATTTTTTATTTTTCAAATAACTTTTTAACTATTAAATTTTCAAAATCCAACCTTTTATCAAAAACTATATTTATGAAAGAAGCACTTATGAATTCCAAAATTACACTAACGTATGCGTTGATGTTACAAAACGCAATTAATTTTATGCTAAATGACAACTGATATTAACTCTCTTTATTTAAATAAACCAAGGTCGACTATAAGCCCTTGTTTGAGCCCCATTAATTCAATTTAAAATTTGGGTTTTGAAAATCTAATGATTAAAAAGTGGTTTGAAAAGTAAAAAATTGTGGGCTTGACTTTTTTATAGGGTTGAGATTGATTACTGTAGAAAAAATTTGTAAAAAAAAAAAAAGAGAAATAATGGGGCTCAAACAAGGGCTAAATGAATCGGCGTGAATTTAGAGGTCTAGTTTTCAGTTTTCTCTTTGCTCAATTATGAGATCGGAGGCGCTTATTTGACAGGATCTCAATTTTTACTTTTAGAACCTGTTTAATAATGTAAAAAAATTTGATTTTTGTAAATTTTTTTGATTTTTTTATAAATGTGTGGTTTTAAAAAGTTTGAAAAATTAAAAATGGTGGGTTTGACTATGAATGAATGGTTGAGATTGAGTTTGAAAAGTTGAGATAAAATTCTTATCATTTCCAAACGGCCTCTTACATTTACTTTTACTTTTGCTTTATTTTACTCTTTGTAAAAGAGTTTATTGAATAAGCTACATAATTAATGTTGGGAAACTAATTTCTAAAAAGGTTTTGTAATATCAATCAAACAGATTTAAAGTTTGTTAAAATTTTTGCATTTAAAAATATATTTTTTATGTTTTCGAGATGAAATATATGATTGAAAAATGATGAGAGAGTGTGTCTAAAAAGTAATTTGGAGAATTGTATTCTAAAAATTTGTTTCTAAACAAGTTTGTCAAATAAAGACTTTAATTTTTATAAAGATATGCCAAACGAGCTCTAAAACTATTCAAAAGGAAACGACTACGGACTACCTACCCAACTTTCACCCGTCACCCTTCAATGCACTTGCCCTCCTACTTCATTCAGATTTATTACATCCTGCCATCCTCCAATGTTCCCCAATGTCCACGACACCAGAAATGAAATCCCAATTCCTCTCTACCAAACCTCTCCCTGTGGGCTTCTACACAGTTCTGTTTTTGTTCCATCTAATTACTCCACTGTCATCGTCAGGTGATGAAAATGAACAGTATAACATCTGTGGAAATCTGTTCAACTGCGGGAAAATCAATGGCATTCATTACCCTTTTTGGGGAAATAACAGACCTCGTGAATGCGGCTATCCCGGGCTCAAACTCGAATGTGAAAACGAAACTACGATATTGGAGACAGCAACACTGAAATACCGCGTCCTGGATATTAACCAGGAAACTCAGGTTCTATGGATCACTCGAAAGGACATTTCCACAGACATTTGTCGAGCGAAATTCGTCAACACAACCCTGGATTCAGAACTATTTCAGTATGCTTCGGCCTATATGAATCTCACGTTTCATTACGGTTGCCCACCTCCACCTATACCTTTGCCGAATCAATTTGATTGCCCAGTAAAGGGGATAACGAACGGAAATGGGTACATTGAGGTGGGAACGCTGCTTTCCGGATCCTTGTGCAATGCTAGTTTTATGGTTCCAGTTAGCTACAACTCTTTTGGTAATTTGAAGGGTTTGCCCAATCTGTTAGATCTTGTGGGAGATGGGGTTGAGGTTCAGTTTAAGGTGGACAATAGTGGGTGCCGCCTGTGCAAGAATTCGGGTGGGAGGTGTGGGTACGATCTTGCTTCGAATCAGTTCATTTGTTTGTGCCAGAATCAGCACCCGAGGTCCACCGTCTGCAATGGCAGCCTATCTCTTACCGGAAATACAACGCAACCGTCACCGGCGGGAATAGGATCATCGGAACCATCAGGATCAGGTATGTTGGTACTCCAATTGCATCGAATGTCAGCTCAATTTTACATAGGATTGAACTATGGAGATTTGTTCCGTTCCTTGAATCGGAAACACTGTGTTTCTCGATTCAGGTACATGTTCACGGGAACATGCATGTACCTGAATTGGGAAACATTATATTCCCAATTTAGAGAACATATGATTCCTGTGGAACTATGTTTATACTGGTTAATTATCTTTACAAACTACAAAGACTACATTTAAGATATGACTCGAACGATCAATATGATAACGGATTTTAGCAAATCTAAAGGAGCAATTCAATCTTTTAAGGCTCAATAGAAGTTTGAATAGTGATCGAATTTTAAGATTAATATTATCATGCGTTCCCCATTTTGAAATAAATAAACGGGTTTAGGATGACAATTTTATCAAAATTACATTGCAAAGCTTCAAAAATATAAAATTTAAAAGCCATTAGAATGACCTAAGAAAATAAAGAAATAAATTGTTCAAGTATAGTACCGTCATTGTAAATTAAACTATCTAATTCATCCCATTATCCCAAAATCAATCAATTTTTCTTTTAATCTCTATTTATTAATTTTTTCTGTCGATATCAATTCTGTTGTGACTAAAATGACCTCAAATTTGTGCTACCAACAGCAACCTAACAGATCTTAGGCAAAAATAATCTATAGTTGGCGTTGTGAGAGGAAGGGAGAGACGGGGCTTGTACTACAGAGATAGACGAGACTTGTGTAGATGGGACACATTAAGGGATCAAAATTCCACCTATAATTTTTGTATGGGTGTACGGTACGACAGCCTAGTTCATTGGGTACGAAAATTTGGTGTTTGTTTAGAGTAATATTTTAATGGTGACAAGGATTTGTGCCAATAAGTCGTCCAAAAGTACCAATCTAATGGACCCTATAGAAATTATATAATGCACACTTGTGGGCATTATATCATGCTCACAAGTGGGCCATTCAGCTTCATCCTCCCTATGGGTGGGTGGGCAATGTGGCCCGCCTACCTAAAATCAATCCCCACCTATCATATGATGGGTGGGTATGATCTTCTCTCATGGACCCTAATATATCAAACCTCATTATAAATTGTCACACGCACGGCTATGAAAAGGCCACATATAAAGAAACAAGGTCCAAGAATGAAAGAAGGGATCGATTTATCATCATCATCATCATCATAATAAAAAGGGATCGAATTTATTCTACTAGTACTAGTGCTTAGACTTGAATGAAAGTATGGTATTAATAGATTATTGCATTTAAGGTATACAAAAGTCGAAGCGGTCTAAATATTTTGGAGATATTTACTAGAGATGGCAAAAAATACGATCCGAACCTGTCTCGATGGTCGACGGGGAGGAAATGGGGCGGGGTGGGTTTTGTCGCCCCGATCCGAACCCACATCCAATAAATTAATTAATAAAAAAATAAAGATAAAAAAAATAAAAAAGACTTGAAAAAAATAAAAATTAAATGGGGCTGTAAAACGGGGTGACGGGCTGACCAGCCCCAATCCGAACCCAACCCGCCTCGAAATTCGCAGGTAGCGGGTTTGGGTGAAAAAAAATACCTTTGGGGCTGGGCACAGGTTGAGGATACTCACTCCATTGCCATCACTAATATTTACGAAGGATTGTGAATGTGACTTTATAAATTTTATTTCTACTTATTAGTATAAAACGCGTGCTATGTACATGATATTGTAACAATATTATGATATTTTTATTCAAGTACATATGCTTTTGAAATTGAATTAAAATTGTCCAATTTTTCTTACATGTTTTATCTAAAAAATATTCAAAGTGTTAATTTAAACAATCTCAAAATTAAACTCAATTTAGAACTCAAAACAACATTTGATCATAAATATCCGAGAAATACTGAGATGTATCTAATCTAGGTTCCCTATTAAGGTATGATTATTTGAGATACAAAAGATATCATATTTAATTAGAGTAATGTTTGATCGGGAAAATTATTTTTAAATCGGTGCCTTCAAATTTTTGGCTCAACAAATTGATTCATAGTGTTGTAAATCCTAAAGTAGCACACACATTTCTTTAAATTGATAGAACCACCACAAACCATCATCTCGAATTTTGACACAATCTGATGAGACGTGTTCATCGATTTGATGGAACAAAAACAATAACAATATGTCATCATGATTTCTTTTCATCGTTTCACATAGTAAACACATGTAATGAAATGGGTTCAGAAATATAGTAAAAGAAGTCGAGGTTTACAAAATGCAATACATATTTACATAATATTAACTTATAGTTGTGCATACCTCGTGACATTTTTATAAACTGTAAAAACTAAAATTTCACTTTATAATTCGAATACAAGATATATATATATATATATATATATATATATATATATATATATATATATATATATATATATATAAACAAATATTCTTTTTAAGAAATTTGCACTTCGAGATTTCAACGTAAAAATTTAAATTGATTGGAAAACAAAAAATAACTTAAATAATTTTTCATAGAATTAATATTTAGAAAAATAAATTTACACGCATCATACTTCAATAATTGGCTTTCTGAACAAAGAGGTAAATCTTTACAACACTCTATTTTTATGGGTATGGTGAGTATAATCAGCGTTAAATTAATATTTTACAAAGAAACTTAAAATTAGAATATGACTAATAGAGAATAAAATGTTTAATATAGAAGGTGAAAATAATTTTCTAATTTTTTTTTCCGTATACAAGTAAAAAAATTAATTTAAGGAATACAAATTTTTTTCTTCTTCTAATATCAGTTGAAGGATGTTTATGAATTTAATTATCTCAGAATTATTAGTTTTATTTACAAGATTTTTATTGGAAAAGTGAAGAGTTTAAATTGTAAATATATGAAAAATATTTTTTATCGACAACACGATTACAAAATAAAATACAATGTTAAAAAGTTGTACATTAATTAAAATTAACGGTAAATAAAATATTATTAAAAGTTCGAGGATAAACTAATAAAAAAATTCCCTTTTAAGGCCTTTTACAATTTTTTTTTTTAATTATTATATACATATAAAAAAATTAATTCAAAAAGTACACATTTTTTCTTTCTCCAATATTAATTTGAGGATGTATTAGAAACTATAAATTATAAGGGAGTTATTGGTTTTATTCACAAGATATTTAGTGAGAAAGTGAAGAGTTTGGATTGTAAATGTATGGAAAATATTTTTATCGACAATACAAAAATAAAAAGAAATAAAATATTAAAAAATGTACATTAATTAAAATTAAGGGTGAATATAAAATTATTAAAAAGTGAAAAGGTAAAATAATCCAAACAAGTTTATCCTTTAAGAGACTATTAAAATTAGTATAGATTTGGATCAAATTTGTGTTTATAAAACCTGAACTTGTTAGTTTAGTAATAACTAGTTCCACACCCGTGCGATGCACGAGCATATTATATTGACAAAAAATAATGTATTGAAACATAAGAATTGGAAAAAACTCGGAAAACTACACAATATAAACAAATGAAAAGCATACAAAATCAACCAATAGAATTTGAAAAATGAACAAATTATAGGTCATTCACCATCGTCTTTCTAAAATTAGAACTACGTGCTAACAAGGAAGCAAGACTTAATACGTACACAAACCTGAGAAATACAAATTCTGAACCTAAAAATTACAGGGCACAGATTTCCCATATACTTCGACGGTAAAAAAATAAAGAGCATCAAATTTTAAAAGGAATTACACAAGAAAATAAGGAAAAAGAAAGATCAATATATTAGCTTCATGACTTCTCAGCATCTTGATTCCCAGTCAAATCTATCGAGTAATCTTTATTACTGTTTAGGCTTTCCTTAGCAGCAATTTGTTGTAAATGCTCAATAACCTTTTCCAAAATGTGATCACGTATTTTTTTAGTGGTATTTGTCCATTCATCATTTTCCCTTGTACCTGCAATTGATTAACACACATTTACCCATCAATTTTTAATTATCAAGCCACACTAAAAGTCTTTCCCAAGCATAGACATTGATGGATAAGTTCTCCACCATGCCGATGAGCATAGGTTCAAGTTTCCCTCTCCCAAAATTAGTATTGAGAAAAAAAGAAATGTCGTCCAGAGAAAAAGTGTTCAGGTACAAAAGGCAACTGTAGTAGATTATTAAGCAAGCAAGCATCCTTGTTGATCATGAGTGTTTGCTTCAACAGCAACATCCTATATTGCCAATCAAGGTTAAGGATCCTACTCCTACTCACCTTTATCGTCAATAAAATTAGTAGACACTCACCAAATCATATATAATGGCAAAACTGCAAGAGTCGCAACTACTGTCTATGGCATCTTCGAGTGGAATTCGCGAGAGCCTGAAGAATAAAGAGCTTTAGAAACTTATATACAATATTAGTTGTTCTGCTGATGCTGAGAATGAGGTTGATAAAGCCATGGAGTCAGAGGAGTTTCGTAGTGTTACTAAAAATATTTTAACTATAAAGTCTACAATCAGTCCCTGAGATTTGAGCATCCTACCGAGAGTAGTTGAGAAACTGAATCAAATCTTGATATACAAGAAAATGTTGTTTTGCTTGCATATGCTTTCGATGTAATCATTTCATAGTTACCTAAATCAAAATGTGAGAATTGGTTCTAAAGATGGAGCATATTTGCTCCAAAACCAACTTCTCTGGACAAAATTGGCGATATAACCAAAAAACTCTTACCAACAAGCAGCAGCCAGGGTCAGCTATCGTAAAAGATTCAAACATAACCTAAGTCAAGTGAATAAGAATAGTTGAAATATTCCCATTGAAGGTTATTAAAAGTAATCAACTCCAACACAAGCAAAATATTGCATTTGCAGTGAAAGGTAGCAACAGATTTCAGAGGCTCGTATTCATGCAATAGTAAAATACCTTACACAGTAAATTGACTGATTGTCGTAAGCCTCTGTGTCATCAGGTACCTGCTTAAAACTCTAGAGGAGGGATTAAAGACTTTTGTCTGAACAAAGTGAACTGTAATTGTCAGTAAACAGCAAGATAGGAAAGAGACATATCAAGAAATCCAAGCTCAAAACTATTTGGAGACACATATATCAAATGCAAAAATAAGTGCCAAATTGATGTATCTAGCAAGGAGAATTCCCTCCTGATTAAAGTTATTTCATCATTTCCTATAGATAATTCAATCAAGCCATCTAAAGATATGAATTAGAAAATGTGTAGCCATGTAAACATCATTCTTGGCATGCATAGGATTTGCTTAATTCTGGACCTTCCTTTTCTTTTGATAGGTGAAGTTTAAGAAGTCTACAGAATTTTACCGACAGGAAGATGACCTGCCTATCATTAAAGGGTTTTATAGCCACTATCTAGGATTAAATCAACCGCAAACCACAACATAACAAAACCACACAACTGAAATTCCAAAATCAAATGCCCAATAAAATCGAGTGTCTTCTACACACCCAATACAGCACCGTGGTCAAAAGCTTCAAGAAAACCAACAAACGAACTCAAAGCCAATAATAAATTCCTCCACACAGCCAAGACAAACTCAATACCCAAACTTAGTAGGGACTGAAGATTTGTTGTTTTAGTTCAAACAACTAAAATAAAATAAAGATTACTGAAAACCAACCTGTGAAGTTCAAATCTAGCACCCGGTGAATGAAGTCACATAATGAACCTGTTCGGCAAGAAGCCCAAAAAAATTATAAGAAGAATTAGAGATAATCCAGAGAAATAATGTTGGAAATGGATGGAATTAGAGTATATCAACCCCAAATATAGTCAAGGTTCTTGAATAGCAATACCCACCCAACCTTCAAAGCCGTAAGGAAGAGACCCAGTCAACCCAAATAATGTTGGAAATGGGTGGAATTAGAGTATATCAAACCCAAACACGATTTACCTCACGTTGTCCATATTTTTGCATCAGTTCCACGTCATTCGCGGGAAGAGGTAAATGACATCCTTTCATCCTTTGACGTACGATGATACTATGGATGGCCTCCTCGAGTTTCTTAATTCTGACTGTGAGCACTCCTCGGGCGAAACGGGATAGGAAGAAGAGGATGATGAATCGACCTCCACTTTGATTAGCTGTGACTGGTTGATCTTGTAGGAGCGATGGCAGTCGTGGCTGCCTAATTAGTACCTGAGGGGTGAGGAATGCAAGATGGACGGAGGAGCGGGTCAGGGTTTGGGAGAGCATTCGAGACATGGCCATTAGATTTAGAGAGGTGAAGCGGAAAAAAAATCGTGAGAGTCAAAAATGAGAGGGGAAGACGGACTAAGGGAGAGATAAAAGGGGCCTTTTTTTTTTTTTGGTCATTGAAATGATTGCAATCGTGCAGATGACAGTTTTTGATAAATGGCATCACACACGATCTGTTGGCAGTTTTCAGTAAACCAAAATTTGGGAAAAAATATATATATATATATATATATATATATATATTTAAAAAATAATCATATTTTCCAGACATGTTCACATTAAAGAATCTACTCCAAAATTGAAGAAAAGATTCCCAGAATCTTTGTTGTTTTTATTAATATATAGATATAGATATAGACTGGATTTGTAATGGGTTTTAGATTAGATGAAACCAATTATTATGCACTTTAATTCTAAGTACATAACGTTTTTTTTTTTTAACATTGGTATGGAAATGTATATTTCGTACAAAAGTTAATTAATGTGGGCAATACAGCTGAAACCTGGTTCGACCTTTTTTTTCCCCATTGTAAAAATTATTTAGCAAAATATATTGTTTTTTAAAGAAGTGAAATACTGACATACAAAAAAAAAAGGAAATGATGAATAGGAAAAAAAAATAACAGTTTTTGAATTATTTTTATCAAAGATATTCTGTTAACATACTTTTTTTTCCCATGGAAAAAAATTGAGTATAAATAATTTGGCAAAATATATTGTTTTTTAAGGAACTGAAATACTAACATACAAAAAAAAACGGGAAATGACGCATCGGGAAAAAAATAACTGTTTGATTTTGAACAAAAATGATGAATAGGAAAAAAAATAACTTTTTGATTTTTAATTATACTTATCCAAGATATTTTGTTCACACTAAAGCATCTGATCCAAAATTAAAAATTGAAGAAAAGATTTCCAAAATCTCTTGTACTTTTATTAATATATATAGACTACTTGGGAGCTTTAGTAAAATGTTGTTTATAAATATTATTTATATATACTCTTATTTGATATACTCTTATTTTTCAAGGAAAAGGAAATCATTTTCCTACTTTCACACTTTATTGTGTTTGATTGTAAAAAAGTAAACATGGAAAATATTTTCTTCACAGCTCACTCACGCGCTAGTTTTCAACCTTTTGCTGGAAAATAATTTTTCATGCTTTGGTTGAGAAAACATTTTCTTGATTACATGGAAAATTATGTTCGTCACGTTTGATCAATTTTGTTGTTAATTTACTTATTTTTTTTCAAAAATAATATTATCATTATCAAGTACAAACATGTTAAAAATGATTAAAATAGCAAAATTTTACTTTATTTTTCATGAAAAATAATGTCAATCAAACAATGAAATTTGGAAAATTTTCTACTTTTTCCACTTAAAAAATTAAATCAATCAAACACTTTCAATTGATTTTCTACGAAAATATTTTTCAAGCAAAATCAATTCCTTGAAAATTATTTTCTTTCCACCCATTTTTCATCATCGCAATCAAACACACCCTAATTAGTCAAAATTGGTTACTTTTGAAAATAATAATAGTAATAATAATAATAATATTGTAACAAACCGTTGATAATTAAAAATAAATAAAAAATAAAAACTATAAACTAACTTTTACCAATAGAGGCTTACCTTGTTTGAATTAGAAGAAAAAGTAGAAGGTCAAAAATTACGCTTCAAGTTGTCTAACCATACTCTCGTGATCATGAGTTAGTGTGGTATCCATCCTTCAAACTCTTGATTCCTTTCGAAAATTTTATGGAATCAGGTACTTGATTCCTTATGGAATCAAGTAATGAGATGGATGTCTAGTTAGCTCAATTAGAGTTTTTAAAATTAAAATTGGAGGTCACAAATTATGTAGTTTATAAATTGATTTGTTTTTTATTTTGAGGTAAAATGTATAGTTGAAAAGTGGAGAGTAAAAAAATATGTGTAATTAAAAATTAGTTTGAGAAATTGTGTAACTTATAAACTGGTCTATAAATCAGTTTATTTTATTTGCCAAACGACCAAGCTGCTGTTGTTTGTATTGCCCGTGTCTAAAATCTTTCCGGTATACTGAATCCCCATTGGTGCGTCCGAACGGGTTAGACAATGGAACACTTACTTCGTTGCCTCCGAAATTCCCACCCCACCCCCCACAAAAAAAGAGCAAATTAGTCCCTTATCTTTTTGTTTGTTTCAAATAGGTCATTGAACTTCCAGCTTAGCTCAGATTTGCTGCAATTTGGTCCCCATAGTATCTTGAGTTTTTTGATATCATTGAATTATTATTCTTGTTTTTTTTGAGTTGGTTATCATATGATTCGTGTATAGACTTCGAACAAATAATATATAAATAATTAACTCGCAAATACAAAAACATAGTTTCTCATAATTGTTTGTTCTCACCTCTTTATATGCCAATCAAAACTCGAACATGATATTTTCTCTTTTTTTATATTTTTTATGATCATTACAAGGTCAATTCGTGAATAGACGTCGAACAACAGCAATAATTAGACTTTAAAACAACCAGATAGGGAAAGAAAAATAAAATATCATTGTTTACTAGTCAACCCTGCCTTAGCATGATGGAACCCTTTTCTTCTAGTCCAGAATATAAGCCGTGGTTGCTCCATTGAAATTGCGAACGTGGATGCACGCATGACTATCTTCTAACTGATCAAACATCCGTTTTCAGTCAGCTCTCAAGTAGTGTCAGCCAACAACCGTAAATTATATTCGTTCTTGAAATAATACACTTGGTCATGAATATTAGGTTCGGTAAGGACGAAAATGACATTGCAACAATTCAAATTACTTGTAGCTTAACCCCATCTAATTGACATTAATCGTCAACGAACTCACAACTAATTTATTCATCTACTATTGCAATTTTCTTGTTCTAGCATCTAGCTAGTAATCCTTTTGCAAAGTTGGCCACCAAATTAATCTCTTTTAAGTCTTCTTCTATCAGTTTCTTTAAATTTCAATACCAAATCTGTTCTAAAGAAATGTTGAGGGCAAGTGATATCATTATATTATCTTCTTCTCTATAGTACATATCACCCAAACCACCTTTGTGATTCATCTAAAATTGATAAATTCCTATGAAATCCCAAGCCTTTTCTTCATTTTTTATCCTATTCTCCTTAAGATTCTTTGTTCTAGTTCAAGTTCTCCCCAGTGGATCAAGCAATCCTGAGGAGTTTTACCAAACATGTGGCAACAAGTTCAGCTGTGGGCAAATCACGAACATCGGGTATCCTTTCCGGGGAATAGATGATCCTCCATACTGTGGATATCCCGGTTTAGTCCTTCACTGTCATCAGAATGATGAAACAACCATCGAGATAATGAACGCAACGTATCACGTGTTGGGAATTAATGAAAGCACCCAAACTATGAGGATTGTTAGGGAAGATGTGATGAGAGCAACCTGTCCACAAGATATGGTTAACACCACTCTAGACCGCTCGTTGTTTGATTATTCAGCGACGAACACGAACCTCACGTTTCTATATGGTTGTCCTACATTGAATATTCCGGGTTTAAGCCCTGTTTGCACTAGTGGATATAATGATGTTTATGTATTGCCTGGAACTCAAGGCCCTGGAAAATGTAATGCAAGCGTTGTGGTTCCGGTACTTGTGAGAGCTGGAGGATCTGTGAACTCTACAACGTTGGATCAAGTCCTCCAGCAGGGTTTTGAGATCAGATGGAAGATGGATGACAAGGATTGCAATGACTGCATTGAGTCGAAGGGACGGTGTGGATTTAACCTTGCTACAAATCAAACAGCTTGCTTTTGCCCTGATCAGCCATACATTTCGGCAACCTGCTCGAGGACTAATAGAGACAGATCATCTTCCGGTGCGCATTTCTTTCTTTTCTGATTCCTTCTTCGTTTATTAATACTCTTGACATTAGGAATGAGGGCTTGTCGTAGTGTGTATTTTTCAGTATTGGTTAGAGGATTCGAAGGTTCGACTACTAACTAACGTTATGAAACGATCACGTATGAGACTATAGAAATAGAAACGTGGTAAAATGACCGTTTCGCCAAGTTAGTATTATTGTAGGAGGATCATTGCTAATGTGTAGAAACCATAAACAGATGAATTGGGAAGTGACACTGGTTACTATTCTCTAGGAACCTGTCTGAGGATTGTTAGACTTGAAAAGTAGTATAACTCGATACGCTTTTCCAATCTGTATAATATGGCTTTGACTTAAATGGATCAGAGGCTAAGGTGTTATTCTGTTTATATTTTATTTTGTATTTTTATTTTTTAAAATGTTTTGTATTTCCTGTTTTCATTTTTGTTTTCAAATTTGCTGAAAACGCTTTTAGTTTGTCATTTCTGAAAACTGTTTTTGAAAATAAAAAGCTGAAAAATACTTTCTGTTTAAAATTTTGCAGAATATTACTTAAACTATATTTAATTAATTTGCTTGCAGAATACCACTGACTCAAACTCAAATTTCCTTTCATAATACACTGAAAACATGGTTACATGCAACACACTAATGTGAACATTAAGAGTCCATATTAACACAGCTTGGTCAGGTTCGAGATTTGAGAAAGCTCTAATTCTATTAAAATCCAAAAAATAAAAGTTCTTTCAAAACCACCAGAGTCCATTTATCAGTACATTTTTTTAAAATATAACAACAAGAATTCTCACTTAATTTTTTTTTGTAATGTTGATATTGAATTCAATAAAACTTTATTTAAACTTAGTGCCAAGTTAGGACCCAAAAAAAAAAAAAAAATTGTTTATTTAAGCTTAGTTCCAAGTTAGGATAATTCTAAAAAAAAAACTTTATATTAAGCTTAGTTTCAAATTAAGATAATTCTTTAAAAAAAAAAAAAAAAAAAAAATTCCCGAAATGCGTTTTCCGCGTTTTGGACATTTTTTGTCCAAATACATTTTGTCCAAAATGAGGTTTTGGGCGTTTTGTGTACAATTTTTTTTTTTTTAATTCCAAAATGTGGTTTCGAAAATGGTAAAGAAAATGTGTTTTTAGCATTTTCGAAAATAAAAACAGAAAACGACCTCAAAACAGCAAAGAGAACATGACCTAACTATTTTCTCCATTATGAATTGGTGAATAGTTGCTTAAATCTGGTGAGATGTTGAGTACTCAAGTTACTTGTAGTAAATGTGGAATAGAGAAATTCTGTCTTAGAATAAGTTACTAGGAAGAAAATATCAGAGCTATTGACTTCAATATATTGGCTCAATTGAACTCCGGCCATGGGCTATCATCCACACGGTTTATTTCGGAACACAACTTTGATATCACTTGCTGAGGCTTGGAGTTTCATTTAGACTGTGTCCTTATGAACTTAAGATGGTCTCTATCTCCAGTTGATGTTCAAGTTTTTCACTTTTTTCACACATCCCTAAAAAAAAATTTAATTTGTTCTGTCAATGAAAATACGTGCAATTACTTTGTAATTGCATAATATTTCATTTGACCTAGTCCATTCCAAGTTTCCAACAGAAGCTTCTAATGTGTTTGAAAAAATGCACAAAGTGACACGCTTTGTCAATTCCCACTGGGTTCACGTTTTATCACTTTAAAGAATAAGTTTAGTAATCAATATTACGTCCAATAAAAGGAATTCAAGCCAGCCATCTTCAACATGAACTTGGCTTATCCCATTTTTCTGTAACCTCTCTCTCTTCAAATATGCATCCCAAACTTAACCGGAGATATTTTCTCCTCCTCATAAGCCTCCTGTTAATCCGACACATCCCGGATTCCTTGTGTCAAAATGGTGGGGAATATAGAATCTGTGGTGCTCCATTTGAGTGTGCCGGAATCCGGGAAATAAGGTATCCATTCTTTGGTGGGGATAGGCCGGAGTATTGTGGATATCCAGGTTTTGAGCTCAATAATTGCCAAGGCGATGTCCCGATACTTACTATTTCATCAGTACCATATCGTGTCCTGGAAATTGATGACAACACACAGACTATTGAGGTTGCAAGAGATGATTTATGGAACGACACTTGCCCCAGATTTCTTTACAACACAACCTTGGACCAAAACATCTTTACGTTTTCTCCCAACTATCCAATCATTACTCTATACTACGGTTGTTCCACAATTACTGGTCAGCGTTTTCCACCAGGGCTCCCATCGATGTTCAATTGCAATGTGAACCAAACCAGTAACAGCGCAAGTTTCTTTACAATAGGAGGAGGTTCGCCATCTATCCCTGGAATTGAAACTGGTATCTTATGTCAGACTAATATCTCCGTTCCAGTCAATCAAACTGCGGCAGAGATCTTGGCAGCTCCTACAGCTTCAACTCGTCTTCTTCAGGATGCTCTTGCTAGTGGTTTCTCATTGCAGTGGTCCGCGAGTAATACCGCCTGTGAAAATTGCATCCGGTCAGGTGGTCTATGTGGAACTGCTCGGGATTCTCTATCATTTGCTTGTTATTGTGCAAATGGAACTTCAACTTGCAACTCAACTGAAAATGAAAACGGTACGTGAAACTAAATAATTTTGCTTGTTTAGGAACAAAATTATCTGAAAACGCAGGATCCGATCCTGACTTTTCCAATTCTCTTATTTCCCAACAAAATCTGGAAATCCACAAAAGTTTTAGTATTAATTCGTTCATCCAATGGAATCACCAGTTCACGTCCCTAATTATGCAGAGAGGATTTTCTTTTTCCTGATATTTGGACCAAAAATATGGATAGTTCAAATATCATCCTTAGTTGTATCAAGTAGTATTCATTCCTCCTCGTCTTTCCTTGATTTCGTCAAAATTTCCGGGTTTTAATCTTTTCTAAATCAGTGCAGCTCAGTACCTGCATCGAGTACCTGAGAATTGCACCTCAAAGAATAACCATAACGGTCTTTTTTGGATAGTTTTCTCGATTCCATTGCTGTCTCTCCTCTTCTAAGTTCATCGTATACTTCGTGTTTAATTATTAATTATTATTTTAATTATTGAAACTTGTCCGCAGTTTTTCAACCATTCACACCGCATTTTCCAAAGTTGTGTTAGGTTTGGGTTGGCGGTCTCCTTTTATTATTCGAATTTGACTTTTGTTTTTCACATTCGCCAAGTTGGATTAAGAAAACGAGTTGGTGGAAATTAACCAACCAAAATATTGGCACCACTGCCGAAAATCCAACACCTAGACAGACCTAGTATTGATTTCACATAAATTTTTACAATTTACTACACAGTCCATAGATATTATTTTTCTATTCGTTTGGTTCATCCTAAATATATTCAAATATACACCACCATAACCATGAGTGGATCATATGAATTTTCGCCAACCACTCCTTTCAACTTGTTTCAATAAAACTTTACTGTTCTTATAAATTGTAAGCGTCCTGAACTTCTTTGAGTCGAGATAAGACGTGTTTCAACTATTTAAAATCGTAATTCATTCTATGCTTATTATACATAGGGTCTATTCAGCTAGTTCATGAAAAATTGAAAAACACACAAAATTTAATTTATACAATTCTCTATACCATTTTTTAATTACACATTTTCTCTCTCCAATTTTAATCACACATATATCTTACTTAGAAAACATAAATAAATCAATCAAATCATTCCAATTCTCTAAGTAAGTGTGCCGAACATAGCCATATCAATCAGTATAAGGAAATCTTTTTTTTCTTTTTATTTAAGATACGACCTTTGACCTCAATTTTTTGAAACTCATTTTTTCTTAAGCCTCTAGTCAAAAATATTTATAAATTTTGTTTATAAAAATTTACCAAACAGAGGCTAAACCTAAACGTATGCTTAGATTGTTAGTTAAAAGTTTTGTATATAAAAATATGATTTTTTATGTTTTCGAGATAAAATATATAATTGAAAAGTTGAAGAAAAAAAAATGTGTGTAATCAAAAAATAATTTAAAAAAATATTTTTAAACAATTTCACAAACATAATGCTCAGCTTTCACAAATTCTACTTAAAATATTGTTTTTAGTCAAACCCAACATATAGTACTAAAAAGATTGATCACCTATTCTTTAATACATTGATTATAATCTATAAAGTAATTTATAAACTTGACAATTCCCTCAAATCACCTTTTAATCATACATATGTTACTATTTTACTTTTTAATAATACATTTTATCTAAAAAATATAAATAAATTAAGTTATAGTTACAACAGTATGAAATGTAAAACTTTTCAAATTTTAAATTAAATGGACATTTTTTCATTTTTTCTTTTTTAAAAGTCTGACGATATATTTCGCCACTTTCATCAACACTACCAAATATTTCGGTTAACATAAATAATGTGGGTACCCATCGACGTCGTGAGGTCAATCACTGTTCATGAAAAGTAACTTGTGAAAATATTCTTTTTTATTATTTGTCCTGATGTCAAAATTTGTGGGCAACCTTCAAAGTTCAAATAGAGCTGCTTACGCAACTGACCCCACTTGACTTAAACTAACTGTGGTACATCCATTGATTCAAAGTAGGGGTTCAACATTTATTTCTCTATAATTACTCTTAGGGCACGTTTGGTCTGTTTCAATAATTTCATTAGCCTCTTCAGGCAGTCAACCAAATGCAGCCCTGAACGTTTAAAAATGGAAAAATGAAAACATTTCTTCAACGTTGTTCAAACTATGCATCTCTCTCCCCATCTCGTCATCACACTCATAATTATCATTCTAGCGACGGCGTATTCCCAAAATGCCGCCGCCCCACCCTCCTCCATCACCAGTTATGCTAACTGTGACCGAACCTTTTCATGCGGTACTATCCTGAACATTACATACCCATTCATCGGAGGCGACCGGCCCTCACACTGCGGCCTCCCAGAATTCACACTCACATGCCGAGACAACACTTTCACAGAGTTCACCAGCAACTCTGTTACCTACCGAGTCCTCCAACTCGACCAAACTCAGAATACCATTAATCTGTCCCGTTCAGACCTTTACAACAACACCTGCCCTTCTGAATTTCACAATTCTACTCTCAACTCTACACTGTTTGACGATGAAGGGATGGAAAACGAAGTTCTCAACTTAATCTACGGCTGCAATTCATCGGCCATTACCTTGAGACCTCACAATCTTTTCAGCTGCAATTTCATTGGTGCTAATTTTAGCAATGCTTTTTATTTAATCGGGCCGGTGCCAAATGACCCGATATTGAGGATCATATACTGTAATGTGAGTATTTATGTTCCTATTTTGAGGGCTGCGGGTGACAGGCTAACTGGATTGAATATCAGCCTTGAGGATGCCTTAATGCAGGGTTTCAGTGTGAATTATAGCGATCCATATGAGAGCAACTGTTCTGAGTGTAACAGATTTGGTGGTCTATGCGGGTTTGATTCGGGTTTAGGTCAACCCGTTTGTATTTGTGGCGATAGGCTTTGTCCCTTTGCTTTGACACCTCCACGAAATGATTCAGTACCTTCTCAAGGTAATGGGGACGATAAATTCTAATTAAGACTATTATAGCAAAAAAATTAAATTAACTCAGTCAGGGCCTTGATACTTCTCTTTTAAGGACATTCTTGGATTATTATTATCATCCTGAGTTTTAAATTCCACTCTGCAGATGGCCTGAATCCTGTTTTCTTTATTTATTGATTTTGTTTTCCCCTCACGTAGTCAAAGCATTTGTATTTCATCTTTCTCACAACTGCAATTTGACGCGAGACTTCATTTATCCCTTCAATGTTCCTCGAAAAATCGTCCAGTCTGTGATTTTCGCTCTTGTCATCGGGTCTGAACATCCTATACTAAATATGCCTGGTGAGCTAAAACGGTTATGGGAACTCTTACAGTTTATACCAGCTATAATAATGCTTTTATCACGAATTCAATTATCATTGAGAATATGAGTAATGATATGTTACCCCGCCTAAATTACATTTTGCGTTTTTGTGGGTAAGTTTTGTTTACGGAAGTTTGAACGAAGTTGAAAAGAGCAAGAAATCACATTCCAAACAAAAAACAAATAAGTCATATATATCAGTATAATGAGAAGTGCAGCTGTGTATAACATCCTTGTTGTTAAGTTTGATGATCCTATTCGACTTTGTCTACATTTAGTATAGTATATTGCTGCTTGCACTTTCTTGATTTTAATACACTCGATCATTTTTGTGCTCTTGTATTATGTAGGATGGATTAAGGAAACTAAGACTGCATTCTCTTTGACGTTTACCAGTCGTTTTTCGTTTTCCTTTTTTGAAAACGCGGAAAACGCGTTCTTTTGCGCCGTTTTCGGGAAAAAATTTCGAAAACGTTTTCCAAATTTTGTAAAGGAAATAGAAAATGCGGAATTCACGTTTTCCGCGTTTTCCATTCATTTGAACTAAAGAAAAGGAAAATGCGCATTTTCCCGTTTTCCGCGTTTTCGTTTTTAAAAAAAAAAAATCCTAAAAAATTTGAAATTGATCAAAATTTGTCATTTTAATTACATTATTGGTCCCCGATTTTCAAAATTTGTCATTTTAATCCTCAAATTTTGAAATTTCTTTCGAAAATACCCTAATTTATTTGCAACTTAGGTCCTTCAACTTTAGATTTTCTTGCACATTAGTCTACAAATTTTACTTTTCTTTCAATTTATAAGTCATTGTCTTCAAACATATATAACTTTTGATCTACAACTTCAAATTGCACTCCGTTTTTTGCGTCGAACTCCAAATTCAACAATCTTTCTTATGATGTATCATGTGCTCAATTATTAAACATTTCTTTTTTACTTTTGTATTGTAGAAAATTAGGGCATCATTGATGAACGTATGGATTTTTGAACTTTTTTTACATAACCAAATATGACATCTCTATTTCATTTATAATGTGTATATCATATATGTATGAATGTTGAATGTGTGTGTGTGTGTGTGTGTGTCTATATATATATAATCACATGTAATATAATTACAAGTGCACAAAGTGTGTGTTTGGTATTATTCAAAAAGAAATTTTTTCAAGTGAATAGTAATATTTAGGAGAATTGATGATTGAGATTTAGTTAAAAAGTCAAATATTGAAGACCTTACTTTTAATGAGAATCAAACAAGGGCAAAATAGTTTTCTGAAAAAAAAAATCCAAACAGAATGTGTTTTCCAGCATTTCATTTTCGAGAACAGTTTTCAGAAATAACAAACCAAACGTGTTTTCAGCAATTTTGAAAACATTCAAAGAAAACGGAAATCAGAAAACATTTTCAAAAATGAAAACAGAAAACTGAAACATAAAGAGAAGAGAACGCAGCCTAATTCTACCTTGTAGCTATACTTGAACTGCTTTGTTTACCACTAACATTCTGCAATCTCATTACATGCAGGGAGGGATAATAAAACGGGAATGAATGTCGGTATGATCTTGTATCTTGTTCTATATTTAAAAAAAAAAAGGTTTAGACTTTTATCTCCAATACGATAGGCTTGAAAAACTAATATTTGTCCTCTCTATGATTCCCAGGCCTTTCCATAGCAGGTGCTGTTCTTGCTGGTGTTGGCTTAGGTTGGTTAATTTTCCACTATAGACAGAAGAAAAAACATCGGCTTGCTGCACAATCTACAGAAACTATGAGCAAGGACCTTCTACCTCTTCCAAGCAAAAGCATCTCGACTCCCCCTTCGACTACTTTTACCAGAAGCATCCCCTCTTATCCCTCTTCAAAATCCGACTTTGGTAGGGCCAGTTCCTACTTTGGTGTGCAGGTCTTTAGCTATAATGAACTTGAAGAAGCTACCAATAATTTTGATCCTTCTAGAGAACTAGGAGATGGTGGCTTTGGGACTGTATACTATGGTATGAGTACGATCCCTTGTTAGTCGGATTTATGCAGCAATTTTATGCAGCTATTCATATTTTGATTTTTTAACAGGGGTGCTAGCTGATGGTCGTGTAGTTGCTGTCAAGCGCTTATATGAGAACAATTTCAAGCGTGTAGAGCAGTTCATGAATGAAGTTGAGATCCTTACTCGGTTGAGGCACCAGAACCTTGTGACATTGTATGGATGCACATCAAAACGAAGCCGAGAACTGCTGCTTGTCTATGAATATATACCAAATGGAACCGTGGCTGATCATCTCCATGGGAAACGTGCCAAATCTGGCTTGCTATCTTGGACTGTGCGGTTGAATATCGCCATTGAGACAGCCAATGCACTGGCTTATCTCCACACATCAGATATAATACATCGTGATGTCAAGACCAACAACATTCTCCTTGACAATGACTTCCATGTAAAAGTTGCTGATTTTGGGCTTTCCAGATTGTTCCCCAACGACGTCACACACGTGTCAACGGCTCCACAAGGGACCCCTGGCTATGTCGATCCTGAATACTACCAGTGCTACCAACTCACAGAAAAAAGCGATGTTTATAGCTTTGGAGTGGTTTTGATCGAGCTTATATCATCATTACAAGCTGTGGATACCAATAGGCATCGCCTTGATATTAACTTAGCTAACATGGCGGTAAACAAGATTCAAAATCGTACATTGCATGAGTTGGTTGATTTGAGTCTTGGATTTGAGACGAACAGTGTAGTAAGAAGGATGGCTACATTAGTCGCAGAGTTAGCTTTTCGGTGTTTGCAACAGGAAAGGGATATGAGGCCTTCGATGGTAGAAGTGCTGGAGGTTTTGAGAGGAATTCAGAATGGAGATTTAAACGCTTACAAGGTAGAGGTTGTCGATATTCTGATAGACGACGAGGTTGGACCATTGAAAGGTAGTGTTGCTTCTTCATCATCGGATTCCGTCGTCACTGATAAATCAGTGAGCACCTCTACACCTAGTTCTAGTGGATGAGAAATCCATTCAGTCTGCTTGAATTTATGCTATAGACACAGATGCTCTAACTCTTGTTGGTGATTGTTATCAGATGTCACTTAATGGAGTAGAGTTTCATTATGTTTCATCTATTTGCATGTCTCATTTCTATTCTGAGTATATGGTTTTGACAGTCACCTACACTGTTTTTAAGCTTGAAAAGGGATGTACATAGTAAGTGGAGCTGTTTTCTTAAATTATCCTTCTATCAATTTTGTATCAAGCAAGTGTTTTTTCAGTATTGTACTATTGTTATATGAATACTGATGTAATAATTATTAGATTATTCTTCTGTTTACCAGCATGAAAAGAACGGGAGCTGCTACAGTGCCCACGTGGTGTCCCGCGCGGGCTACCGCGGCTGAATATATGGTTAAAAAATATTTTGAATGTGTGTAAATAAAATGATTTGGGAAAATTTGCAAAAATGATAATGATAATAATAATAATAATAATAATAATAATAATAATAATAATAATAATGTTTATAATCAAGTTTACCAAACAACGGCTGAACTTTGTTTCTATGAATGTTTCAGAATGTTCACTAGAGAGCTTGGAGTAGTATTAATTAGGGGTGTAAACTAAACCATTTAATTTTCAAATCAAATCATTTAATTTCCTAAACTAAATCAAACTAAACCATTTTTTACGGTTTGGTGCAGGTTCAAATCACGATTTGCAAACGAAATCAAACGAAATTAATCAAAAAAAGTCAAACCACGACTAGTCACGCGAGTCATATAAAATTTTGTTAAGAGTCTTTTTGTTGGATATATATGTGTGTGTGTGTGTGTTCAAAATGATTAATGATAAATAAAGGAATGATTTTGAAAAGAAACGGAAATGAAAAAATCAAAGGTGGCATCAAATATATAACCGTGTGACCACATTTCGATTTTTGACGTGTAATTTATGGCAGAACTGCGCGGCCGCGCGATGATTTAACCGCGCGGTCGCACGGTATAAAATTTTGACTGTTAAATTGTTTGAATTTGGTACATTTTGGAGAAACATTCCACCTTTTCATGGAAAGATGGCACCAATTCGTGATTGGTGTTTGGATATCTATAAATAAGTGATCTTATTTCATTCCAAGACACTTGAAAACATTCTTACATCAAAAGATTGATATCCAAATTATCCATTTTATCATTCCAATTTTATTGTTCTTGTTTTTATTTCAAGTTCTTACTTTGCCTTGTTTGAACTTGAAGGAAAGGCTTGATTAATCCTATAAACCTATTTGCAATAATCTCAAAAGCAAACTTGATCCCGGTGGGCGCAAATATAGTTTGAGGACAACGTGTTTCACGTGTTTGAGCCTTATATTTCTTTCATTAGTTTTTGTTGTTTTGTATCATTTTCTTCATTCTCCTACACCGTATTTCCAACAATCTCAAACTATATTTGCCATGGAGAATGAAACAACTCTTGCAACTATCAAATTGATGAACCAAGATCTTGTGAGGCTCGATAGATTCGATGGAACAAACTTCACGCGTTGGCAAGACAAGTTAAAATTTCTACTCACCGTATTGAAGATCTTCTACATTTTGGATCCGGATTTGGAACCTTTAGCGGAACCAGCGGAGACGGACACGGAGGCAATAAGGGCCGAGAGGAAGAAAAGACAAGAGGATGAACTAATATGTCGTGGACATATTTTGAATGTTTTGTCGGACCGGTTATATGATCTCTACATCAACACTTCTTCGGCAAGAGATATTTGGAACGAATTGGAAAACAAATACAAGGCGGAAGAAGAAGGTACCAAGAAATTTTTAATCACAAAATATTTTGATTTTAAATTTTTGGACAATATTTCTATTCTCCCTCAAGTACATGAATTACAAGTACTTGTCAACAAATTGAAAGCAGTCAAAATAGAACTCCCGAAATCCTTTCAAGTGGGGGCAATTATTGCCAAACTTCCAAGTGCTTGGAAAGGATACCGGAAGAAAATTCTTCATAACTCCGAAGACTTTACTTTGGAACGATTACAAAAGCATCTACGCATTGAAGAAGAATCAAGAATGAGGGACAAGAATGAGAATTCTTATGAAGCTAAATCAAAAGCAAATGCTATTGAAAAGGCTGAACACTCCAACAAGGAAAAGTTTAATCCCTTTAGTTCCAAAAAGGACAAAGGGAAGTTTAAACCAAAACCAAAGGGGCCATGCTATGTTTGTGAAAAACCCGGTCATTGGGCTAAGGTGTGCAGGCATAAGAAAAAATTCAATGGTGAACATAAAATAAACTCCATTGAAGATGACAACATCGTGGCTACAATATGTGAGTCAATACTATAAAAGAAAAGGTTCAAGGATGGTGGTATGACACTTGTGCCACCATACATGTGTGTTATGATAAGTCTTTATTTAAAACTTATCATGACTTGGAAGATGGACATGAAATACAAATGGGTAATGAAGGCCGCTCCAAAGTGGTTGGAAAAGGAAGTGTAGACATCATCTTCACATCCGGAAAAACCGTTACTCTCACTAATGTATTCCATGTTCCGGACATGAATAGGAACCTAGTTAGTGGTGATCTTTTGGGAAAACCCGGAATCAAAAGTGTTTATGAATCTGGTAAACTTGTATTATCCCGTAATGGGATATTTGTTGGAAAGGGCTATTCTAGTGATGGAATGATCAAACTGTGTACCGTTGATAATAAAAATATGAATAAAGTGAATTCTGCTTATATGCTTGACTCCTTTACTTTGTGGCATGGTAGATTAGGGCATATAGGCAATAATACTATGAAAAAAAAGAAAATGTGTGACTTAATATCTTATGATGAAAACAAAGTTTATAAATGCAAGACTTGTGTAGAATCTAAGATGATTAAGAAACATTTTCATAGTGTAACTAGAACAAATCAATTATTAGATCTTGTGCATACCGACATATGTGAATTAAATGGTATGTTAAAAAGGGGTGGAAATAGATATTTCATAACATTTATTGATGATTGTTCTAGATTTACTTATGTTTATTTATTAAAACATAAGGATGAGGCTTTTGAAACTTTCAAAGCATATAAAAATGAAGTTGAAAATCACTTGAATAAAAAAATAAAAATTCTTAGGAGTGATAGAGGAGGTGAATACTTCTCTAGTGATTTTAACTTATTTTGTGAACAACATGTCATAATTCATCAATGTAGTGCACCTAGAACACCCGAACAAAATGGTTTGGCGGAAAGAAAAAATAGGACACTTGTTGAAATGATTAATGCAATGTTGTTATATTCTAAATTGCCATTTAATCTTTGGGGTGAAGCATTACTTAGTGCATGTCATATATTAAATAGAGTTCCTTCAAAATTTACAAAAGTATCTCCATATGAATTATGGAAAGGAAGAAAACCAAATATTGGTTATTTCAAAGTGTGGGGGTGTCTTGCTTATTGCAAAAACGCCGATCCTAAACGAACAAAACTTGGTCCAAGAGGGATCAAATGTGTATTTGTTGGATATGCCTCAAATAGTAAAGCATATCGATTATTGAATTTGGAGGCCAATGTGATAATTGAATCACGGGAAGTAGAGTTCTTTGAGGATTCTTTATCTTCGGATAAAAATATTAAGGAATCAAATAAAGAGATTCCAAACTCTACAAGATCATTTGGAGAAACATCCTCTAAAGGTGTTAATGATCCTAATGAACTTCGTAGAAGCAAAAGAACTCGAAAAGAAAAAGTATTAGGACCAGATGAAATAGACTCTCAACTTATTTCTCTTTATCTTGTTGAAGGAAATATAAAGAGTGTCATTAGAACAACACCATATGTTCTACAAACTGAAACGGATCCTAAAACTTATAAAGAGGCTATGTCATCAAGAGATAGTATTTTTTGGAAAGATGCTATAAAAGATTAAATGAATTCAATAATGTCTAACAATACTTGGGAACTTGTTGATTTACCAAATGGCTCTAAACCTATAGGATGTAAATGGGAATTTAGAAAGAAGTACGACGCGGATGGTACTCTCAATATATTTAAAGCCCGACTAGTAGCCAAAGGATATCGACAAAAGGAAGGAATAGATTATTTTGACACATATGCACCCGTGGCACGCATTACATCTATAAGAATAATGTTTGCCTTAACTTCCATTTATGATTTGCATATACATCAAATGGATGTTAAAACAGCTTTCTTGAATGGGGACCTTGATGAGGAGGTTTATATGGAACAACCTGAAGGTTTTGTTCTCCCCGAAAATGAAAAGAAAGTATGCAAATTAGTTAAATCATTATATGGTTTAAAGCAAGCACCCAAAAAAAATGGCATGAGAAGTTCGATTTGACAATTATATCAATTGGATTCAAACACAATAGTGTTGATAAGTGTTTATATTCGAAGGAACATGAAAGACATGTTGTGATTATATGCCTTTATGTGGATGATATGTTGATCATAAGTAATCACATGGAAGGCATAAATGAAACAAAAAGGCTTCTATCTTCCACATTTAAAATGAAAGATCTTGGGCAAGTGGATACCATATTAGGTATCAAGGTCACAAGAAGAAATTAGGGTTTTACGCTTAATCAAACACATTATATTGAGAATGTGATTGATAATTTCAAACATTTGAACATTAAAGAAGCAAACACCCCATTTGATGCAAGTATTAAACTTGTAAAAAATGATGGAAGAGCAATAGCACAACTTGAATATGCAAGTGCTATCGGATCTCTAAT
Organism: Ligustrum vulgare; assembly: GCA_963555705.1. Lineage (NCBI taxonomy): Eukaryota > Viridiplantae > Streptophyta > Magnoliopsida > Lamiales > Oleaceae > Ligustrum > Ligustrum vulgare. The sequence goes on along the minus strand of OY743173.1, from coordinate 53,019,143 downwards.
GTATATGGTCCAATGCACTAGACCGGATATAGCATTTGCGGTTAGTAAACTTAGTAGGTTTACTAGTAACCCAAGTAAGGAACATTGGAAGGCAATTGGACGAGTTCTTGGTTATTTAAAGAAAACCAAAGATATAGGTCTCCAATATTCTCGGTTTCCGGCAATTTTAGAAGGATTTACCGATGCAAGTTGGATATCTAGTACATGTGATAATAAATCCACCTCAGGTTGGGTGTTTACTCTTGGAGGAGCAGCAGTTTCATGGAGATCCAAGAAACAAACATGTATAACACACTCAACAATGGAATCCGAATTTGTAGCATTGGCAGAAGTTGGAAAAGAAGCTGAGTGGCTAAGGAATCTCTTGTATGAAATTCCAATAAGAGATAAGAATTTAAATTCTATTCCTACACTATATGATAGTCAACCCACTTTAGCAAGAGCTTACAATGAAGTATACAATGGAAAGTCTAGACATATTAGTCTAAGACACGACTATGTAAGGAAATTGATCAAAGATGGAACAATTTCAATCACTTATGTAAAATCAAGTGATAATTTAGCGGATCCACTAACAAAACCACTCACTAAGGAATTAGTGAGAGCCACATCTAGTAGGATGGGGTTAAAACTTCTTAATTAAAGATCCACCAATGACCCTACCTAAACTTACTAAAAAGTACATTTTAGGTTCAAAGGGTAAAAACAAGTCATTCGATAAGTGGATAGTATTCAAAATTTACAAAATAAGTGTTGGTTGTCATAGAAAATGAGGGATAATTTTTTTAAACTTTTAATAAAGTTCGGATCAACAGGATCAAGTATCTGTAAACATGACAAAGATACTGGAAGAACTTTACCTATATGAATTTAGAGATGGTGCCGTCTCGATAGAGAGTTCGAAGTTTCTCTCTTAAAATTCATGAATAGGATGAGCACAAGGTCATAAAAGTGCTAAGCGTGTTATGAAAAACATAGAACACAATGATACTTGTGTGTGTAATCTCACCGGTTTCATTACAAAGGAATAATAGGTTCAAAACTTTTATGCCACCTAGGATTTCAATGATACCTTGTGATTGATTACAATATGGATAGATTCAAATCGAAAGATATCTATTCCTTATGCATAAGTATTGAAAATTTATCAAAGATGCATTTTGAACAGTGGGGGATTGTTGGATATGTGTGTGTGTGTGTGTGTGTGTTCAAAATGGTTAATGATAAATAAAGGAATGATTTTGAAAAGAAACGGAAATGAAAAAATCAAAGGTGGCATCAAATATATAACCGTGCGGACACGTCGATTTTTGACTTGTAATTTATGGCAGAACCGCGCGGTCGCACGGTATAAAATTTTGACCGTTAAATTGTTTGAATTTGGCACCTTTTGGAGAAACATTCCACCTTTTCATGGAAAGATGGCACCAATTCGTGATTGGTGTTTGGATATCTATATATTTCATTCCAAGACACTTGAAAATATTCTTACATCAAAAGATTGATATCCAAATTATCCATTTTATCATTCCAATTTTAGTGTTCTTGTTTTTATTTCAAGTTCTTACTTTGCTTTGTTTGGACTTGAAGGAAATGCTTGATTAATCCTATTTGCAATAATCCCAAAAGCAGAATTGATCCCGGTGGGCGCAAATATAGTTTGAGGACAACGTGTTTCACGTGTTTGAGCCTTATCTTTCTTTCATCAATTTTTGTTGTTTTGTATCATTTTCTTCATTCTCCTACACCGTATTTCCAACACTTTTCACTAGCATAACATAGTAACATTCTGTAATAAAGTTCATAGGTAAGTTACATATTAATTAGGAATCAAATATTAAGAAGATTACTGTGGAAAAGAAACTGAGTATGAATTAGCAGAATTGTATATCAAATCTGGAATTAGATTTAGTCTTTTTACTAAATCTGAAAAATAGTAAAAAGAATAAAATGCGTTCAAATTAAATTACATTCATACGACTTCATTCCAAATGAAGGCAGAAACAAAATGTTTTAAATGTCCATTGTCTACAAGAATATAACATGACAAATGACAATAGTGCTAAAAAAAATTCCCAACAAAATGACAAATCATACAAGAATCAAAATGATAAAAATGGGTTTTGCGGGTGGCGGTTTGAAATGGATTTTGAAAAGTAAAACCTAAACCAAATCATTTGAAAGAGGTTTTGTTTGGGGCAAAATCAAAACGTTGACGGGTCCGCGTAGACCCGAACCAACGGTTTCAAAATTGAGGTTTCAATTCGGTTTAACAGTTTGGCGATTTTAATTTACAGTCCTAGTATTAACAGTATTAAAGAAGAAAAAGAATTTAAATTTTTATTTTTTTTTATTTTTTACAGTGTAAAACAAACGCATTTTGAATTTACTTTGATCGAAGGGAATACTTAGGTGACGACGTGATGCAAAATTTGTATGCTGAATACAATTAATACTCTTTTGGTAACATATACACAAATCTTCCCCAGCTTTGTCTAGATAATTATCCTCTTACCCTTGAGTTAGCTCAAAGCACTAGGACGGGACTCTTCCCTTTTTTTAGTTCAATGCCAATTTGAACTTTGGCATATTCAATTTGGACAAATTTCGGATGACCTTATTCATTTTTGCAGGACCTGGGAACGGATCATCGTCTATTGCCATTTTCTTTTTACCATTGAACTTAACTCATCTAAAGTCAATAACATCCTTCAAAACAATCCAAATTATCAAACAACTGTTAATTGTATGTGTACCAAACACTGTGTCATTTATAATATTTCTTGCCCTTAATCTTTCTAGACTTGGCAACTTATGTTTGTCACTCAACATTATTTGCTTATTTTTATAAAGTTGGCCAGTATTTCGTCAACCTTAGTCACATTGAATGAAAACATTTTGACCTTTTTACTTTTTTTGTTCAACCTCTCATTTTTTTATTCCTGGTTCTAGTTTAATTAATACTTTGCACTTATAAGTCTTCACCTTAACCAATTCGGCCAAACATATTTCAGCTTCGACCATTTCATAATTAGGATCCCTATAGTAGGAACATTTTCTAAAGTTTGTCATATGTTCTTCTTCTCTCAACATTCGTTCATACCAAACGACATTAACGCTTAATTGAAATAGATCTAAGAATTCTCTATCTTGGAATTTCTTTTTTTAGATCAAAAGTTAAGCAATTTTCACAAATTCCTTATTTGGAAAAGGCACAAAGCACTTGCTCCTAACTGTTTTGAATCTTTAAAGAATGGTTTTGACACAATTATTTTGTAATTACTTAAGATTAGCCAAATTTGTTAGAGTTGCCTCCGATTCAGAATTATAAATTGAGTGTTGAACAGATGTTTCATTTGATTCTAATTTTGTACCTAGTTGGCTGGAAAATTGATGAATCGCTAGAAAGTTATTCATGTTAAGAAACTAGGAAACATTTTCAATTTGGGATAATTATTAACCTCCTTACATTAAAGATAAACCTTCCAATATGTTCGATAGAGGATACTTCCTCTAAACATGTAAACAATGAGAATTCTGAAATTCTATAACATATTGGCCATGTGTTAGCATGATCAACCGAATCATATCTTGGGTCATGGCATTTCAGCGCACCGCATGGATCAAATGGGAAATTCTTGCCTCCATAATATGAATTCGATAAGTTGCACTCTTTCAATTGGTAAACATGGAAATGTTGAAATATGAACTTCCTTGGCCATATGTAGTATGGTTGAAGCTCCCAAATATAATTAACTTGCAAGAAAGATTTAGATAAAATGGGGTGAAAAACGTCAGTTTCATAAAGTACAAGGTATGGATTCTTGTACTCGTGGTGTATCACCTCCAACTCTTCTTTTTTAACCACGAGACTCTTCTCTTCACCTTCCTCAATCTTTTCAACTTCTTGCTCAATCTTCTCTTCTAAAATTTTATACTCAACTTCCTCTTCCACACTTGTATTCTTAACCACCTCTTTCACATTTTTATTCTCTACCCCCCCCCCCCAACTTTCAATTCATACATCTCCCCCATCATTAATTTTAACCTCCTGTTGAGGCTCATCCTTATCACCACTCAAATTTTTATTTTCTACCCCAATGTTCAAATTTTGATCAAATTCATTTTTCAATTCATCCTCCTTTTCAAGATTCCTATCCTGAGGCTCTTTTTTCAAATTAACTACATTTTTACCCTTCTGTGCAATCATGTCCTATTCTAAAAGTTTTAATTGATTATTCAATCTAGATACCGAATCAATTTTTTCCTTCACCTTCTTTTGATCTTCAAGTACTTGTTCTAGTGTTAAACTAGTTAGGGTGATTGATTCTCCATCCTTCACAAATGTGTACCTATTTATATTCTTATCATAAAATGTTATCCTTTCATGCTTCCATGGCCTACCCAACAACATATGACAAGACTCTAGAGGCACCACATCACATAATACTTCATCACTATACCTCCCAATGGTGAAATTCACTAGGACTTGCTTGGCCACTTTGAACTCCCCACACTCTTTCAACCATGTCATCCTATAAGGTCTAGGATGATGTAGTAAATGCAATCCTAAATTTTCAACCATATTGATACTAGCCAAATTAGAGATGTACTCCCTATCAATAACCAAACTACATAACTTATTACCCACATGACATCTAGTTTTGAAAATAGGATTTAGCTCATAATTCATCCCTTTATGTGGATTTCAAGAAAATTCAAATTATAAGGATCTAGACATCAAATAGCAAGAAGGGATTTTAATTTAACTCGGAAGGAAACGAATATCAAAAATTTTAAATAAATTCAAGAAAGTGGTTCTATAATTTTCAAAATTACTTTTTTTTTTTTTTTGAATTTTTTGGAATATATATGAATTTTCAGATTTTTTTACTCGAAAATTCGACTACGAATATAACAAAACAAACGAGACTTAATTTGGATGAAAAACGAGAACAATAATGACTGTTTGGATACTTTTCTGCATTAAAGACTCACATGTATGAAAAACACAAAAGAAAGACTCTACAAACAAAAAAATGGATATGATTGATTTTATATGGCAGACTCTATGATATACGTATAAAAATCAAAGTAGGATAGAAAGATAAAACCTTGATTTTTGGAGCCTAAGCTCTGATACCAACTGATGGGAACCACGTAGAAATTGTAGTTACGCAACTCACAAAGGATTGATATGACCCAAGAATGCCAAAAGAATCTCGATTTAAAGATTGATTCAAAATTAATTAAATCAAGCAACCAACACAATTGATTGATATGTTGACCTCTTGATCACAACAATAATAAATCTCACCCAAGTTAGAACACACAAGATTAAACTCGTAAATTCGGATTTTATTCAATAAAGAATAAGTTTTTGAAAGCAAATTGCCTCACAATAATTCTCAAAGTTGTCTAATTCTAAAATAAACATAATGAAGCCTTATATAATGTTAAGGAACGAAATTAGGGTTTAAAACTAACTAGGAAACTAATTAATTGAAAAATGAAATAAAATAATATGAAAATCTTGGAAATTCGCGATTAGGTCTCGAGACTATACCCACACGATCGCGCGGTGAAGTAGGAGGCAATCGCGTGGAAGGGTCAATTCAGCTCTGCCTAAGTTTCGACATCATGGCGTGATCACACCAAGTTTGTACCGCGCGATTGCGCGCTTCTTCCAGCTGACTCCAAATTCCATCCACTTGAATCACGTCACTCCACTTGACTTTCGGGCTCAGGTCCAACATGAAACTTGCCACTTTAGTCGTCAAGAATGTATTTTCATCCATTGTTGCTTGAAGAGTTGTATTCGGGCTCTCGATCACATCATGTTGGCAGCATAATGGGTCTTGTTCCTAGGCTGATCTAATCCTGTATGATTTCAATTATTTGTTCCCTTAACAAGGCATAGGGTATGCTTATAGGATGGGGTATGTAAGGTATCACATGTGGTCTAGTAGGCGGAATTATTCCATTGTTTGGACCAAGGTTGATTTTAGGTGCTCCCTCATTCTGATCGTTTCCCCGATTCATTTGATTAGCTGTTTGATTTTCTCCATGACTGGATGATTGTTATTTTAACCTTCATGGCCATTACCCCCATGTTTAACATTGCTCCAACATTAGAGGACCAATATGTGCCACTTCATTGTCTTGAGTTACTCCAAAAGCATATCCTAAAGGGGGGTGTTTCCCGTTAGGTCAGTATTTCGGGTTTGGTTATTGTAATCATCTCCTAAAGGTGAAACAAATTCAAAGGATGGGCTAAAATGACTTACTAACTTGGCCATTAAGTCATTCACTATGCCTAATTTCCAAGTCATAATGTCATAATGAGAATTTCCAGTTTGAATAAGTCAATCAGTCTTATGCGTGTTTTGAAGATAACATGTTCAACCAAGTCCTGCATGAAGTTGACTACTCCAAGCAATGACCGCATCACATTGAGATTAAGTTCTACCATATGCTCATAGGGACTGCTTTTCGGCCTTTACCAATTTCTTGGCCCTCTAAAAGCTCCACTACAGAAGACAAGTGGTACTGGCTGGCCACATCTTTGTCAACATTTTCAAAAACATCCTAATTTCTGCTTCTACACCAAGGACCCACTAGGGATGCCAAATTGTTCGCGTATGGTTTTATGCAAAACAATTAAAACTCGACGATTGTGTATAAGAAAACTCTTGAGACAAATTAAGTCTCATCCTATAAAATAGTGCAATTAAGAATAGGGTTTTGCCTCCAATGGACGCAAATCCACAGTTACAAGATGTAAAATATTCCATTGGACTCTAAATGTCTTGATTTCTTGCTTTTATACACCTTTGTAACTGCATTTTTGAAACCACTTGTAGCTACCTCATTCTATTTGATTAATCTCATTACTCGCATTTCCTTAATAGCAGTTTCCCACGATCCAATTGATAACTTTCATTGCTAATAATTGGCAGATCATGGGCAATTATAGGCAGTCATGTGAGATAATTACTTAAAAACTTTGTCAATTTGATCCATTAGATATGATGATAATATGCTCTACATTCTCATTTTCTTCTGAAAAGCGCTCTTCAACATATTCTCCCTAATTGGCCGTATTTACTCTTTATGTTATTTAGCATATCATCCAATGTTTATTACATCAATGTCCAGGCGCCTAACTACCATTGTCTCTATTTCTTGGCGATTTTTTGTGTCACAACAACTATAATGATGTCCACCGTGGATATAATCTTGATATGTGTTCCAACATAATTTTTCGTGGAATACATGTTTTCATCATGTCTATGGTGGGAACCATAACACATACCCACTGTAAACATTATATCACCGTCCGTCTTTAATTACTTCGTCTTGTATTATTTATTTTTGTGTCATATTGTGTAATTTTATTTGTTAGTATTTATGGTAAGTGTACTTTTCTTAGTTTAGTAATAAAGTAGTGAATCAATATTGTTATTATGAGGACTACGTATTTAATCTAATCCTGAATAATAGTAACTCTAATTGAATGGTCAATATATGATTGTTGATTTTATCACTAGTTTATCAAAACCGATCTAATAACCAGCTAAAAAATCGGCCTGCTTTCCAAAATTGAGATGCTCTTTATTTTGAAAAATCAACTCTTAAAATTTCACTATAATAGATTATCTACTTTAAAATTTCACTCCAATAGGCTATCTACTCCATGAGTAGTTCATATTTATTGATAACAATACATATTACATAGGAATATATTTTTAAAAAAATAAGATATTAACATACTCTCAACAAGGAATGTGTCTTATAATTTGGGACAAACAAAAAAGGAAATCGAGTCTATCTTTGTAGGACGGATGGAGTATTAAATGCTTTCAAGATGTTCCAATTTTCAATGTTCCTACATTAGCTTTCTTTAATACATACTGGTGTTACACCCGTGCAATGTACGATCATTTGTTACTTACATATATCAAATTTATATTTTAACATATGAAATTAATATTTAATTAAAATGAGAAATGAATGAAGACGATTAATTACAAAGGTGCATTATACATACCTTAATTTTTTTTTTTAATTTTTTTTACGGTCATATGTTTATCGTTCTGAAAATTTCTTTAAATTTGAATTGATTTAAAACTTAAAATGGAAAAGAAAAATTACATTTAAATAGAATTCATAATAGCAAATTTTGGTATAATAAACTGTTAAAAAGTATGATTTTTTTTTTAAAATTTATATGTAGATTATTTTATTAACAGAATGTTAGTTGAAAATATATATTTTTTTTTTAAAAAAAAAAATTAGGGTTTTAATTAAGTGTACGGAATATGGGCATTTTTTTAAAAAAAAAACTAAGTTGCCACTATAGTGATAGTTAGGAAATTAAATAACTTACTACTTAAAAGAAGAAAAATACTTTAATGACCATTTGCATAACTAATTTGCATAACTATTTAATTTTAATGATTATTGATGTAATTAATCTTTTCAAAATATAATTTCTAAATTATCACAAATAATTTATCACTATCCAAATAGTACTATTAGAATTGGTACTACATATTTTATTACAATATTTGATATTTAAATTTATTAAACAAATATTTCACTTCATATTTACTTTAACGTTACAAATTAAATACATGTGGTCATATATTTAAATGAATGTAGTAAATTAACCAATATGAAATGTTAGTTTTGATTAAATTTTAATGAATGTATATCGCAAATACATTTATATACTGAGAAATCATCTATGCATCTCGATTCATAAAAGCGGCGCAGTTGTTTAACTCAGAAGACATATTACTTTATCACTTACCCATATGAAATTGATTTTTCAATAATCAATTTTCCTGAACATTCATTCTCAATCACACATTCTTTAAGAAATTATTTTTTACAATTTTTCATACTACTTTTTAATTATATATTTTAAAAAATCACTTTTTCACAAAAATGATTCTCAAAAAATCAAAGTCAAATAATCAACAACCGAGTAAAGTTGAAGATCACAAAATTATACGAAAAATCTTATACCTTATAATCTTTAAAAAATTATTAAAATTGAATGATTAAAAAAATATTAATCATTCTATTGATATTATTAACTAAAAAGAAATCAAAGCATTAATTATTCAATATTAGTCTTCCTTCAATAACTTTTTCTATAAATTCTTTATAAGCAGTGCATTTTTTAACCACTTATATATTTAGAAAATATGATTTTTAATATTAAAGATAACAAATGATTTGATCATTAAAAATAAATGATAACTTTAATACTGAGAACTAAAAATATTAATTGAACTCATTCAGTATTAGTGTTAATAATAAAATTGAAATTGATTAAAAAATATCAACCATTATATATATATATATATATATATATATATATATATATAAGACAATAAATGTGTTCACACTTATCCAAATTTTACATTTACATTTAAGATACATTCATTTTGCATTCACACTGTTTAATTTTATGAGAACTTACTATTTATGGAAACAAAAAATGATCGGGAAATTGTTTTTAGAAATTATCCAACATTTATATACTTATAAAGATAAAAACTTAATATCATTGGTAATTCACTTTTTAAAAAAATAAATATTAACTAAAAATAAAAAAAGACAATAAATGTTTATGAAAAAGTAAAAAATAAAGAGTTTGTTGGAGCTTCTAAAAAAATTTGTTGTTTAAATTTAAAGATACTCTCTATTATATATAATTACTATTTAAATATGAAGAGTCTATTGGAGATGTTCTAAAATTTCGAATTTCCCTTTATTAATTTATTTAATTTAATGCACTCAAGACCATGAAATATTCATTTATTTTTGTTGATTAGTATTCACATTCTGTTTAACAATTTCTTTCTATTCGAGTTAAATATATCATATATGACCTTCATATATCCTTACGAAAGATACGAACATTAATAATGCATGAATTAATATTACAAGAATATCTATTTAAATGAAGGGATGGTGATGAATCACTATACTTATTGGACCCAACCACAATTATCATAACGTGTTGTATTCCTCATTATTTTTCTTGTATATACAATGAAGATAAAGATCGCATAATAATTCAATTAGTAACTAATTAATTGAAAAACATTAAATTCTATAACAATCATCTATGAACCAAAAAAAAAAACTTGAAATTAATAAATATTGAACTATCAAAATCATCAATGTCGTAGATACTAAAAGTTTAACATAATGAAAAATATGAAATAATGAAAATCACCCAAAAATTGAGAAATATGAACGTAAGAAGCCATGAATTCTAGAATCTTTTCAATCACATTTCTTCTTCCTTGCTCCGAAATCAAGAAATAATTATCAACAATGGATTTATTATAACTTGTCTCCTAATTTCCCTTGAAAGAATGAAACTTGGCTCTCTTGATTGCAAGAAAATTGTGTATTCAAGTTATGAGAACCAATATTTAAGTCAAAATCTGTGTTTCAATTGGGTTATTCACTCTTCACTCTTCTTAATTTTTTCATCAAAAATCATGTTACAATTCCCTTTTCACTCTTAATTTCTTCATAAAAAAATATTCAAACTTGATGATCATCATTATGTTGGGATGAAATGTGTATGAATGAAGAAATGGACTTGCATGATCTTGAGCCTTTAGAAGTTGATACTGGGCTAAGGAATATAAGCCCAATAAAACACCAAACTCACTAAACTTTTCTTCCAATGTGAAACAACATCTGGTGTGTGTGTGTGTATGGTTGCACTTTTTCATTCAAGTTACTAATTCACCCAATGGATTCCACCTCTTCATGAAAAGTCTCTTGCTTATCTATACATAGAGTACTCCACTCTCCATTCTAAAAATCCAAAAATTCAAAATTCTTGTTTAATTCTTTCTGCAATTTTCTTTCTTGAGTTCGGTATAATTTAGAAGTTTTGTTCGTGTGTTCTTGGAAGAGAGGGTGCTACATATTCAAGAACGAAATCTGTTCTATCCGGGGAGACAATTGCTTGGATCCTTTCGGCACTAGAGGGAGCAAATTTATCTTAAGGAAATTAATAGCGTAAAGTCGCAAAGCTGGGGTTTATCATAATTGTTTAAGTTCTGCATTGTCGAATTCTCAAAAATCTGTAAGTGTTCTTGATTATTTCAGTGTGGTCATAATCTCGGTTAGTAGGAGGTATAACAATCTTAAGACAATTTTTTTCATTCTCCTGCTTGATTCGGTATTTCCATTTCTTTTTCGGGTCAGGACATATGAATTATTAATTATCGCATCTGGTATTTTAGTCTAGTTTTCGTTTTCTAATTTCTGCACGCTGCCATCATTTATACCAATGTCTATGCTTGGTTTAATCATAACAGACTTGCCAAAAAAACTATTATAAACTGCAGGACACTATAATAATAGGCTTGATCATATTGTTTATTTAAAACTTATTTAATACCATTAACATGTTAAAATTAATTTTGATATAGATGAATGTTCATCTAAAATCCACAAACATCATGCTGTAATTATCAAGATCGATACTGAAGCGGAAGCGTACCTGAATTCATTATTGCGTTTGATTGAACGGGGTTATGGCCTTCTAACTGATTCGTGGTTTTCTCCTTATGTTTCTTCTCTGTTGACGGGGATGCAGAGAATTATGAAAAGTCACGCTCAATTGGGGACCATGACCTGTATAAATAGTTGTAGGGCAACTATCATGTTTCAATGTTATTAAATTGGCCCCTCATCAATTTAAAACATTTAATCCGTCTCTACACTTTAATCTCACGACACTTAATACCCATTAGTCCCGAATAATCTTTAGTGGATCACTTTATTGACTAAATCCTTAAGATAGCACCACACATTTTATTTTATACATGTTTGGCCCCATATTATTGAATTTATCCAACAATCTCCCACTGGGCCATACATGTATCCTTACAAATGTGTACATCCTTATGAGCTCAAAAATGTGCTATCATTATTAAGGGTATTTCTAAACAATCTCGTCCATCAATCATATCAATATAGGATCAAAGCGACTTTCGTTACATTAATCGTAACTAAATCCATCAATGGTCACATATATCAATACAACCAAATGACATAGATCAATCATGAGAGTGTAGTATGAAAATTACATGTTATGTGATCCAAACATGCCTATTTTCAATTGGTCCGACTTTATTCCTTAGGTGAGATCAATACCAAACATAATGTGACAGAGTAGAATGAACTGAATACTTTATTTCCGTACAGAAAATTATCCAAATACACAAATGTGTCCAAAACCAAAACATAAAGCAACCAAAATACAAACTCCCACTAAATCATGATATCCTCAAGAAATATTACACCCATACGAGCAGTGTGCTCGTGAAAGACCTTGGGTGCTAATCCCTTAGTAAGCGGATCCGCAATCATGGAGTTTGTCCCAATATGCTCTATGGAAATCTGTCTACTCTGTACCCTTTCCTTCAAAACCAGGAACTTAATGTCAATGTGCTTTGACTTAGTTGAACTCCTGTTGTTATTGGAATATAGCACTGCAGAGTTATTGTCACAATATAACTTTAATGGTCTTTCAATTCCATTCAGAATGCGCAGCCCGGTGACAAAATTTCGCAGCCATATCCCATGATTAGATGCCTCATAACAAGCTACAAATTCTGCTGCCATAGTGGAAGAAGCTACGAGTGTCTGCTTAGCACTACTCCAGGAAATGGCTCCTCCAGCTAGCAGGTATATGTAGCCTGATGTGGATCTTCTACTATCTTGGCATCCCGCAAAATCAAAATCGGAGTATCCTACGATCTCTAATTTATCCGATCTGCTGTATGTAAGCATGCAATCTCTTGTTCTCTTCAAGTACCTCATAACCCTCTTTGCTGCTTTCCAATGATCCATCCCAGGGTTACTTAAATATCTGCCTAGCATTCCAACAATGAACGCTATGTCTGGACGTGTACAAACTTGAGCATACATCAGACTCCCAACAGCTGATGCATAGGGAATCTTTTGCATTTCCTTAACTTCAAGATTATTTTTCGGGCACTGATTGAGACTAAATTTGTCTCCCTTAGCAACAGGGGTGTCCCCTGGTTTACTATCCTGCATGCCAAACCTTACAAGAACTTTATCGATATAACTCTTTTGTGATAATCCAAGAATACCCCGAGAGCGGTCCCGGTGTATCTGAATTCCTAATACGAAAGAGGCGTCCCCAAGATCTTTCATCTCAAAATTCCTTGACAGAAAGCTCTTGGTTTCGTGCAACATGCCTATATCATTAGTGGCAAGTAGTATGTCATCGACATACAAAACCAGGAAAATGTGCTTACTCCCACTGAACTTGTGATACACACAATCATCAACAACATTTATCTCAAAACCAAACGAGATGATCACTTGATGAAATTTGTAGTACCACTGACGGGAAGCTTGCTTGAGTCCATAGATGGATTTCTTTAATTTGCAAACCATATTCTTCGAGTCTCCTGACACGAATTTTTCTGGTTGCACCATATAAATCGTCTCATCAATGTCTCCATTGAGAAACGCCGTCTTTACATCCATCTGATGTAACTCAAGGTCAAAATGTGCAACAAGTGCCATGACTGTCCTGAAAGAGTCTTTCGTTGAAACCGGAGAGAAAGTCTCTTTGAAGTCAATACCTTCCTTTTGTGTAAAGCCTTTAGCTACAAGACGAGCCTTATATCTTTCCACATTACCTTTCGAATCCCTTTTGGTTTTAAAAATCCATTTACAACCAATGGGTTTCGCACCTTCTGGTAATGGGACAAGATCCCAAACTTTATTGTCTTGCATAGACTTATACTCCTCATTCATGGCATCAATCCACTTTTGAGAGTCAGAACCCTTCATGGCCTGATGAAAATTCATTGGATCATTTTCCATCATTCCATTATTTTCCTCATGTTCTTGGAGAAATACTATATAGTCATCCGAAATAGCATTTTTCCTTTCTCGAGTGGATCGCCTTAATGGTATTGTTTGTTGAGGTTGTTGAGTTTGTATTTCTGGATTTTGGATGGGAGTTTCTTCAACATTATCATGCTGAGTTTCCGGATGTACTTCTTGATCAATGACAGGTATAGAAACCTGCACATTGTCAAAAGTAACAGTAGGAATCGAAATCGATCCTTCCTCAGCTTCTTCCTCAAAGATAATGTCTCTAACCTTATTTCTCCCCCCAAACTCAACATCCTCAAAAAATGTTGCAGTTCCCGTTTCAGAAATTGACTTAAGCGTGGGATTATAAAATTTGTAGCCCCTTGATCGCTCAGAATAACCAATAAAGTAGCTGCTAATTGTTTTGGAGTCCAATTTATCCTCATGCGACCTATAAGGCCTTGCCTCAGCTGGACATCCCCAAATGTGGAAATGCTTTAGACTAGGCTTTCTGCCTGTCCAAAGCTCATAAGGTGTTTTAGCAGCAGCTTTAGTTGGTACTCTATTCAGAATATAAGCTGCAGTCTTTAATGCTTCTCCCCAGAGTGATTTTGGTAAAGTAGAATGACTAATCATACTCCTTACCATATCCTTAAGAGTCATATTTCGTCTTTTAGCTACACCATTCATGCTAGGAGAACCTGGCATGGTGTACTGTAGGACGATTCCACATTCCTCTAGGAATCTAGCAAATGTTCCTGGACGTTGTTCACCTGAACCGTCATATCTGCCGTAGTACTCACCACCACGATCAGATCTGACGCTTTTAATTTTCTTGTTGAGTTGATTCTCAACTTCAGCTTTGAAAGCTTTGAACATATCCAGTGACTCAGACTTTTCATGAATAAGATATAGATGCCCATAACGTGAGTAATCGTCTATGAATGATATAAAGTATTGTTGACCATTCCAGGAAGCCGTAGGGAATGGTCCACAAATATCCGTGTGTATCAATTCTAAGACGTCCGAAGTTCTATTAGCACCTAACCTTCTCGTTTTGGTCTGTTTTCCCTTGATACAATCAATACAAACATCAAAGTCCGTAAAGTCGAGGGAATCCAAAATGCCATCTGACACAAGTCGTTCAACTCTAGTTTTTGAGATGTGACCTAAGCGCTTGTGCCATAATTTTGCCGAATTTTCTTTATTTGATTTTCGCTTAGTACCACGTGATTCCACATACAAGGTTTCATTATATGATGCAATAGTATCAAGCAAATATAGGTTATCGTACGAACATAATGAACCAGTACCAACAATATTTGAATTTAAAGAATGACTAAACTGACAATTTCCAAAAGAATAATAATATCCTGATTTGTCCAATAAGGAAATAGAAACCAAATTCCGTCTAAATGACGGTACAACAAAAGTGTCTTTCAAATCCAAATAAAAACCAGTTCCCAATAATAACCTAAAAGTTCCTATTGCTTCAACTTCCACCGATTTTCCATCGCCCACAAAGATGAATCTTTCAGCATCACTTGGCTTTCGGCAGAACAGGCAACCCTGCATAGAAACACTTATGTGAGTAGTAGTACCAGAATCTAACCACCAAGTGTTTCTAGGTACTGAAGCTAAATTAACCTCAGAACAGACCAAATTAAGAAATGTACCTTTCTTTGCACGCCAAGCGTTGTATTTGGTACAATCCTTCTTTAAATGTCCAGGTTTCAGGCAAAAGAAACAACCCTCTTTGTCCTTATGTGGCTTCTTTTGATCTGGACCCTTAACAGCTTCATATTCTGTTTTTCTTTTCTTGCCCTAATCCTTAGAGGTACTTGCCAAGTTAGCAATTTCAGTTCTATCCTGCTTCAGCCTTTCTTCCTCTTGCACACAATATGAAATGAGCTCATTTAGAGTCCATTTCTCCCTTTGACAGTTGTAACTGACCTTAAACTGACTGAAATGTGCAGGAAGCGATATCAATACTAAATGCACGAGCAAGTCATCAGACAAGTCGAGCTTTAGTGCCTTAAGTTTTGAAGCAGTATGAGACATCTTCATGATGTACTCCCTTATGTTCCCCTTGCCTCTGTACTTCATTGAAATCAAGCTTTGCAGAAGCGTGCTTGTTTCAGCCTTATCGTTTTTAGCAAAATGCTTTTCAAGTTCGGCAAGGAATTGCTTGGCATTAGTTACCTCTTCAGATACTGCGCCCCTAAAGGCTTCCGGAATGCCGCGCTTAATGATCATTAGACTCATGCGATTTGAGCGTTCCCACTTCTCAAAGTTCCTCCTGTCATCAGGTGAACTTGCATCCGTAAGAGAAGCCGGTTGCTCAACCCTGAGAGCAAGGTCAAGATCCATGCAGCCGAGAACAATTAGCGCGTTCTCTTTCCAATCCTTGAAGTTTGCCCCATCAAGCATGGGGATTGAGTTAAGATTTGAAGATATTGTGGTAGCAGATGAATTAACTGTATAGAGAAGAAGATGAAAATAGCTTACATTAGTACTTTATTATGCAAATAATAATTTCAAATAATGGTAAGGCCCATCACAAGATACCTAGCACAACATCAATATTTAGTCTTTGGACAGAAATATTAACTTGTAAGTGGTACCTCGATGCAGTAATCAAACACTGACAATAAGACATGTCAACCAGTAAACCTTTCTTTGGACCGATTTATTGATCACACGTTAAACCAAATAATCGTCACGCGTTTATTACCACAGGTGCACGTGAAATTCCAGCCAAACATTGACCTTCCTTTGGGCCGATCAATATCCGCATGAACAACACACACACAAAACCTTCTAATATTCTAAGTTAATTAATTTCCACAAGAGAGGTTGCTTTGGCAACATGTTGCTTCAATTAATTCACTTCGAAATATTATGTTTCTCAAAAGAGTCCGTCATACCAAAATTTGAACTTGAATTGATTGTTTTGCATATATTTAAGGCTTTAGGATTTGAATTATGAAATTCAATACTTTAGGATTAAGTAATCATTAAGTTGGATGGTTAAATTGCAATTTAATTAAACTTGATTGGCCAATTATGAAATATTTTTAAACTTGAAGGACTAAATTGCAATTTTCCCAAACTTTAGCGGCCAATTTATTAGAATCATAAACTTTAGGGACTGAATCGTAAAATTCAGAATTCTTAAAACCCAACTTAAATGATTTCTCAACTGTAGGGACTTAGTTTGTAAATTCAGAAGCTTGAAGGGCCAACTTAAAAGTTTTATAAACTTAGGGTTTAAAATAATGTTTAAAACAAATCAGGAGGACCTGATGTGAAATAACCTTAATTTTCGTAAATTTGCAACCTAGCCCTTCAAAACTTCAAATTTTCGATGGAGGTCCCTGGGCCAAAAAAAAATTGAAAAATCTAGGGTTTGCAAGCAAACCCTAGCCGCCGCTCCATCATCCAAGAACGCGGCGCCATCGCTGGCGCCGCCCGTCACCTGCAGCGCCATCACCGACGCTGTATTCCGCCGCGCGCAGCGCCGCGGCTACCCCTTCTCCGACCTGAATCTACGCAACATCTCAACCACAATTCAAATAATCAACACAAATCCATACACAATAATGCAATTCGAATTATGCAGAACCATAGATTGCGAAAATTGAAATCCAAATTCGAAAAGAAAAAAAAAAACTTATATATTATACAAATCAGATTCAAAACCCAATTTGGAAATCAAGATTTCAGAATCAACATATATCCATGCTCAAATACTGAATTTACAGATGAAGAAGGCTCTGTTTTTCGAATGGTTTCGCATGTATATATATATCAATTTTGTAAGCCTTATGTGTATGTATTATTTCTCAATTTTATCAATTTGCTGAATCCTTTATATTTCGAAATCAGAGGCTTATTTTATCATACGCACAGATTAAGGTTTTACATATATGCGTATAAGATTGATCTGATAATTCAACACGATGTTGGCTCTGATACCACTTGTTAAAATTAATTTTGATATAGATGAATGTTCATCTAAAATCCACAAACATCATGTTGTAATTATCAAGATCGATACTGAAGCGGAAGCGTACCTGAATTCATTATTGCGTTTGATTGAACGGGGTTATGGCCTTCCAACTGATTCGTGGTTTTCTCCTTATGTTTCTTCTCTGTTGACGGGGATGCAGAGAATTATGAAAAGCCACGCTCAATTGGGGACCATGACCTGTATAAATAGTTGTATGGCAACTATCATGTTTCAATGTTATTAAATTGGCCCTTCATCAATTTAAAACATTGAATCCGTCTCTACACTTTAATCTCACGACACTTAATACCCATTAGTCCCGAATAATCTTTAGTGGATCACTTTATTGACTAAATCCTTAAGATAGCACCACACATTTTATTTTATACATGTTTGGCCCCATATTATTGAATTTATCCAACATAACAATCATATACTATGGCTGAATCTGTGGTTTTATGACACCATCTCACATGTAAATTAAACTTATGTTTGATAATAAAGTGAATAATTGTCTATTTGTATTAATAATTTAATAAAAGGTTTGCATAGATAAATATATTACTTTTCACCTCATACGACAGATCATAAATCTGATATTACCCAACTGCATTAGTTCTGCCTTCACCATTTTTGCATGCATTTAGTTTGTTGGTTTGTGCATTATTATAATTTAAATATGTTGGTTGACTTTCAAATGGACTAGATTGGATTCATGCTTGCATCTATTATTTACTGTGCTTTATAAAGCTTAGATATATTTTTGATAGAACTTGTCAAAAATAGACTTAAATTAATTCATGAAAGTTTGAATATTAGTGGAAACTTGATTATAAGTTTGCATATTCCGAAATTTGTTTATTAATTTACCTTCTTAATTTGATTATGACTTAGAAAGCATTTTGTTTTAGTAAAATAAATGGCATCAACAAGTGGTTCTATTGTTACTCATACTCCGGTTCCTGTTGTACATGGACCACATCGAGAGAAACTCGAAAAATTTGGTGGTGTGGACTTCAAGAGATGGCAACAAAAAATGTTATTCTACTCACCGCTTTGAATTTACCAAAATTTCTCATAGAAGATGCTCTGATTGTTTCAGAGGGAGAAAATCAAAAGGAGTCCATGATTGCATTGGATGCATGGAAACATTCGGACTATCTGTGCAAAAACTACATATTGAGTTGTCTTGACAACACTCTATGCAACGTATATAGTGCCGCAAAATCTGCTAAGGAACTATGGGAATCACTCGAGAAAAAGTATAAGACAAAAGATGCCGGCACGAAGAAATTCATTGTCGGAAAATTTTTGTATTATAAAATGATTGATTCCAAAAGTATGATCAGCCAAGTTCAAGATTTGCAGGTTATTCTTCACAATTAGGTAGTCATTTCAAGTAGCAACGACGATTGAGAAGTTGCCACTACTATGGAGAGACTTCAAGAGTTATCTCAAACACAAGCGCAAGGAGATCAATCTTGAAGAACTAATTGTCCTGTTGAGAATCAAGGAAGCTAATAGAAAGATGGACAAGAAGATTGGAATTGAAGTCAATCTATAGAATCAAAGGCCAATATTATTGAATCGAGTACAAAGGGAAATAACAAGAGAAAGCGCTTTAGTGACGACTCAAAGCAAAGTAACAATAAAAATTACAAGAAATTCAAAGGTGATTGCTACAATTGTGGAAAATTGGGAGACAAAGCAAAAGATTGTCGAAAGCCAAAAGATTCAAAGAAGAAAAATGCTCAAGCAAATGTGATGGAGATTGATAAGCTTTCTGAAGGAATGTCAGAATTGCAATTAAGCGCAGTAGTATCTGAATGCAATAACATTGGAAACCTTATGGAGTGGTGGGTAGATGCTGGGGCCACTCGTCATGTATGTGGCGAAAAGTCTATGTTTTCCTCCTACACTCCTGTTGATGGTGAACAATTGTTTATGGGAAATTCGTCCAGTTCAAAGGTTGAAGGACAAGGAAAGGTTGTGCTCAAGATGACATCCGACAAAGAACTTATTCTTAACAATGTTCTTCATGTACCTGACATTCGCAAGAATTTGGTGTCTGGCTCTGTAACACCCCAAATTTAAAATCTAAAACCTAGGCGTGTTAAATTTCGGCAGAGTTTCCTCTATAAATTGGACTTAACCAACCTGTAGAGGGACAACATAGCCAAAAGAATAATTTAAAAATCACATCTCAATCACATTCATCATTACCAAAACAATTTCATTCAATCCAAAACTCCTCAACATGAAAAATCCTAAAACAATAGGTATTCACAAATGAAATAAGAGGCAGTTTAATCGTTAATGCGACGCCATAATTCATTCAAAGCTAACTTCAACCAAACCATGATCAATAAAATGAATAAGAAATAATTTAAATGATATCTTGAATAAATTTAACTTTATTCAATGAGGGTGACAGCGGGTACTGTCTGAGTCTGCCCCCGATCGCTCCCCTCAGATCATCTAACTTTCATCACCTGAAATATAGGGGGAGGAATTGGGGTGAGCTAAGCTCAGTAAGTAAACTTTATGCATGTAATGCATGCTTATGACATGAAATGCTTTAAAAATTCAATATATGTATCCCCATTTACTTTACTTTCCAGAACTTTCAAACTTTTCAAACTTTCACTTAACATTTCAAAACTTTCACTTCATTTCCATCGTGAGCTCACTTGGTATATCTTCCGGTCAATCAGATAACAGTGGACAATTCTTATTTGGAACCAGATTAACATTCACATTTCCACAGCAAAGCGGTTTAACATTCACTTTCCCACCGCAAAGCTGTTTAACAGTCCACCGTAAAACGATTGAACATTCCGTCGCAAAGCGACTTAATTCGGGTACGCCGGTCCCCCGCGCCCCATTTCCCACTCGCATCTTTCATGAACTAGAAGTACACTCGTTCTTTCTTAAAAACTTGGGATACATAAATTTTGAACAAACTTGTACCTTGACACATTTCTTTCATTTAAAAACATTTGACTTCCCAATTTTGATGCCAATGCATGCTTGATGATGCAATGACATGATAATGTGCATGCTTGAACATTTTTACTAATAACATATACTTTCATAAAGTAAATGAAATTCATCAAAGCAAGTAAGTTACAAACAATCATTTACACATTTCACATTTACATTTAACTTCTATGAAAATAGGGGAAGTTTACTTACCTGACTTCCTTAGTATTTACTGCCTTTCTTAAATAGTAAGTGGAGGTGTCCTGGTTGCACGTGACGTCAATGTACCAAATATCCTAAGTATTCACATTAATCAATAAAGTGCAATCGCTAATGCAAAATGTGACCTCACGGTATAGCAATTACATTTAACACCACATTCGAGACAAACGATCAATTTCAATGTACATTAGAAAATCGCTTATCCTTTTTATCATTCTTATCATTTATTTCAAACTCCGGCTCAACTCCAATTTACATAACACAAACAGTCTAAATTCCAAAACTACCAAATTCGAAATTTTATAATATACATACATACTATTACATATCTCCAATTTCAAAAGAACATTTTAATATTCAAAAATCTAATTAAACCCAAATCTGAAATTTCAATTAAACTAAATTCGAAATTCTCGAACTCAGAAACTTCCAACTATATATATATATATATAGTGCATATACATACTGATATTGGAATGTATAACTCAAAATACTCATTTATACTTAAAACCCAATTACTCATGTAAGTTCATATCTATACCAATTTCATATTTATCTATGTATATATTTAAACACTAAATTCAGAAATTTTTCAAGAATTTGAATATGAAAATAGTGATGAACTTAAGCACATCCATGAACACACACATATATATACATCTATACATACATGTATGAACATTACTCAAATCTCAAAATTAACCTTTAAAATTCGAAATCTACATAATTTGAAATCTGAAAATTTTAAAATCTTAACATATATACATACACTCAACTCATATATACATCAACATATACATACAATTCCATATTTACATACACCAATTACGTGTGTGTGTTGTGTGTGCGCGTTCGGCAGTGGTGGAGTGCGGGTGGGTGTGTGCGCAGAAAGAGAAGGGGAAGGGGGAAAGAGTGTGCTACCATGTTGGGGTTGGTGACCAGTGGTCGGCGACGGTGAAGTGGTGGTTGGCGGGTCGAAGTCGCCGGGGAGAGGTTGAGGGAGGCGGAAACCGAGAGCGAGAGACAGAGACGTGAAGAGAGAGAGACGGAATGAAGAGAGAAACCGAGAGTGAGGTTAATTTAGGTTAGGGTTAAGATTTAATCTTTTTGAAATTTACGAATTGGTCCCTCAAATCTCCTCCCTTGCATAACTAATCCCCTAAGTTCCATTTGTTTTCCAAATTCCACTAAAGTTTCCCAAAGTTTCAATTTAATAAAATAAAATAGAAATTAGCATGCTCAGGCAATAGAACAAATAATCACATAAAATTGCACGTAACCAATTTTATAAACTTTCAAACTGGTACATTGATCGAGATGGCGTCCAAGTCCTTCCACTGCAAAATAATTCAAATTATAGACATTAAAGATCATATATTTATAATTTATAATAACATTCACATGAATATTACGTGAAATCTAAAATTGTACGTAAAAATGAAAAATGGTCTTACAGGCTCACTACTTAGCAAAAGTGGTTTTAAACTAGTATTTGTTTCGGACAAATTTGTATTATCTGAGAATGACATGTATCTCGGCAAAGGCTATTTAAGTAATGGACTATTCAAATTGAATGTCCTCACTATTGTACCCAAAAAGATTGATAATAATAAAATATCTCCTTCTACTTATATGCTTGAGTCATCTACTATTTGGCATGCTAAATTAGGACATGCCAATGTCAATACTTTGCGAAGATTAGTAAATTTAGACTTACTTCCAAAATGTAAGTTTGATGCAAATCACAAATGTGAAATTTGTGTTGAGTAAAAAAATGATTAGAGCCATATATATAAATCAATGGAAAGGCAAAAGGAGCCTCTAGAATTAATTCATACGGATATATGTGATTTAAAATATGTGCAAACGAAATGCGGTAAAAATTATTTTATCACATTCATAGATGATTAAACTAAGTATTGCTATGTCTATCTACTAAGAAGTAAAGATGAAGTGATAGAAGTTTTCCGCCACTACAGGAATGAAGTTGAGAATAAAACTTGTAAAAAGATAAAAAAATATGAGGAGTGATCAATGTGGTGATAGTGAATATGGTCCACCATTTGAACAATATTGTTCAGAACATGGTATAATCCATCAAGCAACTGCTCCTTATTCACCACAATCTAATGGAGTTGCGGAACGGAAAAAACCGAACATTAAAGGAAATGATGAATGCATTATTGATTAGTTAGAGACTACTGCAGAATTTGTGGGGAGAAGCATTGCTTTTTGCAAATTCCATTCTCAACAGAATGCCACATAAAAAAAAATCATTAAAAATCTCGTATGAAGAATGGAAAGGTAGAAAGCCCTCGTACAAGCATTTCAAAGTATGGGGATGACTGACAAATGTTTCAATTCCTAAACAAAAATTGGTAAAAATTGGATCCAAAACCATAAATTGTGCATTCATCGAATATGCTTTGAATAGAAGTACATATCGATTTCTTGTTCACAAATCTAATAATCCGGATGTGCATGTTAATACTATTATAGAATATAGAAACGCTTCATTTTTTGAAGATGTTTTTCCATATAACATTCCTTGTGAATCAAGTTCATACAAAAGAACTCATGATGCTATTAATAGTGAAAATAATGAAGAAAAAGTTGAACCAAGACGTAGTAAAAGAGTTCAAATTGAAAAGAATCTTGGACCATATTTTCTTACATATTTAGTAGCAAAAGAACCCCAAAATTTTAAAGAAGCAATGTCTTCTTCAGATGCTACTTATTGGAAAGATGTAGTTAATAGTGAAATTGAGTCCATCACACAAAATCATACTTGGGAACTAGTTGATCTTCCTCCTGGAAGTAAAGCACTAGGATGCAAGTGGATCTTTAAGAAAAAGATGAAGGCATATGGATCAATTGATAAATACAAGACGAGATTAGTTTCTAAAGGATATAAGCAATGTGAAGGGCTAGACTATTTTGATACATATTCTCCTGTTACTAGAATTACATCGATTCGCATGCTAATTGCTATAGCTACTTTAAACAATCTTGAGATATATCAAACGGATGTTAAAACAACCTTCTTAAACGGAGAATTAGACGAAGAAATATATATGGAACACCCAGAAGGATATATTGTTCTTGGTCAAGAGACAAAGGTGTGTAAATTGGTAAAGTCGCTATATGGACTTAAACAAGCACCAAAACAATGACACAAAAAAATTTGATAATGTCATGAAATCAAATGGATTTAAGATAAACGAGTGTGATAAATGTATTTATATCAAAAGCACTCAAAATGGGTATGTCATTGTGTGTTTATATGTTGATGATATGTTAATTATTGGTAGCAATATTAATATTATCAAGACAACTAAACACATGTTAGCCACAAGGTTTGAAATGAAAGACATGGGTAATGTCGACACCATTTTGGGAATTAAAGTTGTTAGAACAAATGGAAACATCATATTGTCTCAATCACATTACATTGAGAAGATACTTGACAGGTTCAAGGAACACAACATTATTTCGAAGAAAACACCAGTAGAGGCAAATCTTCATTTGATTAAACATATTGGTAACCCAATAACTCAATTAGAAAATTCTCATATTATTGGTAGTTTAATGTACGTCATGAACTGCACTCGACCTGATATAGCATATGTCATAAGCAAATTGAGTCGATATACGAGTATCCAGGTCCAGACCATTGGAAAGCAATAATTAGACTATTGGGATATTTCATGCATACCAAAAACTTTAAAATACATTATTCAAAATACCCGGCTATACTTGAAGGATATACTGATGCAAATTGGATTTCTAGTACTAAAGATTTGAGATCTACTAGCGGGTATGTCTTCACGAATGGAGATGCAGCTGTTTCATGGAAATCCTCAAAACAAACTTTTATTGCTAGATTCTCTATGGAATCTGAGTTTATAGCTTTAGATAAAGCTGGAGAGGAAGCCAAGTGGCTTAGAAATTTCTTAGAGGATATTTCAAATTGGCCAAAACCTATGCCTGCAATTTGTATTCATTGTGATAGCCAAGCTGATATAGGAAGGGCACAAAATGTTATGTATAATGGTAAGTCACGACATATACGTTGAAGACATAATACTATTAGACAACTACTTTCTAGTGGAATTATCTCAATTGATTATGTTAAGTCAAAATATAATATAGCGGATCCATTTACGAAAGGCTAAGAGAGTTGATTGAAAGTTTACCGAGGAGAATGAGATTAAAGCCTATTGAACAATCAAAAGTCATCAAAGAGGCAACCCTTCCTAGCTGACTGGATATCCCAAGATCTAGGTTCAAAGGGACAATCGACCTTTTCTGACTTGGTAGCACCGTGGAAAATAAATTTTCTAACCCATTCTTATAATGAGACGGTGTATAAATAGTGTTAGGGTAAGATGTACTTTTAATGATTTCTAAAGGCATTAAAGAAAACGCATGAGTATGTGAGTATACTCAACAAGTTATGAAATCACCTATGTGAATGTGAAGGGGCCGCTTCTATGAGAATTTTAGGCTGAGTTCTCTAAAACGCTCATGAAACCAGGAGGTGTCCAATGCCAAAATGGACATAAACGTGAGAACGAACTTTATCTAGAGAAAGCATTATATGCAGTTTCTATTGTCTTGATTTACATAAACGACGACAGCTCCAGGCATCATGTCCACTGCTCAATCAAGTGAATCCGATAGATTTTCACTATGGGAAGTTCCAAGTCTTTGACTACTTATCCTTATGCATGTTTTCTCAACTTAGAACCGAACTCTATTCTTTATCTAATTTCTCATTCATGTGGAGGATTGTTGGGATGAAAGGTGTATGAATGAAGAAATGAGCTTGCATGATCTTAGGCCTTTAGAAGTTGATATTGGGCTAAGGAATATAAGCCCAATAAAACACCAAACTCACTAAACGTTTCTTCCAATGTGAAACAACATCTGGTATGTGTGTGTGTGTGTGTGGTTGCACCTTTTCATTCAAGTTACTAATTCACCAAATGGATTCCACCTCTTCATGAAAAGTCTCTCGCT
Source organism: Ligustrum vulgare (assembly GCA_963555705.1). NCBI lineage: Eukaryota > Viridiplantae > Streptophyta > Magnoliopsida > Lamiales > Oleaceae > Ligustrum > Ligustrum vulgare. The sequence goes on along the minus strand of OY743173.1, from coordinate 52,993,000 downwards.
TATTGTTAAGTGCATTTTTATACCTTTAAATTAGCATATTTTTGAACATCTTGAGCAAATATCTACTAAATTACGCTGAGATTGGAAGTTTGGGGACCATTTTGTCACTTCTTAAAAGTTTTGGACAAGCCGTGCAATTAATCGAGGGACCAAATTGAAAGATTTCAAAAGTTGAAGGGCCTAAAGTACAATTTTAGAAGGACATATTTGAAAAAAATCTGAAAAGTTGGGGACTAAATTGCTCGAGATTAAAAGATGGAGGATTTAATGGCAATTACGGAAGGTACTTAGTTGCAAAACCATCCTCCAGCTGAGCCACGCGATCGCGTGGCTCAAACCAAGTCGCGAACGCGACTTAGACCTCAAAAAGGACCCGAGACTGATTTGTCGCCGGGAAATTAACCGCGCGATCGCGCGACTTTAAAATAAATAAAAAATTAAAAAAGCTGTCGGGCCGGACCGGGTCAACCCGGCCGACCCGGTTCGGCCCATATAACTCTTTTACGCTGATCTAAGCATTTTTTAGGATTTTTGAATGATTTTTAGGATATTATAAATAGATAAAATCAGATTTTGTGAGGACACCAAGTAAGTCTTGCCCATTTTTCAATTCTTCTTGTATTTTTCTTAACATTTACTCATTTAATGCAATTTTCAAGTAAAGTTTTTATGATTTAGTAATGTTTTCTTATATTTAAGTATTTTGTTGTTGTTTAAACGTTTGAGTATTGTTATTTTCTCACATTTTCATCAAAAATGTCATTTATTTCTTGTGCATTTAATGTTTTGTACTTGGGTTGTTGAAGACATTAATGGTTGATGAAGAACTTGTGTTGAAGTGAAGAAATCTTGGGTTTTTACTTCAAGAACTATTCAAAGAGGGGGAGTTTTCTTTATTCTCTTGTTTTTAATCTTTATGTTGAGTATTATTCATATATTTATGTTGTTTATTAAATGTTGTTGTTAGTTTATTATGGGTGAATATTATTGTGTTGAAATTGTTGACTAGTTTATTTGTAATTAAGTATTTTAGGTTGTTTATGGATGTTGGGCATTTATGTTTATGTTTTTGTGATTAGGAATGTTGATTTATGTTTATGTTTTTGTAATTAGGAATGTTGATTTATGTTTATGTAATGTTAAAATGTTGGCAATATTTTGTATTGTATTTGTAAGTTAGTATACATGTTAGGTTTAATTTAGAGTTTCCCATGTAATTTGGTTAATTGATTGACCACCACTATTTGATTTGTGAAAGAAGAAATTAATGTAGTTATAAAAACTAAATACACTTTGTCTCATGTTTTCTAGTTTAGTTAGTACCAAATTCTTGTTGTTATTAGTTTACTTTGGATAATTAGTTTTAATTCTAACATTTACATATTGTTGTCCATTTGCTTTAATTAACTAGTTTTGTTATGTCGCCATGTTTTAATTTTATGATAGTTAGTATTCACCATCTAACCAACTTTTTATGTTACTTGACTTTTCTCTTAAAATGAAATTAATAATTTTAGTTACAAATCAATTAATCCTCGTGGGTACGATAACCCGGATTTCTTTAGTCCACTTCACTATTGAAATGGAAATCGTGCACTTGCGGTATACGATTTTAGCGAACACTTATCTATATATAGAGCACTCCACTCTCCATTCTAAAAATCCAAAAATTCAGAATTCTTGTTTAATTCTTTCTGCAATTTTCTTTTTTGAGTTCGGTATAATTTAGAAGTTCTGTTCATGTGTTCTTGGAAGAGAGGGTACTACATCTTCAAGAACGAAATGCGTTCTATCCTGTAAGACAATTGCTTGGATCCTTCCGGTACTTGAGGGAACAAATTTGTCTTAAGGAAATCGTGTGAAGTCGCAAAGTTCAGATTTATCAAAATTGTTTAAATTCTGCATTGTCGAATTCTCAAAAATCTGTACGTGTTCTGAATTATTTCATTTTGTTCATAATCTCGATTAGTAGGATGTATAACACATGCAACCATTAATATTTAACCAAATTTAGTAACTTCATGAAATTGACTCATGTATCCACTTTTGACCATATGAATTACATGTAAAAATTAAACTTATAACACAACAAACTCGATCATTTGTTTTATCTTCTTAAATTATGCACTCCAATATTTGTATTCTCTCGTATGGATTAAACCAATTTATGATATTTTATTACTTTTAAAACTTCACGTATGTGAATTCAAAAATGTAAGATCATGCTCAATAGATTCTTTATATTCAAAGAACATCTGGTCTACATAATAGAGAGTATATTTAAATTTAAAAGAATAACATTTTTTTACATACCCTAGCAAATTCTTTATTTTTTCAAAACAATATTCATTGTCTCTTTTTATCTTTAGTTTATATATTTTTAAAATTAAATAGCTAATAAAATCAAATATTGAATAAAGCAAGTTAATGTATGAATAATTGAAAATTGAAATTCTTTATATACATGTAATAATATAGAGTGAATTGACTCTTCAAGTTTGAAGAGCTAAAGTCTTTCTTTAAATTAAAATATTAAATAAAGAGCCTACTAAAGGTTAATTTTAGGAATTAATTCTATAAGAGCATCTTTAATAGATTCTTTATATTTAAAGAACATATTCTATATGATAGAGAGTATCTTTAAATTTAAAGAGCAAATTTTTTTACTAGCTCCAACAAACTCTTTATTTTACTTTTTCATTAAAATATTTATTGTCATTCTTTATTTTTAATTAATATTTATTTTTTAAAAAGTGAATGGCCAATGATATCAAATATTTAATAAAGAAAACTAATGTTGAAACATTGAAAATTAACTTTTTTTAAATGTATTTAACAATAGAGAGTGAGTTTGGCTCTCTAAATTTAGAGAGTCAAACCCACTCTCTAAATTAAAATGTTAAAGTAGAGAGTCTATTAAAGTAAAATTTTAAAGGTTGACTTTCCAAAATAAAGAGCATTTCAAGTTTAGAGAGCATATTGAAAATGTCGTTAGTGATGGCAATGGGGCGGGTCCCCACGACCCTTGCCCCGGTCCTCGAGATTTTTTCAATTCCAAACCCGCCTCGTGACCTGCGAATTTCGAGTCAGGACGGGTCAATCCCATCGCTCCGTTTATTAATTTTTTATTTTTTTGTTATTATTTTTTATTAATTTATTTATTCGGGTCGGGGCGACCAAATCCACCCATGCCCCCACCGACCCGTGAGACGGGTTTTTTTGCCCCATTCGGGTTCAGGTCAGGTACTCGTCAAGTCGAATTTTTTTGTCAAGTGGCAAAGGGGATGGGTGGTAAGTGTTCAGCGCAGTTGTGTGCTTGGTTCGATTCCCCGCAAGGTGGAATTGGCCTTGTGGCAAGCGGGAGTTATTGAGATTTGTTCATGCTTACCATAAGTTCATCCACCCTGACTCCTTGGAGGCATAACCTGGATTTACCTTTCCGAACCAAGGGCCTTGGGCGTGGTCGATTCGGGCCCTCAGGGTGTGGGCTACAACTTTTTTTTTTTAATAAATGTGCATTTTAAAAAGTAGTTGTTAGAGGTTCTCTAAAACCTTGCTTTAACAGCAGAGTTAAACATTCCACTAAGGCTTAGCCGTCTGCCGACTCTGCCGGCCGTGTCACCTTTTACCTTTGTTCTCACTCCCATGCCTAATTTTCCACATGTACAATTCATACACATGAGTTTATAGCTTTATATACACATAGTTTAGGTCAACCGAGAACCATACTGCAAACCGATTAAATTATGATGCCGACCCTACAGAAATTCAAGCTGTTGGCTACTGAGTGTGTGGTAGCCAGAAGCCCAACGATGAGCCCAATTATGCACATTCGCCGGAGAAAAACACTGCGGATGCTTCTTAGCCACGGTGGGGGTGGTGGGAGGAAGCTGCCGGGGCAACAAGACGATTGGTTTTCAGATCAACGGGCGAGCAGAAACGACGGGATATCGCCGGAGAAGAGGAAGAAGAATTTTTTCAGCCATAAGCTTAAGGAGCTATTTGCATCATCTCCGCCGGCATTTGATGAGAAGGTTTCAGATGATGTAAAAGAATGGCCGGCCAGTGGTGGTGTGAGAAGGAGAGATGGTGCTCGTTCGCGGAGGCCAGTGTCAGCTGTGTTTCGGCGTCGATTGCTTAGGAGGGCATGGAGACCTGTGCTCGTGACCATTCCCGAGTAATAATAAGATTGCTATACATATTTTACTTTCTTGTTCTTTTTTTCTTGTTCATAAATAATTAATATGAAGCAAAATACGATATTAAAACGTATAGGAATTTAATATGTCAGTAAAAAAAAAATACGTTATTAAAATGTAATTTGAAAATATATATATAATTAAAAAGTTGATTTGAGAGAATTTTTTTATTTTTTTAAATTATAAACTTAAGGTGTGATTGATTGCGATTGTGAAAAATGGATGAAAAGAAAATATTTTTCAATGAATTGATTTGTTTGGAAATTATTTTCGTAGAAAATATCAATTAGAAGTGTTTGATTAGTTTAATTTTCTAGGTAAAAAAAAAAAATGAAATTTTCTACCCTTTTTTTTTCCTGGAAAATGAACATTTTCCAACCAAATTTTCAGGTTTAGGTGTTTGATTGCTTCCCATTTCCTAATAATTGGTTTTCCAACCAATTTCTTCATGCCCCCATTTTCCTTCTTTTCATGGAATTTGTTTTCCCAACGAGGTAGGAGGTTTTATTTTTTCGGTAAAATCTTGTACCATTTTCGTCACGTTTGATCTTTTTTTACGTTGTTAATTGATTTATTTATTTTCCAAAACTTAACATTATTATTATTAAGTACAAAATGTGTTAAAAATTAAAATAGTTAAATTTTGCTTTATTTTTTCATGAAAAATAATATCAATCAAACAACGAAAGTTATAAAATTTCTCACTTTTTCACCTAGAAAATTAAATCAATCAAACACATTAAACTTTAAATTCTCAGGAATTCAATTCCTTAGAATTCATTTTCTTTTCATCAAAATTTCACCATCGCTATCAAATGCAGCCTAAGATTCGTTGTTTATTTGATATTTTTTTCCATAACAATTGGCAAATAAAGTAAAATATATCCATTTTAATATATATATTTTTAATTTTTTTAACATATTTGTACTTGATAATGATAATGTTATTTTTTTGAAAATAAATAAATAAATTAACAACAAAAAAATTGATCAAACGTTTACGTGACGAAATTGAACATGGAAAATCTTTTCTCAACAAACTAAGAAGAAAATCTTTTAAATCTAAAGAAGGAAAATGGGCCCGTGAGGAAGGAAGAAGGAAAATATTTTCCATGTAAAATTCTTGCAATTAAAAAGAGGGAAAGAGGAGAGTAGGAAAATATTTACATTTTCCTTGGAAAATAAAGGCCAATCAAACATGTCCTTAGGGTCCGTTTGGTTGAAAAGATGAATAATGTGTGGAAAGATTTTCGTGAAAAATATCGATTGGAAACATTTGATTTGATTAATTTCTCTAGGTGAAAAAGGTGAAGGATTTTTCATGTTTTGTTATTTGATTGACATTATTTTTCATGACAACTAAGAGTGTGTTTGATTAAAGATAGAGGATGTGAGTAAAAAATATTTTCTATTCTAATTTTCGACCTTTGGCGTTTGATTCTAATTTTTCCATGAAAAATGTTTTTCACTCATATTAAAAAAGTGGAGATTTTCATTGTTGGGAAAATAACTTCTTTTCCTTTTCCTTTTTCCTTTTCTATCTCTCAATTAAACACACCCTAAAGCAAAATTTAGCTATTGTAATATAAAAAAACTAGTTTTTCACAAATTCGTACTTGATAATTGTTGAACACAAAATCTGGTAGGACCTTTGATCAACACGTTTCAATTCCTCATTCTTGAACATTTGGATTTCCTGCACACTTGGACAAACAATCAGTATGCAATGGATGTCGAGTTGGCTCCCTTTTGCAATCCGACACTCAAATCAGGGTATATTGTCAGTAAGTAAAATTGAATACGAGAAAAAAAATATAGATATGTAGAAAAGAGAAAAGTGATTAAAATCATGTCTATTGTGTATAAAGTATAGAGTTACTAATCTATATCTTTGTGGCAATTGCAATCTATGCAAATAAAATTTTCAAAATTTTGTTATTTGATTGACATTATTTTTCTTTAACTATTTTAATATCAAAATATTCTCAAATTCAAGATCAAAACAGGTACTTTATACAAGTGAATTTCATGCCTCCCCCAAGTTCCCCTGCTTGTTTTGAGCTTTTGAACTAACTTTTGATCGGGATGAATTATAGAGGACCTAAAGTTGGAAGCTCTGATTGTCGAACCAAAAAAAAAATCTTCTCATTTCTCTTTCCTCCAGTTTTGCCTCTTGCAATCTCCATCCAACAGACACTGTTTTTGCAGCCAGTGTTAAAATTAATTTTGATATAGATGAATGTTCATCTAAAATCCACGAACATCATTCTGTAATTATCAAGATCGATACTGAAGCGGAAGCGTACCTGAATTCATTATTGCGTTTGATTAAACGAGTTATGGCCTTCCAACTGATTCGTGGTTTTCTCCTTATGTTCCTTCTCTGTTGACGGGGATGTAGAGAATTATGAAAAGCCACGCTCAATTGGGGACCATGACCTGTATAAATAGTTGTAGGGCAACTATTATGTTTCAATGTTATTAAATTGGCCCCTCATCAATTTAATACATTGAATCCGTCTCTACACTTTAATCTCACGACACTTAATACCCATTAGTTCCGAATAATCTTTAGTGGATCACTTTATTGACTAAATCCTTAAGACAGCACCACACATTTTATTTTATACATGTTTGGCCCCATATTATTGAATTTATCCAACAATCTCCCACTGGGCCATACATGTATCCTTACAAATGTGTACATCCTTATGAGCTCAAAAATGTGCTATCATTATTAAGGGTATTTCCAAACAATCTCGTCCGTCAATCATATCAATATAGGATCAAAGCGACTGTCGTTACATTAATCGTAACTAAATCCATCAATGGTCACGTATACCAATACAACCAAATGACATAGATCAATCATGAGAGTGTAGTATGAAAATTACATGTTATGTGATCCAAACATGCCTATTTTCAATTGGTCCGACTTTATTCCTTAGGTGAGATCAATACCAAACATAATGTAACAGAGTAGAATGAACTGAATACTTTATTTCTGTACAGAAAATTATCCAAATACACAAATGTGTCCAAAACCAAAACATAAAGCAACCAAAATACAAACTCCCACTAAATCATGATATCCTCAAGAAATATTACACCCATACGAGCAGTGTGCTCGTGAAAGACCTTGGGTGCTAATCCCTTAGTAAGCGGATCCGCAATCATGGAGTTTGTCCCAATATGCTCTATGGAAATCTGTCTACTCTGTACCCTTTCCTTCACAACCAGGAACTTAATGTCAATGTGTTTTGACTTAGTTGAACTCATGTTGTTATTGGAATATAGCACTGCAGAGTTATTGTCACAATATAACTTTAATGGTCTTTCAATTCCATTCAGAATGCGCAGCCCGGTGACAAAATTTCGCAGCCATATCCCATGATTAGATGCCTCATAACAAGCTACAAATTCTGCTGCCATAGTGGAAGAAGCTACGAGTGTCTGCTTAGCACTCCTCCAGGAAATGGCTCCTCCAGCTAGCAGGTATATGTAGCCTGATGTGGATCTTCTACTGTCTTGGCATCCCGCAAAATCAGAATCGGAGTATCCTACGATCTCTAACTTATCCGATCTGCTGTATGTAAGCATGCAATCTCTTGTTCTCTTCAAGTACCTCATAACCCTTTTTGCTGCTTTCCAATGATCCATCCCAGGGTTACTTAAATATCTGCCTAGCATTCCAACAATGAACGCTATGTCTGGACGTGTACAAACTTGAGCATACATCAGACTCCCAACAGCTGATGCATAGGGAATCTTTTGCATTTCCTTAACTTCAAGATTATTTTTCGGGCACTGATTGAGACTAAATTTGTCTCCCTTTGCAACAGGGGTGTCCCCTGGTTTACTATCCAGCATGCCAAACCTTACAAGAACTTTATCGATATAGCTCTTTTGTGATAATCCAAGAATACCCCGAGAGCGGTCCCGGTGTATCTGAATTCCTAATACGAAAGAGGCGTCCCCAAGATCTTTCATCTCAAAATTCCTTGACAGAAAACTCTTGGTTTCGTGCAACATGCCTATATCATTAGTGGCAAGCAGTATGTCATCGACATACAAAACTAGGAAAATATGCTTACTCCCACTGAACTTGTGATACACACAATCATCAACAACATTTATCTCAAAACCAAACGAGATGATCACTTGATGAAATTTGTAGTACCACTGACGGGAAGCTTGCTTGAGTCCATAGATGGATTTCTTTAATTTGCAAACCATATTCTTCGAGTCTCCTGACACGAAGTTTTCTGGTTGCACCATATAAATCGTCTCATCAATGTCTCCATTGAGAAACGCCGTCTTTACATCCATCTGATGTAACTCAAGGTCAAAATGTGCAACAAGTGCCATGACTGTCCTGAAAGAGTCTTTCGTTGAAACTGGAGAGAAAGTATCTTTGAAGTCAATACCTTCCTTTTGTGTAAAGCCTTTAGCTACAAGACGAGCCTTATATCTTTCCACATTACCTTTCGAATCCCTTTTGGTTTTAAAAATCCATTTACAACCAATGGGTTTCGCACCTTCTGGTAATGGGACAAGATCCCAAACTTTATTGTCTTGCATAGACTTATACTCCTCATTCATGGCATCAATCCACTTTTGAGAGTCAGAACCCTTCATGGCCTGATGAAAATTCATTGGATCATTTTCCATCATTCCATTATTTTCCTCATGTTCTTGGAGAAATACTACATAGTCATCCGAAATAGCATTTTTCCTTTCTCGAGTGGATCGCCTTAATGGTATTGTTTGTTGAGGTTGTTGAGTTTGTATTTCTGGATTTTGGATGGGAGTTTCTTCAACATTATCATGCTGAGTTTTCGGATGTACTTCTTGATCAATGACAGGTATAGAAACCTGCACATTGTCAAAAGTAACAGTAGGAATCGAAATCGATCCTTCCTCAGCTTCTTCCTCAAAGATAATGTCTCTAACCTTATTTCTCCCCCCAAACTCAACATCCTCAAAAAATGTTGCATTTCCCGTTTCAAAAATTGACTTAAGCGTGGGATTATAAAATTTGTAGCCCCTTGATCGCTCAGAATAACCAATAAAGTAGCTGCTAACTGTTTTGGAGTCCAATTTATCCTCATGCGGCCTATAAGGCCTTGCCTCAGCTGGACATCCCCAAATGTGGAAATACTTTAGACTAGGCTTTCTGCCTGTCCAAAGCTCATAAGGTGTTTTAGCAGCAGCTTTAGTTGGTACTCTATTCAGAATATAAGCTGCAGTCTTTAATGCTTCTCCCCAGAGTGATTTTGGTAAAGTAGAATGACTAATCATACTCCTTACCATATCCTTAAGAGTTCTGTTTCGTCTTTCAGCTACACCATTCATGCTAGGAGAACCTGGCATGGTGTATTGTGGGACGATTCCACATTCCTCTAGGAATCTAGCAAATGGTCCTGGACGTTGTTCACCTGAACCGTCATATCTGCCGTAGTACTCACCACCACGATCAGATCTGACGCTTTTAATTTTCTTGTTGAGTTGATTTTCAACTTCAGCTTTGAAAGCTTTGAACATATCCAGTTGTAGCGCCCCGAGTTCCGTATACCCGATTCACTACGTCATTTTCTGTCTAAATTTTTCGAATAATATTTTTGCGGAAGAAATAATTGAAATTCATTTTTGGCAACATTAAATAAACTGTAATGGCCGCTAAAATTGAAAACATTTATGAAACCATTTGAAATAGTAAATCGAACCATTAATATTGTAAAGAAATTGCCAATATCATAATTTCTCAAATAAATGAACTTCTCTAAATTATTCGATTATTTGGAAAATACGGAAATCATTAACGTCAAACTTTCAACCGTTTAACGATTATTGCCACCATCATTCATCGCTCGCCACCGTCTCCGAAATCTGCAAAACTGTTAAAAAGTAGGGTGAGTATTTCATGGGGGAAATACTCAGTAGACTCATCGCAAATTAATTTAATTTATAAGATGATTAAACACATAAATCCCGGCTCTTTATAAAACGGGCATTGATAGAACTTCTTTATAAAACTGCTCTTGATAAAACTCATATTGTGCATTACAGCACGGGACATATTTTGCAAATCATATGCTCTTTGAAAATAGCTCTTTGAAAACAGCTCTTTGAAAACATCTCTTTGAAAATAGTTCTTTGAAAACAGCTCTTTGAAAACAGCTCTTTGAAACAGCTCTTTGAAAACATCTCTTTGAAAACCATATACTTATAAAAACATTTTAATTATGCCAAGCATAATTTCTTTTGAAAGCATAACATAAGATAGGATTTAAATCCTCATAAACATACAAGAACTTTACCGAACTTAGGTGGCAAGAATTCTTATGCAGTAAAATCATAATAACAGTAAAATCACAGTAAGTTTTCATCATAACATAGGATAAAATCGAAATCCTCATAAACATAAGAATTTTACCGAACTTAGGTGGTAAGAATTCTTATGTAGTAAGTATACCAAGCATAATTTTCTGAAATTCATAGGGATCAATTGCATCATAACATAAGATAGGATCGAAATCCTCATAAACATATGCGACAGGAATTTTACCGAACTTAGGTGGTAAATCCTCATAAACATATGGAAAGATAGGAATTTTACCGAACTTCGTGGCAAATCCTCATAAACATAGGAGACACAAGAATGTTACCGAACTTAGGTGGCAAGAATTCTTATGTGTAGCGCTACTAAAACTCCGGTCCCCTTAACATATCATAACTTATCATATGGGACCCAAAACAATCTTGGTAGATTGATTTCATAGCAATGATCCAAAAAAAACATTTTCGTGAAGCATAGGGTATACTTACTTTTCGTAAAAACATAAAGTATATTTTCTTTTCATAAAAACATACTTACTTTTCATAACAACATAAGGTATATTTACCTTTCATAAAAACATACTTGTTTTTCTTAAAAATTGACTTTCACAAGTCACATGACATTCATATGAAATCATAATTTAAATCAATTAATAAGTGCGAGTCTACCTCAAATCCGACGAGTGCAAAGTTGAGCGGGAATGACTTCAATTTCTTTAAATTCTCCGTACGCTTCGTCTTAGCCAATAAGTCACTTTAGTATATCGAATATATAGCTCAAAATGATAAATTATAATTTGAGGACTAAAATTGATGTTTTGAAAGTTGAGGGACTAAAATGAATACTTTTAAAAGTTGAGGGACTTAAATGGATACTTTTGATAGTTGAAAGACTCAAATGGATACTTTGAAAGTTGAGGGATTAAAATGAGTACTTTTGATAGTTGAGCTTAAAAGTAAATCAGCAGGGACTGAAATGATAAGTTTGAAGCTAAAAGGACTGAATAAAACCTTTTTAAAACTTGAGGGGCTGATTTGAAATAACATTAAAAGAATTGGAAGGACTGAATTAACACATTTTAAAACACAGGGATTGAATTAAATCATTTCAAAACATGGGGACTAAACTGAAATTTCTGAAAATCAAAGTATATCAATTCAGATCTATTTATCTCTCACACAACGAAACTCTCTCTCAAAATCGAAAGACTCAGAGGTGAAGACTGCTAGTTTCGCGCAAGACAGTCCGTTCGGCCGATGATTTTCCGGCGCAGGGCGCGGCGAACGGCAGTAAGGATGGGGTTCAAGTTTGGTGCGAGATTGGGTGTGAGAAAAAAAACTGAGATGAAGTCGCGATTTGGAAGTGAGATTTCTGGTTCAGTTGGTGAGCTTGGGATTGGGTGTTGGCTGATCAGTATGGAATGGTGATAAATGGACAGTGGTGATTGAGGTGGTGATGAGACAGTGGAGTAGGTGGCCGGTGATGCTGGTTGCGGTCATTATGTTGGTGATGAAGGTTTGGGTTCTTAGTTGAGGCGGTGTTGGGTTGTAGTGGCTCACGGTGGTTGATGGTTTGGAAATTGATTTGGGCAGTAGAGGCGTAAGTGGTGACTGTGGTGATGATGGAAGTTCATGGCTGAAGATTGAGTAATGGCAGTGATGGAATTGTGGTGTAACTGATTGGTACTGATGATGGTTGGTTGGGTGGTGGCTCTTAGTTGATACATACAGTGGATGGTGATTGTGTAGACAATTGAGGCTTGGTTGATGTGTTGATGATGGGCTGTGGTGGTGTTTGGGAAATTGGTGTCTGGTACGAAGGTTGAAGTTCACAGTTGTTATTGGTTTGGTTGGCGATAGGGGTGGCTGCTGCTGTGATTGGGCTTTGAGTTGGGTTCTTGCAGAGAATTTGGAGGATTGATAATGGTGTTATAATGATGGAATGATGGAGGAAAAAGAAAAGGGAAATTGATTAGTGGAAAACATTATGATTTGGAGGAATCTTTGATATATTAATTGAGTGGAAATTATCATAATTTGGTTGATATGGGATGGTGGTTGCTTAGTGTAAAGATAGGATGATTGATTAGATTATTGTGGGAAATGGAAAGAAAATATGATGAGGGAGGGAGTGGCGTAAGTGATGAAAGTTTTGTGTTAGGTGGAATTGGTGATTATAATGATAGTGTTTGTTGATAGTGCAATGAGGTGGAAAGAATAATAAAGAAATTTGTGTAAAGATATGAAAATATGTGGAGAAAATTTGGTTTAATTAGATACAATCAAATTTTAAAATAAATAATATTGAGATAAAAATTGAATTACTTATTCGGACTTGAAATAATTTGAATAAGGAAAATTGAGATATTTTAATAAATTTGGAATTCAAAAATGATTTTAAAAATAATACTTTGAATAATTAATTAAAATAACATAATTTTAGAAATTCGGATTTTAATTTAAAATCGAACAAATTCGATATTTCTTGACTTGGCTAGACGAATCCGTCGCGGCGTTAACTTCAAAACAATAGCGACACAATTTTCTAAATATTAAAATAATTATTAATTGCATAAAAATTCTGGGTCGCTATAATCTTACCCCCTTAAAATAATTTCGTCCTCGAAATTAAACTTACTTGATCTTATGATTTTTGAATACTTAATCCAAATCTCTTCTTCTTCTTCTCTGATGTAGCATCATTGCTACCAAATTTAACCCAACCATTTTTAACCAACTGGACTTTTCTATAGACATATGTGTTTACTCAAAATTCTTCTGAATCGTAAGTGACTGAAAGTTCACTATTCTTTGAATTCCATTTTTATGAACCCAAAACAACATAACTTATTCATAGATGATCAACTTATTTCATAATCTCAATACATTATCACTTTCAATTATCATCATCATATCATTCCTTACAATTTCTATTGTACCTTTATATTCAAATAACCTTACGTCCATCATCATTATCTCACAAATCCCAGACAACATCATGTCTTTTTACTAATTTCTGTAATTCCATAAAAAAAATCTCTTCAAGTTTCCATAAATCTTTACTGATATATCAAACCATAATAATTTATCATCTCTAAACTTCTTATCATCGAATATTCCCAAAATAATCAAAAAAGATTCCCAATCGTATGTAAAAATTTCATCATATCTTGTAGTATTCATGTAACATGTCACTTATCATCGTATCATGTGACCTCAGATATTCGTATATATCTCTAAAATTTCCACAAATCTTTACTGACATATCATATCATAATAATTTTTCCTTTCTTCTTATCATCGAATATTCCCAAAATAATCAAAGAATTACCTGAATATTCTTTCTACATAATATACCCAATAACATATCAACATAATATCATCAACTTATCATTCCAATATTTGTAACCCAAAATTCAGTAAACAAATATCTTCCAAATAACTAAGATTCTTTACTTAAATGTCACCACATTTCCTGCAAAGTATTTCTTTTACTTATACATACTTATGAATTCTGATTCAATACAGTCCTTATTTCTCTTTCACGTATTCCCGTATCATCTCACTATACCTTGATTATTATACCAAAAATATCAGTACCAAAATCCAATAAAATATTCCATATCTCCAATATTATCATCAAATTTTCTTTTGTCGAGAAAAATAACAGCGCATTAACTCTTGTTCCCACTTTTCATTATACTTTAAATCATACATCAAGTACTCGGTATCAAATACTCATTCTAGCTGAGAGCTAAGATACTAACTTAAAACAGCATCACAAGGATCAGATATGTTATTCTCAAACTTAAGAAACTTCACTAATTTCCCAAATCTGAAATTCAAAATTAAAATTTTCTATTCTCCCAAACTTCAATTCATATCACACTTTATGAACAATACTCTGATTAATCTTATCACCATTAAATAAGACTTCTGTACATCATATAGGATTCCTCATCAAATTTGCTTAACCCAAAGATACAATCCCATAATTAAAAATCACACAACTGATCATCTCAGATTTTCCATTATTGTAGCCCAAATATTTACTCACTTCAAAAGTACAACCAATAATAATTAATCGAACTGCATCACTAAATCTTTAAATAAACCCATATATTATGACTAAAAATGAAAATTCTCAATCGTAGATAATATTTCAACATAATGCAATAAACCATCAAAATAAGATCATCGAACTCAATGTTCACACGATTCTTCCCTGGATAACCATAACATTCTTTAACCGTCTATTCGTCATATCTATCACGTACCTTATACGTCAATCTGATCACTAATATAATATATCAATTTCTCATACTAAAAAAAATCTTGGATTCTACAGTGATCCCTCTTCTGAACACCATTCCAAAATAAGTCATCACTGTAAAATCTTATCCCTATTTTCCTCAAAATTCATATCCTTATAATACCCTCCAATACAAGTGATCATTCCTTACAAGTGATAAATCCATTCCCAAGAATAATTAAGATTCTTCCCAATAATGCCATTATACTTGTCTTCACTCGTCTTTCAAAATATAACTTATCATTTACTCAATCTTGCTTATGAACTTGAAATTCTAAACTCAATTCTCTTAGTGATTGCATACCATATTATGCTCTTATTTCCAAACGATAAAATTCTGGACAGAGTCTCCCTTGTAATTTGGACTTATTCCAAACCATAAGCATACTTCATAACTCACAATAATAAATAACTCCACATTTGATCACAACGATTTAAAAATATTGAAAATGATTCCAACACTTCAATATCATCAAAAATATCCCATAATTCAATTCATAATTCCTCAACATAACAATTTCAAATTATATTTTTCAATATCACAATATCACTTCCTTCGATACCTTAATGGCTCAAAAGATAACTCATACTTATAAATATATGCCATAAATCATATTCCCAAAATATTCACAAGGCCAAACTTCATAATAAATTTCTCTTCAAAATAGAGGAAATAATTCACTTACTCAACATAATATCCATTACTTAATTCTCAATAAAATCATATTATTCCCATTATGCTCAACACTCGTTTTCTTTCTTAAAAAAAATTTCTCATAATCATACATTAAAGCATATAAGTTATGACAAAGCATAACAATATCATTATTTTTTTTTTTTGAAATACATTCTTATTTCTCATAAATCATAAGTATCCGAAATACTCTTCATTCTTTCTCATAAATCAATAAAATGAGTATTCGAAATACTGAAATAACTTTAAACATTATAAACTTCTTTACCTCGGAGTTGGTGGAACGAATGATGGCAGTGGCAATCTTCATCAATAATATTTTATAATGGAAAATATTTCATGAAAATTCTTTTTGAAAATTTTTCCAGTCTACAGAAACGCAGACTAGCTCTGATACCAACTTGTAGCGCCCCGAGTTCCGTATACCCGATTCACTACGTCATTTTCTGTCTAAATTTTTCGAATAATATTTTTGCGGAAGAAATAATTGAAATTCATTTTTGGCAACATTAAATAAACTGTAATGGCCGCTAAAATTGAAAACATTTATGAAACCATTTGAAATAGTAAATCGAACCATTAATATTGTAAAGAAATTGCCAATATCATAATTTCTCAAATAAATGAACTTCTCTAAATTATTCGATTATTTGGAAAATACGGAAATCATTAACGTCAAACTTTCAACCGTTTAACGATTATTGCCACCATCATTCATCGCTCGCCACCGTCTCCGAAATCTGCAAAACTGTTAAAAAGTAGGGTGAGTATTTCATGGGGGAAATACTCAGTAGACTCATCGCAAATTAATTTAATTTATAAGATGATTAAACACATAAATCCCGGCTCTTTATAAAACGGGCATTGATAGAACTTCTTTATAAAACTGCTCTTGATAAAACTCATATTGTGCATTACAGCACGGGACATATTTTGCAAATCATATGCTCTTTGAAAATAGCTCTTTGAAAACAGCTCTTTGAAAACATCTCTTTGAAAATAGTTCTTTGAAAACAGCTCTTTGAAAACAGCTCTTTGAAACAGCTCTTTGAAAACATCTCTTTGAAAACCATATACTTATAAAAACATTTTAATTATGCCAAGCATAATTTCTTTTGAAAGCATAACATAAGATAGGATTTAAATCCTCATAAACATACAAGAACTTTACCGAACTTAGGTGGCAAGAATTCTTATGCAGTAAAATCATAATAACAGTAAAATCACAGTAAGTTTTCATCATAACATAGGATAAAATCGAAATCCTCATAAACATAAGAATTTTACCGAACTTAGGTGGTAAGAATTCTTATGTAGTAAGTATACCAAGCATAATTTTCTGAAATTCATAGGGATCAATTGCATCATAACATAAGATAGGATCGAAATCCTCATAAACATATGCGACAGGAATTTTACCGAACTTAGGTGGTAAATCCTCATAAACATATGGAAAGATAGGAATTTTACCGAACTTCGTGGCAAATCCTCATAAACATAGGAGACACAAGAATGTTACCGAACTTAGGTGGCAAGAATTCTTATGTGTAGCGCTACTAAAACTCCGGTCCCCTTAACATATCATAACTTATCATATGGGACCCAAAACAATCTTGGTAGATTGATTTCATAGCAATGATCCAAAAAAAACATTTTCGTGAAGCATAGGGTATACTTACTTTTCGTAAAAACATAAAGTATATTTTCTTTTCATAAAAACATACTTACTTTTCATAACAACATAAGGTATATTTACCTTTCATAAAAACATACTTGTTTTTCTTAAAAATTGACTTTCACAAGTCACATGACATTCATATGAAATCATAATTTAAATCAATTAATAAGTGCGAGTCTACCTCAAATCCGACGAGTGCAAAGTTGAGCGGGAATGACTTCAATTTCTTTAAATTCTCCGTACGCTTCGTCTTAGCCAATAAGTCACTTTAGTATATCGAATATATAGCTCAAAATGATAAATTATAATTTGAGGACTAAAATTGATGTTTTGAAAGTTGAGGGACTAAAATGAATACTTTTAAAAGTTGAGGGACTTAAATGGATACTTTTGATAGTTGAAAGACTCAAATGGATACTTTGAAAGTTGAGGGATTAAAATGAGTACTTTTGATAGTTGAGCTTAAAAGTAAATCAGCAGGGACTGAAATGATAAGTTTGAAGCTAAAAGGACTGAATAAAACCTTTTTAAAACTTGAGGGGCTGATTTGAAATAACATTAAAAGAATTGGAAGGACTGAATTAACACATTTTAAAACACAGGGATTGAATTAAATCATTTCAAAACATGGGGACTAAACTGAAATTTCTGAAAATCAAAGTATATCAATTCAGATCTATTTATCTCTCACACAACGAAACTCTCTCTCAAAATCGAAAGACTCAAAGGTGAAGACTGCTAGTTTCGCGCAAGACAGTCCGTTCGGCCGATGATTTGCCGGCGCAGGGCGCGGCGAACGGCAGTAAGGATGGGGTTCAAGTTTGGTGCGAGATTGGGTGTGAGAAAAAAAACTGAGATGAAGTCGCGATTTGGAAGTGAGATTTCTGGTTCAGTTGGTGAGCTTGGGATTGGGTGTTGGCTGATCAGTATGGAATGGTGATAAATGGACAGTGGTGATTGAGGTGGTGATGAGACAGTGGAGTAGGTGGCCGGTGATGCTGGTTGCGGTCATTATGTTGGTGATGAAGGTTTGGGTTCTTAGTTGAGGCGGTGTTGGGTTGTAGTGGCTCACGGTGGTTGATGGTTTGGAAATTGATTTGGGCAGTAGAGGCGTAAGTGGTGACTGTGGTGATGATGGAAGTTCATGGCTGAAGATTGAGTAATGGCAGTGATGGAATTGTGGTGTAACTGATTGGTACTGATGATGGTTGGTTGGGTGGTGGCTCTTAGTTGATACATACAGTGGATGGTGATTGTGTAGACAATTGAGGCTTGGTTGATGTGTTGATGATGGGCTGTGGTGGTGTTTGGGAAATTGGTGTCTGGTACGAAGGTTGAAGTTCACAGTTGTTATTGGTTTGGTTGGCGATAGGGGTGGCTGCTGCTGTGATTGGGCTTTGAGTTGGGTTCTTGCAGAGAATTTGGAGGATTGATAATGGTGTTATAATGATGGAATGATGGAGGAAAAAGAAAAGGGAAATTGATTAGTGGAAAACATTATGATTTGGAGGAATCTTTGATATATTAATTGAGTGGAAATTATCATAATTTGGTTGATATGGGATGGTGGTTGCTTAGTGTAAAGATAGGATGATTGATTAGATTATTGTGGGAAATGGAAAGAAAATATGATGAGGGAGGGAGTGGCGTAAGTGATGAAAGTTTTGTGTTAGGTGGAATTGGTGATTATAATGATAGTGTTTGTTGATAGTGCAATGAGGTGGAAAGAATAATAAAGAAATTTGTGTAAAGATATGAAAATATGTGGAGAAAATTTGGTTTAATTAGATACAATCAAATTTTAAAATAAATAATATTGAGATAAAAATTGAATTACTTATTCGGACTTGAAATAATTTGAATAAGGAAAATTGAGATATTTTAATAAATTTGGAATTCAAAAATGATTTTAAAAATAATACTTTGAATAATTAATTAAAATAACATAATTTTAGAAATTCGGATTTTAATTTAAAATCGAACAAATTCGATATTTCTTGACTTGGCTAGACGAATCCGTCGTGGCGTTAACTTCAAAACAATAGCGACACAATTTTCTAAATATTAAAATAATTATTAATTGCATAAAAATTCTGGGTCGCTATAATCTTACCCCCTTAAAATAATTTCGTCCTCGAAATTAAACTTACTTGATCTTATGATTTTTGAATACTTAATCCGAATCTCTTCTTCTTCTTCTCTGATGTAGCATCATTGCTACCAAATTTAACCCAACCATTTTTAACCAACTGGACTTTTCTATAGACATATGTGTTTACTCAAAATTCTTCTGAATCGTAAGTGACTGAAAGTTCACTATTCTTTGAATTCCATTTTTATGAACCCAAAACAACATAACTTATTCATAGATGATCAACTTATTTCATAATCTCAATACATTATCACTTTCAATTATCATCATCATATCATTCCTTACAATTTCTATTGTACCTTTATATTCAAATAACCTTACGTCCATCATCATTATCTCACAAATCCCAGACAACATCATGTCTTTTTACTAATTTCTGTAATTCCATAAAAAAAATCTCTTCAAGTTTCCATAAATCTTTACTGATATATCAAACCATAATAATTTATCATCTCTAAACTTCTTATCATCGAATATTCCCAAAATAATCAAAAAAAATTCCCAATCGTATGTAAAAATTTCATCATATCTTGTAGTATTCATGTAACATGTCACTTATCATCGTATCATGTGACCTCAGATATTCGTATATATCTCTAAAATTTCCACAAATCTTTACTGACATATCATATCATAATAATTTTTCCTTTCTTCTTATCATCGAATATTCCCAAAATAATCAAAGAATTACCTGAATATTCTTTCTACATAATATACCCAATAACATATCAACATAATATCATCAACTTATCATTCCAATATTTGTAACCCAAAATTCAGTAAACAAATATCTTCCAAATAACTAAGATTCTTTACTTAAATGTCACCACATTTCCTGCAAAGTATTTCTTTTACTTATACATACTTATGAATTCTGATTCAATACAGTCCTTATTTCTCTTTCACGTATTCCCGTATCATCTCACTATACCTTGATTATTATACCAAAAATATCAGTACCAAAATCCAATAAAATATTCCATATCTCCAATATTATCATCAAATTTTCTTTTGTCGAGAAAAATAACAGCGCATTAACTCTTGTTCCCACTTTTCATTATACTTTAAATCATACATCAAGTACTCGGTATCAAATACTCATTCTAGCTGAGAGCTAAGATACTAACTTAAAACAGCATCACAAGGATCAGATATGTTATTCTCAAACTTAAGAAACTTCACTAATTTCCCAAATCTGAAATTCAAAATTAAAATTTTCTATTCTCCCAAACTTCAATTCATATCACACTTTATGAACAATACTCTGATTAATCTTATCACCATTAAATAAGACTTCTGTACATCATATAGGATTCCTCATCAAATTTGCTTAACCCAAAGATACAATCCCATAATTAAAAATCACACAACTGATCATCTCAGATTTTCCATTATTGTAGCCCAAATATTTACTCACTTCAAAAGTACAACCAATAATAATTAATCGAACTGCATCACTAAATCTTTAAATAAACCCATATATTATGACTAAAAATGAAAATTCTCAATCGTAGATAATATTTCAACATAATGCAATAAACCATCAAAATAAGATCATCGAACTCAATGTTCACACGATTCTTCCCTGGATAACCATAACATTCTTTAACCGTCTATTCGTCATATCTATCACGTACCTTATACGTCAATCTGATCACTAATATAATATATCAATTTCTCATACTAAAAAAAATCTTGGATTCTACAGTGATCCCTCTTCTGAACACCATTCCAAAATAAGTCATCACTGTAAAATCTTATCCCTATTTTCCTCAAAATTCATATCCTTATAATACCCTCCAATACAAGTGATCATTCCTTACAAGTGATAAATCCATTCCCAAGAATAATTAAGATTCTTCCCAATAATGCCATTATACTTGTCTTCACTCGTCTTTCAAAATATAACTTATCATTTACTCAATCTTGCTTATGAACTTGAAATTCTAAACTCAATTCTCTTAGTGATTGCATACCATATTATGCTCTTATTTCCAAACGATAAAATTCTGGACAGAGTCTCCCTTGTAATTTGGACTTATTCCAAACCATAAGCATACTTCATAACTCACAATAATAAATAACTCCACATTTGATCACAACGATTTAAAAATATTGAAAATGATTCCAACACTTCAATATCATCAAAAATATCCCATAATTCAATTCATAATTCCTCAACATAACAATTTCAAATTATATTTTTCAATATCACAATATCACTTCCTTCGATACCTTAATGGCTCAAAAGATAACTCATACTTATAAATATATGCCATAAATCATATTCCCAAAATATTCACAAGGCCAAACTTCATAATAAATTTCTCTTCAAAATAGAGGAAATAATTCACTTACTCAACATAATATCCATTACTTAATTCTCAATAAAATCATATTATTCCCATTATGCTCAACACTCGTTTTCTTTCTTAAAAAAAATTTCTCATAATCATACATTAAAGCATATAAGTTATGACAAAGCATAACAATATCATTATTTTTTTTTTTTGAAATACATTCTTATTTCTCATAAATCATAAGTATCCGAAATACTCTTCATTCTTTCTCATAAATCAATAAAATGAGTATTCGAAATACTGAAATAACTTTAAACATTATAAACTTCTTTACCTCGGAGTTGGTGGAACGAATGATGGCAGTGGCAATCTTCATCAATAATATTTTATAATGGAAAATATTTCATGAAAATTCTTTTTGAAAATTTTTCCAGTCTACAGAAACGCAGACTAGCTCTGATACCAACTTGTAGCGCCCCGAGTTCCGTATACCCGATTCACTACGTCATTTTCTGTCTAAATTTTTCGAATAATATTTTTGCGGAAGAAATAATTGAAATTCATTTTTGGCAACATTAAATAAACTGTAATGGCCGCTAAAATTGAAAACATTTATGAAACCATTTGAAATAGTAAATCGAACCATTAATATTGTAAAGAAATTGCCAATATCATAATTTCTCAAATAAATGAACTTCTCTAAATTATTCGATTATTTGGAAAATACGGAAATCATTAACGTCAAACTTTCAACCGTTTAACGATTATTGCCACCATCATTCATCGCTCGCCACCGTCTCCGAAATCTGCAAAACTGTTAAAAAGTAGGGTGAGTATTTCATGGGGGAAATACTCAGTAGACTCATCGCAAATTAATTTAATTTATAAGATGATTAAACACATAAATCCCGGCTCTTTATAAAACGGGCATTGATAGAACTTCTTTATAAAACTGCTCTTGATAAAACTCATATTGTGCATTACAGCACGGGACATATTTTGCAAATCATATGCTCTTTGAAAATAGCTCTTTGAAAACAGCTCTTTGAAAACATCTCTTTGAAAATAGTTCTTTGAAAACAGCTCTTTGAAAACAGCTCTTTGAAACAGCTCTTTGAAAACATCTCTTTGAAAACCATATACTTATAAAAACATTTTAATTATGCCAAGCATAATTTCTTTTGAAAGCATAACATAAGATAGGATTTAAATCCTCATAAACATACAAGAACTTTACCGAACTTAGGTGGCAAGAATTCTTATGCAGTAAAATCATAATAACAGTAAAATCACAGTAAGTTTTCATCATAACATAGGATAAAATCGAAATCCTCATAAACATAAGAATTTTACCGAACTTAGGTGGTAAGAATTCTTATGTAGTAAGTATACCAAGCATAATTTTCTGAAATTCATAGGGATCAATTGCATCATAACATAAGATAGGATCGAAATCCTCATAAACATATGCGACAGGAATTTTACCGAACTTAGGTGGTAAATCCTCATAAACATATGGAAAGATAGGAATTTTACCGAACTTCGTGGCAAATCCTCATAAACATAGGAGACACAAGAATGTTACCGAACTTAGGTGGCAAGAATTCTTATGTGTAGCGCTACTAAAACTCCGGTCCCCTTAACATATCATAACTTATCATATGGGACCCAAAACAATCTTGGTAGATTGATTTCATAGCAATGATCCAAAAAAAACATTTTCGTGAAGCATAGGGTATACTTACTTTTCGTAAAAACATAAAGTATATTTTCTTTTCATAAAAACATACTTACTTTTCATAACAACATAAGGTATATTTACCTTTCATAAAAACATACTTGTTTTTCTTAAAAATTGACTTTCACAAGTCACATGACATTCATATGAAATCATAATTTAAATCAATTAATAAGTGCGAGTCTACCTCAAATCCGACGAGTGCAAAGTTGAGCGGGAATGACTTCAATTTCTTTAAATTCTCCGTACGCTTCGTCTTAGCCAATAAGTCACTTTAGTATATCGAATATATAGCTCAAAATGATAAATTATAATTTGAGGACTAAAATTGATGTTTTGAAAGTTGAGGGACTAAAATGAATACTTTTAAAAGTTGAGGGACTTAAATGGATACTTTTGATAGTTGAAAGACTCAAATGGATACTTTGAAAGTTGAGGGATTAAAATGAGTACTTTTGATAGTTGAGCTTAAAAGTAAATCAGCAGGGACTGAAATGATAAGTTTGAAGCTAAAAGGACTGAATAAAACCTTTTTAAAACTTGAGGGGCTGATTTGAAATAACATTAAAAGAATTGGAAGGACTGAATTAACACATTTTAAAACACAGGGATTGAATTAAATCATTTCAAAACATGGGGACTAAACTGAAATTTCTGAAAATCAAAGTATATCAATTCAGATCTATTTATCTCTCACACAACGAAACTCTCTCTCAAAATCGAAAGACTCAGAGGTGAAGACTGCTAGTTTCGCGCAAGACAGTCCGTTCGGCCGATGATTTTCCGGCGCAGGGCGCGGCGAACGGCAGTAAGGATGGGGTTCAAGTTTGGTGCGAGATTGGGTGTGAGAAAAAAAACTGAGATGAAGTCGCGATTTGGAAGTGAGATTTCTGGTTCAGTTGGT
The DNA here is from genome assembly GCA_963555705.1 of Ligustrum vulgare. NCBI lineage: Eukaryota > Viridiplantae > Streptophyta > Magnoliopsida > Lamiales > Oleaceae > Ligustrum > Ligustrum vulgare. The sequence continues at coordinate 52,968,684 of OY743173.1, read as the reverse complement.
GAGCTTGGGATTGGGTGTTGGCTGATCAGTATGGAATGGTGATAAATGGACAGTGGTGATTGAGGTGGTGATGAGACAGTGGAGTAGGTGGCCGGTGATGCTGGTTGCGGTCATTATGTTGGTGATGAAGGTTTGGGTTCTTAGTTGAGGCGGTGTTGGGTTGTAGTGGCTCACGGTGGTTGATGGTTTGGAAATTGATTTGGGCAGTAGAGGCGTAAGTGGTGACTGTGGTGATGATGGAAGTTCATGGCTGAAGATTGAGTAATGGCAGTGATGGAATTGTGGTGTAACTGATTGGTACTGATGATGGTTGGTTGGGTGGTGGCTCTTAGTTGATACATACAGTGGATGGTGATTGTGTAGACAATTGAGGCTTGGTTGATGTGTTGATGATGGGCTGTGGTGGTGTTTGGGAAATTGGTGTCTGGTACGAAGGTTGAAGTTCACAGTTGTTATTGGTTTGGTTGGCGATAGGGGTGGCTGCTGCTGTGATTGGGCTTTGAGTTGGGTTCTTGCAGAGAATTTGGAGGATTGATAATGGTGTTATAATGATGGAATGATGGAGGAAAAAGAAAAGGGAAATTGATTAGTGGAAAACATTATGATTTGGAGGAATCTTTGATATATTAATTGAGTGGAAATTATCATAATTTGGTTGATATGGGATGGTGGTTGCTTAGTGTAAAGATAGGATGATTGATTAGATTATTGTGGGAAATGGAAAGAAAATATGATGAGGGAGGGAGTGGCGTAAGTGATGAAAGTTTTGTGTTAGGTGGAATTGGTGATTATAATGATAGTGTTTGTTGATAGTGCAATGAGGTGGAAAGAATAATAAAGAAATTTGTGTAAAGATATGAAAATATGTGGAGAAAATTTGGTTTAATTAGATACAATCAAATTTTAAAATAAATAATATTGAGATAAAAATTGAATTACTTATTCGGACTTGAAATAATTTGAATAAGGAAAATTGAGATATTTTAATAAATTTGGAATTCAAAAATGATTTTAAAAATAATACTTTGAATAATTAATTAAAATAACATAATTTTAGAAATTCGGATTTTAATTTAAAATCGAACAAATTCGATATTTCTTGACTTGGCTAGACGAATCCGTCGCGGCGTTAACTTCAAAACAATAGCGACACAATTTTCTAAATATTAAAATAATTATTAATTGCATAAAAATTCTGGGTCGCTATACCAGTGACTCAGACTTTTCATGAATAAGATATAGATGCCCATAACGTGAGTAATCGTCTATGAATGATATAAAGTATTGTTGACCATTCCAGGAAGCCATAGGGAATGGTCCACAAATATCCGTGTGTATCAATTCTAAGACGTCCGAAGTTCTATTAGCACCTAACCTTCTCGTTTTGGTCTGTTTTCCCTTGATACAATCAATACAAACATCAAAGTCCGTAAAGTCGAGGGAATCCAAAATGCCATCTGACACAAGTCGTTCAACTCTAGTTTTTGAGATGTGACCTAAGCGCTTGTGCCATAGTTTTGCCGAATTTTCTTTATTTAATTTTCGCTTAGTACCACGTGATTCCACATACAAGGTTTCATTATATGATGCAATAGTATCAAGCAAATATAGGTTATCGAACGAACATAATGAACCAGTACCAACAATATTTGAATTTAAAGAAAGACTAAACTGAAAATTTCCAAAAGAACAATAATATCCTGATTTGTCCAATAAGGAAATAGAAACCAAATTCCGTCTAAATGACGGTACAACAAAAGTGTCTTTCAAATCCAAATAAAAACCAGTTCCCAATAATAACCTAAAAGTTCCTATTGCTTCAACTTCCACCGATTTTCCATCGCCCACAAAGATGAATCTTTCAGCATCACTTGGCTTTCGGCAGAATAGGCAACCCTGCATAGAAACACTTATGTGAGTAGTAGCACTAGAATCTAACCACCAAGTGTTTCTAGGTACTGAAGCTAAATTAACCTCAGAACAGATCAAATTAAGAAATGTACCTTTCTTTGCACGCCAAGCGTTGTATTTGGTACAATCCTTCTTTAAATGTCCAGGTTTCAGGCAAAAGAAACAACCCTCTTTGTCCTTATGTGGCTTCTTTTGATCTGGACCCTTAACAGCTTCATATTCTGTTTTTCTTTTCTTGCCCTTATCCTTAGAGGTACTTGCCAAGTTAGCAATTTCAGTTCTATCCTGCTTTAGCCTTTCTTCCTCTTGCACACAATATGAAATGAGCTCATTTAGAGTCCATTTCTCCCTTTGACAGTTGTAACTGACCTTAAACTGACTGAAATGTGCAGGAAGCGATATCAATACTAAATGCACGAGCAAGTCATCAGACAAGTCGAGCTTTAGTGCCTTAAGTTTTGAAGCAGTATGAGACATCTTCATGATGTACTCCCTTATGTTCCCCTTGCCTCTGTACTTCATTGAAATCAAGCTTTGCAGAAGCGTGCTTGTTTCAGCCTTATCGTTTTTAGCAAAACGCTTTTCAAGTTCGGCAAGGAATTGCTTGGCATTAGTTACCTCTTCAGATACTGCGCCCCTAAAGGCTTCCGGAATGCCGCGCTTAATGATCATTAGACTCATGCGATTTGAGCGTTCCCACTTCTCAAAGTTCCTCCTGTCATCAGGTGAACTTGCATCCGTAAGAGAAGCCGGTTGCTCAACCCTGAGAGCAAGGTCAAGATCCATGCAGCCGAGAACAATTAGTGCGTTCTCTTTCCAATCTTTGAAGTTTGACCCATCAAGCATGGGGATTGAGTTAAGATTTGCAGATATTGTGGTAGTAGATGAATTAACTGTATAGAGAAGAAGATGAAAATAGCTTACATTAGTACTTTATTATGCAAATAATAATTTCAAATAATGGTAAGGCCCATCACAAGATACCTAGCACAACATCAATATTTAGTCTTTGGACAGAAATATTAACTTGTAAGTGGTACCTCGATGTAGTAATCAAACACTGACAATAAAACATGTCAACCAATAAACCTTTCTTTGGACCGATTTATTGATCACACGTTAAACCAAATAATCGTCACGCGTTTATTACCACAGGTGCACGTGAAATTCCAGCCAAACATTGACCTTCCTTTGGGCCGATCAATATCCGCATGAACAACACACACACAAAACCTTCTAATATTCTAAGTTAATTAATTTCCACAAGAGAGGTTGCTTTGGAAACATGTTGCTTCAATTAATTCACTTCGAAATATTATATTTCTCAAAGGAGTCCGTCATACCAAAATTTGAACTTGAATTGAATGTTTTGCATATATTTAAGGCTTTAGGATTTGAATTATAAAATTCAATACTTTAGGATTAAGTAATCATTAAGTTGGATGGTTAAATTGCAATTTAATTAAACTTGATTGGCCAATTATGAAAAAAATTTAAACTTGAAGGACTAAATTGCAATTTTCCCAAACTTTAGCGGCCAATAAATTAAAATCATAAACTTTAGGGACTGAATCGTTAAATTCAGAATTCTTAAAACCCAACTTAAATGATTTCTTAACTTTAGGGACTTATTTTGTAAATTCAGAAGTTTGGAGGGCCAACTTAAAAGTCTTATAAACTTAGGGTTTTATTAATATTTAAAACAAAGTTAGAGGATCAGGAGTTAAATAAACCAATTTTGTAAATTGCAAACTAGCCCTTCAGCACTTCAAATTTACAATGGAGGTCCCTGGGCGAAAATTTTTTTGAAACAGCTAGGGTTTTCGACCAAACCCTAGACGCCGCGCCTCAGCCCCAAGGACGCGGCGCCATCACCGGCGCCGCCCGTCGCCTGCAGCGCCATCGACGGCGCTGCAACCAGAAAAAAAAATAGCTTCGCGCAGCGCTGAACTCCCCAAACCCATCGCTAGCAGCTCCTTATCTCCGACCCAATTCGTTTCCATCAACAACAAACTTCAACCACAATTCATACACAACAATACACATAATCCAAATCCATACATAACAATTCGAAATATACCAAAAATCAAAACTGAAAAACCATTTTATTAAACCAAGATTTTCGCACATAATTCATACGGGGAGAAGAACCGGCTGAATCCACAAAAATTGATGCAGGTTTCCAAAATTTCTAACTTGCAGTGTATGTATAATTTGTATGTATAAATTTCGAATTTGCTGTGTGTAATTTCTCAATTCTGAATTCATGCCGTGCGTGTGTATATTTGTATGTATAAATTTCAAAATTGTTGAAATCAATTTGCTGGATTGAGTTTCGCATTCAGAGGTATACATACGCAGGTTTTACATATATGTGTAAAATTGATCTGATAATTCAACACGATGTTGGCTCTGATACCACTTGTTAAAATTAATTTTGATATAAATGAATGTTCATCTAAAATCCACGAACATCATGCTGTAATTATCAAGATCGATACTGAAGCGGAAGCGTACCTGAATTCATTATTGCGTTTGATTAAACGAGTTATGGCCTTCCAACTAATTCGTGGTTTTCTCCTTATGTTCCTTCTCTGTTGACGGGGATGTAGAGAATTATGAAAAGTCACGCTCAATTGGGGACCATGACCTGTATAAATAGTTGTAGGGCAACTATTATGTTTCAATGTTATTAAATTGGCCCATCATCAATTTAATACATTGAATCCGTCTCTATACTTTAATCTCACGACACTTAATACCCATTAGTTCCGAATAATCTTTAGTGGATCACTTTATTGACTAAATCCTTAAGACAGCACCACACATTTTATTTTATACATGTTTGACCCCATATTATTGAATTTATCCAACAGCCAGTAGTTATAAATATTAACTTCCGTTGATAATTCTCTCTCAATGACACAAGGCTTGATGTTTTTCTTTGGCAAAAGCGAGTGATTCGTCTGAAATCAGCATAATATCCATACTATGTTTAAATAAGCAAGGATCTAGATTCTTTGATATGCTTATCGTGCCACTTTTTTGTCTTTTCCTTATACAACTTGGCATTCTCATATGCCCCCAATCTAAATTCGTCGAGCTCATTTAGTTGTAGGATTCTCTTCTGTCCAGCTGACTTCATATCAAAATTCAGCAAATGTGTTGCCCAATATGCTTTAAGCTCAAGCTCTACTGGCAAGTGACATGCTTTACCAAAGACTAACCGATAAGGGGACATCCCAATTGGTGTCTTGAAGGCTGTGCGATATGCCCATAATGCATCATCTAGCTTCTTTGACCAATCAGTGCGTGATGTATTAACTGTTGCCTCAAGAATTTTTTTTAGCTCTCTATTGGAAATTTCAACCTGTCCACTTGTCTGAGGATGATAAGGTGTTGCAACTCGATGTTTGACTCCATATTTAGCTAACAATGTTGAGAATTGGCGGTTGCAAAAGTGTTTTCCTCCATCACTAATGATAGCTCGAGGTGTGCCATACCTTGAGAAAATGTTCTTCTTTATGAATTGTGTCACAACTCGTCCATCATTTGTTGGCAAAGCAACAGCCTCAACCCATTTAGATACATAATCTACAGCCACCAAAATATATTGTTGACCATATGAAGATGGGAATGGTCCCATGAAGTCAATGCCCCAAACATCAAATAACTCAACTTCTAAAATATTGTTTAAAGGCATCTCATTCTTCCTTGAGATATTCCCTTGTCTTTGGCACTTATCACACTTTTTCACTAATGTATAAGCATCCCTAAACAGTGTAGGCCAATAAAAACCAGATTGTAAGACTTTAGCTGCTGTTTTGGTAGCTGCGAAGTGACCCCCGTATGGAGCAGAGTGACAGTGTTCTAGAATTTGTTCCTGTTCTTCCTCTGGCACGCAACGACGTATGATTTGATCTGGGCCTCTTCTATAGAGGAATGGATCATCCCAAAAGTAATGCTTAAGATCACTGAAAAATTTCTTCTTCTGTTGACTTGAATACTCTGGGGGAATCACAGCACTTGCCAAATAATTTACATAATCAGCATACCAAGGTGCTATCTCGATTTTCAAAAGAGTTTCATCTGGAAAAACCTCATTGATTTCACCTGGAGGATCCTCTTCTTGCTGCTCCATGCGAGATAAATGATCAGCTACCAAGTTCTCACAACCTTTTTTATCCCTAATTTCCAAATTGAATTCCTGTAATAGAAGTATCCATCTGATAAGTCTTGGTTTTGCATCCTTCTTTTCAAACAGGTACTTCAATGCTGAATGGTCAGTGTATACTATCACCTTTGATCCAATCAAATAAGATCTGAATTTATCAAAGGCGAACACCACTGCCAAAAGCTCTTTTTCTGTGGTGGCATAATTTAACTGAGCTTCATCTAGAGTCCTGCTGGCATAATGAAGCACATGTAGGATTTTGTTCTTTCGTTGCCCCAAAACTGCTCCAATTGCATAGTCACTAGCATCACACATTAATTCGAATGGATAACCTCAATCAGGTGAAGATAACACTGGAGCCGTGACCAATTTTCCTTTTAAAGTATTAAATGCATCCAAACAATCCTCAGAAAAGTTAAAAGGGACATCCTTTTCCAATAGTGTGCAAAGAGGTTTGGTTATTTTTGAAAAGTCTTTGATGAAACGCCGATAGAAACCAGCATGTCCCAAGAAACTTCTTATCCCTTTTACGGTACTAGGTGGAGGTAACTTCTCTATCACTTGTATCTTGGCCTTGTCCACCTCAATTCCTCTTGCTGAAATTAAGTGTCCTAAAACAATTCCTTCCTGAACCATAAAGTGACATTTCTCCCAGTTGAGCACTAGGTTAGTCTCTTCACACCTCTGCATCACTGTCTTTAAGTGACTTAAACATTCATTGAATGAAGACCCAAATACTGAGAAATCATCCATGAATACCTCAATGATATTACCCACCATATCAGAGAAGATGGACGTCATACATCTCTGAAAAGTAGCTGGAGCATTACATAGTCCAAAAGGCATTCTTCTGTATGCAAAAGTCCCATAAGGACAAGTGAAAGTAGTTTTCTCCTGATCTTCTGGTGCTATGGGAATCTGATTATATCCCGAATACCCATCCAGGAAACAATAATGTGAATGCCCTGCAAGTCTTTCCAGCATTTGATCAATGAAAGGAAGGGGAAAATGATCCTTCCTAGTGGCATTATTGAGCTTGCGATAGTCAATGCAAACTCGCCAACCTGTTACTGTGCGTGTTGGAATGAGCTCATTATTTTCATTTGGGACCACTGTAATTCCTCCCTTTTTGGGAACTACATGCACAGGACTTACCCAATGGCTATCAGATATAGGATAAATCATTCCTGCATCCAACAATTTCAGCACTTCTGCTTTCACAACCTCCTGCATGTTTGGGTTCAATCTGCGTTGTCGTTCAATTGATGGTTTGAACTCATCTTCCATTAGAATCTTGTGCATGCAAAGGGAAGGACTAATTCCTTTTATGTCAGAAATTGTCCATCCAATTGCAGTTTTGTGATCTCGAAGAACTCTAAGCAATTGATCTTCTTCATTCTCAGAAAGAGAGTTAGATATGATAACTGGAAGTGTGTTCTTCTCTCCTAGGAATGCATATCGCAGATGAGGTGGAAGTTGTTTTCACTCAAGTGTTGGAGCCTTTTGAATAGATGGTAGAGATTTCTCAGAACCTTCACTTAGCTCCAACATGGGTTGTTTTATGCATGGGGGAATTGCTTCCAAATCTCGAAGGCATTTCTCCACTTTTTCAGAGGGACATGGACGTTTTCCAGAGTACATCATACAAGCCTCAAGCGGATCTTGATGGTGATCAAGCATGAACTCCTTTGTCACGACTTTGTCTATTGCATCAATTTTATAGCAGGATTCGACTTCATCTCCAAATTTGATTGCGTTGAAAACATTGATTTTTAATTCTTCATCATTGATTCTAAAAATCAATTGTCCCTTCTGCACATCAATCAATGCTCTACCAGTGGCTAAAAATGAACGTCCCAAAATGAGAGGGACATCTCTGTCTTCTTCCATATCCAAGATTACAAAATCTGCTGGAAAAATGAATTTATCAACCTTTACCAGAATATCTTCCACTATCCCCCTAGGGTGTTTGATTGACCTGTCAGCTAGCTGTAGGGTGATAGTAGTGGCTTTTGCTTCCCCCAAACCAAGCTTCTTAAAAAGAGACAATGGCATCAAATTAATGCTTGCGCCTAAATCGCAAAGTGCATCATCCACAAACTTGTTACCAATATTGCAGGGAATAATGAAACTCCCAGGGTCTTTCAATTTTGGTGGTAACTTGTGTAATAGTCTCGCACTGCAATCCTCAGTCAACATCACAGTTTCATTCTCCTCCAGCCTTCTCTTGTTTGACAATATGTCCTTCATAAACTTAGCATAGCTGGGCATTTGTGCCAAGGCATCTGCAAATGGTATGTTGATGTGCAATTTCTTGAACACCTCCAAAAATTTTGCAAATTGTTTATCAAGCTTGTGTCTTTGCAACCTCTGTGGGAATGGAATAGGAGGTACATATGCCTTTACAGGAACAGTTGCTTTAACTTGTGGAGCTTCTGAAATTTCTTCTTGATTTCCTTTTATTGAGTTGTCGAATTGGTCCACTTGTTCCTTTTCAGTATTAGGTACCTTCTCTGTGGCAATTGGTGGTCTCTTAACAGTTATGTCAGGTAGTTGTATACCACTTCTAGTGGTAATAGCTTGTACCTGTTCCTTAGGATTTTTCTCTGTGTTGCTTGGTAGAGTTCCTTGATTTCTGCTTGTTAATGCTACAGCCATCTGTCCCATTTGATTTTCCAAATTTTTTATAGCTGCCTGTTGGTTTTGAAAAACTTGTTCAGTCTTTGCCATGTACTGTGCAAACATGTCTTCCAACGATGGCTTCTTTGGTTGCTGTTGTTGTTGAGGTTGAAAACCTGGTGGTTTTGTTTGAAAATTTCCTTCATGACTTTGACTTTGATTGTTAGACCAAGAGAAATTTGGATGATTTCTCCACCCTGGATTATAGGTGTTGGAATAGGGGTTATTTTGATACTTCTGAAAATTCTGGGCATAGTTGACATTCTCGCATTGCATTCCATGTGTTGAGGCTAAAGGACAACTAGCTGTAACATGATCTGCCCCGCATCCTTCGCAAATTGGTGTTGGTTGTTGCACCATGTTCACAGGTCGAGTTAAATTGTCCAGCTTTTTTGAAATCACTTCCATTTGGGCTGCCAATTGCGTAACTGCATCGACATTGTGGACACCAGATACTTTTCTTGGAATTTCCCTTTCAGTAGGCCACATCGCCTGGTTCTCCGCAATTCTCTCATATAGTTCATGTGCTCGGTCAATATCTAATCTCATTACCGATCCTCCTGCCGAAGCATCAAGCATATTGCGGTATTCAGGATGCAATCCTAAATAAAAGATGTAAACCTGAGCATTTTTTGGTATGTCCAAATTTGGACACTTTCTAAAATAGTCCTTGAATCTCGTCCATGCCTCAGGGTAACTCTCAAGGTCTCGTTGTTTGAAAGTGTGAACTTCATTTCTGATTTGGAGAACTCGAGATGGAGGGAAAAATTTCATGGTGAATTTTTGCACCATATCATTCCAAGATACAATGCTTCCAGGAGCTAATGAGCGTAGCCATTCCCTAGCAATATCTTTTAAAGTATGGGGAAACAAACGCATTCGAAAAGCGTCTGCTGACATCCCTTCGTGACTGATTACATCGCATAGCATTAAAAATGCTTGAATGTGCTCATGCGGATTTTCAGTCGCCTTACCAAAGAACTTGATGTCTTGATGATTTTGAAATAAGTTTATGACATCAGGTCTAAGGTGGTAATTTGCCTGCCCGAATGGTGGATAAACAATAGTTTGTTGAACAGGGGCGGGCGCAGGATTTACATAATCCCCAACCAGCGCTTGAGCATTATCGTGAACTGCTCCTGGTTGAATTTGCAATTCTTGCTCATGAGGAGCAAGTGGCAATTGATTTTGATTTTGATTATTTGCCATATCCCTATTTTCTCTTTGTTCTCTTCTACGTTGTCTAAAGGTTCTCTCTATTTCAGGATCTATTGGTAATAGTTCAGGCTCGTTAAAACCTAGCATATACTTCTCAATGACCAATGTGAAGAGAAAAATATGGAATTATGAATAACCAAAACAAAGTAAAAATAAAAATAATGATAATGAAAACTAAAAACTAAAAATCAAAATTTAATTGAATTAAAGGTAAACTAATAATTATACTAAATCCGTTATTCCCCGGCAGCGGCGCCAAAAACTTGTTCGGTTCAAATCCCGCAAGTGTACGGGATCGTTGACAAGTAATAATTGTGATGAGTTGAGAGTATCGTTCCCACGAGGAATAATGTTTAGTCCTAATTACTAGTTTATCGTCGACTCAATTAATGAAAACAATTAAAATAAAAGGATGATTTTGTTTGTCTATCTATTCTAAAAATCTGAAATAAATAAAACTTAAATAAAAACAAATGTTTGGGAGTAAAATATGAATGGGGAGCATGTATTGGAATCCGAATCCACTTGTTATCACCTATCTCAATTCAACAATTCGTAGTTTAAATCATTCATGCGTTTCTTGACAATCGATAATTCACATACAATTAATTCTCTTTTTCAAGACAAATTAAATCTATCCCAAACATGAAACGAATCTATTCCTAGTCCGAATACAATTGTTTAGAATGCATTAAATCACACAATTATCAATTAGATTGCACATGTCATAGTGTTATTCATAACATCTAGTGTTCATGTGTTGATCATGCAATGTTCCAACTTATTGTTACTTTTCCAAGACTACAACAAGCAACAATATATTTAATTGGTGACCAATCAATCAAATAATAACAATAAAGCATGCAAGATCAATCAAGACAACACAAAAAATTATTAAACTACTAGTTATCGAATCAAAATAAATTAATAACAAGTTTCATCTTCATCCAATACATAAATTAAATTAGCCTAGCATCTTAATATGTAAATCAATGAAAGAATTGGTAGACATCACCCGATTGAATGCACAAAAGGAACTTGAATTTTTGTATGACTGTATTCTGCACTTGTTCCACGTAAACTCCGCCACCAGTCTGTATTTTTCTCCTCCAGCCGTCGCTTTCTTAATTCCCAGTCGGTGCACTACCTCTCTCAAAAATTAATTTCCCTGCCGAGCACTTCTTTTTCATCCGCCAAAAAGTCCCCTCTAATTCCACCAATATTAGAATATATGTATATGTTTTCTCCCCAATTCCAACTTTCCATGCACTCGTCTAGTCTCCTCCTTTGCCGACCTCAATTAATTGCCAACCTCAATTAATTCCCAATTACTCTTCCTGCCAACCCACTTCCCTCAAAGCTTTGTCTCCTCTATTTTTAATTCCACCAAAACTCAACGTGTCTCTCCAATTAATCCCCTAGTCGGCACCTTTATTCTCTCCAATGTTCTCTGCGGATCCTCCCCTTTTGTTTCCAGCAGCCCCCCTGTTTTCCCCCACTCGGCTCTTTTTATCCCCCCCTGTGTATGTATTCTGCCCTCTTTATATTCAGCCGAGTCTTCTATCTTCTTGTAGCCCAAGGAGTCCAATTTCAAATCATATTTAGGGCCCAATTATCATTAAAAAATGTACTTTAAGATCTCAATTTTTTTCAAACAATTCAAGTTGATCCTTAAGTATTTAATTGTGTAGCCCATGTCTTCATTTATACCAATTCGAGTTCTTCAATTTTTGGAAGTTTGCACTTTAATCTCACTTTACCATTTTTTGTACGGTTTCTATCTCTTTTCTTCGTTTTTCCTTCAAACGCATCCAAATTTGATTTTTTCCTAAAACAAATAAAATCAACACATAATTAGCAATATCATATCCTAAAACACTTACAATTATCTAAATTTAAAGCCAAGATAAGTACGCAAAACGTACTTATCAGTGGCTAAATTTAATTGAATTGATTAAGGGGAAAAACTTAGGGTTCTTGACTTTTTTTAATTGGAATTGGAAATGAAGGATTAGAGAAGAAGTGATTCAGGGATGAACAGGGAAGAAGTGCTTTTGAAATTGAAGAGGGGATTTCTATGTTTATTTAAAAATAAGAAATTATGACGTGGAATTGTATTAAGTATTAATTAACATTTTGTATGCCAGATCATTTTCTAAACTGCCACTTGGACAAATTTGTCCAACTGTATAGACGGAATTGGACATGGTGATGGATGGGTAAATTATTGAAAAGTTGAACGAGTATTGGGTAACCACTTAAATTTCAGTGAGCAAGTAATAACCACGATGAAATTTAATAGCCATTCAATTAATTAGCTTGTCGGAGGATCTGTTTGTACAGATTTTTCTTACAGATTGGTGTACAAAAAAATTGTTGGTAGATTTGTGTTTATTGATTTTGGAGATGATGTGATAAGTAAAATAATGTATGATTGTCATGTGTCTAATTTGTACACCTATCAATATAGAAATCTGTACAAATAGCATGATTGTACCTTAATTTAAACGGAAACTAGTATTTCACATGTGCGATGCACAACATATGTCAAAACATATAATTGCGATTTCAATATTTTCTAAATTTTTTTAATTATTTGTCAAACATGTGTATAATGAAATAGATAGAAAAATAATAAAATAATACTGTAATTAATAGAGTTACAATGTTTCCACTATAAATTCTGAAAAACTTCTATATAAACTAAATTCGTAGTTGAGTTTGTTTTATTTCCATTTTTGTCGCAAACAATAATTTTAGGGAGAGATTTTGATAAGTGTATTTTATACACTTATTTCTATCCTAAAAGTAGGATTTTATATGTTTGTTTTGGAATATTTGCTATTTATTTTGCGTTATTTATTTACATTTCAGTAATAATCTCAAATTCAAGAAAACAAAGGAATTGAAGCTAAAATTGAGCAATTGGATGTAAAAAGTGTCAAAGTGAACAAATTAAGAATTGATGCAGTCAATCAAATAGCTAATTTGAAGAAAAAATCGAATTTGGAAGAAATTAGAAGTTCAGGGGTTAAAATGCAACAATCAAAAGTTGGAGGACTTCCTGTGCAATTAAAAGATAGGGACTAACTTGTAACATTTAAAAGTCAGAAATTGCATTGAACCATAATACTGTGCGGTCGCACAGTCAAAAAAATCAGCAACTGAAGTTAACCTGCAGTCATGCGATCGCGCCTTTTTGAACCGTGCGGCCGCACAGTAGTCCCGACTGGGCCGCAGCTGGGCTTTTTGCGCGTAATTCAGCAGTTTTCTCCTCAATAAACCTAAATCTCGGGAAAATTTATAAATACCAGACCAAGGGCACGAGATTAGGGGTTCCCAATCTTCTCAATTCATGCCAAAACGCTATCCAACTGCTGAGGGATCCATTGAAGGCCAAATTCAAGATTGAAGCACAAAGATTAAGAATATGAACGGGGTGACATCTTTTCATACTTCTTGTGATTTATTTTCAATCATGTATTTAGGCTAGGTTTTTAATTGTTGGAATTGTGATAATACTTTGTTTACCGGATTCCATGTTTTGATTTAGTATTTTAATTTAAGCTTTTTATGGGTTTGAACAATTAATTTTGTATTTATTTTTATCTATAATTGTGGACGCATAATTATTTAATGTTTGTGATAATTTTCTATGTTCGAAAGAGTAGGAAATTATTGGATTTGAGTCAATTGCCACAAGGTTCGATAGGGGATAGAAATTTACCCCTATACTTTGTATAATCCCAAAAAGTGTTCATAAATCGATAATGCTGTTCTATAGGTTTGGATTTGTCATAGAAATATAGTCAAATTCCTTAGAGAAAAAGGTTTTAATTCACCGTTCGAAAGAGGGTTTTAAAAACATAAGGAGCATGGATTTTCAATTTCCCATAAATTGTCGTTAAATGTTTAATTCAAAATATGGATGATGGAACAAAGTGGAATCACAATTCTAACATGTTTATTTCATAAGTTTTTATAAATCAAATTTTCTCGCTTTCTTAGTTTAATCTTTAGTATAGTTTAAAATTCAAAATTCTCAAATTCAAATAATTTCTCGTTCCGGTTAAGGTAGTAATCTAAAATATGATTTAAAACAATCTCTGTGGGATCGATACTTGGACTTAAAAATCCACTTTATTACTTGCGTAACCCGTGTACTTGCGGAGCGTTATCAAGTTTTTGGCGCCGTTGCCGGGGATTGTTATTTAAATTTATTTTTAGATTACTTTCATTAATTCGGACTTTTTACTTGTTTTAATTTTAATTTTATTTTTAATTTTAATTTTTTTAATTTTTAGGATTTTAATTTCTTTGTTTTAATTAGTTACTAGTTTCCTTTCTTTTAGTTGTGTATGCTACGTTCGAAAAAAAGGAATCTCTTCGAAGCTGACCCGAAAATAGAACGTACATTACACCGTAGGTTAAGAGAACTTGGGGAATTAGATAAATCTAAAAACCAAAAAGAAAATCAAATGGCAAACAACAATTTGAGATTACCCGCCCCTGATCCAATAAATGAAGATGACATGTTGGTGGGTGACTTCATGACACCTCAGGTGGTTCAAAGTCAATCCAGCATAGTTTATCCACCATTTGAACAGGCAAACTTCCAATTGAAAACCAATGTCATCGGCATGTTCCAAAACGGACATCAATTTCATGGGAGACCTGATGAAAACCCGCACACACATGTTTCTAAATTTTTAGACATGTGCCAACACTTTCAATATCAGAGCGTATCTGATGATGCTATCAGACTCAAGTTATTCCCTTACACTCTAAGAGATAGGGCTGTTGAGTGGTTGGATTCTCGCCCAGCTACGAGTATAACCACTTGGAACGACTTGGTCTAAAAGTTTTGCACCAAATTCATGCCTCCAGCTAAGGTTGCCAAACTGAGATATGACATCACCATGTTTCAGCAACAAGATGTTGAATCCTTTGATGATGCATGGAACAGATTTAAGGGCATGCTGAGGAAGTGTCCAAACCATGGGATCAAACGAGGTGATCAAGTGAAGTGCTTCTATGAAGGACTACTTCCACATTTTAAAAACATGGTTGATTCCTAATCAAATGGTGCGTTAAGCACAAAGAGCATCGGGCAGGCATTGGAGCTCTTCGAGAGGATAGCAAATACAAATGCCATGTGGGGATCAGACAGGGTTGTTCCAAAGAAGGCATCAGGAGTCTATGAAGTGGATGCTTACACTGCCATATCAGCAAAAATAGACTCTTTGGCTGCGAAAGTGGAGAGCATAGCACTGGTGAGTCATTAATCAAAAAGTGCCAAAATGACTTGTGAAGAGTGTGGTGCAAACCACGCCACTACAGATTGCCCTATTCTGGCTTGTCCATTGGAGCAAGTTGACTATTTACAAGGAGGTCAACGCCAAAATAATCCATACTCAAATACCTACAATCCAGGATGGCGCAATCATCCTAACTTTTCTTGGAAAGATCACTCTAATGGACACATTGCGCCTAATTTCAACACTGAAGAGAGAAAGCCTGCATTGGAAGAAATGCTTGGGAAATTTGTGGAAAGGACAGAACAGTTCATGTCTAGAACAGATCAGTTTATGAGAAAAACTGAAACCACAATTCAAAATCAACAGGCTTCAATCAAAAATCTGGAGACTCAAGTGGGACAGATAGCACAGTTGATCACAGTTAGCGCTCCGGGTACATTACCTGCAAATACTGAGTTAAACCCAAAAGAAGAACTAATGGCTATAAATGTTGTGCAACATGAGATAAATGCTATCACTACGCGTAGTGGTGTGCAACTTCCTGAGATTCATGCCAAAAAGCCAGCTGGAGTTCCTGAAAAAGTTGTGGAGAATGTTGAGAAGATGGCTGAAAAGGAAGATGACTATGAGGTGAAATCAAAAATTAAGCCTCGCGAGTCTCCTATTCCATTTCCACAAAGGCTGAAGAAAACAAGAGAGGATAAGCAGTTTAATAAGTTTGTGAATATGCTGAGAAAACTGCACATAAATATTCCTTTCTTGGAAGCCATCACACAGATCCCAAGTTACGCCAAGCTGCTAAAAAAGATGATGTCTAGCAAGAAAAAGCTTGAAGAACTTGAGGATGCCACTTTGAATGAAGAATGCAGCGCAATCCTGCAAAACAAGCTGCCACCTAAGCTCAAAGACCCAGGGAGCTTTTCAATACCTTGCATTATAGGTGATTTAAAATTCAACAAGGTCTTATGTGACCTAGGTGCAAGTATAAATCTGATGCCCCTGTCTTTATACAAGAAATTGGGACTGGGTGAACCAAAGGAAAGCAATATCAAATTGCAACTGGCTGATCGATCAATCTGTCACCCATGTGGAGTTGTGGAGGATGTATTGGTGAAAGTTCACAAATTCATATTCCCAGCGGACTTTATCATCTTAGATATGGAGGAAGATGAGAATTTTCCTTTGATACTTGGTCGGTCATTCCTAGCCACTGCACGAGCATTAATTGATGTAGAAAAAGGTGATGTAGTGCTGCAGGCCGAAAATCAAGAGGCGACTTTCACAATGATGCAATTTGATGTCCATGAACCAGAACTAGAAAATTGCTCTGGATAGATGTCGAGTTGGAATTGGCGTATTGGGAGAAGTATGAATACAAGGTAAGGGCAGATGATGAGGCTACACCATCTAATCTAAAGCCACCTTGAGAGTTTGCCAAAAAGTCTAGTTCTAGACTATAAATGAAGCGCTTGTTGGGAGGTAACCCAATTTTTCAAACTCATTTTCTTTAGTTATTTTGTTTGTTGCTTTTGAGCTATTTTATTGCTTAATTGTTGTTTAGTTGCATGACAGTGCATTTTAGGAGCACTAGTATATTTAGAATGCATGCATTGAGTTGTTATGTGCTTTAAATAATTCTAGTATTCTATTTTGCACGTTTTTGCACTTTTAGTTTCTATTGCATTATTATTTGTTTTGTCCTTTTTCATTACAATCTTCCACTTGAGAATCTAGCTTAGGACATGTACATATAGTTCAGAAGTTGGTTGCATGCATTTGGATGTGTTTAGGGGTCGAAAACAGAGTCCAAAATCGAAAAATGAAAAAATTTCAGGACACTGCCTTTTATACCGTGCGGTCGCACGGTTCAATTTTGGACAGTTTCGGCAGATTCATTTATATGTTGAATTCTCTCATTTTAACCACTTTCAAACCCGTTTTACCTCTCCCAAATCATCCCACATTGAGTCCCCAATTAGTCTCCATTACTTGCACATCATTTTAACTCTATTTCATGTTTTGGATTGCATCAAGAACATTCAAGAGGTATGGATTTCTACACAATTTCACAAAATCATGCATAATCTTTTGTTCCTCATTCTTTTTGTAAATTGTGAAATTGTGGATAGTTGATGATGGGTTTAGGCTAGGATTGGAGATATTGAATTGTGATTTGTAGGTGAAAAAAATTTGGGTAAATTAAAGTCTCCAACTCTATGTTCTCCATTGATTGCTTCATGTGCCTACAAGGTGTTTGAATAAATGTCACAATGAATATTTTGTTGAGTTTTTGAAATTCTTTTTGGATGATCACCCTCACTACATGTTAAACATCATTTGTACATCATCCATTCATTGTTTACACAGATTTAAGGCATAGAACTCAACTTGAACATCATTGCACTACATGGCACCTCATTGCAAGGCCATTGCAGGCACCACTGCACCAGTGCACCTATTTTCAGCTTCACTGCGCCTACTTTGTCACATCTTTTCATGACCCAAATGAACTTCAAACTTACTGAATTTTTAATATGTTATAGACCAAATTATGTACTTTCATATGCCCGGGACATGTCTCGGGAAATTTTCACTTTTTCGAGGCGATGTCAAGGGTTGAAAATCAGTGGTCGGCCACTTTTCAAAAAAAAATTCCAAAATTTTTCTAAGTTCTAGTTTGGGTGTGTTGTGTTGATTTTCTTTAGTTCCTATGTGATAATTATGCTTCTAATGATCATTAATGTTTATTTGCAAGGAACATATCATCATGGGACAATTCACGTCAAACATGGAAAAGGAAGTAAGGGATCATTTCATCCAACAAACATTCAAGTCAAAGCTTCAAAAATGGGAACACCAACTCTCCAAACCCGGGAAGTACATTAACCCTCTTTGTTATTTCTGTGTTTATTTTCTTTATGTGTTTTGAATACATTGAGGACAATGTATGATTCTAGTTTGGGGGTGGGAATCTCATTCATGTGCTTCATGTACACATTCATTCGATTTTGGGTAGAAAATTCAAATTGAAAAATGTGAAAAAAAAAATCATAAAAAGTGAAAATTTTGAAAAATTTTGTTAATTTATTTATTGCTTATGACATGATTTGAATTGACTTTTGTGCTTTAGTTAGAATATTGGGCAACATGTGAACTAATTTTTTCTTAACATTCATCCATGTAAGACTTTAATCAAATTGGATCACATAGTCAATTTCAAGTAAAAACTTGTGTAGGGAGACGCTTGATACTTGTGGGGTAAACTTGTGCACTTTGAACATAGTATTGATTGAAAATCCCAAACCTTTAGAAATTTAGATCCCGACCTGAAATGTAGAACCAAACTGCTCAAGAAGCAGTTTGGGGGTGGGAAGGTTAGATCGAGTGTGCATTGATAGATTGAGAATTTGAAGTTTTAATTTTACATCTATAGTGTAAGGGATTTCGATCAACGGGTATAAACCATAATAACCAGCATAAAAACAGAAAAATGCTGAAGATCTTATTCTACTCTTCAAATGCCTTTTTGACTCGAGCAAGTAAGTCTGAGGGATTCTCTGAATCTGGTACCCTAAGCTCAACTGAGTTGGGAGCTGCCGACCTAAAGCTCGCTACAGGGGTCATATAGAAAGCAAGTATGAAAAGTATTGCACAAAGATGGTAAAAGACAAGGACATTAAAAGAAAAATTCGTCCATATGAAAGAAAAATAGAATAACATGGTATAAGCTTTGTTGGTTGAAATTCCTAACACTTTGTTAATTATTCTTTGTCTATCGTGCATACTTGTCTAGTCCTAACCGTCTTGTGTGGAAAAATGCGATTTATACATGTTTAGAAACCACATCAATAGGAAAGACCTCGGGATATGAGAGAAAAGCAGTAAGGTTGTGCTCATTCATGAGAGGGTAAGGAAAATCAAAAGAAAATCATTGTTGATCACATGGGATTTGGGCTTACTCTTGCATAAAAAGTCACACATTGTCAAGTTTATTTTTGCATAAGTTTGCAGTTGATTTTTGCTATTCACACACATACAATGAAGTTGAGCATCGGATGAATGAAATATTTTATGTTGTTCATATTTCTTTTTCTAAAGTGAATCGTCAATTTGGGTTGTTGAAGCGCATGATAAATAAGTTGACAAAAGCAAAAATATATATTTTTATTTAATTTGCATTTTTATTTTTATAGTTTAATTTTATTTTTTGTTCGAGGATGAACAATAGTTCTAGTTTTGAGGTGTTGATAAGTGTATTTTATACACTTATTTTTATCCTAAAAGTAGGATTTTATATGTCTGTTTTGGAATATTTGCTATTTATTTTGCGTTATTTGTTTACATTTCAGAAATAATCCCAAATTCGAGAAAACAAAGGAATTGAAGCTAAAATTGAGCAATTGGATGTAAAAAGTGTCAAAGTGAGCAAATCAAGAATTGATGCAGTCAATCAAATAGCTAATTTGAAGAAAAATCGAATTTGGAAGAAATCAGAAGTTCAGGGGTTAAATTGCAACAATCAGAAGTTGGAGGACTTGCTGTGCAATTAAAAGACAGGGACTAACTTGTAACATTTAAAATTCAGAAATTGCATTAAACCATAATACCGTGCGGTCGCACGGTCAAAAAAATCAGCAACTGAAGTTAACCTGCAGAGTCAAGAATATTTTCAATCATGTATTTAGGCTAGGTTTTTAATTGTTGGAATTGTGATGATACTTTGTTTACCGGATTCCATGCTTTGATTTAGTATTTTAATTTAAGCTTTTTATGGGTTTGAACAATTGATTTTGTATTTATTTTTATCTATAATTGTGGACGCATAATTATTTGATGTTTGTGATAATTTTCTATGTTCGAAAGAGTAGGAAATTATTGGAATTGAGTCAATTGCCACAAGGTTCGATAGGGGATAGAAATATACCCCTATACTTTGTGTAATTCCAAAAAGTGTTCATAAATCGATAATGCTTTTCTATAGGTTTGGATTTGTCATAGAAATATAGTCAAATTCCTTAGAGAAAAAGGTTTTAATTCACCGTTCGAAAGAGGGTTTTAAAAACATAAGGAGCATGGATTTTCAATTTCCCATAAATTGTCGTTAAATGTTTAATTCAAAATATGGATGATGGAACAAAGTGGAATCACAATTCCAACATGTTTATTTCATAAGTTTTAATAAATCAAATTTTCTCGCTTTCTTAGTTTAATCTTTAGTATTACTTGCATAACTCGTGCACTTGCGGAGCGTTATCACATTTTTTGAGACATTTTTAAGTGGCATTGTAATATGACGCATATTTATTGGATGGTGAAAAATTAAGTGGTGAAATAAATATTTTTACCACCCAATGAATGTATGACATGTCATAAGTCGCAAATGATCATCTGCAAACCACTGCAATTCGTCAATTTAGACACTGCAAAATACAACTGTTCATGGTTGAAAACTAACTTCTTTAAATAAAGACCAACCTTGAAAAGTAATTTCCCTGGACCCTTGTTGATATTCATAGCATATGAAGCTACCAAATGAAATTGTCTCATATTGAACTTGAAAGACAATCTTACATGTGTTTGACTGAAAAAATGAAAAATGGATAGCAAGAAAATATTTTCCAAGAATTGATTTGCCTGAAAATTATTTTCCTGAAAAATGTCAATTGGAAGTGTCGGGTGAAATAGTACGAAGTTTTCTTAAATTTTTTGTTTGATTGATATTATTTTTCATTGCAAATAAAACAAAATTTAACTATTTTAATTAAAAAATTATTATTATATTTTTATTTTTCAGTCATTTGTACTTCATAATAGTAATCAAATGTGACGAAAAATATGATTTTCACGTGAGGAAAATGTTTTCTCACCAAATGGGTGAGAAAATATTTTCAAAATAAATGAGTTAAATGTGTTTTAAATTATTGTACCTTGGAAAATATTTTCCATGGTAAGTTTTTCAATCAAACGTCAAACAAATACAAAAGGGAGAAAACATTTTCCATGATTTGACATTTTCAGGCAAATGATAGTGAATCAAACACATCCTAAATTGTGTCCGTCCATCATCGAAATAAAAAATTTGTACCTTGCAAGATTGGTGTCGAGAAATTTTTGTTCAACAACGTGATTTCTAAGTTTTGTAACAATTAATCTCGTACCATTATACATTCTTACAAAGTGATCAACATTCCGTTATAACGATTTTGTTCTTCTGCGCGTTGCGAGCAGGAGAACAAAAGTGAGCCAAGGCAAAGCGCGCAGGAGAACAAAAGTGAGCCAAGGTAGCTCACAGGTTGTCAGCCGCATAATTGCAGCTGGCAACCTTTTATATTTATTTTTTATTTTTTTATTATATATATATATATATATTATCGTAACCTATATTTGGTAATTAAAATAAATTGATTTATAAATTATATAATTTTTCAAATTACTTTTTAACTTCACATATTTTCTCTTTTTAATTTTCAACAATCAATACTATTTTACCTCAAAATTATAAATAATTCAATTTTTTAATCAAACAGTATTATCAAGCAAGGGTACATTTGTCTGTTAAATTCATTATTCATGTACATTTCATTTAGGGGTAGGCATAAACCGCCAAAATCAACCCAACCCGATAGGTTTGGGTTCAGATTTTTTTTAAAAATCTTTAGTCGGGTTGCGGGTTGGGTGAAAAACCCGACCCAACCCAACTCAAATAAAAAATCTATTTTTTTTTAAATGAAACTTTACTTATTTAAATATTAATTGAACATATTTTAATTTTATTAGCAAAGTTCAATTTATTATATTTGAGGTTATTGTAGTGTACATAATTGATTTGAGTTAAAGATTAATTCATGAGTTTTTTTTTCTTTTTTAATATTTTTTATTAATTGGGCCAAAGCTCAACCCGTCCAACCCAACCCAACCCGACCGAATTTTGGTTGGGTTGGGTTGGGTTGTGTTTGAACTCTTAATTGGGTTTGGTTGGATTGATTTTTTATCAACCCGACTTTAGTGAGTTGGGTTCGGGTTGGGCAAAAAACCGACCCGACCCAACCCAACTCACGCCCACCTCTAATTTCATTCACTCATTCAAAAAATATACTTCATTCAGAAAAATAAATAAATGAAGGATAAAAATATTTTTCAAAGTTTGTTTATTTCTTTTTTTGTTGAATTCTTTGGTAAGTCATTTTTTCTTTATTTACAAAGCAAAGTATGTATTAAATGTATTGTGAAGTTTTAAATATCAAACTTAATTACAATGTTGTTATGAATAATAAATTTCATTTAATATATGTATGTATATTAAAATTTATTATGACTAAGTAAAAGATAAAAAAATACATGATAAAAAATTAAATTATAAGATAAAATAAGTAGAAAAAACATTCGTTTGGTAAATAAAATAAACTAATTTATAATCAATTTATAAATTACACAATTTTTCAAATCACTTTTTAACCACACATATTTTCTCTCTTATTTTTAACCACTATTTTTAACCTCGAAATCATAATTAAACTAATTTATAAACTAAATAATATTATCCAATAAAATTTACAATATAAAATAAAAAATATAACGAAAAAAATTTTAAAAAAAAGTTAAAGGTGTCAGCCTTTTGGCTGACACCATATGAGCTTTGGCCAAAGTGGGCAAAGCTCATACCAGTTCTCCCGCGCAGACGCGCAGGAGAACTGGACTGTCCGCTATAATATAAAGATATAATCATTACATAATAAATTTGAAAATATTTTTTGTTTGTACTCACAAAAAAGAAGAAAACATTTGCAAAAAAAATTACATGAACTATTTAATTTAAAAAATAAATAATAAGAAATTAATCAATATAAAAAATTCAATAAACCTTGGCAAATATAGTAGGGGGTTGAATGTACAGTATAAACAACATGTAATATACAAATGCACTAGTCTTGCATAAATTTATAATTCGTTCAAAATTAAAATTTCTAATTACAAAAGGATACAAAGTACATCCCCTGCATTTTGGGTGAGGATGCTGGTTTGGTTTCTGGAAGTATAAACAAGCGGATGGGTAATGTGCAAGTTGTACAAAAATTTGTTTATATTTTATAATATTATATTTCATGGGTATTTTTCTTTAATAAATGAAAGTCTATGAAATTCTTTAAAAGTTTCTAAGAAAAGTCTACACAAGTTCATGGAGGACTTTTATTAATTCTTAACAAATTCATAGAAGTTTTTTAAAAGTTCATGAAATCACAAAAGTCACCCACTTAAAAAAGTCTTTAAAAGTCGCAATTGAATACATCCCCTTATTGAGAACAATTTCTTCTATTAAATTGTAATCTCCAAATTGCAAGTGTTTCAAACTTGGAGGGCCAACTTATGGCAACCGGTGAACCTTGAGGACCTAATGTGCAATTTCGGTTAAAAAAAGTCTTTAATTCTTCATTTTGGGCAAAATGCTGAACATGATTCTCTCTCTCGAAAAACGCTAAGCCCATCTTCTCCTCTGGTCGCGATTTTCTTCTCGGTTAAGTCCCATTTTTACACCAAATTTTGTATCTACTTAGATTAGTAATTGGGCTATTGCGTAGATCATCTTGTGGGTATTATTGTGCGCGATTGGTGTGGTTTTATGTGCGAAAAACAGTGGCTGTAGAGTTCGATTTTTGAGCTGAACTTGTGCGTGAGTTCTTGTAAATTCTTGACTCTCTTTGGAAGGTTTTGGCTAGTGAAACGGGTTTGGTCCTGAGCCCCCCAGATGTAGGTGTAATTCACCGAATTGGGTCATCAAATCGAGGTTGTTTCTTTCTTTGATTTTTGTTCTTTTTCGTTTCTTGATTGTGTATTGTATGTTATCCGCATTAATCACTTAAAATATGCACGAAAATTCCCTTACAGCTAATATCAGAGCCACTGCTGTAATTTTTTGTGTTCTCTGCTGATTTTTCTAAGGTTCACGAAAATTAGGGCTTTTCTGATTTTTTGGAATTACTATATTATTGAATTGATATTGCACTGATTTTATTTAGTTCTTGCAATTTGCAGAAAATTTTCATCCTTTGTTGAACGAGGTAGTGCCTGATTCCGCAACCAGTGACCGTTCTCGAACCTGTTTTACTTGTCTTGGATATCTGGTGAGGTTGTTTCAATTCACCCCCCTTAAGAATTAAATTCTTGGTATTAGTTAGTATTAGGGCATATAGTAATTGTGTTTATTTGGCATGCTATAATCTGTGTTTTTATGATTAATTCATAAATTGTGAATTGGGCATGCTATAATTACTTGGTTGCCCTGTTTTCATAAATGCTGGATTGTTGTTTAAAATTGAAAAATTATTCGTGAATCTTGAAAATCTTTCCTTGAAAACTTTTTCTGTTGATTTGTGAATTTGAATTATAAATTCACAAATGGCATTTAGTAGTCATTCCCCATTTGCCAAACCCATTTTGGGATCGAGGGTCGAATTGTCACAATTCGATGGTAATGGTGACTATTCAAGTAGCGAAAGCTATTGAAGATCCCGATAATTTTTCTGAAGAAGTTAAAAGCTAAACCTGATTTTATTGCTGATATGAATGAGATTGCTCACGGTTCTATTATCTTGTACTTATCTGATAATATCGTTAGACAAGTAGATGAACATAAGACGGCTAGAGACTCATGGAAAGCTCTTGACACCATGTTCTTAACTAAGACCTTGCCCAATAAGATCTACCTTCTTGAAAAATTATTCAGTTTTAGAATAGACCCTGGAAATGAACTAGAATCGAACCTAGGTGACTTTAGTATAACAGTGAAGAGTCTGGCCCATAATGATAAAAAATTTGACGACGAGGACTTAACGGTGATTTTATTGAATTCGTTACCCGAATCCTATAGCGAAATTAAGAATGCAATAAAATACTCTAGGGACAAACCGACTCAAGATATTGTAATACATGTTGTAAAATCAAAAGAATTTGAAATGAAGAAAGAAAAAAAAAAGCTAGCCATATATACATGAGCATGTTTGTTAGAGGCAAACCTGACAAAAGAGACAAGAACCCTCATTCTAAGAAAGGTAGAGGTAAGTTTAAGAGTATGTCTAAATCAAGAGGGAGGATTTAGAGGTTTAATGGAAAGTGTTACCATTGTGGGAAAGAAGGACACCTTCGAAAAGATTGCCCTTATTTGAAACGAAAGTAACAAAGAGAGCCCTTAGGGGTTCTTGACTTTTTTAATTGGAATTGGAAAGGAAGGATTAGAGAAGAAGTGATTCAAAGATGAACATCGGAGAAGTGCTTTTGAAATTGAAGAGGGGATTTCTATGTTTTTTTAATTACCTATTAGTTATTTTTAAAAAAAAAAAAATTATGACGTGGAATTGTATTAAGTATTAATTAACATTTTGTATGCCAGATCATTTTCTAGAGTGCCACTTGGACAAATTTGTCCAACAGTATAGACGGAATTTGACATGGTGATGGATGGGTAAATTATTGAAAAGTTGAACGAGCATTGGGTAACTACTTAAATTTCAGTGAGCAAGTAATAAGCACGATGAAGTTTAGTAGCCATTCAATTAATTAGCTTGTTGGAGGATTTGTTTGTACGGATTTGTCATACAGATAGGTGTACAAAAAAATTTGTTGGTGGATTTATGTTTATTGATTTTGGAGATAATGTGATAAGTAAAATAATGAATGATTACCATGTGTCTAATCTTTACACCTATATATATAGAAATCTGTACAAATAGCATAGTTGTACCTTAACTTAAACGGAAATCAGTGTTTCACCCGTGCGATGCATGACATCTGTCGAAACATATAATTACGGCTTCAATATTTTCTAAATTTCTTTAATTATATGTTAAACATGTGTATAATGAAATAGATAGAAAAATAATAAAATGATACTGTAATTAATAGAGTTGCAATGTTTCCACTATAAATTTTGAAAAACTTCTATATAAACTATATTCGTAATTGAGTTTGTTCTATTTTCATCTTTGTCACAAACAATAATTTTAAGAAGATATTTTTTTTGGGACATTTTTAAGTGACATTGTAATATGACGCATATTTATTGGATGATGAAAATTAAGTGGTGAGATGAATAGTTTCACCTTCCGATGAATCTGTGACATGTCATAATTTCACTTAAAATTGTCCCAAAAAATGTCTCCCTAGAATTACTCTGTCGCAAATGATCATTTTCAAACCATTACGATTCGTCAATCTAGAGACTGCAAAATACAACTGTTAATGGTTGAAAACTGACTTCTTTAAATAAAGACTAACATTGTAAAGTAATTTTCCTTGATCCTTGTTGATATTCATAGCATATGAAGCTACAACCTGAAATTGTCTCCTATTGAACTTGAAAGACAATCTTACATGTGTTTGATTGAAAAAATGGAAAATAGATAGTAAGAAAATATTTTCTAGGAATTGATTTACCTGAAAATTATTTTCCTGAAAAATGTCAAATGGAAGTGTCGGGTGAAAAAGTAGGAATTTTTTCTAAATTTGTTGATTGATTGATATTATTTTTCATTGAAAATAAAACAAAATTTAACTATTTTAATTAAAAAAATTTTTTTTTTTATTTTTCAGTCATTTGTACTTGATAATAGTAATCAAAAGTAACGAAAAATATGTTTTCCATCTGAGGAAAATGTTTCTCACCAAATAGGTGAGAAAATATTTTCAAAGTAAATGAGTTAAGTGTATTTTAATTGATTGTACCTTGAAAAATATTTTTCATGGTAAATTTTTCAATCAAACGTCAAACAAATACAAAAGAGGAAAAACATTTTTCATGATTTGACATTTTTCAGGCAAATAACAGTGAATCAAACACATCCTAAATTGTGTCAGTGCATCCTCGAAATAAAAACTTTGTACCAAAAAATTTGTACCTTGCAAGATTGCTATCGAGAAATTTTGGTTCAACAACGTGATTTTTAAGTTTTATAACAATTAATGTCGTACCATTACACATCCTTACAAAGTGATCAGCATTTCGAAATAATATAAAGATATAATCATTACATAATAAATTTGAAAATATTTCTTGTTTGTACTCACAAAAAAGGAGAAAATATTTGCAACAAAAATTACATGAACTATTTAATTTAAAAATAAATAATAAGAAATTAATAAACATAAAAAAATCAATAAACCCGGGAAAATATGGTAGGGGATCGAATGTACAGTATAAACAACATGTAATATACAAATGTAATAGTCATACATAAATTTATAATTCGTTTAAAATTAAAATTTCTAATTACAAAAGGATACAAAGTACAAACAATGGTAAAAAATAATATGAAAAAATTAGGTGAGAAAGTTGTAAATTAAAATAATATAAAGATTTAATCATTAAATAATAAATTTGAAAATAATTTTTGTTTTTATTTACAAAAAAAAAAAGGAAAATAATTTTAAAAATATACATTCAATTGGTGCTACAAAAATTACTTTAACTATTTAATTTAAAAAATAAAAAATATTTTAAAAGTAAAAAATTTAATAAGTACATGTAAATATAGTAGTGGTTCGAATATAATTAAAATGTAAACTTAAATTGTCAACACATGAATTAACCAAATAGTTAACCATATTGTAATCAAACATTTATTAACCAAATAAATATTAATCAAATATTTAACAACATTGTATTAATACAGTGTTTATACTGAACTATTAAATATTAATCAAATAGACTTCCTCCGTTTGGTAACACTATTTGGTTTTTAAAATGATTTATTTATAATTTTATGGTAAAAAGTATTGGTTGAAAATTGAAGAGAGAAAATGTGTTTGGTAAAAAAGTGATTTGAGAAATTGTGTGCTTTATAAACATGTTTATTAAACCAAATTTTGGCTTTTACCAAACACAGACTATAGTCAAACATTTACAATGTGTTTGGTAAACATGTTTTTCCTACACAATTCCCAAAATCACTTTTTAACCACACACATTTTCTCTCTCCATTTTTCAATCACACATTTTACCTAGAAAATATAAAAAAACATATTTTTAAACAAAAACTTTTAACAAACAGAATAATATTAACCAAAATACATCTAGAAAATTATTGCTATAAAAATTACTTTAACTATTTAATTTAAAAATTTAATAAATTTAGGTATATATACTAGTGGTTTGAAAATAATTAAAATATAAACTTAAACAAATAATCAAGTATTCATTAACCAAGTAAATATTTATTAAATAATTACACTCTGTTCTTTTACGAAATAATTGTAATTTATAAACAAATTTATAAACAACACAATTTTTCAAACTACTTTTTAACCACATACATTTTCTCTCTCCAATTTTTAATCACAAATTTCACCTCAAAAAACGGAATAAATGGCTGCTGAAAATTTTTTGTAGTTGTCGAACAGTCCGTATTTATAATGTAGTCAAACATTAATTAATCAAAAGTTAATCAAATTGTGTTCACATTGAACCACAAAATATTAATCAAATAGTTAAACTACATTTCATTCACAACATATTTTCACACCAAATCGCTTCCTTACTTGTGTGTGTGTGTGTGTGTATATATATATATATATTTATATATATGGAAAATGCTTAAAGTACCTCGGGGCTTACTCTCGAGGTGACCCCCACCTCACATGGAAGGGGTGCTCCGAGGGTAAGCCCCGAGTTACTGGGTTAATAGAACAAAACGTCCCTACCTTTGACATGTATTGTGCAAAACGTCTCAACGTTTTGATTTTTGACGCTAAACGTCCCAATCTTTACATTTTCTTGTAGGAGACATCATTTCCGTCAAATTTAACCTCATTTCACAGTTAATTTAGAATTGAACAGTAAATATTTAACACATGCAAGAGCGTTTTCGTAAAAATCAAAAGCAGCCCATTCATATTGGGTAATTGGTACAAAACGTTCCTACGTTTGACACTTATTGTGGAAAAACGTTCGTACGTTTATTTTTTTGGCGAATAACGTCCCTACGTTTATTTTTTTTCGGATAACGTCTCTACCTTTAAATTTTCTTGTTGATTAGTCCTCAAATTTTACTTTTCTTTCAATTTAGTCATTTCGTATTTGATTTAAAGGTAATTGTCTTCAAACGTGTATAACTTTTGATCTACAACTTCGAATTGCACTCCTTTTTTTTCGTTGAACTCCAAATTCAACCATCTTTCTTATGATGTATCATGTGCTCATTTATTAAACATTTCGTTTTGACTTTTGTATAGTAGATACTTATTTTGTTAGGGCATCATTGATTGATGTAAATTGATTTCTATAAAACAGTGAAATTTTAATTTTAGTATGTGTTCGGCGGCCAGCGGAATTTATAAATTGGATTTATTTGACTTTTTTATTTTTTTAATGTAAAATGTTTGGTTTAAAATTGTTATGTTTAACATCTGTTTGAGCCATATTATAATCTCAAATCACTGTTTGAACAACACATATTCTCTCTCTTCAAATCACTTTTTAAAAATTGGAGAAAGAAATTGTGTGTTGTTCAAAAAGTTATTAGAGATTATAATATGGCTTAAACAGGACCTAAACATACAAATTTTTAATCAAATATTTTATCTTAAAAAAAATAAAAAAGTCAAATAAATCGAATTTATAAATTCCGCTGGCCGCCGAACACACACTAAAATTAAAATTTCACTGTTTCAATAAAATTTATGGAAATCAATTTACGTCAATCAATGATGCTCTAACAAAATAAGTATGTACTATACAAAATTCAAAACAAAATGTTTAATAAATGAGCACATGATACATCATAAGAAAGATAGTTGAATTTGGAGTTCAACGCAAAAAACGGAGTGCAATTCGGAGTTATAGATCAAAAGTTATACACGTTTGAAGACAATTACCTTTAAATAAAATACGGAATAATTAAATTGAAAGAAAATTAAAATTTGGGGACTAATCAACAAGAAAATTTAAAGGTAGGGACATTATTCGTCAAAAAAATAAACGTTTTGACGTTTTGTGTCAATTACCCAAATATGAATGAGCTGTTTTTGATTTTGACGAAAATGTTCTTGCATGTGTTAAATATTTACTGTTCAATTCTAAATTAATGGTGAAATGAGGTTAAATTTGACAGAAAGAATGTCTCCCACCAGAAAATGTAAAGGTTGGGACGTTTAGCGTCAAAAATCAAAACATTTGGACGTTTTACACAATACATGTCAAAGGTAGAATATTTTTGTGCTATTAACCCGACATACTTGTATCATAACCCTGAATGTATATGTATGTATATATAGATAGATAATGGGCGGGGTGACGTCATCGATCGCAGCTAAGTTCGCGTTCTTCCCGCCGACCCCTCCGTCGTACACTGTGCTGATAGAGTCGTGTGGTGCAGCCCTTTTCTAACCGGAGGTTCCACGGAGGGATGACATTGAAGTTATGAAGTTGAGGACCCGACGGCGACGGGGCAACGATATTGTGCCGGTACACGTCACCCACCCCAAGGCCACCGCTACCCTACTATACTCTCACCGAAACGCCGCCGATTTGGGACAGATGTATCAGTTATTCGTCGAGCTTAGCCTTCACCTACGCGTAAACCTCGTAAGGTAATTTGAACTTTCAGCTGCTAATTTTAGTAATTGGTGGGCGTACTAGTTTTTTTTAGCTATATTGGTTAATAGAGATTGGTTATAAGAGTGTTTTTCCCCATTATTGTGGTGAGTTGTGCATCAGTTAATATTGGGTTTTTTTTTTTTTTAAATGATTTGATGTCGTTAAGTAAAAACTCTCACTTCGTAGGATTTGGTTGCTTTAGTATGATTGCTCCATTGATATATAGCATAAAAAGGAAGGAGAAATTTTTTTGGAATTAGATCTATACAATTCTGGCCTAAGCAGTAAGTCAATTTCTGTCCAGATAAAGCTCACACTACTTTTTTTTTTTTCTTTTTTTCTTTTTTTTTTTTGCAAAAGTTCATCTACATGTAATATTTATGAATTAGTGAAAAATAAAAAGATAACTATCCTATCTGTCTTGATTGTTGTGTACCCTCCCGCTTGTTTATTCTTCTATACTCTCCAGTTATGATTATTCAGGCTATGGGCGGTCCACTGGAAAGGTTAGAGCTCTCCTCCCTTTGAACTGCAATATATGCCTGTCGGGTAAATCTAGAGATGGTAATGAGTCGGGTATGGGTTGGGTTTGTCAAATCCATACCCTACCCACTAAAAATTTACAACCTCCATACCCTACCCATATACCCATTTAAGAATTGTTGGTCAGGTGCGGATCGGAGGCGGGTTTGCTTCTATACACATTTAAAACTCATTACTAATTATTTATTTTTTTATTATTTTTTTATGCTGTAAATAGGTTTTAAGTGCTTCGGATTAACTTGAATCAGTTAAATGTGGGGCTTCACTTGAATTTGACTTAAAAAAAGCTTGTTATATGCTGAAATTAAACAAGCGAATTTGAACAATTTTTTTAAACGTTAACAAAATCAATAGTTTAAACATATTAAGGTTTAGACGTTAACAATGTCAATAGATATTTGAGTTCAATTTTTTATTTTATTTTTTTTAAACAATCACTTTTATTTTAAATTCTATAATTTTTTAAGGAAATTAATGGGTATGCGGGTCGGGTATGGGTATTGTAGTAAAATTCACACTCGATCCTTACCCATGTCGGGTTTTAAAGTTTATCTCCATACCCTACTCACGAACCCATTTAGTCGGGTAATCTCCGTCCATTTATGTCGAATCTCCAACGGGTATCGGGTCCGTGAATATTATTGTTATCCCTAGGTAAATCTTATTCTTCTTGGTTATTTTTTAACCTGAAAAGACTCTGCAAGGCATTCATTCAAAATTTGCTGTCCTCATTATTAGAGTCCCCAGCAGTGAATTTAATACAGTGTTTGGTGGCTTGGGTTATAACCCAAATTATGATCTACACAATTTCTCAAACTACTTTTTAACCATACACATTTTCTCTCTCCAATTTTTAACCACACATCTTACCTAGAAAACACAAAAAACCCATATTATAACCCACACCAAAGCTGCCAAAACAATTGCAAATGCTTTCAACATTTTTAGATGTTATATGATTATATGTACTACTAAATAGCTCATTCCTTTTGGTTTGTTTCTTCTAGAAGTAGGAAGGACTTATGCTAATTACACAGTATAATAACTTTATCATTGATAGAATCCCGTGTTACATTGTCTGTGTCTTCTTTTCTACAAGATTTGTTCCTTAACTCCAAATTGAATGTCTTTGTTTAATTTGACTTGATTTGGATGCGACATGTTTTGATTTAGTGTTTGCAGAATTTTGTGATGTGACATAAGTGATATTTTTGACCATGTGTTTTTAAACATCGAGCGGTGAGAGAAGTGACGTGGGATATTTCAGTAGTAGCATTTCGCGGAAATAAACAGAAGGTTTTTTTTTTTGGAAAATCACATGATTGGAACATCCCATAAAACAAGTGAAATGCAAATTTTGATGGAACATTTTTTAGTTTCATAACAGTATATTTTAAGGAATACTCAGGCCTTATGTGGTTTATAAGGAAAATAGATCTCCAAGTAGATAAATCAATGGACAGAGTGCAGTGGCATAGAGCCGAAGAAAGATTAATTTAGTTGATCCCAAATTTATTGAGAATAAAACTTAGTTTATAACTGTTGATGTTGCTGTTTCAATACTTAGATAGATACTCTAAATAGTTTCTGAAGCAATTTGTGATTCCACATCTTGAAAAATGAAGCCATTGCAATCGAGATTTCATTACTGTGATTTGTGATGCCCTGAAATTAAGAAACATTAACAAGGTAAAGAATGTGTTGTCTGCCTTAAATGGCACTAAACTTGGGTAGTCTTGTTTTTTGGGCTCTCTCCCCAGTAACTCAGTATTCAGATGGTCATGGACCAGTGTTTTACGCTCCTCTAATTGTGTTGAACCACATAGATTAGGTTGCCTCATCAGACACTTTTAAGAATTATAAGTATACACTCAAGCTTACAAGTTTTATTAATTTCCTTGGGTCATAATTAAGAAACATAATATGAGTTTGGAAAACAATATTTACATAGGAACAAAAATAATACAGAAACTTCATTCTAATGGTATGGGGAAACGAGAGAAATGATCTATACTAATATTCTTAAGTTGTCTTTCGCACTAAGTTGAGCAGATGTAAGTCATGTTGTATTTTAGTAAAAAATGTTATCTTAGACCAAATAATCTGAAGCTGTGCGTTGGCTAATTACTTATGAGTAAACCAGTAAGTTTTAAAATGTAAATAATTTTTAGGTTGGTCAAAGTTAGAATAAGTTACTTATCTTGAAAGTAACCACTGACTTGCTATAAAGTAAGTAGAATTTTGGAAACCGAATTTAATAAAAATATATTTAAAATTTTTACTTAACTAATCATATGCTTAGCCAACATGCTCTAGTTGAGGGTCCAAAGGGATTACTTGCTTGTTTCTGTGTTGGGCTTCACCAAGGTTTTGACCTGGTTGGCATATTTCTATTAACACTTTATCTTTGAGTAATGCTTTATTATGACACAGCCATACCTTGTTTTTGGAAACAGCCAACTGAATGTAATACCTACGCAGACCTTGATGCTATATATAAATGCCTCAAGGAGGAGTATGGGATTAAAGACGAACAAATAATTCTGTGTGGTCAGTCTGTTGGTAGTGGCCCCACCGTAGATCTTGCGTCATGGGTACCAAATATGATAGGGGTTGTTTTACATAGCCCAAATTTGTCTGGGTTAAGGGTGTTGTACCCTTTAAAATGGACATCCTGGTTTGATATATACTAGGTAATTTTTCACTTAATTGTCACGGGTCATTTTGTTCCCGATTTTTGCATATTGACACGTATCGTTTCTCCATGGTTTCTTTGTTAATTACAGAATATTGACAAAATTGGGGCCATAAACTGTCCAGTTCTTGTCATTCATGTAAGTTTCTTATTCTTGCTTTGCTTTAGATACTCCCCACATGCTGAATCACAGTTTGCTTCCATCTTAAATGGTCAATTTGGTTAAGAGAAATAGCTTAAAGTCGTAAAACAATCATTTATATTTATTGTGGAATTTATCCCTTAATATGTTCCCTCAAGATGGTGACATATTTGAGCACACCGATCTTGAAAACAAATGCTCATTTGAGCTTTAGACAGATCGAATTGTTCATTTAAAGCTTATTGGACTTTGATACAGACCTTGGGTTCCATCTTAAAATATTAACTTGGTTAAGAGGTGCGGTCTGAGCCAAGCTCTTGTATACAATTTATCCCTTGAAAAAGACATCCATTAACAACTAAGGAAATGGACGGCACGATTTTAAATTAAACAAGCTCACGTACAAGTCTACATAACAGGGAAGTAATTTTTGGTACGTGGTCTCTCATTCAAATGTTAAAGAAAATGTAACAGGGAAGTAATTTTTGGGGTGTGGTCTTTCATAAAAACGTTAAATGAGAAAATGTCTCCAGACAATCATAATATCATATCACTATAATTAACTATATTGGAGCTTTGGTAATCCATAATTATAATACAGAAGCGGCATCAATACCCTTTAATTTTTTAATGCTTTTCTTGGTTAATTTTTAGGCTGAAGAAAATATTAATTCAGGAAGGATTAGAAGAAAATGATTTCAAATTCATAAACTTCACGAGTAGTTCAGGTACTTTATTCTTCTCTTCTACTTGAGATTTTATCAATCTGTTGCGCATAAAATATCTGAAAACATGTTCGTACGTCTGTAATCAAAATGTAACAGTCATTTTTAGATTGTACTTTAATCTTTTATGAGATAAATGAATAATAACTATGATTTTCATATCTGGGGAACGGCAGATGAAGTTGTAAGCAGCTTTGGGAGCTTTGCAAGGTTAAGTACGAACCTTTATGGATAAATGGAGGTGGGCATAGCAATCTTGAACTTTATCCCGAGTTCATTAAACATCTGAAGAAGTTTGTGCTGTCTCTTGGGTCATCAAACCCATCTATGGATGATTCTAAAACAGCATCATTAGAATCTGACAATCTGAGTAAATCGGCCACAAGCAATACCACAGACACATTGCAATTAAATCTAGCAGATTTATCCAGGAACAGTTTGGATAGTCGACTTGACAAGTCCAAGAAGTTGAGCAAGCCTGAAAAGTCTCAAATGAGTACTGACCGTGTTGACAGATTGAGGTGGAAAAAAGGCTTGATCTGGTGATTTATTTAAAGCACATTAATTTACATAATTATCCTAACCTTAAGAATAGTATTCAGCTTTCTGTCTCTGAGTTCCGAGTCTGTATAATGTTGATCGTGCTTCAAGGATAAAACATCTTGATCTAGAGGTGTCAATTCGGGTGGATCCGACCCACCAACATAAAAGTCCGATAACGGTTCGCTTGAAAAAAAGTCTGCCCGCTGCGGATTATGGGCCGGTTTCGGGTCAGTCCGCAAAATTCAAACTACAACCCAGACTTGCCTGCTAGCCCATCCGGGTCGCGGTTTGTTCTGATTTGACCCGTACGAATAAAAATATAGATTTTTTCATATTTATAGCAATTTTTTTGTCAAGTTTCTAAATACAAAATGATTAAAATGATAAATTCATATTTATACCATAAAATATTTATATAGAATTTAAAATTATATTTTATGTTATATGAATTACTTTTAAATTTGCAAATTTAAATAAAACATAAACAAATAACAATTAAACGCTAAATGTTACTATTATCAAATAACATTACGTTTTCTAGCTATTAGGGAGGAAATTTTTTTTTGCTTTAAAAGTTGTATTAGAGTTTATAGGAGAAGTGAGATTTTCAATGTTACCATATTATTAAAAATATACATATATATATATATATAGGGACTAGCGGGTTAATCGCGGCACACGAAGGTTTGACTCGCAAAATACGCGGTTCATAACTTCTTGACCTGTGAACCTCCGCACGGGTCACGGGTCTGCTCGCGGTCCCGATCGATTCGGGTCGATTTTCACGGGTTTGGTTGGCTCGTCCATCTTAACACCTCTATCTTGATCATACGAGCCGAGGGTGAATGAAGGATAACCTGTAGAAAATAAGACCTTCATTTGTTTTTCCCTTAGAAAATTATATGGATTACTTTGATTTAAGCAGCATGTAATTTCAGCTGATTTTACTATATATATGTATATATATATATTAGTCTCATATTTTTCCTTCCACCTTTGCTGTTCCAAAGTTTTGCTCATTTACTGTTATCCCAGAAATTGAACTGTTTTGTTTTTATTGGTTTTTACTTTTCATAAATCAGTTGCCTATAATGAAAGAAGGGTATAAATCTTATAATTATATTTTGCTTAATGTAATTAATTTGCGGTCAATAAAGGCGCTTTAGCTTAAGACTAAACTGATATAGACTGGTCACTGGTTTAACTGGCACTCGTTGTCCTGGGGACATGCTGGTTTTGTAGTCAAACAACAAGCCAAGAGGACTCAAAAGTCGACTATACAGTAAATAGATACATGTATATTTGTGTGCACTGGGTCCATACGAAATTCAGACGAAATCTCTATTTTTATCTTATCTGGACCAAGTCAGGGAAACTTAACAGTGCATTTTGTAATGTATTGACTTTAATAATCATAAAATTGGTGACTGTCAAATTTCAAGATTTAACAATCTTCCATTCACTTCCATTGGTTGCTGAGATTGTAGATGTTAACCAGGCTTACAAGAAAGGTGAAGCCAATAATCTGAAGCTATGTACACAAGCTTCCTTCATATCTTCTCATTATGTATCATCACGACCCCCGTGTTGCTCTACATCCCAGGTTCCTCGAGTCAAAATGGTGGGGAATATGTAGTCTGTGGTGCTCCATTTCAGTGTTATGAAAATGTTGTTCAAAATAAATAAATAAATAAAATAAAAAAAAAAATATATATATATATATATAAAGTTGAAAAAGTGCAAGAACCGGTCTAAAATATAGAGAATCGGTCCAAGAAATGTGAAAACCGGACCAAATTCATCTGGACGGACCTGGAGGTTCGGCCAAAATGAAAACCACGCGATCGCGTGGTTGAACGGTTTTGAATCTGCTTAAATTAATGGACTTCACGCGATCGCGCGAGACTCATACTGAACGATCGCGTGGAGATAAAATTTGACCGTTGGAGAAAATTTTCAGATTTTCTCATGCATCTTTTCAACAACTTTTGGCACTCTTTCATGAAGAGTTGTGTAGATCACGAATTGGGGTGATGGAATTCTATAAATAGGCATAGAATTCATGGTTTTAAACAACTTTTTGATCGTCATACATTCAATTGTGATTATCATCCCAAACTTTGATCTTCTATACTTAGAATCTTCCAAATTTGCTATTCTTGTTCCTATTCTCCAAGTTTATCAATTGTGATATTTGATACTTAGTTTGAAACTTGAAATCCGCTAAAGCAATTTGCTTGGAGACCCTTTAGCATTCTCATTACGAGAGGGCGCAAATTTCGTTTTTAGGATAACATTCTTTGCGATTCAAATCATTTTGTAATTTTTGCTTTCTTTTTGATTCTTTGTTTTCAAGTTTGTGTCAACTTCATTTCAAGCGCATATTTCACTTGAGAACGAAATTTTCTCAACAATCTAAAAGCGAAATTTTGAATGGCAAACGAAGGAGACACAACCATGGCTACAATCAAATTGATGAATCAAGATTTAGTTCGCTTGGATCGCTTTGATGGTACCAACTTCACAAGGTGGCAAGACAAAATCAAGTTTCTACTAACGGCGCTGAAAATCTTCTACATTCTTGATCCTAATTTGGAGGACTTGCCCGAACCTTCCGATAAAGATATCGAACAAGCAAGGATCAATCGAAAGAAGCGAGAAGAAGATGAACCCATTTGCCATTGTCATATATTGAATGCACTTTCGGATCGTCTCTACGACTTGTACACCAACACTAAATCTGCAAAAGAGATTTGGAATGCACTTGAAAATAAGTACAAGGCCGAAGAGGAAGGAACTACAAAATTCCTTATAACAAGGTACTTGATTTTAAATTTTTGAAAAATGTTCCCTGATTACCACAAGTGCATGAATTGCAAGTGATTGTCAATAAACTAAAAGCGGTGAAGATAGAACTTCCGGCATTTCAAATAGGAGCAATTATTGCTAAATTTCCTTCTACTTGGAAAGGATATAGGAAGAAAATTATTCACAACTCCGAAGACTTTTCAATGGAGCAAATTCAAAAACATCTCCGAATTGAGGAAGAGTCGAGAGCAAGAGATGGGATTGAGAATTCCCATGTTGGCACTTCTAAAGCCAATGCCTTGGAGAACAACAAAATGACCAAAGTAAACAAGAGAAAGTTTACTAGCAACAACAACAACAAAAAATTCAAAAAGAAGCCCAAGTGAGAATACTTTGTATGTGGAAAATTCGACCACTTTGCAAAAGATTGCTGACATAAAAAACAAAGCAATTTTGGAGGCAATGTTAATTCCATTGACAAGAATGAAATTATTGCTACTATAACCGAAGTAAATTCTGTCAAAGGAAAAATTTCGGGATGATGGTATGATACTTGCGCCACTGTTCATGTTTGCTATGACAAATCCCTATACAAGACCTATCAAGAGATTGATGATGATCAACAAATTCAAATGGGAAATGAACATTGTTCAAAATTCATAGGCAAAGGGAATGTTGATCTTCAATTCACATCCGGAAAAGTTGTAACCCTTACAAATGTCTTACATGTGCCGGATATGAATATGAACCTTGTTTGTGGTGATTTATTGGGAAAATCGGGCTTAAAATGTATTTTTGAGTCGGAAAAACTTGTATTGTCCCGAAATGGTTTCTTTGTTGGGAAAGGCTATTCCACTAATGGAATGGTCAAATTGTGTACTATTGACAATGCAATCAATAAAATAAATTCTTCTTACTTTGTGTGTGTTTTTAAATTTATGGTATGATAGATTAGGACATGTTGGATATTTAACTTTTCATAGAATGATTAGAAATGTCATGCTATCTTGTGATTTTACAAAGAATGAAAAATGTGAAATTTGTACTAAGTCAAAAATGATTAAAAAAACCTTTTCAAAGTGTAGAAAGATCATCCAATATTCTTGACTTAGTTCATACCGACGTTTGTGAACTTAATGGCGTGTTAACTAGGGGTGGTAATAAATACTTTATCACTTTCATTGATCATTATTCTAGATTTTATTATGTTTATCTAATGAAACATAAAAGTGAGGCTTTCCGTATGTTTAAAGCATATAAAAGTGAAGTAGAAAATCAAAAAGATAAAAGGATTAAAATTCTTAGAAGTGATAGAGGTGGTGAATACTTTTCTAAAGATTTTGATATCTTTTGTAAAGAACATGGTATTTTACACCAATGTAGTGCACCTAGAACACCGGAACAAAATTGCTTAGCGAAAAGGAAAAATAGAACCTTAGTTGAGATGATAAATGCTATGCTAACAATGTCTAAATTGCCTAATAACTTATGTGGAGAGGCATTACTTACCGCATGTCATATACATAATAGAATTCCTTCTAAGAAACTTAAAGTTTCACCTTATGAATTGTGGAAAGGTCGGATGCCTAACATTGGATATTTTAAAGTGTGGGGGTGTTTGACTTATTATAAAAACACCAATCCTAGTAAGACAAATCTAGGACCAAGAGGAATCAAGAGTGCTTTGTTGGATATGCTATAAATAGTAAAGCATATAGGCTAATTGATCTAATATCCAATGTGATTATAGAATCACGAGATGTGGAATTTTTTGAGAATTCATTAAGCATTGATAATATTCCTCAAAATTCAATAAAAATTCAAAATGAATTTTCGGCTTCTAAATCACTAGAAACATATTCCCAAGATGTAATTGAGACAAGTGAACCTCGAAGAAGCAAAAGATCTCATAGAGAGAAGGTATTGGGACACGATGAGATTGATTCTCAAAGAATTTATCTATACTTGGTTGAAGTAAGTAAAGAAGATATAGTAAGAACAATTCCATATGTTCTTCAAATTGATAGTGATCCTAAAACCTATAAAGAAGCAATGACTTCTAGAGATAGAACATTTTGGAAGGATGCTATCAATGATGAAATGGATTCTATAATATCCAACAATACTTGGAAGATTGTTGATTTACCGGCTGGATCAAAAGTCATTGGTTGCAAGTGGGTATTTCGAAGGAATTACAATACCGATGGTTCGATCCAAACCTATAAAGCAAGATTAGTTGCTAAAGGTTTTCGACAAAAGGAAGGAATATATTATTTTGACACTTATGCACCCGTGGCTAGGATCACTACTATTAGAATTATATTTGCATTATCTTCTCTATATGACTTACATGTGTATCAAATGGACGTGAAGACTGCATTTTTAAATGGAGAATTAGATGAAGAAGTTTATATGGAACAACTGGAAGGTTTTGTTCTTCCGGGTAATGAAAATAAAATTTGTAAACTTGTTAAATCACTATATGGTTTAAAACAAGCTCCTAAAAAATGGCATGAGAAATTTGATAATGCAATTATGTCTTTTGGTTTTTCACACAATGTGGTAGATAAATGTTTATATATTAAAAGTTGTGATAAACATGTAATATTTGTGTGTTTATATGTGGATGACATGTTGATTATAAGTAATCACATGGATGGAATAAAAGAAACGAAAAGGTTTCTATCATCAACATTCAAAATGAAAGATCTTGGTCAAGTAGATATCATATTGGGTATAAAAGTGATCAAGAATGAGTTGGGGTATGCATTAACCCAATCACATTATATTGAGAATGTGATTGAAAAGTTCAAACATTTGAACATTAAAGAGGCAAATACTCCATTTGATTCAAGTATTAAACTTGTAAAGAATGTTGAAAGGGCTATTGGACAACTTGAATATGCAAGTGCAATTGGGAGTCTAATGTATGCAGTTCAATGCACAAGATCGGATATTGCATTTGCGGTGAGTAAACTTAGTAGGTTTACTAGCAATCCAAGTGTTCAGCATTGGAAAGCGATTGGAAGAGTTCTTGGTTATCTAAAGAGAACTAAAAACCTTGGACTTCAATATTTCAAGTTTCTAGCAATACTAGAAGGATATACCGATGCGAGTTGGATATCAAATGCTGGAGAAAATAAATCAACCTCAGGATGGTTGTTTACACTTGGAGGTGGTGCTGTTTCTTGGAGATCAAAGAAACAAACAATAATCACACATTCCAACATGGAATCCAAGTTTGTTGCACTAGCCGAAATTGGAAAGGAAGCAGAGTGGCTTAAAGATCTTCTTTATGAAGTTCCACTAGATACGATGATGCGAAACCCTTTGGTGACTAAACCAAAAATTTCCAAAACAATTTATGTATCAACCCAAGAAAGCTAAAAAATGGTAATAAATGAAGAATCTTGACCCAAGTTTAACCCAACCAAATTTCTAAGGAAAGTTAACCTTAGCCCAATGGAAAGATTAAGACAAATATCAAGATTGTGTGGAATGAACAACAACAAATACACAAGATAAACTCTCAATATATAAGTTGAAGCAAATTCCAAGAACAGTTACAAGGTGAAGAAAGGATTTACCTCTCTAAAAGCTCTCAATGGAGTTTCTTCAATGCCAAAAAACTAACTAGGGTTTTTGAAATGAACAATGTATATACAAAAAAAAAATTGAAAACAAAAGTTTGAGAAATTGCACAAAAAACCCTGCATTTACATTCGGGAAACTTTCGGTCGACCAAACCGGTCGACCGAAACTATTTCGGTTTAACACTTGGACGACCGAAATGGCATTTTCGATCGTACGAAGATCAGTCGAACCCGCCTGAAGCTACGTCTCAAATTCCTGCAGAGTTTCGGTCGATTGGAGTGACTTTCGGTCGACTGAAATGTCTTGAGCTTCCAAAATTAGGCAATTAACCTCAATCTTGATCTCTCCCATGTGGACTTGATTTCGGAACTTGAAAATGAGTCCCGACATCGACTCTTGGACCTCTTTAGCTTTGGATCTTGTCATAGGCCCCACCGGTATTCTTATCGAGGGTTGCCTTGTTTGTCTTTGACTCGATTGACTCCCTGAATTCTCATCATCCCCTCCCTCTTGAAAATGATTCGACCTCGAATCTTCACCTGCATCAAAAGGGGATAAGTTAGAGACATTAAAAGAAGCCGATACATTGTACTCACCAGGGAGGTCAAGCTTGTAGGCATTGTCATTGATCTTCTCGAGAATTTGAAAGGGGCCATCACTACGTGATTGTAATTTTGATTTTCTTTGATTCGGGAACCGTTCCTTCCTCAAATGCAACCATACCCAATCACCGACCTCGAATGTCAATTGCTTTCTACCTTTGTTGGCACTGGAGGCATATTGTTCATTCTTCTTCTCGATTTGGAGTTTGACCTTCTCGTGGAGAGATTTGACCAACTCTGCTTTCCTCTTCCCATCTAGACTACCTCTTTCATCAATACGTAACGGAATCAAATCCAAAGGAGTTAAAGGGTTAAAACCATAAACAATCTCGAATGGAGAAAAGGAAGTAGTAGAATGAACACTTCGATTATATGCAAATTCAATAAAAGGTAAACACTCTTCCCAATTCTTTAGGTTGCCCTTAAGGATAGTGCGAAGAAGTTGTGTTAAAGTTCTATTAACCACCTCAGTTTGGCTGTCAGTTTGGGGATGACAAGTTGTTGAAAACAAAAGTTTAGTTCCCAATTTTCCCCACAAGACCTTCCAAAAATGGCTAAGGAATTTAACGTCCCTATCCGACACAAAGCTCCTAAGAACCCCATGGAGTCGCACTATTTCCCTAAAGAATAGGTCGGCTATATGAATGTCATCATCAGTTTTATGGCAAGCAAGAAAATGTGCCATTTTACTAAACCTATCTACAATCACGAAGATGGAATCACTACCCTTTTTTGACCTAGGCAATCCCAAAATAAAGTCAATAGAAATTTCCGTCCAAGGTTCACTAGGGACAGGTAGGGGTGTATATAATCCATGTGGTTCTACCTTGGACTTGGCCTTTCTACAAGTTATGCACCTAGAACAAATTCTCCCGACGTCCCTCCTCATTTTAGGCCAAAAGAAATGTTCTTGCAATATTTTCCAGGTCCTCCTCACCCAAAAGTGACCCATTAATCCCCCTCCATGGGCCTCCCTTACCATAAACTCCCTCAATGAGCAATTTGACACACAAAGTTTATCTTCACGAAACAAAAACCCCTCATGCCTATAATATTTATCAAATGCAACCCTCTCACATGATACAAATATACTAGCAAAATTCGCATCATGCGCATACAAGTCCTTAATGCTCTCAAAACCCAACAATTTAGCACTCAAGGTAGTAATAAGAGCATACCTTTGAGAAAGGGCGTCGGCTACCACATTCTCCTTACCTTGTTTATATTTGATGACATAGGAAAAAGTTTCCACGTACTCCACCCATTTGGCATGCCTCTTGCTCAATTTCCCTTGCCCCTTCAAGTGCTTCAATGACTCATGGTCGGTATGGATGACGAACTCTCTAGGCCACAAGTAGTGGTGCCATGTCTCTAACGATCTCACCAACACATAGAGCTCCTTGTCATAGGTGGGGTAGTTCAGGGCGGCTTCACTGAGCTTCTCGCTAAAGTAGGCAATCGGCCTTTTCTCCTGCATCAAAACTGCTCCAATACTTGTGCCTGAAGCATAACATTCAATCTCAAAAGTTTTATCAAAATTAGGCAAGGATAAAACCCGGGTGGTGCACAATTTGTTCTTTATTTCATTAAAGGCCTTTTATTGAGCCTCCCCCATTTAAATCCAACATGCTTTTTGACTACCTCGGTAAGTGGTGAAGCTAGTGTGCTAAAATCCTTGACAAAATGACGGTAAAAACTAGCTAACCCGTGGAAGCTTCTTACCTCGGTGACACTTGTGGGAGTAGGCCATTCCTTAATGGCTTTGATCTTCTCCTCATCGACCTCTATCCCCTTAGTACTAACTACAAATCCAAGAAAGACCACACTCTCCATGCAAAAATTACACTTGTTGAGGTTAGTATACAATTTTTCTTCTTTTAAAACCAAAAGTACACTCCTCAAGTGCTCAATATGCTCATTCAAATTCTTGCTATAAATGAAAATATCATCGAAGTAAACTACCACAAATTTACCAATAAATGCACCCAAAACATGGTTCATTAATCTCATAAAAGTGCTTGGTGCATTAGTGAGACTGAAGGGCATAACCAACCACTCATATAAACCATATTTAGTTTTAAAAGCGATTTTCCATTCATCTCCTTCTCTCATCCTAATTTGGTGGTATCCACTTCTCAAGTCAATTTTGCTAAA
Organism: Ligustrum vulgare; assembly: GCA_963555705.1. Taxonomy (NCBI): domain Eukaryota; kingdom Viridiplantae; phylum Streptophyta; class Magnoliopsida; order Lamiales; family Oleaceae; genus Ligustrum; species Ligustrum vulgare. Next base: position 52,924,055 of record OY743173.1, on the reverse strand, counting down.
AATACAAGAACCATACAATTCATCTAGCATATCATCTAACCTAGGAATGGGGTGTCGATACTTTACCGTTATGTTGTTAATGGCTCGGAAATCGACGCACATTCTAAAGGTTCCATCCTTCTTGGGCACTAGTAGCACGGGAACGGTACAAGGACTCATGCTCTCACGAACATATCCTTTGCTCATCAACTCCTCAACTTGTTTTTGGAGTTCCTTGGTCTCCTCCGGATTGCTTCGGTACACCGGTCTACTTGCAATGACAGCTCCGGAGATGAAATCAATTTGATGCTCGATGCCCCTAATGGGTGGAAGTCCACTAGGCATCTCCTCCGGGAAGACATCTTCGAACTCCTGCAACAAAGAAGTAGCTAAAGTGGGGAGGAAAGTGTGAGGGTCATCAAGTGTAAGGAGGGACTCCTTATACACCATCAAAAGAATGTAATGATTTTATTTTAAAGCTCACTCCACATCCCCTTTACTCACATAGAAATTCATTCTTTTCTCGACATCTTTTACTCTCTTTCTTTTTTCTTGTACCCTCTCATTTTTTTTTCTCACTACTTTTCTCCCCTCTTTTTTTTTTTTCACTTTCTTTTTGGCCTCCGCTCAACTCCATATTTTTTTTTTCTTCTTTCTTTTTCCTCCTCCTTCTCCTCCCTCTTGAGTTTCAATTGGTCCTTATAAACTTCTTCCGAATTCAAAGGTAGGAGTGTTACGGGTTTCCCATTCATTTGGAAGCTATACCTATTTTTCCTACCATCATGCAATACTCTCCTATCATATTGCCATGACCTTCCCAATAATATATGTGTAGCTTGCATGGGAACAACATCACAAAGTACTTGATCTTCATATGTCCCAATGTTGAAAGTAAGTAGTACTTGCTTGCTTACCTTCAACTCACCATAATCACTCAACCATTGTAACTTATAGGGACTAGGATGTGGCATTAAAGGTAATCCCAACCTCTCCACCATACTAGTGCTAGCTACATTGGTGCAACTTCCTCCATCAATGATGAGACTACAAGCTTTGTCCCTCACAAGATACCTAGTGTGGAAAATATTCTCCCTTTGCTTAGCTGCCTCATCCACCTTGGTTTGGGTGTTGAAAGATCTAATGGTGACTAAAGACTTGGTTGGGCTAACAACTCCCTCCACCTCTTATTCCTCGCCATCACTATCTCCCCCACATGGCACTCTCTCTTCGTCATCTTCATTTTCTGAGTACCACTCCCCATTTTTAATAATCATCACCCTATTGTTAGGGCACTCTCGAGAATAATTCCCCCGTCATCTACATTTGAAGCTTTCAATATCTCGACTCCTAGAAGCGGTAGGAACAACCTTTGGTTTATCTTTGACGAAACCCACTTCCTTACCCTTGGAGGTTTCAACATTGTCCTTAAGTGGTGTTTTATCAACCCTTTCACTTCCCCACTTAGACTTTCAATTGGAACTAGGACCCCCCAAAAATTTATCTTGCCCTTTTCTTTTAAATTGCTCCTTCTTCTTCAATTGAGCCTCCACTTTAATGGCCATGTGTACCAACTCCTCCATCTCCACATAATGGTGTAATTCCACCACATTGGCTATCTCCCTATTCAATTCACTCATAAATCGAGCCATAATGGCTTCTCTATCCTCCTCTATATTAGCCCTTATCAAGGCCTTCTCCAACTCCTTATAATAATCTTCAACTCCTTTAGTTCCTTGAGTAAGAGTTTGTAACCTTTGATAGAGCCCCCTATAGTAGTGACTTGGTACAAATCTTTTCCTAATAAGACTCTTCAATTCATCACAAGTATCCACACTACCCTCTAGATTCTTTCTCCTAGTGAGCAACAAATTATCCCACCAACCTAAGGCATAGTCGGTAAACTCCACTACCGTTAACTTAACCTTTTTTATCCTCGGAGTACCTATGACATTCAAAAATCAATTCTATTTTCCTTTCCCATTCTAAGTAGGCATCCGGGTCACTCTTCCCATGGAAAGAAGGAATTTTCATCTTTATACTTCCAAGATTACCATCCACTCCATTCCTACCCCTAGGGTTCCTCCCATGACCTCGACCAAATCCCCTCACATTCCTACCTCCTCTATTCCTACCCATGTTCCAATTTTGGTCACTACCCCCTTCACTCTCCAATTCGTCATCATCAACATCATCCTCATCCTCATACTCGTCTCTAGGTCTTCTCCTATCACCCCTCCTAACATTATCATCCCTTGGAGGTGGAACTTCCCTCCCAGTCTCCAACCTCGCTAATCTACCCTCCAATCTTCCCCCCATATCCGTCATAGTAACCGTGAGAGCTTGTGTCATATCCCTCAACTCTTGAGTTTGTGCATTAGAACCTTGTCTACTTGAAGTATGTGTATTAGCCATGAAGTGTAAGTGTGCAAGTGTCCTCACAAAATATTTTTGCTCGTGTTTCACTCAATTAGGCTTTTTCCATCTAATGAGCTCACAACTCTTGCCTTTTACCACTCCTTACTTTCTTGCCTAAACTTTCCAAGGACCGTAATTCAACTAAATAGAGAATTCAATTCTTGTGTAGCACAAATTCCACAAACAATAAAGGAAGCAAAGGAAAGATTGACACAATAGCAAGTAGAATTTAGTTGCTTGCTACTATACAAGGAAGTAAGGATTTGAACTTGATCAACAAGATTTTCAAGTGTATAGTCACAATAACTTGATGTAAGACACAAGGAATTCAATTAGGAATGTGTTTGGTAATTGAAAGGTAGGATTCAATATGGAAACACTCTTTGAAACATTTTGTCAAACACTTAGGATGCAAACTTGAATAGTTTAAGATTTTCAAGTGTTTGTTCAAAAGTAACCCCAACAAACTTTTAAATTGATAATAACAACAATGCCCAATATGTAGGAATCATGAAATATTCATGGGCATATAAATTTCCCCCAATTTTTTTTTTGGCTCAATTTTCGGATTTTTTTTTTTTTTTTGAATATCAAGAACAACAACAAGAAATGTAAAGATAGGACTACAAGTTTTAGAGCCAAGCTCTGATACCAAATGATGCGAACCCCTTTGGTGACTAAACCAAAAATTTCCACAACAATTTATGTATCAACCCAAGAAAGCTAAAAATGGTAATAAATGAAGAATTTTGACCCAAGTTTAACCCAACCAAAATTCTAAGGAAAGTTAACCCTAGTCCAATGGAAAGATTAAGACAAATACCAAGATTGTGTGGAATGAACAACAACAAATACACAAGATAAACTCTCAATATATAAGTTGAAGAAAATTTCAAGAATAATTACAAGGTGAAGAAAGGATTTACCTCTCTAAAAGCTCTCAATGGAGTGTCTTCAATGCCGAAAAACTAACTAGGGTTTTTGGAATGAATAATGTATATACAAAAAAAATTGAAAACAAAAGTTTGAGAAATTGCACAAAAAATCTCGCATTTACATTCGGGAAACTTTCGGTCGACCGAAACTATTTTGGTCGAACACCTGGTTGACTGAAATGACATTTTCGGTCGTACGAAGATCAGTCGAACCCGCCTGAAGGTATGTCTCAAATTCCTGCAGAGTTTCGGTAGACCGGAGTGTCCTGAGCTTCCAAAATTAGGCAATTGACCTCAATCTTGCTCTCTCCCATGTGGACTTGATTTCAGAGCTTGAAAATGAGTCCCGCCATCGACTCTTGGACCTCTTTAGCCTTGGATCTTGTCATAGACCCCACCGGTATTCTTATCGAGGGTTGACTTGTTTAACTTTGACTCGATTGATTCCCTAGATTCTCATCATACGAAGAATGAGTCTTCAATATCTATACCATGCGATAGCCAAGCTACTCTAGCAAGGGCTTATAATGAAGTTTACAATGGAAAGTCAAGACATATGAGTCTTAGACATGATTACATAAGGAAATTGATAAATGATGGAATAATATCACTTACCTATGTGAGGTCAAGTGACAATTTGGCTGATCCATTCACAAAACCACTTACCAAAGAGTTGGTAAGACAAACATCGAGTAGGATGGGGCTAAAACTCCTATTATAAATTCACCAATGACGGCAACCCTACCTGTCATTACGAAATGAGTAATTCACGGGTTCAAAGTATAACTACAAGTCATTTGATAAGTGAATTGTTGCAGCACTTAGAAAATAAATTAAAGACCCTATCCTAAGGATGTAAGTGCTGGGGTAACTGTTTGGAGGGTTGAATAAATCTTAAAGAAATTCAGTACTTAGTACAAGTGTCTTTAAAAGTTATCAAGACACTGTAAGAATTTCTTCAATATGAACTTAGAAGTGGTGCCGTTTCAAGGAAAGTTTTGGAGTTACTTTCTGAAAAGTTCATGAACTCGAATGGGCGCAAGGCCATAAACGCGCCAAAGTAAATTGTGTGGAACGCATCGAGCAAGAATGTTCACATGTGCGATATCACCGGTAATGTCATAAGGGATAACTGGTTCAAAGCCAAGGCTACCTGGGATCTCGATATTGCTTTGTAATGTTAGCACTAATATAAGGTTAAAATCGAAAGATACCTTATTTTATGCGTGACATCGTTTATAATTCTAAGTTGAGTTTATATATTTGAACAAGTGGGGGATTGTTATGAAAATGTTGTTCAAATATATATATAAAGTTGAAAAATTGCAAGAATCGGTCTAAAATATAGAGAACCGGTCCAAGAAATGTGAAAACCGGACCAAATTCAACTGGACGGACCAATTGGTCCGGACCGGACCTGGAGGTCCGGCCAAAATGAAAACCACGCGATCGCGTGGTTGGTGGTCCCGCGATCGCGTAGTTGAACGGTTTTGAATCTGCTTAAATTAATGGGCTTCACGCGATCGCGTGGAGATAAAATTTGACCGTTGGAGAAAATTTTCCTATTTTCTCATGCACATTTTCAACAACTTTTGGCACTTTTTCATGAAGAGTTGTGTAGATCACGAATTGGGGTGATGGAATTCTATAAATAGGCATAGAATTCATGATTTTAAACAACTTTTTAATCATCATACATTCAATTGTGATTATCATCCCAAATTTTGATCTTCTATACAAATTTGTTATTCTTGTTCATATTCTCCAAGTTTATCAATTGTGCTATTTGATACTTGATTTGAGACTTGAAATCCGTTAAAGCAATTTGCTTGGAGGCTCTTTAGCATTCTCATTAAGAGATGACGCAAATTTCACTTTTAGGATAGCATTCTTTGCGATTCAAGTCATTTTGTAATTTTTGCTTTCTTCTTGATTCTTTGTTTTCAAGTTTATGTCAACTTCATTTCAAGCGGATATTTCACTTGAGAACGAAATTTTCTCAACATTCAGTGTGCCGGAATCCGGGAAATAAGTTATCCATTCTTTGGTGGGGATAGGCCGGAGTATTGTGGATATCCAGGTTTTGAGCTCAATAATTGCCAAGGCGATGTCCCGATACTTACTATTTCATCAATACCATAACGTGTCCTGGGAATTGATGACGCCACACAGACTATTAAGGTTGCAAGAGAGGATTTATGGAACAAAATTTTTCCCAGATTTCTTTATAACACAACCTTGGAACAAAACATCTTTAAGTTTTCTCCCAATGATCCAAACATTACTCTATACTACGGTTGTTCCACAATTACTGGTCAGCGTTTTTCACCAGGGTACCCATCGATGTTCAATTGCAATGTGAACCAAACCATTAACAGCGCAAGTTTCTTTACAACAGGAGGAGGTTTGCCATCTATCCTTGGAATTGAAACTGGTATCGTATGTGACTCTAATATCTCCGTTCCAGTCAATCAAACTGCGGCAGAGTTCTTGGCAGCTTCTTCAGCTTCAACTCGTCTTCTTCAGGATGCTCTTGCTAGTGGCTTCTCATTGCAGTGGTCTGCGAGTAATACCGCCTGTGAAAATTGCATCCGGTCAGGTTGTCTAAGCGGAACTGCTCGGGATTCTGTATCATTTGCTTGTTATTGTGCAAATGGAACTTGCAACTCTACTGAAACTGAAAACAGTACGTGAAACTTAATAATTTTGCTTGTTTAGGAACAAAATTATCTGAAAACGCAGGATCCGATCCTGACTTTTCCAATTCTCTTATTTCCCAACAAAATCTGGAATTCCACAAAAGTTTTAGTTGGTAATTTGTATTATGTGGCATCCCACGAAAATAGCCAAAATTTTTATCAATTCATCAAAATAACCTTAAACACTATAAACTACCTCAAATACCCTTAAATATCATATTTCAATCAAGCCTCTTAGAATTTAGAAAAGTTACAACTAAGTCCTTAAAACTTTACATTTATATACTTTTAATTAATTTGTTTATATGATTTTATTTGATTTTTGTTCGCTCATAGTAGCACCCCCTCACTTGGTATCAGAGCCATATGGCAGATTTAAAAGATAAATATTATATAACACAAATTAAAAATAAATATATAATATATACATCAAGATTTATAATTATGCATACATTAATACTACCCGATAATTATAAAATAGAAATCTTAAGAACTTTAAAAGACTTAGACAAAGATATAAGAAAATACATTTATGATCTAATAAATTTCGATATAATAAAAGAAGATTTTATCATAAACGAAATATTAGATTTAATCCACAAAGATATACTAGAAGAATTTTACAAAGATTATAGAAATGGATTATCATAGAGGAGAACCCTTATTAATCAAATATCTAGATATGAAAATAAATGAAAAATTAGATTCAATAATAGAACAAAGAGGAAATCTATTAGACCAAATGATAGAAGAAAGAAATATAAAAAGAAAAGGATTTCTAAGACTAAAATCATTAGAAAGTAAAAGAAAATACTTTAATACAATTCTAAAACAATTACCTAATATACTTATGATCATAAATAACAAAGAAAAAATCAATATGAAAAAATATGATATAACTGGAGAAACAAAATATTACATAAAAAGTTATAAAACACAACAAAGAAAAACAATGTTAAGATCAATTGAAAAATTTTGTGAATATAATATAATGATATGTAAAGAAGTAAAATATGATACAAAATTAAGATTAGAAGTTGAGCATATCAAAGGAAAAATTTAATGACAGAATTTCCAGAAATAAAATTTGAAAAACAAATAATAGAAAATATTAAACTACCAGTAGGATTTTACCAAATAAAAGGAGTCAATACAACTATGTTTCAACCATTAAGCTCATGGGGAGAATCCGATGGATTTCTTAATATACAATTAAATTGGATAAGTGCATTTTTATGGCAAACATATAAAAACACAAATTTACAGGATAAACTAGCCATTGAAAAATTACAACAATTAAATATACAGGATATGAATATCAAAGAAAAATTACAAAACATTCAAAATAAACTAACAATACAATTCAAAGAATTAAAAGAAATGATAGGAGAAGTTAAAAATATAGATGAAGAAATCTTAAAAGAATTCCAAAGAAAGTCAGGAGAATTAATTAATCAAGACAAGATTGGAATAATTATAGAAAAATAGATAAATTAAATGAGAAAATAAGAAAGAATGAAAACGAAAAAAATCATATCAATAGAAGAAAGAATCAAAAAGATAGAAATAAAAATAGATGATATGTATGACAGACTATTTAAGGTACAAAAACCAAGAGTATAAAATGTCAATAAACGAATATATTGAAGATCTAAAAATATTAATAAAATCATTAATAAGTGATGTTCAAAAAGTAAAAAATGAATTAAAAGAAGTAAGAAATGATATAAATATACTAAAACTAGATATTAGAGAATTCAAAGAAAATAATAAAACCAAAGATAAGAAAATAGACAAAAAACTCATAGAAAAAGAAATACTTAGAATAGGAAAGAAGCATTTCGAACAAGAAAAAATTATAATAGAAGCAGGAAGTATGGATGATGAATTTAGAAGAAACATATTACCAAAAATATTAGAGGAAGAATTAGAATTACAAAAATCTATAGAAAAAACTTTAGGAAAATTAAAAGCTGAAGAAGAACAATAATGAATGAAGAGTTAGATTTGCTTATAGAAAATTTTGACCAGTTAAGCATAGAAAATCTTAATGAATACTGGAGGAGCACCTAACCCTGCTCCAATAGGAACTTCCAAACAAGAATTACCAGATCCAGATGAAAGTTATGCACCCTTATATAGTAAACTACACTCAGAGATAGACAACAACCTAGAGGGAATAAATATAAAGATAGATTTGAATCAAATAATAATTATGATAAACCTATTAATCATGGAGGAACAAAATTAGATCTAGATTGTAAAATAGATACTAAAAAACCTTATTAACTTGGGCAGATTCAATTATACTATTTTTTTTTTATATAATAAAGATGATACATGGGAAAATACTGATAGAATGATAAATTTTTTAGTAGCATCTTTTGAAGGACATGTTAGAAACTGGTGGAAAGGAATAAGTAGTGATAGAAAAGCATTAATAAGAAGAAATGTACAGACAGAACTAATAAATCAGATAGAAAGGGAATAGAAAAGTTAGTAGATTATATTGCGGATGAATTTTTAGGAGAAAATTGGATAAGTAATTTTGAAGCAAAATCAATAAGAGACAAAGATAATGCAAGAGTAAGATTAATAAATTTAACAATATGTGATATGTGTAAAATCAAAGAATATACTTATGAGTTTAAAGAATACTATTATGTCCAATTCTATAGTAATGAGAATCAAGAAGTATATAGAGATATGTATTATAATAAATTACCAGGATCATGGAGAATATACTTTAAAATAGAATTTGAAAAATTTATTAGATATAACCCTGGAACACCTAGAACATTAGGATCAAGGATAAAATTCTTATTTGAAAGATTAGCATATATATGTCAACAAAGACAATTATTAAAGAAATCAGGAAAATTAACCAGAATATGTTGTGAAGATATGGAAAAACCTACCCAATGGGGATGTAACCCTGAAAGAAGAAAATATAATAATAAAAGAAAATATAAAAATAGAAAGTTAAAAAATTCAGAAACTTCAGGAAAAAATATATAAAACCTAAAAGAAAATATTACAAAAGAAGATATAACCCAAATAAAAAACAGAAAAATAAAACTTATAAGAAAGACAAAAAGCCAATGTGAATGTTGGAATTGTGGAGAAATGTGACATATAAGCCCTGATTGTAATAAAAAGAAAGTTAAGATATTACAAAAAGAATATCTAGAAATAGAAAGTGAACTAAGTGAAATATCAGATATAGAAGAATACTATGATCAAGAAGTCTATATAAGTGAAATAGATTCAGAAAGTAATGAATCAGAATCACAATAAAGAAATAGAAACAAATAAGAACATAGATAAACAAGAATATGAATGAATAGAAGGTTATGTATTAAATGTAACTTTTGATAGTAATAAGTTCAATAAGATACAAAAATTATCTTTAGATTTGAAAATAGGAAAATGAGAAATATTAGATAGAATATGGAAAAGAGAAAAAGTAGCAATAAATGAATACCATAAAATTGAAAGGACAATAGATGTTAGAACTACCCAAAGAACACACAAATTAAACCTTTTAACAAAAAATACGGTTACAGAATTATTAACAAAGATTAATAGAAAATAAAGTGAAAAAATCCAATATGTTTATTTAGCAGGTATCCAAATAATGTTTAAATCCTTGTTTAGAGAAGGACTAGATTCACCTTTAACTGTAAGCTTACATGATGGAAGAATAATAAATTTATAAGACAGTCATTTAGGAACAGTGGAAGGAAATCTAGCATATTAGAAACTAATATTTACATGTTATCCAAATTATTGTATATCGTTAAAAGATAGGAATTTTAATGAAGTTTTAGGACTACATTTCAAATTACAAAAATATGACATAATGGAACCAGGAGATAAAATTAGGACTATAGAATACCGAGCATTATACACATTTACTAATTCTAATTATGGAAACATTTATTCTAAAAAACCATATATTGAAATTTATAAAGAATGTAAAGATTTTGGTAAAGCTGTAGAACCAGATAAACAAATAAGCTTAGTTCCAAGAAACTATGAACTTACTATAACAAAAAATAAATCAGAAATCATAGAGTTACGAGAAGAAGAATATCTTAATAATAACATAACATTTGAAGATGTCAGATTAATTAGGAGATCAGTAAGTTTACCTAATGAAAAACAATTAGGAGAAACTAGTAATACAAAAAAAATAAAACTTAATAGAAATGCTGAAAATATGAAAAATAGAAGGTGAATATTTCAATGGAATAGAAAATATAAAAGGATCAAATATATTAATTGACACAAGAGCTAATGAATGTCATATAGCTTCAAATAGAAATAAATGACTAATATCTCATAAAATTGATCCATATAGATATATAAATTTTGATGGACAAGTACATATAACTGAACTTGAAGTAAAAGTACCAATAAAAATAGGAGGAATAAATCTTCTAGTACAATGTCATGTAGATAGCAGTATGATAAATCCTTATGTATTATTAGGAATGAGCTTTCTGCATGGACTAGAAGATTATAGTATAAAACATGAAGGATTATATATAACTCACAATGGTATAAAACGTGAAGGATTATATATAACTATGCAGAATAGCTGAATAAATAAATAACCAAATAAGTTTTCCATTAACCGTTTATATACAAGTTACAATTGTTGAAACAAATATAAAAACATGTGCATTAATTGACAGGGGAAGTGATATAACAATATTCAAAAGTTTCTTAATAAAATCATGGAATACTAATGGAAAGATAAAAATTACAGGAGTAACAGGAAAAAGTACTCATATAATTAATAGTGCTGATAAAATTGATATAATACTTGGGAGTAAATAAATAGTTGTAAATAAAATATATAATTATAACAAATTAGAATGTGATATATTACTAGGAAATGAATTTATACAACAATTTCAATATTATAAACAAAATAATTACATGATAATGTTACAAACACCTTGTGTACATTTACTAAAAATACCAAGAGAATTTAGACCTTACAGAGTTCAGCCAACACAGCGTGGTGATAAATGATAGAAAAAACCAATTACACAAAATGAAATAAAAAATAAAAGAATAATGTATAAAAAAGTCTTAAAAACGAACATACAAACAAACATGAAAAAAATCATTGATCAACTAGAAAAAATTTGTGGAGAGAATCCATTATTATTTTAGAAACCACATCATCCAAAAGCTAAAATACAATTAATAGAAAATGTTATTATAAGAGTTAGACCAATGATGTATACCATACAAGATACACAAGAATTTAAAACTCAGATAAAAGAATTACTTAACAAAAAATTAATCAGACCTAGTAATCGACCCCATAGTAGTCCAGCTTTTATGGTCATGAAACATTCTGAACAAAAAAGAGGAAAAACTAGAATGGTGATAAATTATAAAGAATTAAACAAATATACTAAATTTGATGGATACTTTTTACCAAATAAAGAGGTACTAATAAATCTTGCAAAAGGAAAGCAATATTATTCTAAATTTGATTGCAAATCAGGATTTTGGCAAGTAAAAATGGAAGAAGATAGTATTCAATATACATCATTTAGTACACCCCAAGGTAAGTATGAATGGATGGTTATTCCATTTGGTTTAAAAAATGCACCACAAATATATCAAAGAAGAATGGATAACATATTTAGAAAATTTAATGAATTCTTAATTGTCTATGTCGATGATATATTAATATGTTCTAATAACAGAGAAGAACATAGCAACCATTTAATTAAATTTATAAATGAATGCAAAAAAGAAGGAATTGTTCTTTCAAAAAATAAAGTTATAATAGAAAAATAAGAAATTAATTTTTTTGGATTATCAATAGATAAAAGGGGGATAAAATTACAAACTCATATATCTAAAAAGATAGAAAGTTTTCCAGACAAATTAGAATCAAAAGAACAAATACAAAATTTTTTAGGATGTTTAAATTATGCAAAAGGATTTATTGAAAATCTATCAAAAAAGAGACATAAAATTCAAATTTTACTCAGAAAAACAAATACCAAAGGATAGAGTGACGAACACACAGAAATTGTCAAATCACTAAAAGAAGAATATAAAAATGTACCAAAATTAAGATTACCAGATGAAAAAGATAATCTGATAGTTAATACTGATGCCTCGGATGAGTATTGGGCAGCAATATTAAAAACAGATCTTAATGAAATTTGTAGATACTCAAGTGGAACGTTTAATCAAGCAGAAATAAATTATACTACTCATGAGAAAGAACTGTTAGCAATCATCAGAGGAATAAAGAAGTTTTCATTGTTTTTATTATCTAAGAAATTTATTGTTGAAACTGATAATTCTCAAGTTGCAGGTTTAGTAAAAAATAAATTACCTCTAGAACCTCAATATAGAAGGCTTCATAGATGGCAAGCCTATTTGACATTTTATAATTTTGATATAGTTCATATTAAAGGTGTTAATAATTACCTTGCGGACTTTTTAAGCAGGAATATTGAATTTGCAGATGGATAATATCAAAATATCCCTGATAGACGTCAAAAAGCGAATGAACTTCCTCATGGAGGAAGCTAAAGATATAAAGCTTGGAATTGAACAACTTGCAGAAACTTTCCAAGGGAGTTTCAAGCAATTGATGGAAATCTCAACATTTCATCACAATTATAATAAAGAATTGAGCGATAACATAATTGAGATTGAATCTCAGTTTGAATCGTTGATTACCAAACAGGTTATATCAAAAATACAAACAGGTACATCTTCTGGAAGCAGTGGTGGACCAACAATTAAAAGAGATGAACCAAGTCCCAAAAAAGTTGTTATAAATGAAACCAGTCCTCGAAAAATCACAATCAATGCCAAAGATGAACATACAAGGGTATTCAGAATTCATGCTGAAGAGGAAGATGATTCCCCTTTTTTACCAAAAGAAAACGAATATAAAACTACTATTGAAGTTATATATGAACTTCAAGAATGTGATTGCTATTATATTTCGTCTGGAGACCATGTATACCCACGATTGATCGTTACTCAGGGAGGAGATCCCGTCATGACAAAAATGGCAGCTGATTATGGATTATTGGATCTTGTCTATCCAGGAAAAGATCTGAAAGAAATCGAAAAATTTGATGATTTACTAAAAGGAGAAATTTCAAAGTTTGCTCAAGGAAGACCTATATATTTAAAATTTTATTCGATCAGTCCTGAAATTGATGGAAGGATATATTACCCTACTGAGCATATTATCACAATTGGGTATGTTGCTCGAAATTTTCAAATTGAAGTTGGAAAAAATACCAAGCCAGTACCAAACATTACAAGATCATGGTTTAGATCTCGAAGGGTGTTGGGAATTAAAGTTCTCTACAACATTGCCAAAAACCTGTATGAGAAAAAATTCAAATGCATATGCCAGTACAATGGATGAACCCTACTCACTAATGGAGGAAAAGAAAAGTCAACAATCTTACAAGAATACATCAATAAATTTGATACTCATCAAATCCATGGAAGTTTTGCCACTTTTAAAGAGGTGTGCATAGCCAGGAACTGCCCCACATGCCAAAGGAATTGATGGACAGGTGGAAGCCACTTGATGGATATGTTTTACATGCCAACTGAATTGATGGACAAGTGGAAGCTGTTTAATAGATCTACTTTAATTCAACAATGCAGAACAATGTAGGGGCCATGTCAAGACCAAAAAATAGAAGGATAAGTGTCCCTATAATGTAAGGGTCATATGATGTAATAAATAATAGAAGGACAGCTGTGTCCTTAGGTGAAAAGAAAAAAGATGTGAAATTGTTAGGACGATGATTTAAGCAGTGATGTAATTGTGTCCAATGTAGTATTATAAATAGAGGCCTCAGGGCTAGTTGAAAGACAGAATACTCTTGAGCACTCAGTTTGTGAGAAAGCCAAAAATCTTCTGTCTTTGAAAAATTCTCATACCAATCCTTTGTTAATCTTCATATTATCAATAAAATTCCAATTTACTTATCATATTATGATGAGTTTCTAAATTCTTGTCTTCTAAATCCTATTTCCAAAAAGAAGATATATTATTAAAAAAACTCCCTACACTCTGTCCTAAAATATTTTCCATCTGAAGAGTTATACAGTGAAGGCATCCAGGTTTAGCTAATAACCCGTGAAGGCAGGAAGCCATTGGAGGGTGTGGAGCAGAAACCTATAAGCCTGAAGGTCACTAACAATAGAAGGAAAATACAAAGGTACTGAGAACAGGAAAAGTGGTTAGTATTCTTAATATATCTATCTTTACGGAATTAGGAGGAAGAAGAACTTTTAACATGACAGAATCCAAAATTTTTAAATTTAATTATCAAAACAGTCCTTATAATGATGAATATCATAGCATAATTGAACCTTTATTCATGCATAAATAGTTTACTAGACCAAATAATGAAATAAAAAAGTTATATCATGTCTATATGCCATATTTGTTAGCTATGTTTCCAACATTAAAAAAAATATTAGAATTAGAAATTACAAAATCGATTATTTATTTTTGGCTTGATAGTGATAACACTGAAATAAATAATGAATTATATTTAGGATATGTATTTAGTAGTGATAATGATTATGATCCTGTAATAGATTATGATAGTGATGGAAGAGATGAATCTTTCTTTACAAGTTTTTGAAAATCTTAATATCATGAATGAAAGTAATTATATCATGAAAAAAATCCAGAACTAAGAGAGGTACATATAAAATTAAAAAGAATATCAAAAGTAAAAAAGGTATTGAATATGAAAATGAAATTGATAAAATAGGGTAACAAGAACAACTCTACTCATCATCACAAGAGATATTAAAAAGTTTTAAAGAAAATTTAATAGAAAATTTGCTAGAGGAACTGTAAGATCTATAATGATACATGATATTCAAGATATAATTGATAAATTAGAAAAGAGAAAGAAAAATATTTCAAAATATAATATACCATTTGAACAAAGTATAGATATCATGGCTGACATAGATATTATCAATTCTCAAACATTGATAGAATTTGAAAAATTACTTGAAACTTTATAAATTATTTATCTCTGTGTTTATAATGCCTGGATATACTATTAAAGGATTATATAATTTGTTAGAAAAAATAATGGAAAAAATAGATAATATTATATCTCATTTAATAGATATGGATGAATCATCTGAACAATATTATATACTTTCAGAAAATCATGATCTGTATATTATAGATTATTCTAATATATTACAGCTCAAAATGGAATTAGAAAATAAAATTACGACAAATACATTCCAAACTTAAATGCCAGAATATACAATTGAAGGACTTGATAACCTTTTAGAAAAATTGAAAGATAAAATGAAAAATATTAAACATGAAATGGAAAATGAAAACATATCTTCTGAAAAATATAATAATATTTTAGAAAAATACGAACAATATATTGCAGATTATTGTATTTTACTAGATCAAAGAATGGATTTATACCAGAAAATTTTGTATAATAATTTATCAACCCAATAATCTATGAATACTTCACAAACATCAACATCTAATAACTGTGATCATAAACTATATTTAAATAATAAAGAAATTTTATTTTTATTAACTATCGTTGAAAAATCTAAAAATATATACTCTGTTGGATAATCTAAACTAAAAGAAATATACGAAGATATTGATTATGTTATCCTAAATAAAATAGAATTTAATATTGTTGAAACAACAAAGAATATAAATACAGTTCATAAAATTATAGAAGAATATGAGGATATAGAAGAAGAAGTTTCAGAAGGAATAACATTATGATATATAACTAAAAAAGATCATTCTAAATCTTTTGAGAAATTATCATAATATAAAACATTTTTAGAAGAACTTAAAAGATTAAAAAATATGGATATAACAAGAAGTATTGAATTAAATGAACCAAATTAAAATCAGGGACATATCTTGCAAAGTAAATAACTAACTTCATTGAAGGTAATATGGACAAATTACGAAAAGTGGCCATTCTTAAAAATTGTATGTTCCATATTGCTAAACTAATAAATCCCCCTTTGTATTATTCGTTCATCCAAAGCGTTACATATCAATTGAATCACCAGTACATGTCCGGATGTCCCTAATTATACAGAAAAGGCAAGGCATGTCGAGGATTTGCTTTTTCCTGAAATTTGGACCAAAAATATAGGTTGTTCAACTTACATCCTTGTATCAGGATTAGAAACAATCCTGCTTCCCCGTCTATCCTTTATTTCGTCCAGATCTCTGGCGAGTACTTTAGACCAACTCCAATTGTGGTTTAAATTTGTTGTCAATTTATACTTTCGAAAATCACTTTTACATTCTGACGAGATTCGAAGCGCGGAAGAAACGCCGAAAAGTTCCGAACTCAGGTTGTGGTTGGACGGATGAATCATGACCCGATGACTCGGCGATGCGGAATAAAGAACCACGACTTTCGAAACGCCACAAGGATGTGTCCAATCTCCCTGATGAGTTTCTGGTTTTAAACGCCACAAATATTCTCAAGAAATATTTGATAAGTTCGGTATTTGAACGCCACAAGAAATATTCTTGATAAGTTCGAAAACATAGAAATCCACCTATATCTTTTATTGAATCCTCAATAAAAAATGTGTATATCAAAATCAAAGTCTCAAGTCTGAATTACAATGAATGGAAAAAGCGTATAAATAAACAAAATAATCTAACCGCTAATTTACTCAAAATAGAATTCTAATTAAACTAGAATACTAAATTAGGAAAATAACCTAAAAACCAAAATGGAAACAAAATAATTAAAAATCCTATAATTATGGAAATATAGTAAATTTCCTTCTGCATCATTGATTTGCCAATTTGAAGCTCCAAACGATGGAATTTGACCCTAAAATCAATGGGTTCAAGGGCTTTAGCCCATGAGTCTTGCTCGGTGACCTGTTTCTACTCGAAAAACATATATTATCCATCCAATTCCGACATGGCTCACTGGACTGCACTTTTATTTGGCTTGAATATTTAACTTTTTCCGTCAAGCCTGCTATGACTCCGATTGTCGAGGGTCTGGAACACATCATACCCTCCTTCTTTAGGATGATTCGTCCCGAATCATAGCTTTGTTCTTATTTCACTTCATGTAGCGACCAAGAATTTTTACTCGATTAATAATTATTTTAATAGAAAATCATGTCGCTACTATTTCACCCATTTTTATTAAGTTAACGCCACGACGTATTCGTATAGCCAAGTCAAGAAATAATCGAGATCGTTCGATTTTAAATTAAATTCCGAATTTCTAAAAATATCTCCATTCTCTTGATTTAAAGTATATTAAGTCTAAGTACTTAATTCAATGTTATCCCAATATTTATTTGTACAAAAATTACTTTTATTATTTAAATTAAGAAAATATATGCAAGCATGAGAGGTTCCATTATATATAATAATTATGAGAATCTTAATTTAATAAATATGGAAAAGTATATAAATGGTTGATAGATTCCATTATATGTAATCATGAAGAGCATAATATTTGTATAAATATGGAAAAGTATATGAATGAATTATATACTCCATTATATATAATCATGAAGAGCATAATATTTGTATAAATATGGAAAAGTATATGAATGATTGATAAGACTCCATTATATGTAATCATGAAGAGCATAATATTTGTATAAATATGGAAAAGTATATGAATGAATTATATACTCCATTATATATAATCATGAAGAGCATAATATTTGTATAAATATGGAAAAGTATATGAATGATTGATAAGACTCCATTATATGTAATCATGAAGAGCATAATATTTGTATAAATATGGAAAAGTATATGAATGATTTATATACTCCATTATATATAATCATGAAGAGCATATTATTTGTATAAATATGGAAAAGTATATGAATGGTGCTTTACTTTAAGAAAAGGATGTGTTAAAATTAATAGAATTGAATGATTATGTTTACAATATGCCAACTTTATACATCTATTTAAACCCATCTCTTTTACACACAACTCTACACATATACACTTATTTCCAACCTCTTGACAAAATCCACAAGTAAGAGAAATTCAAGGTGGTCAAGAAAGTTTTGGTCCATTTACTACTACACTTCATTTTAATCTTTTAAAAGGTAAGTATATCTTATGTTTTTATGAAAATTAAGTATGTTGTTATGAAATGTAAATATATCTTATGTTTTTATGAAAATTAAGTATGTTGTTATGAAATGTAAGTATATCTTATGTTTTTATGAAAATTAAGTATGTTGTTATGAAATGTAAGTATATCTTATGTTTTTATGAAAATTAAGTATGTTGTTATGAAATGTAAGTATATCTTATGTTTTTATGAAAAGTAAGTATGTTTTTATGAAAGGTAAATATACCTTATGTTTTTATGAAAAGTAAGTATGTTTTTATGAAAGGTATTACCTTATGTTTTTATGAAAAGTAAGTATGTTTTTATGACAAGTAAGTATATCTTATGTTTTTATGAAAAGTAAGTATGTTTTTATGAAAGGTAAATATATCTTATGTTTTTATGAAAATGTTTGGATCATTGCTATGAAATCAATCTCACAAGATTGTTATGGGTTCCATATGATATGTTTATGATTATGCTAAGGGGACCGGAGTTTAGTAGCGCTACACATAAGAATTCTTGCCATTTAAGTTCGGTAAAATTCTTGTGTCTCCCTATGTTTATGAGTATTTCGATCCTATCCTATGTTATGATGAAAATGATCCATATGCTTTCAAAAGAAAATTTATGCTTGATATACTTACTGGGATTTTATAAATCTCACTCCACGATATTTACCATTTTCAGATAATTGAAGGTTCGAGGCGGTCAACATGGAAGTGGCAAAAGTGGTTAAGATTGATGAGATAATTATGTTGAACTTTATGTAAGAAGATTATGTTCTATTTTTATTCACAAATAAAATTATGGGATTCTAATTTATTCTTTTGAATAATTTTACATTACTATTTAAGTCTCGATAATATGATATGAGTCACTTTTAGTGGCACTCGAATGGTCGAGAATTCGGGTCGTCACAGTTGGTATCAGAGCCAAGAGTTTTAAAAACGATTCTGTAGATTTTTGAAATTTTATTTTAAAAAAAAAAAAAAAAAAAAAAAAAAAACACTATTCACGTGAACAGTAAAACGACGTGCTATTCATGATGAACAGTGAACGAAATCACTATTCAATTAAAAAAAAAAAAATTTGAATTTTCACATGTCAAGTATGGTTATGATTTTGAAAAGTATGATGAAATTTGATGTGCGAATTTCAAGGACAAAATTCATTTTAAGCAAGGGAGTTTGTAATGTCCTGAAAATTTTATGGAATATAATTAGTTAGTGATATGATGTTTATATTGATGTCTTTGATAAATTTCTAGAAGTTCGGGGACTAAAGGAAAATAAGATTTGACGATAAAATTTTATTTGGGTTAATTAGGCCCAATCTTATGTAAAGATGCGAAATGATTAATAATAATTTTTTTTTTTAAAAATATTTTAACTCATCACTCTACTATGTCACTCTCCACGTATTGACTCCTCGAACCAGGTATGTTATATGCTTTGCAAGTCATTTACGATTTTATTAAGACATGTTAAGTATGAAATATTCATATGTTATGAATCTTTAAGTGAAATATACATGTTGAGTATGATATGAATTGATAGAAGCCTAAATTTTAATTTATTCATTTTAATGTAGAATCATGAGACATAGAGGATATTGATATGAATTTTGGTTCATATTAAGCTTAGTAAGATTGACTCAATTAGAAATTAAGTTGGGTTGTAACTTTGGCCCAAAATATATGGAATAATATATTAAACAAACAAAATTGATAATGAATTGTACAATAATTTATCCCTTTATCACTACCTTTGTGTAAAAACAAGGGAAAAACTGTGGATGGTTATTAGTACTTCCTCTTCAAGTTTCAATTTTCGGTTCAATAATTTATCCCTTTATCACTACCTTTGCTTAAAAGCAAGGAAAAACTGTGGATGATTATTGGTACCACTCTTCAAGTTTCAATTTTGAAAAAAAAAAAAAATAAATATGATTTACGAATGATTTTCAAAATAATCTTTGTCGTCAAGTTTAGAAATGATGAGCCCTAAATGGACTTTGCATAATTGATTTTAGACATGGCACTAAGTATGAGAAGTCAACAGAAAGGACTAGATAATATTTTCGAATTATTCATCGTTTAGATTAAACGAGAAATAGAAAGTCAGTTTTATGAAGTTATGATGAGATGTTGAGATTATAAGTGATATGATTTTATTGAGATTTTTATGAGAAGAATTATGAAGTTGGAGATTTAAAGTTTAGGCTCTTAATTATTGAGAAATAAGGACTTGATATGGTGATATTAGAAATTATGATTTGAAATTTCTATGTTGAGGAATTATGAATTGATTTTCTGGAATATTTATGATGATATTGAAGTTTGATGAAATTGTGATCAAATGTACAATTAGTTATTATTGTGAGTTATGAAGTATACTTACGATTTGGATAAGTCCAAATTTCAAAGGAAAACTCTGCCTAGAATTTTATCGTTTGGAGTTAAGAGCATAGTATGGTATGCAATCACTAAGAGAATTGAAGTTAGACATACAAGTTCATTTACATCACAAACGAGATTTAGTAGATGATAACAGAGATATTATTATTTTCTCATAAGGAGAACACACAAGAGTCACCCTAGAAAGGAAATACATGAAAACACGCAAAAGCAAAAGAAAGCAACATGGGAAATTCCTCAAATTGAGAGATGTGTTTCCGGAGTAGCCGTATCCTACCACCTCTGACCTTTTGAGGAAATAAAGAAACCTTCAAAAAGGTGTGTTTCGAGAGTAAGAATACTCCGTAATCTACCACCTGGAACCTTTGAGGTACACACAAGATTTAAACATTAAGGAAAATCCTAGGAAATTAGAGGGGTGTCTCGAGAGTAAGAATACTCCGTACTCTACCCCCACCTATTCTAAGATTCATAAAGTTAAGTTTACATTAACCGGACTCCATTTTCGCTTGATTCCCCTTCCTTGCGACCAATCTATCTTAACCCCTGCTGGATCTTGTATTGAGATATATGACTGCAGCTTATCCAGTAGTTCATCAATAGTAGGAGCAGAAATAAGAAGCCTTCTGGAAAATGGAGAGATGAATCCCTGTTCCACAGCATAATCAAGAAAGGTTAACAAGCCATCAAAGAAATTGTTAACATTCAGAAGCCCAATAGGCTTAGTATGGAGATCTAGTTGAGCCCACGAGGTAATGTTAAAGATTTCTTCTAAGGTACCAAAACCTCCGGGCAGGGCTATAAAGGCATCAGAACCATATAGCATACAAGTTATGCGTTCATGGATGGATAATGTTTGAACTTCATGCCCTCGTGTTTTGCCTGCAACATCTACCAAAGGGACAGGTATGACACCGATTACTTTTGATTTCTCTGCAAGAGCAGATTGGGAAACACAACCCATTAGACCACTGCTACCACCCCCATACACAAGAGTGATACCTTTTTCCCCCAGTTTCTTTCCAAGATCTACGGCCGCTTCTAGATAACTGAAGCCTTTCCCCACTTTTGATCCACAAAATACACAAATAGTTTTGATCTGTCGAAGTTTTGGTGCTTCCATCTTTGATAGTATAGAAGAGAAAACTTACGAAGAAGATGTGATTTTGGGATGCCTGAACTATGAAATATGTTTGGCTATTTAAAGCCGAAAAAATTTACTGTTTTTGATTGATTATGAAAAAGTAAAGATTTACTTTTGTCAAAATCGACCAACTTTTGACTGTTTTACCAAAGATATCACCTTTCGGTGATTTATTTCCAGCTTTATCAAAACTCGAGAAAGGAAAATATATTTTATTTCCAAAACGCGTGAAAGAAAACAGCAAAATATTTTAAATGTGTATCAAGAGATTTACCTTATATCATTGTTGAACTGCCAGAAGCCTCATTTTGTAAAACAGACTGGCAAACAGGATCTTTTTCTATTATATTTTGGAGACTATAACGATTTTTGTCCTCGTTAAACTGAGCGTATAAGGAGAGAAGTTCACGTTGCACATAACCACTTGGGTGCGTCTCAAGAGTCAGTCGAATATCATCCAAAGACTCCTTACTCAGTCCACCCTTTATGAATTTGATTTTATCATCCCGATTAGTAGAAGAATATCCTACTGTTTTGCAACGAGTATCACAGTTCCAACGAGCACATTTGTAGCAACCATTCAGCCTTTTTGCTCTTCGTTTCTTTGCGAAGGTGCTTTTGCCTAAACCAGGCATGTGCTTTGGAAATGTCATAGGTAATTCACCAGATAGTCGAACCTTTGCTTCGATCAACCAGCGAACATCTTCTGAAACACCATGAGCCATCAGCAACCTCAATCTTTCGAGTCTTATTCGATAAATTTTCCTCAGATCATTCATTGGAAGACTGGAATAATACTTGCGAATGTTTGTAAGAATGATATCCATGTTTTTGATGGATCTAACCTCTTCCCAGCATGAACTATTTAAAAGCATTAAGGATCGGAGGGAATCCGCGTGATATTGATTCCAGCAAGAAAGCGCGGAATAGAATAATGGAAAAGAGGGAACAAGAGTTTATGCGCCGTTTACTTTCTTGATAAAAGGAAGATTTGATGATGACGGGATTTGAGATATGGAATATTTTCTTGGATTTTGGGTACTGATATTTTGATATAATAATCAAGGTATAGAAATAATACGGGGATACGTGAAAGTGAAATAAGGACTGTATTGAATCAGGATTAATAAGTTTGTGCAAGTGAAAGGAATACCTTACGGGAAATGTTATGATATTTGAGTTAAGAATTTTAATTATTTGGGAGATATTTATTTATTGAATTTTGCAGAAAATTTGGGTTACAAATATTGGAAAGATAAACTGATGATTATGTTGATATGTGAATAACATGTTTGGGTATATTACATAGAGAATATTCAGGTAATTGTTTTATTTACTTTGGGATATTTGGTGATAAGAAGAAATGACTAATTATTATGGTATGATATGTTAGTAAAGATTTATTGAAATTTTAGAGATATTAATACGAATATTTGAGGTCACATGATACGATGATAAGTGACAGGTTACATGAGTACTACAAGACATGATGAAATATCACATACGATTGGGAATTTTCCTTTTGAGTCAGAATTTATGAGTAGACACATATGTCTATTATTGATAGAAAAGTCCATGTCTTAAGAAAACAAATTGATGCATTTAGTCAAAGTCCAGTGGGTTAAATATGGTTGGGTTAAATATGGTAGCGATGATGCTACATAAGAAGAAGAAGAGATTCTGATTAAGTGTTCAGAAATCATAAGATCAAGTAAGATTAATTTCGAGGACGAAATTATTTTAAGGGGGTAAGTTTGTAGCGACCAAGAATTTTTACGCGATTAATAATTATTTTAATAGAAAATCATGTCGCTACTATTTCACCCATTTTTATTAAGTTAACGCCACGACGTATTCGTATAGCCAAGTCAAGAAATAATCGAGATCGTTCGATTTTAAATTAAATTCCGAATTTCTAAAAATATCTCCATTCTCTTGATTTAAAGTATATTAAGTCTAAGTACTTAATTCAATGTTATCCCAATATTTATTTGTACAAAAATTACTTTTATTATTTAAATTAAGAAAATATATGCAAGCATGAGAGGTTCCATTATATATAATAATTATGAGAATCTTAATTTAATAATTATGAGAATCTTAATTTAATAATTATGAGAATCTTATTTAGAGAATCAGGTAGATCAAGACTCAAGCTTGGATTTATAGCTCTAATGGCGTCGCTCTTATCCTGCTTCGTGGTATTAATTGTAATCAACAATCGAGAATTTTGCAACTGCTGGGCTGAAACCAAGCCATTTTTATTTCCAAAAAACATAATCACCAATCATAAATAAGGCATATAAAAAAGTTACATAGAACATACAGCTGAGACGCCCTTGACATTAGGATTTTTCTTCTTAAAAGTCCTTCTAAATAAAAACATGTATGACTATTAGTATTAGGTTATCATGTGCATAAAAACATGGGTGTGCGGTACCTTTTGTTGCTCTCTGAATTTTTAATGAAGTCTCCATATTTGTTTTACACTTAAGAATATCAGGTTCCAAGTTCCCATCCCTAATGTGCTTCAATAGCCTCTCCACCTCGTCCCACTGACCTTCTCGATGAATTTCAATCAAAATCAGGT
Organism: Ligustrum vulgare; assembly: GCA_963555705.1. Lineage (NCBI taxonomy): Eukaryota > Viridiplantae > Streptophyta > Magnoliopsida > Lamiales > Oleaceae > Ligustrum > Ligustrum vulgare. The sequence goes on along the minus strand of OY743173.1, from coordinate 52,899,710 downwards.
TACTGTAACCAAATCTACTTCAAATCCTTTGGCACCCATATCTTCGACCAAATGCAATGCTTCCTTCAGTTGACCCTCGCTGCAAAGATGCAAAATGACAATGATGTAAGTAATCCCGTCCACAAACTTATTGCCCTTTCTCTTCAAATCAAAAAACATTGATTCAATATGCCAAATGTATGACAAACATAGTTCTTGCTCGTGAGAATTGTTTAGTAATTATTCAAATATGGCATAAAACACTAAAAAAGTAAAATACTAATATCTTTTCAATGAAGCAGTTGATCCAGTAAAAATTCCTGATAGTTTCTCAATAATCACTAAATTAATGGATTTGACAACAGAAAAACATAAACTAGAGAACAATATGTAACTTTCGGTAGGAATTAAAAATTTCTAAATCGTGAAGAGAACTTTGAGCACCTCAGCAGTGGGGAATCTGGGGACACATGTTGATTACAAAATCCTAGCTCATTTTAGAATAAAAATCATTTATGGTATCCACCTAAAACCATCCGTATACATAGATCAATCACCAATCAAAATAACCTAATCAATACAAAAAACTTAGCACAAACAATTAAAGCCCAGCACTAAATCCTTTTCTTCAACTGTCAAAAATAATGTTATTTATAAATTAACTCCAAATGAAAATCAAATTATTCAAGTTATAACACATGTCCAAAGTAATTAAAAATTGCCACAAGTTTATCACCCTTTTGTAAGCCATTTGAAATTTTATATGCAATGCAATATAATATGATCCCATGTTTTCACCAAAATGCATAAACCAAACAAACACATTGTTTACATACCTTCATGAATGAATTCGCAAAACGACAATCCACAACCTTTTTCCATAATTGGTGTGGAAAATAAATTTAGAACAGATAACAAAATTGTAAATAAAGAGTCTATTCTATCGCTGAGACGGAATAGTGACACACTTTTACCTGCCCACTATTAATGAATAATGCTGCAAGTTGCTCTTCAGTAACTTATATTCATAATAAGAAAGATAAATAGTGTCTGGTATCATTTGACTTAACAGAACGAATCTAAGTGTGTGTATACCCTAAACTCTCTTTACCTGATGATCAATGTCAAAAACATAATATGTCCTCCTAATTACATCTCATCTTTGTGCCATGCTTGTTCTGCTATTAATCCTCTACTTCCCATGGCCATAGCCATTTTTCTTTTACATATCAAATGTCATATAAACGCAATCAACAAAACCAAATACTGTACTTAATTCCTATTACTAATTCCTATTACTAATGTTAATAAAACTACATGAAAAAAGAATATAAATGGGAATGTTGTTGCTTTAAAGAAAAAGAAAAAAAGCCGAAGTACTGATCTTCATTCCTCATTTCATTCTTTATATTTCTGCATATTCTTTAACGAAATAGACAATAATCCCTAAATAATAATACTCAACAAAAGAAAAAAATGGCATAATCATTTGCATTTACCATATACTTCAGGTTCCTCATTATCGTCATCACCATCGCAGTGATCCACTCGGTGTCCATCAGGTTCTTTCTCTCTCTCTTCTTCATACACTTCAACCTCACCTGCTTTCACCAAAAATACATCTATGAGCGAGAAATTCCCAAATTCGAATTATACGAAATACAAATTTCTATTTTTTACAACACTAAATTATTACGTATATTCGTCCAATTAGCAAATGAGTTCAATAAGAGCAAGCATAGCCCATCCAATGTTCACATTATGCGATTTGCACGAACAATAACCCATTCATTTCAGGGAATTAGCTAATTGATGCAAAAGAAGTAAAACCCAAATTCATAAAATTTATATAAAATTATGAAGATGGTAATAGAATACCTTCTCAATCGAATTTACAGCAGAATAGTACATTCGCTGGCCTTCAAGTAAATCGTGTGTCTTCACTTGACAATCAGAATCATTATCAATGTTTTCATATTCCTCTTGAGGTGACTGCCCTAGTGGGTCAGTCCCAGAACCAAATAACTCAAGCAAGGAAGTGTCTAAAATTTGCAGGGATTCGATGCCGTCATGTTTGGCATCTTTTTGAAATTGGTCAGCAGCACCTAAATAACCTAGAACGCAATTGTAGGGTTGGGAGAAATCAGCAATTATTCATGCTGATGACAAAAAAATGAGTTACAAAATTTTTTAAAAAAAATCCCTAGTGAACTGTTAATGACCATCAAGAGATGAATTTTACCTTTGAACTTCCTCCATAGATCGAAATTTCTCACCCTATGGAGCAACTTCATACCTATCAATATATAAAGAGAGGGTGAGGCTCTCAACTCCGCCAGCTCCAGTACCTCCGCAACGGTGATTACACCACCACCTTTTTCTAGCGCTAGCGAGAAGTCCAGCGCTCTCAGCTGAGTTCCATCAACAATCGTTAAGAAACAAACTTTGAATAAAATAAGAAATATTTGAATAAACAATACCTTAATGTCCATATGCATAACAATCTTAGTGAGAGTTAGTTGAAAGTTCTATAAGGAGTTGGCTTGGCTATCACTCAACTAGATCTTAATCATTTCATCCAGCAATTAAGGTTCCAAAAAAGTTGTCTGCCTGGTGAATATTTGGATCACCAACAATAGACTGATTTTACTTTAGACTGCAGAAAATTGGAGCGAATGACGGGAGAGAGTAAAATAGGCAAACCTCAGAAATTCTTTCTGCGCTACTTCTCAAACTGAGATAACAATAAAGGTGAAATTTTTTTCCAACCATCAACACTAAGAAAAAAACAACAGACAATTTTCCTCCTTAAACTAACAAAAATGAAAAGGATAGTTAATCATAATTTACCTTTTCCTGATAAAATAAAGAAGCTGAAAAGGAAAGCAAATAGGAAGAATCCCAGATCTCTTTACAGGATCTTTTCCCCCCTATATAGATTCAAGAAACCCCATGTTTCCCATATTGAGGTAGAGTAGACCGATGATCCTGTAGTCATTTGGCCTGCTATTGAAAGAAAAAGCTTGCATCTGCTCCCTCTATTATATGACAGGTCACATCTCTCTCCAAACCTAACGTGGTAGTTTCCCATCATAGGGCTTTCTATCTATAGATTGAGCCATTACCATCAAATCACAGTCAATACTCAAAAGGGATCACAAGAAAATTTAACTTAAAAATTGACTCCAAACCAACCATAAAAAACTAATAAATGCTAAACTAAAATCAATATCTTTCTTGAATATTATACGCATCCAATGAAATGATCATTTTCACCTCTATGCAGAACTTCCTTTTACTTCACTGCAATGACAAAATAAACAATTACTGGATCAAAGATTCATGGAACTTGAAGGGCTCGACAAATTAAAATACAAAATAACAATAGAGAAAATAATTAAAATACAAAATAACTTACAGGACGAAAGATTCATGGAACTTGACTGAAGGATGCACTAATCATGGATCACCAACAATAGACCGATTTCACTTCAGACTGCAGAAAATTGGAGCGAATGACGGGAGAGAGTAAAATAGGCAAACCTCAGAAATTCTTTCTGCGCTACTTCTCAAACTGAGATAATAATAAAGGAGAAATTTTTTTCCAACCATCAGCACTAAGAAACAAACAACAGACAGTTTTCCTCCTTAAACTAACAAAAATGAAAAGGATAGTTAATCATAATTTACCTTTTCCTGATAAAATAAAGAAGCTGAAAAGGAAAGCAAATAAGAAGAATCCCAGATCTCTTTACAGGATCTTTTCCCCCTATATAGATTCAAGAAACCCCATGTTTCCCATATTGAGGTAGAGTAGACCGATGATCCTGTAGTCATTTGGCCTGCTATTGAAAGAAAAAGCTTGCATTTGCTCCCTCTATTATATAACCGGTCACATCTCTCTCCAAACCTAACGTGGTAGTTTCCCATCATAGGGCTTTCTATCTATAGATTGAGCCATTACCATCAAATCACAGTCAATACTCAAAAGGGATCACAAGAAAATTTAACTTAAAAATTGACTCCAAACCAACCATAAAAAACTAATAAATGCTAAACTAAAATCAATATCTTTCTTGAATATTATACGCATCCAATGAAATGATCATTGTCACCTCTATGCAGAACTTCCTTTTACTTCACTGCAATGACAAAATAAACAATTACTGGATCAAAGATTCATGGAACTTGAAGGGCTCGACAAATTAAAATACAAAATAACAATAGAGAAAATAATTAAAATACAAAATAACTTACAGGACCAAAAATTCATGGAACTTGACTGGACACTGATTGAAGCAACATTCCCAATCACTACTGGAGTCGAGACCAGTAATACTGTCATCTTCTGCACTTTTTATCAATCAAATCCAATCAAAATGATTGATGAGTGGACCTAAAGATTCAATTCCATGAAAAAAAAATTAGTTAGAATCAACAAATATGCGTAGACTACTATAGTGTAAGAATTTAAAAGATGATTCAGATAAAAATCAAATCTTTTAATGAACTCCAAATTTTACACATCCACTAATCAGATTTTGAGTTAAGAAAAATTGAAACAACGTTCAGTTTAGGAATCCCATTTCAAAATTAACATTCTAAATCACATTTCAAAATTACAAACAAATCACATTATTAGTTTTTTTCTCAGCTCAAAAATCGCAAATCACATATTCTAATAATTCACATATTGACATTTAGACATTCTCAGTTCTACTCAACCTCAAGAGGCTGAAGAATCATAAATAGGAAATAGGGGTCAGGGAAGAAATCAGAAATCACAAAAAGCAAAAATCAAGACAATACAATATCACTTAATCACAAAACTGACATTCAGATTCAACATTCAAAATTTAATAATCAAAAAGCATAACTAAAAAATGTCAAAAAATGAGGTCACAAATGAAATTTGAACAGTTTTTCAAAGGGGATATGCAAATTAAAAAAAAAAAAAAACTCTAAATTGTAAATCTACAAAGGGTAAACAATACAAAGTTTAAAAGCAAAGAAAGATGAATTTACTGAAAATAGAAGTGCCATCATTGAGGCAGATGAAGAAATCACTTACCGAATATTCAAATTGCATAGAGGTAAGTCGATACATTTCAGTCAATATGAAATTATTTCAAATTTTGACTTTATCGGAAAAAAATATTTATTAGAGATGGAGATTTGGGATGACACTTCTAATTTATTAAAAATGTGAACTTACTACCATCAATTAACCTAATAATTTGGTGTATAAATAAAAGATACCTTCTTAAACAATACTGTATAGTGTTGTTTACACAAATTCCTTCAGGAAATATGAGGAGAGGATTATTAGCCCTTCAAAATGTTCCCGCGGCCTAAAAAGAAAAAAATTATGTTAGAATACAAAAAATCGACAAAATTGTAAGAATGATAATAGGACATTTTTCAATAAAACACACTTTCGAGTTACAATCACACGGTCCTTGGACTCTAAGCGATTGAATCAGATGCACCGTAAACTTTCTAAAATAGTGCTTTGCAATTACTTTATGCAGAAGACAAACATGATAAGATCACCAGACTATCAGCTTCAATATTCAGTGAGTTAGTATTCATATATGTTTCACATTATGTGCTTGCTTGAAAACATGAGCTTCAGAGTTCACCAGTGGGGGCATAAGTATGTATTTCTCTATGTCAACTTTCCACAGAAGTGTCCAAAAAGAATACTCTATCAATCAAGGGTAGAAACAGCTAGATAGTACTCTTAATAAAATTATAAAATTCTTGACATTTTAAAGATTTCGCAAATGAAATTCTTTCTGGCTGAATTGGCAGAATTTTTAAAAAATAAATCATGAGAGGGATGATTGTAAATTTGATTAAGAGACATCTTATTGAATTTTGTACATGATAATAACATTTGATTTAGGCGAAGATATTTTAGGTAAGCAAAATCCAGATATTGGAAGCAAATCACATAAACGAACAATTGAAACCAAATATTTTTCTCAATAATGGTACATAAATAAGAATCGGCATTCAACACTGCATCGGGATTCAAGGTTCATTACCAAGGTGCTTCATATCTAAGAGAGAAAAAGTGACCGACCAACCACCACCAGAAAGACTGCGCCGTTCAGGGGAACACCTGACCAAAGTTTGGGCGATAATGGTGGCAAAAAAAGTTAGTGAAAGCTGGAACGTTTCTTGGTGGGATTCAACTGGGAAGCTGTAAAAATGGTGAAGAAAGGTTACCGTCAAAAATGAAAAAGCTCTCGAACGCGAACCAACAGTCGGAGAAAAAGATGATCACAGACGCGAACCCTAGCATTGACAAACAGAAGAGACGGAGTCCAGCTGTGAGAAGCGACTAGCGACCAGCGAGCTGTCCAGTCCGGCGCCGATGACAAAGAAGACAGAAGCGACGCTAGGGTAGAGTTTCCAGAGAAGACAAAATCGGCGCGCTGGCTAGGGTTTCGATAGAGAAATAAATTGAGAAATCTGAGGCGGAATTGCTTGTTTAGACAAAATCCAAAACGACGTCGTATTGCTTGAGCGGGAAAAAATAGATAGGCACTCCCCCTTTTATATAATAAATATATTATTATCAGGTAAAAGTGTGTGAAAAAATAAAAAAAAAATATTTTTTTATTAAAATAGATTTATTTTACTTTATTTTTCATGAAAAATAATGTCAATCAAACAACAAAATTTGAAAAATTTCCTACTTTTTTCACCTAGAAAATTAAACCAATCAAACACATTAAACTTCCAATTCTCAGAAATTCAATTCCCTAGAATTCATTTTCTTTCCACCCAAATTCCACCATCGCTATCAAACAGAACCTAACTTCACAGATTTCACCAGCAACTCTGTCACCTACCTAATCCTCCAACTCGACCAAACTCAGAATACCATGAATCTGTCCCATTCAGACCTTTACAACAATATCTGCCCTTCTGAATTTCACAATTCTACACTGTTTACACTGTTTGACGATGAAGGGATGGAAAACGAACTTCTCAACTTAATCTACGGCCGCAGTTCATCGGCCATGCCCTTGAGACGTTACAATCTTTTCAGCTGCAATTTCATTGGTGCTAATTTTAGCAATACTTTTTTTTTTTTTTTAATCAGGCCGGTGCCAAATGACCCGATATTGAGAATCATATACTGTAATGTGAATATTTCTGTTCCATTTTTGAGGGCTGCAGGTGATAGGCTGACTGGATTGAATGGCATCCTTGAGGAGGCCTAAATGCAAGGTTTCAGTGTGAATTATAGCGATCCATATGAGAGTAACTGTTCTGAGTGTAATAGATTCGGTGGTCAATGTAGGTTTGATTCGGGTTTAGGTCCACCCGTTTGTATTCGAAAGAGTTGCTAAGAAAAATTTCATTTTCATGCCTGCGTGTGAAAGTGCTAGCATGCAGTGGTCCAGTGGTGAAGGATATTTTTCAAGTTTTATGGGCTTACTGTTTTTTCGTTGCAGGATCAAAGAAAGGGCTTGATGATAAGTGGAAGTATGTAATAGGTAAAAAAAAAAAAAAAAAAGAAAAAACTTTGTAACACTTAAGATTTCAAGTTCTCTTCCTTGCTTGATGAGAAATATGTTATATTTATCTCCAAATAATTTGCATTTATGTAACTACCTTTTGGGATGAAGTCCTTGACAATAGCTCGATTACAGAATTGTGTCTTGTCTCCATTCTTTACATGCAGGGGTGTCACTCGGCATACCTTGTATCATTACATCGTCCATCATCATATTCTTCTACCTTAAACGACATTGTTCATCATGGGAGTCGGTACAGGAAAACAATAAAAAAGTGGAAGTATTTTTACTTAACCATGGATCTCTTGCTACAAAACGATATAACTATTTGGAAATTAAAAAGATAACCAAATCCTTCTCTGATAAGCTTGGCCATGGAGGATATGGCAGTGTGTACAAGGGAATGCTACCTAATGGTGGACTTGTTGCTGTCAAGGTTTTGAATGAGGTAAATGGAAGTGAAGAAGACTTCATGAATGAAGTTGGTAGCATCAGTAGAACTTCCCATGTGAATATTGTCAATCTCTTAGGATTTTGTTATGAGAGGAACAGAAAAGCACTAGTTTATGAATTTATGCCCAATAAATCATTAGACAAACTAATGTACAAGAGTGGATCACTCAATTCAGAATGCCAATTGGAGTGGAAAACATTGTACCAGATTGCAGTTGGGGTTGCACAAGGTTTAGAGTATCTTCATGGAGGTTGTAACACAAGAATTGTACATTTTCACATTAAACCTCAAAACATTCTTTTAGACGAAGACTTCTGTCCAAAAATTTCAGATTTTGGGCTTGCTAAATTATGTGGAAAGAAGCAGAGTATTTTGTCAACAGCTGGTACAAAGGGCACAATTGGTTACTTTGCTACAGAAGTTTTCTGTAGTAACTTTGGAGGAATGTCCTACAAATCCGACGTTTATAGCTATGGGATGATGGTTCTTGAAATGGCTGGAGCGAGGGGATCAACCAGATCGAGTGAAAATTATTTTCCCGACCAAGTTTATGAACTTGTAGTTGTTCGTGAAATGATGAAATTTGATGAATTCATGAGCACCGAGATGTAGAAATAGCAAGAAAGATGTTTTTAGTAGGTTTTTGGTGCATCCAAACTACTCCATCAGACCGTCCATTAATGACAAAGGTAATTGAAATGCTGAAGGGAAGTCTTGAATCAATAGAAGTTCCACCAAAGCCAATCTTGTTTAGTCCTAGGATGCCGGCTCAAGATTTTACCTCGTCGTTGTCAACATATCTAGATAGTGAAAGTTAACAATGGTGCTTAACACCAATGCTTAGGAAATCATTTCTCATAGTTGTTAGTTCTTTGTCTATCTTAATTTGGCTCAACGCAGGCAGATTCTTCAATGCAATTTAGGTATTTTACGTAATGGTCATTTTTAGATTTTACTTATATATTTTATGAGATAAATGAATAATAATTATCATTTTCATATCTAGGGAATGACAGATGAAATTGTTGATTTCTCCCATGGTAAGCAGCTTTGGGAGCTTTTGCAAGGTTAAGTACGAACCTTTAAATGGAGGTGGGCATTGCAATCTTGAACTTTATCCCGAGTTCATCAAACATCTGAAGAAGTTTGTGCTGTCTCTTGGGTCATCAAAGCCACCTTTGGATGATTCTAAAACAGCATCATTAGACTCTGAGAATCTGAGTAAATCAGCCACAAGCAATACCACAGACGCATTGCAAGCAAGTTAATTTAAATTATCCAAACCTGAGAGTAGTATTCAGGTTTCTCTCTCTGAGTTCCGAGTCTGTATCATGTAGTGCTTAAGGTATAAATAATCTTGATCAGTGAATGAAGGATAACCTGAATACCTGATAGAAAATAAGACCTTCTTCATCTGTTTTTCCCTTTGAAAATTATATGGATTACTTTGATTTCAGCAGTTTCATATCTATATTAGTCTCATATTTTCCCTTCTACATTTGATGTTCTCATTTAATGTTATCCCAGAAATTGAACTGTCCACTCTATCCATCTGAACTGATTTCGAAATTTTGTTTTTATTGGTTTTTAATTTACACTGTGTTCGGCGACTATGGGGCGCAGTTTTTTTTTTTCCTAAGTAAAATATGTGGTTAAAAATTGGAGAAAGAAAATGTGTATGATTAAAAAATAGTTTGAAAAATTGTGTAGATTATAATTTGAGTTATAAGTTATATGCCCTTTACCGAACACACTGTAAATCAATTGCCTATAATGAAAGAAAGGTATAAATCTTATAATTAAATTTTGCTTAATGTTAATTTGTGGTCAATAAAGGCAGGCGCTTTAGCTTAAGACTCAACAGATATAGACTGATTTAACAGTACTCGTTTGTCCTGGGGACATGCTTGCAGCGGATCCGTTTGGCAAACGTACAATTCCTCAAATCACTTTTTAACCACATATATTTTCTGTTTTCATTTTTCAATCACATATTTTACCTAAAAAATATATAAAAAAAGATGTTTTTAAACAAAAAAAAACTTTTAACTAACAGAGATTGGTTGCAATCAAACGACCAGCCAGGAGCACTCAAAAGTCAACCATACAGTTAATAAATGACTGGGTCCATCCGAAATCCAGATTTTCTCTGGAGCCAAGGAAAATTAACCCTGCATCATATAATGTTGGGAATTAGGACACAACTAATCCCGCCCAGGATCGATGTGACACAAATAAATTGGACTGAGAAAATATAAATACGCAAAAATAAAATGTAAATACGAAACACAAAGATTTACGTGGTTCAGCAATTTGCCTACGTCCACGGACCCACACCAATATATTTCACTAACTCGAAAAAATGAGGAGTACAAAAATACTACACTGTATTTTTATCTGCCTATGCAAAGGCTATTCTCTCCAACTCACTTTTCTCCCTATTTTGTGAAATGCCTCTCTTGTGTTGCTCTCTACACAAGATCACTCTTTGTTGTGGTGGTGTATTTTTCATTGAGGTTTTGCCCTCTATTTATAGGGAAAGTTTGGATAAAGAATCAACAATGGAAGGAATAAAATAGGTGTGAACATATGAGGATTGTAGGCTAATGGTGTCTTACCAAATAGGTGTGAACATGGACTATTAATGGTGGCTTGCCAATTTCAACAAAATTAGGCCACATTTTAGCCCCATTTTTCAACAATCTCCCACTTGGGGACAAATGTGGCTTCCCCTGAGATATCTCCTTCTTGCAACTCCTTGTGAAATATGGTGTGAGTCATTTCCTTTGTCTTCACTTCAGAAGACCAATTGAAGCTGAGCACAGCTCCAATTTTTCCTTTGTTACTGTCTTGGTCATCATGTCGGCTGGGTTCTTGCTACCCTGGATCTTCTCTAGTGTTAATACTTCATCCTCTAGAAGAGACCTGATGAAGTGATAACGGAGTCCAATGTGCTTGGTTCTAGAATGAAATGCTGAATTCTTTGCCAGATGTATCGCACTCTGACTATCACTGTGCAAAACATTCTTCTCCTGACTGAATCCCAATTCTGCCAACAAACCCTGTAACCAGATCATTTCTTTGCTAGCCTCGGTTACTGCCACGTACTCTGCTTCTGTAGTGGATAGAGCAACAATCTTCTGTATCTGCGAAATCCAGCTAACTGCAGTAGTACCTACTGTGAAAACATAACCAGTAGTACTTCTCCTGCGATCTACCTCGCCAGCAAAATCTGCATCTACAAAACCTTGTAGAGCCACCTCGCCTCGTCCAAAGCATAAGCATCTATCAGTAGTTCCCCGTAGAAATCTTAATATCCACTTTACTGCTTCCCAATGCTGCTTTCCTGGATTTGCCATAAATCTGCTCACAACTCCCACTGCATGAGCAATATCTGGTCTGGTACAAACCATGGCATACATCAAACTTCCAATGGCTGAGGCATATGGTATTTTAGCCATGAAGTTTATCTCGTCCTCTGTCTTAGGACTCTGATCACTAGATAGACGGAAGTGATTAGCTAGTGGCGTGCTGACAGCCTTCGCACTGCACATGTTAAATCTCTGCAGGACTTGACTAATGTACTTGGCCTGAGATAACTGCAAGATACCCTTCTGCTTATCTCTGAAAATCCTCATTCCGAGAATCTGCTTCGCTGCACCCAAGTCCTTCATTTCGAATTCTGCTGACAGCTGCATCTTTAACTTCTTGATTTCGTCCATATCTGAGCCTGCTACTAACATATCATCGACATAAAGTAGCAAAATTATATAACTGGACTCGAATCTCCTGAAGTAGCAACAATGGTCAGCATTACATTTGAAGTAGCCATTTTTCTGCATAAATCCGTCGAACTTCTTGTACCACTGTCTCGGGGCTTGCTTTAAGCCATACAGGCTCTTCTTCAATTTGCAAACGAGCTTCTCCTTTCCTTTGACTGAGAAGCCTTCTGGCTGCTGCATATATATTTCCTCCTCAAGGTCACCGTGGAGGAAAGCAGTTTTTACATCTAACTGCTCCAAGTGCAAACCCTCTGCTGCAACAATACTCAAGACTGATCTGATTGTTGTCAGCTTCACAACTGGCGAAAATATTTCCGTGTAGTCAATTCCTTCTTTCTGCTGGAAACCTTTGACCACCAACCTCGCCTTGTATCTCTTTGATCCATCATGTTCCTCCTTGATTCTGTACACCCACTTATTTTGTAGAGCTCTCTTTCCTGTAGGTAACTCGGCTAGTTCCCACGTCTGGTTAGAGATGAGAGACTTTATCTCATCTTTCATTGCAAGCTCCCACTTGCCAGAATCACCGACCTGACATGCCTCATGATAGCATTCAGGTTCACCTGCATCAGTAAGTAACATGTAGCTCATGTACTTTCTATTTGGAACATGAGGTCTGGTTGACCTTCTAAGAACAGGAACTGGAGACTGTGATGCATCAGTCTCTAGAACAGGCTCCTGTAACTGCAGATCCTCCTCTGTCTGCTGCGACGTACTACTTTCTGGAGCATCCAACTCAACATATGTTGGATCATCATGTACTGTGTCATCGGACTGCACTGCATTTCTGTCCTTGTACATAACCTTCTCGTTGAATATGACATCCCTGCTTCTAATGACCTTTCTGTTCTGGTCATTCCATAAGCGGTAGCCGAACTCATCTCCGCCATATCCAATGAATGTGCACTTTAGTGATTTGGGGTCTAACTTGCCCCTTGCCTGATCACTAATATGTGCATATGCGACACATCCAAAAACTTTCAAGTGGGAAAGTTTTATTTCTTTTCCGCTCCATACTTCCTCCGGTATCCTATACTCCAACGGTACCGAGGGTCCTCGATTGATCAAGTACACCGCTGTGTTGACTGCTTCTGCCCAAAACTGTTTGGGCAAGCCTGCATGTAACCTCATGCTTCTGGCTCTCTCCGTTAATGTCCGGTTCATACGTTCTGCAACTCCATTTTGCTGTGGAGTCCCTGGCAACGTCCTCTCCATTTTGATGCCATTCTGGTAACAGAACTTCTTGAACGCCATATCCGTATATTCTCCTCCGTTGTCGGACCTCAGCTTCTTTACTCGCAATCCTGTTTCATTTTCCACCATGGCTTTCCACTTCTTGAACACATCGAATACTTCGGACTTGTGTCTCAAGAAATAAACCCACACTTTTCTCGAGTGGTCATCAATGAAAGTCACAAAGTATGACTTTCCGCCAATAGATGAAACTGCGGTTGGTCCCCAGACGTCTGTGTGGACTAACTCAAGTTTCTCTTGCTTCCGAGTTCTGCCACTAGTGTTGAAACTCACCCTGGTCTGCTTCCCAAAGATGCAACTCTCGCATAAGTCTATATCAGTAGACTGAAGCTCTGGTAGTTTCCCCTTTGCATGCATATACTTGAGTCCCTTCTGACTCATATGCCCAAGTCTCTGGTGCCACAAGTTTGGGCCCTCCTTGCTTTCAGCAACTGCAATTGTCACACAAGCGTCCGCCGTTGTGTAGAGGGTGCCAGTATCCTTGCCTCGAGCGATAATCATGGCGCCCTTGGTGATCTTCCAGTTATCACCAGAGAAGGTGGTGACATGTCCTTCTCCCGACAATTGCTTGACGGAGATCAAGTTCTTCCTCAATTCTGGAATATGTCTCACGTCCTTCAGCTTCCACACAGATCCATTGATCTTGATCTGTACATCACCTTTTCCGACCACGTTACACGGTTGATCATTACCGAGATAGACTCTACCAAAATCACCCCGCGTATAGTTTACAAAAAACTCCTTGTTTGAGGTAGCATGAAAAGATGCTCCGGAATCAATCACCCAGTATTCCGTTTTTCTCTCCAAAGAGCATATCAAAGCATCGTCCGCTTCCTCTTCCACAACATTGACTTCTGTCCTGTCCTCCTTTTCTTTTGGAGGTGCTGTGCACTGATTTTTGTAATGACCGGTCTTGCCACACTTCCAACATTCCACAACCTTTGTCTTGTTGGAATTGTTTGGATTTCTGGACCTCGATCTGCCACTTCTGAATTTGCCGTTACCCCGCCCATTTCCTCTGTTGGAACTCCTGCCTCTGCTTTCCACGTTCAACGCCGATCCTGAAGTTGAGACACCTTCTGACTGTCGTCTGATCTCCTCCGTTAAGATCATGCTTACGACATCATCGAACTTCAATTTTGACTTTCCGGCAGAGCCACTAATTGCTGTGACTGTACCATTCCAGCTGTCTGGCAACTGCCCAAGAATTAACAGAGCTCGAACTTCATCACTAAAAGTGATTTCGACTGTGTTTAGCTGGTCCGTCACTTCATTGAATTCATTTAGGTGCTCCCCAAATCTTCCGCCTTCGGCCATCTTCATATTGAACAGTTTTTTAATTAAGTGGACTTTATTTGCTGCAGATGGCTGTTCATACATGCTAGAAAGGGCTGCCATGAGAGACTCTGTCGTCTTCTCATTTTTTATGTTGAAAGCCACTGACTTTGACAACGTCAGCCTGATTGTGCCGAGTGCTTTTCGATCAAGCAACTCCCAATCCCCCTGGCTTATATCTTCTGGCTTTTCTTTTAGTGGCTTGTATAGATCCTTCTGGTACAGATAGTCCTCCATTTGCATTTTCCAAAATCCAAAATTTGAACCATCAAATTTGTCAATTTTGGATATTTTCTCATCTGTCGACATTGTTCACACTCAATCACAAAACAGTCTAAAGAAATCTTTTCTGATGTGGAAGATCAGTCAAAGCTGCAACCACAGAGCATACTAAGAATTTCAAAAGATCTCAATGAGCCAAAGCTCTGATACCAATTGTTGGGAATTAGGACACAACTAATCCCGCCCAGGATCGATGTGACACAAATAAATTGGACTGAGAAAATATAAATACGCAAAAATAAAATGCAAATACGAAACACAAAGATTTACGTGGTTCAGCAATTTGCCTACGTCCACGGACCCACACCAATATATTTCACTAACTCGAAAAAATGAGGAGTACAAAAATACTACACTGTATTTTTATCTGCCTATGCAAAGGCTATTCTCTCCAACTCACTTTTCTCCCTATTTTGTGAAATGCCTCTCTTGTGTTGCTCTCTACACAAGATCACTCTTTGTTGTGGTGGTGTATTTTTCATTGAGGTTTTGCCCTCTATTTATAGGGAAAGTTTGGATAAAGAATCAACAATGGAAGGAATAAAATAGGTGTGAACATATGAGGATTGTAGGCTAATGGTGTCTTACCAAATAGGTGTGAACATGGACTATTAATGGTGGCTTGCCAATTTCAACAAAATTAGGCCACATTTTAGCCCCATTTTTCAACATATAATGTCTTGACTTTAATAGTGGTATAATTGGTCCATTTGTCAAATTTTAAGCTTTAATATGTCTTCCCTTCACACCTATTGGTTGCTGAGATTGTAGATACTAACCAGGCTTACAAGAAAGGGGAAGCCAATAATCTTCCTACCCAGATATGTACACAAACTTCCTTCATATAATCTCATTACGTATCATCACGACCCTCGTGTCGCTCTACATCCCGGGTTCCTTGTGTCTAAATGGTGGCGAATATGCAGCCTGTGGTGCTCCTTTTCACTGTGCTGGAATCAGGGAATTAAGTTATCCATTCTGGGGTGGGAGTAGGCCGTATTATTGCGGATATCCAGGTTTCCAGCTCAGTAACTGCCAAGGCGATGTCCCAATACTTACTAGTTCATCTAGACAATATCGTGTCCTGGAAATCGATTACAACGCACAGACTCTCAAGGTTGCAAGAGAGGATTTGTGGAACACCACTTGTCCCAGATCTCTTTACAACACCACCTTGGATGAAAACCTTCTTGAGTTTTCACCCGATCATCAAAACGTTACACTACACTACGGTTGCTCCACATCTAGTGGTCAGCCTGCACCACGGGATCCACATGTGTTCAATTGCGATTTGAATGGAACCAACATCAAAAGTTTGTTCACTGTTGGAGAAGATTCGCCATCGATCCATGGAACTGATATCAGTTGTGATACTAATATCTCTGTTCCAGTCAATGAAACTGCAGCAGGGAATTTGGCAGGTTCTGCAGCTTCAATCGTCCTTCTTCAGGACGCGCTTGCTAGTGGCTTCTCATTGCAGTGGTCTGCGCATAATAGGATCTGCAGAAATTGCATTCAGTCAGGTGGGCTATGCGGAACAAATCAGGTTTCTCCATCATTTGCTTGTTATTGTGCTAATGGAACTTATGCGTCAATTTGCAACACTACTGGAACTGTTTACAATTCTCAAACTGGAAACCTTACTGCTGGAACTGGAAGTAACACTACAACTGGAAACAATACTCAAACTGGAAATAATACTCCATCTCGAAACACTACTGGAACTGGAAATAATACTCCATCTGGAAACAATACTCAACCTGGAAATAATACTCCATCTGGAAACAATACTCAAACTGGAAATGGACACGGTACATGCTCCAGCTTTTTCTCCTCTCAATTAGTTTCAGCTTCTCTATCTTTTTTACTTTTTGAGAACGTTGTTTATTCATCTTATTGGAATGAAATTATGGTGTACTGAATTTGATTTTCATGAAAGAATTGCTAAGAAAAATTTTGTTTCCATGCCTGTGTGCGAAGGTGATAGCGTGCATGTGAGTGGTGAAGGAGATTTGTTCAAGTTTTATGGGCTTACTGTTTTTCGTTGCAGGATCAAAGAAAGGGCTTGATGATAAGTGGAAGTACGTAATAGGTAAATCAAACCTTAGCAGCACTTAGATTTCAAGTTCTCTTCCTTGCTTGATGAGAAACATATTATATTTATCTCCAAATAATTTGCATATATTTGACTACCTTTTGGGATGAAGCCCTTTACAATTGCTCGATTACGGAATTGTGTCTTATCTCCAGTCTTTGAATGCAGGGGTGTCACTAGGCATACCTAGTATCATTACATCGTCCATCATCATATACTTCTACCTTAAACGACAATGTTCATCATTGGATTCGGTGCAGGAAGACAATCAAAAAGTGGAAGCATTTTTACTTAACCACGGATCTCTTGCTCCAAAACGATATAATTATTCAGAAATTAAAAAGATAACCAAATCCTTCTCTGATAAGCTTGGCCAAGGAGGATATGGTAGTGTGTACAAAGGAATGCTACCTAATGGTGAACTTGTTGCTGTCAAGGTTTTGAATGAGGTAAAAGGAAGTGGAGAAGACTTCTTGAATGAAGTGGGTAGCATCAGTAGAACTTCCCATGTGAATATTGTCAATCTCTTAGGATTTTGTTATGAGAGACACAGAAGAGCATTAGTTTATGAATTTATGCCCAATAAATCATTAGACAAGCTAATGTACAAGAGGGGATCACTCAATTCAGAATGTCATTTAGAGTGGAAGACATTGTACCAGATTGCAGTTGGGGTTGCACAAGGTTTAGAGTATCTTCATGGAGGTTGCAATACAAGAATTGTACATTTTGACATTAAACCTCAAAACATTCTTTTAGATGAAGACTTCTGTCCAAAAATCTCAGATTTTGGGCTTGCTAAATTATGTGGAAAGAAGCAGAGTATTTTGTCAACAGTTGGTACAAGGGGCACAATTGGTTACATTGCACCAGAAGTTTTCTGTAGAAACTTTGGAGGAATGTCCTACAAATCCGACATTTATAGCTATGGGATGATGGTTCTTGAAATGGCTGGAGCGAGGAAAGTTGTTGAAGCGGGATCATCCAAGTCGAGTGAAAATTATTTTCCCGACCAAGTTTATGAACTCATAGTAGTTCGTGAAACGATGAAATTTGATCAAATCACGAGCAGCGAGGACGTAGAAACAGCAAGAAAGATGTTCTTGGTAGGTTTTTGGTGCATCCAAACCATTCCATCAGACCGTCCGTCAATGACAAAGGTACTTGAAATGCTGAAGGGAAGTCTTGATTCGATAGAAGTTCCTCCAAAGCCATTCTTGTTTTCCCCCAGGATGCCGGCTCAAGATTTTTCCTCGTCATTGTCAGCGTATCCAGATAGTGAAAGTTAACAATGGTCCTTAAAACGGGAGATTTGTTGAAATAGCTCAGTTCAATGTTTAGTTTTTCAAAATACCTCTTTTTAGCAAAATGTCTTTATTATCCTTAATGAATTGAGTTATTTTCTTTGCAAGATATATCCCTGAATTAGTCAGGTTGATTTAATTCAATACTTTTTATTATATTCATATTCTTTAAAATTTTAAGTTCTTCTAAAAATGCTTTATATTGTGATAATTTCTCAAAAGATTTAGGATGTTCTTTCTTTGTTATATATCATAATGATATTCCATCTGAAACTTCATCTTCTATATCTTCGTATTCTTCTATAATTTTATGAACCGTATTTATATTTTTTGCTGTTTCAACAGAATTAAATTCTATTCTGTTTAAGATAGCATAGTCAATATCTTCGTATATTTCTTTTAATTTAGATTCTCCAACAGAATGTATATTTTTAGATTTCCCAGCAATAGCTAGTAAAAATGAAATTTCTTTATTATCTAAATATAGTTTATGATCACGGTTATTAGAAGTTGATGCTTGTGAAGTATCAATAGATTATAGGGTTGGTAAATTATTATACAAAATTCTCTGGTATAAGTCCATTCTTTGATCTAGTAAAATACAATAATCTGCAATATATTGTTCGTATTTTTCCAAGAGTTTATTATATTTTTCAGAAGATATGTTTTCATTTTTCATTTGATGTTTAATATCTTCCATTTTATCTTTTAATTTTTCTAAAAGGTTATCTAGCCCTTCTATTGTATATCCTGGCATTATGTTTGAACTGTGTTTGTCATTATTTTATTTTCTAATTCTATTTTAATTTCTAATATGTCAGAATAATCGATAATGTATTGATCATGATTTTCTGAAAGTATATAATATTGTTCAGATGATTCATCCATATCTATTAAATGAGATACAATGTTATCTATTTTTTCCATTATTTTTTCTAACAAATTGTCGAATCCTTCAATAGTATATCCAGGCATTATAAACACAGAGATAAATAATTTATAAAGTTTCAAGTAATTTTTCAAATTCTATGAGTGTTTGAGAATTAATAATATCTATGTCAGCCATGATATCTATACTTGGTTCAAATGGTATATTATATTTTGAAATATTTTTCTTTCTCTTTTCTAATTTATCAATTATATCTTGAATATCATGTATCATTATAGATCTTACGGTTCCTCTAACAAAGTTTTCTATTAAATTTTCTTTAAAACTTTTTAATATCTCTTGTGATGCGTAGAGTTGTTCTTGGTATTCGATTTTATCAATTTCATTTTCATATTCAATTCCTTTTTTTTCTTTTAATATACTTTTGAACTTTATATGGACCTCTTTTAGTTCTGGGTTTTTTCATGATATAATTACTGTTATTCATGATATTAAGATTTTCAAAAACTGGTAAAGAAAGACTCATCTCTTCCATCACTGTCATAATCTATTACCGGATCATAATCATTATCACTACTAAACACATATCCTAAATATAATTCATTATTTATTTCAGTATTATCACTATCAAGCCAAAAATAAATAATTGATTTTGTAATTTCTAATCCTAATATTCTTTTTAATGTTGGAAAGATAGCTAACAAGCATGGCATATAGACATGATATAACTTTTTTATTTCATTATTTGGTCTAGTAAACTGTTTATACATGAATAAAGGTTCGATTATGCTATGATATTCATCATTATAAGGACTGTTTTGATAATTAAATTTAAAAATTCTGGATTCGCCATGTTAAAAGCTCTTCTTCCTCCTAATTCCGTAAAGATAGATATATTAAGAATACTAACCACTTTTCCTGTTCTCAGTACCTTTGTAAATTCCTTCTATTATTAGTGACCTTCAGGCTTATAGGTTTCTGCTCCACACCCTCCAATGGCTTCCTGCCTTCACGGGTTATTAGCTAAACCTGGATACCTTCACTGTATAACTCTTTAGATGGAAAATATTTTAGGACAGAGTGTAGGGAGTTTTCTTAATAATATATCTTCTTTTTGGAAATAGGATTTAGAAGACAAGAATTTAGAAACTCATCTTAATATGATAAGTAAATTGGGATTTTATTGATAATATGAAGATTGACAAAGGATTGGTATGAGAATTCTTCAAAGACAGAAGATTTTTGGCTTTCTCACAAACTGAGTGCTCAAGAGAGTTCTGCCTTTTCTCTAATCAGAAGACTCTTATTTATACAACTTTACGAGGTATTACTATACAACCTCTTACATCATTGCTTATGTAATGGATACAATAATTTGAATTTTACAAGGTCCTATAAGGACACACCTGTCCATCTATTCTTTATTACAAGGATACAGCTGTCCCTTTATTTCTTCACATGGCTACACTATAGGGACACCTATCCCTCTATTTTCAGTCTTCTCATGGCCCTTACATTGTGCTGTCTTGTTCCATTAAATCAGATTTATCAATTGGCTTCCATCTGTCCATCACTTTTGTTGGTATGTAAAGCAGACTTATCAAATGGCTTCCACCTGTCCATCAATTTCTTTGGCATGTGGGGCAATTCCTAGCTATGCATGCCTCTTGCAAAGTGGCAAAACTTTCATGGATTTGATGAGTATCAAATTTATTGATGTATTCTTGTAAACCATGATCTTGTAATGTTTGGTACTGGCTTGGTATTTTTTCCAACTTCAATTTGAAAATTTCGAGCAACATACCAATCGTGATAATATGCTCAGCAGGATAATATATCCTTCCATCAATTTCAGGACTGATCGAATAAAATTTTAAATATATGGATCTTCCTTGAGCAAAATTTGAAATTTCTCCTTTTAGTAAATCATCAAATTTTTCGATTTCTTTCAGATCTTTTCCTGGATAGATAAGATCCAAGAATCCATAATCAGCTGCCATTTTTGTCATGACGGGATCTCCTCCCTGAGTAACGATCAATCGTGGGTATACATGGTCTCCAGACGAAATGTAATAGCAATCACATTCTTGAAGTTCATATATAACTTCAACAGTGGTTTTATATTCGTTTTCTTTTGGTAAAAAAGGGGAATCATCTTCTTCTTCAGCACGAATTCTGACTACCCTTGTATGTTCATCTTTGGCATTGATTGTGATTTTTCGAGGACTAGCTTCATTTATAACAACTTTTTGGGACTTGGTTCATCTCTTTTAATTATTGGTCCACCACTGCTTCCAGAAGATGTACCTGTTTGTATTTTTGATATAACCTGTTTGGTATCAGCCTGTTTGGTAATCAACGATTCAAACTGAGATTCAATCTCAATTATGTTATCGCTCAATTCTTTAGTATAATTGTGATGAAATGTTGAGATTTCCATCAATTGCTTGAAACTTCCTTGGAGAGTTTCTGCAAATTGTTCAATTTCAAGCTTTATATCTTCAACTTCCTCCATGAGGAAGTTCATTCGCTTTTTGGCGTCTATCAGGGATCTTTTAATATTATCCATCTGCAAATTCAATATTCCTGCTTAAAAAGTCGGCAAGATAATTATTAATACCTTTAATATGAACTATATCAAAATTATAAAATGCCAAATAGACTTGCCATCTATGGAGCCTTCTATATTGAGGTTCTGGTGGTAATTTATTTTTTACTAAACCTGCAACTTGAGAATTATCAGTTTCAACAATGAATTTCTTAGATAATAAAAACAATGAAAACTTCTTTATTCCTCTGATGATTGCTAACAGTTCTTTCTCATGAGTAGTATAATTTATTTCTGCTTGATTAAACGTTCCACTTGAGTATTTACAAATTTCATTAAGATCTGTTTTTAATATTGCTGCCCAATACTTATCCGAGGCATCAGTATTAACTATTAGATTATCTTTTTCATCTGGTAATCTTAATTTTGGCAAATTTTTGCATTCTTCTTTTAGTGATTTGACAATTTCTGTATGTTCATCATTCCATCCTTTGGTATTTGTTTTCCTAAGTAAAATTTGAATTTTATATCTCTTTTTTGATAGATTTTCAATAAATCCTTCTGCATAATTTAAACATACTAAAAATTTTTGTATTTGTTCTTTTGATTCTAATTTGTTTGGAAAACTTTCTATCTTTTTAGATATATGCGTTTGTAATTTTATCCCTCTTTTATCTATTGATAATCCAAGAAAATCAATTTCTTGTTTTTCTATTATAGCTTTATTTTTTGAAAGAACAATTCCTTCTTTTTTGCATTCATTTATAAATTTAATTAAGTGGTTTCTATGTTCTTCTCTATTATTAGAACATATTAATATATCATCAACATAGACAATTAAGAATTCATTGAATTTTCTAAATATGTTATCCATTCTTCTTTGATATATTTGTGGTGCATTTTTTAAACCAAATGGCATAACCATCCATTCATACTTTCCTTGGGGCGTACTAAATGCTGTATATTGAATACTATCTTCTTCTATTTTTACTTGCCAAAATCCTGATTTGCAATCAAATTTAGAATAATATTGCTTTCCTTTTGCAAGATTTATTAGTACCTCTTTATTTGGTAAAAAGTATTCATCAAATTTAGTATATTTATTTAACTCTTTATAATTTATTACCATTCTAGCTTTTCCTCTTTTTTGTTCAGAATGTTTCATGACCATAAAAGTTGGGCTACTATGGGGTTCATTACTGGGTCTGATTAATTTTTGGTTAAGTAATTCTTTTATCTGAGTTTTAAATTCTTGCATATTTTGTATGGTATACATCATTGGTGTAACTCTTATAATAACATTTTCTGTTAATTCTATTCTAGCTTTTGGATGATGTGGTTTCCAAAATGATAATGGATTTTCTCCACAAATTTTTTCTAGTTGATCAATGATTTTTTCCCTGTTTATTTGTATGTTCGTTTTCAAGACTTTTTTTATACGTTATTCTTTTATTTTTTATTTCATTTTGTGTAATTGGTTTTTTCTCCCATTTATCATCACGCTGTGTTGGCTGAACTCTGTAAGATCTAAATTCTCTTGGTATTTTTAGTAAATGTGCACAAGGTGTTTGTAACATTATCATGTAATTATTTTGTTTATAATATTGAAATTGTTGTATAAAGTCATTTCCTAGTAATATATCACATTCTAATGTGTTATAATTATATACTTTATTTACAACTATTTGTTTACTCCCAAGTATTATATCAATTTTATCAGCACTACTAATTATATGAGTACTTTCTCCTATTACTCCTGTAATTTTTATCTTTTCATTAGTATTCCATGATTTTATTAAGAAACTTTTGAATATTGTTATATCACTTCCCGTGTCAATTAATGCGCAGGTTGTTATATTTGTTTCAACAATTGTAACTTGTATATAAACGGCTAATGGAAAACTTATTTGGTTAATCATTTATTCAGCTTTTCTGCATAGTATAGTTTGACCATTATGAGTTATATATAATCCTTCACGTTTTATACTATAATCTTCTAGTCCATCTAGAAAGCTCATTCCTAATAATACATGAGGATTTACCATACTACTATCTACATGACATGGTACTAGGAGATTTATTCCTCCTATTTTTATTGGTACTTTTACTTCAAGTTCAGTCATATGTATTTGTCCATCAAAATTTATATATTTATATGGATCAGTTCTATAAGATATTTGTCCTTTATTTCTATTTGAAGCTATATGACATTCACTAGCTCCTGTGTCAATTAATATATTTGACCCTTTTATATGTTCTATTCCATTAAAATATTCACCTTCTATTTTCATATTTCCAGCATTTCTATTAAGTTTTATTTCTTTTGTATTACTAATTTCTCCTAATTGTTTTCTATTAGGTAAACTTGTTGATCTCCTAATTAATCTGTCATATTCAAATGTTATGTTATTATTAGGGTATTCTTCTTCTCGTAACTCTATGATTTCTGGTTTATTTTTTGTTATAGTAAGTTCATAGTTTCTTGGAACTAAACTTATTTGTTTATCTGGTTTTACAACTTTACCAAAATCTTTACATTCTTTATGAATTTCAATATATGGTTTTTTAGAATAAATGTTTTCATAATTAGAATTAATAAATGCGTATAATGCCCTGTATTCTATAGTCATAATTTTATCTCCTGGTTCCATTATATCATCTTTATGTAATTTGAAATGTAGTCCTAAAACTTCATTAAAATTTCTATCTTTTAATGATATACAATATTTTGGGTAACATGTAAATATTAGTTTCTTATATGCTAGATTTCCTTCTACTGTTCCTAAATGACTGTCTTTTAAATTTATAATTCTTCCATCATGTAAACTTACGGTCAAAGGCGAATCTAATCCTTCTCTAAATAGGGATTTAAACATTATTTGGATACCTGCTAAGTAAACATATTGAATCTTTTCACTCTGTTTTCTATTGATCTTTGTTAATAATTCTGCAACTGTATTTTTTGTTAAAAGATTTAATTTGTGTGTTCCCTGAGTGGTTCTAACATCTATTGCTCTTTCAATTTTATGATATTCATTTATTGCTACTTTTTCTCTTTTCCATATTCTGTCTAATATTTCCCATTTTCCTATTTTCAAATCTAAAGATAATTTTTGTATCTTCCTGAACTTATTATTATTAAAAGTTACCTTTAATCTATAACCTTCTATTCCTTCATATTCTTGTTTATCTATATTTTTATTTGCTTCTATTTCTTCTATTTCTTTATTCTGATTCTGATTCATTACTTTCTGAATCTGTTTCACTTATATAGACTTCTTGATCATAGTATTTTTCAATATCTGATATTTCACTTAGTTCACTTTCTACTTCTAGATATTCTTTTTGTAATATTTTAACTTTCTTTTTGTTACAATCAGGGCTTATATGCCCCATTTCTCCACAATTCCAACATTTACATTGTCTTTTGTCTTTCTTATAAGTTTTATTTTTCTGTTTTTTATTTGGATTATATATTCTTTTGTAATATCTTCTCTTAGGTTTTATATATTTTTTCTTGAAGTTTCTGAATTTTTTAAACTTTCTATTTTTATATTTCCTTTTATTATTATTTTTTCTTCTTTCAGGGTTACATCCCCATTGGGTAGGTTTTTTCATATCTTCACGACATATTCTGGTTAATTTTCCTGATTTCTTTAATAATTGTCTTTGTTGACATATATATGTTAATATTTCAAATAGGAATTTTATTCTTGATCCCAATGTTCTAGGTGTTCCAGGGTTATCTCTAATAAATTTTTCAAATTCTATTTTAAAGTATATTCCCCATGAACCTGGTAATTTATTGTAATACATATCTCTATATATTTCTTGATTTTCATTACTATAGAATTGGACATAATAGTATTCTTTAAACTCACAAGTATATTATTTGATTTTACACATATCACATATTGTTAAATTTATTAATTTTACTCTTGCATTATCTTTTTCTCTTATTGATTCTGCTTCAGAATTACTTATCCAATTTTCTCCTAAAAATTCATCCGCAGTATAATCTACTAACTTTTCTATTCGTTTTTTTATCTGATTTTATTAGTTCCGTTTGTACATTTCTTCTTATTAATGGTTTTGTATCACTACTTATTCCTTCCCACCAATTTCTAACATGTCCTTCAAAAGATGCTACTAAAAAATTTATCATTCTATCAGTATTTTCCCATATATCATCTTTATTGTATAAAAAGAATAGTATCATCGAATCTGCCCAAGTTAATAAGGCTTTTTTAGTATCTATTTTACAATCTAAATCTAACTTTGTTCCTCCATGATTAATAGGTTTATCACAATTATCATTTGGTTCAAACCTATCTTTATATTTATTTCCTCTAGGTGGTTGTCTATCTCTGATTCTATCATAATATTCCCGGTGTGATTTACTATATAATGGTGCATAACTTTCATCTGGATCTGGTAATTCTTGTTTAGAAGTTCCTATTGGAGCAGGGTTAGGTACTCCTCCAGTATTCATTAAAACTTGGTATTCATTAAAATTTTCTATACTTAACTGGTCAAAATTTTCTATAAGCAAATCTAACTCCTCATTCATTTTTGTCTTGTTCTTTTTCAATTTTTTCTTCAACTTTTAATGTTCCTAAAGTTTTTTCTATAGATTTTTGTAATTCTAATTCTTCCTCTAGTATTTTTGGTAATATGTTTCTTCTAAATTCATCATCCATACTTCCTGCTTCTATTATAATTTTTTCTTGTTCGAAATGCTTTTTTCCTATTCTAAGTATTTCTTTTTCTATGAGTTCTTTGTCTATTTTCTTATCTTTGTTTTTGTTATTTTCTTTGAATTCTCTAATCTCTAGTTTTAGTATATTTATATCATTTCTTACTTCTTTTAATTCATTTTTTACTTCTTATACATCACTTATTAATGTTTTTATTAATATTTTTAGATCTTCAATATATTCACTTATAGACATTTTATATTCTTGGTTTTTGAGTTTTTTCTACCTTAAATAGTCTGTCATACATATCATCTATTTTTATTTCTAGCTTTTTGATTCTTTCTTCTATTGATATGATTTTTTCATTTTCATTCTTTCTTGTTTTTTCATTTAAACTATCTATTTTTTCAATAATTATTCCAATTTTATCTTGATTAATTAATTCTCCTGATTTTCTTTGGAATTCTTTTAAGATTTCTTCATCTATATTTTTAACTTCTCCTATCATTTCTTTTAATTCATTTAATTGTATTGTTAGTTTATTTTGAATATTTTGTAATTTCTCTTTGATATTCATGTCCTGTATATTTAATTGTTGTAGTTCTTCGATAGCTAATTTATCTTGTAAATTTATGTTTTTATATGTTTGCCATAAAAATGCACTTATCCAATTTAATTGCATGTTAAGAAATCCATCAGATTCTCCCCATGAACTTAATGGTTGAAACATAGTTGTATTAGCTTCTTTTATTTGATAAGATCCAACTGGAAGTCTTATATTTTCTATTATTTGTTTTTCAAATTTTTTTTCTGGAAATTCTGTCATTAATTTCTTCCTTTAATATGTTCGATTTCTAGAATAAGTTCTGTTTCATATTTTGCTTCTTTATAATTTATTATTTGATATTCACAATATTCCTCTATTGATCCAATCATTGATTTTCTATGATATATTCTATAATATTTTAGATAGTCTTCAAATGTGTTTGTTTTATCATATTTTTCTTTTCTAGTTTTTTCTTTGTCTTCTAAAATCGTTTGAATTTTTGGTATTTGTTTTAAGATTTTATCAAAATATTCTCTCTTTTTCTCTAATAATTTTAATCTTAATTTTTCTTGTCGTTTTATATTTCTTTCTTCTCTTATTTGGTCCATTAAATTTCTTCTTTGTTCTACTATTAAATCTAATTTTTCATTTGTTTCTATGTCTAGATATCTAATTAATTGAGGATCCGCTCTATGATAATCCATTTCTATAATCTTTATATAACTCTTCTAGTATGTCTTTGTGGATTAAATCTAATATTTTGTTTATGATAATTTCTTCTTTTATTATATCGAAATTTATTAGATTATATATTTCTCTTCTTACATCTTTATCTAAATCTTTTAAAGTGTTCAAGATTTCTATTTTATAATTATCGGGTAGTGTTAATGTATGCATAATTATAAATCTTGATGTATATGTTATATATTCATTTTTAATTTGTGTTATATAATATTTATCTTTTAGATCTGACATATGGCTCTGATACCAATGTGAGGGGTGCTACTATGAGCGAACAAAAATCAAATAAAATCATAAACAAAATTAATAAAATTTCAAGGACTAGGTTGTACCTTTTCTAAATCTTAATGGGTTTAATTATAATATAATATATAAGGGTATTTATGGTAATTTATAGTATTTAAGGCTATTTTTAAAAGATATAAAATTGTTACGGTATTTTCAAAAATCGGTAAAATTTTTAGGATATTTTAATGTATTTCCTCCCTTAAAACTGATGTTTAGGAGATCATTTCTCATAGTTGTTATGTTCTTTGTCTATCTTAATTTTGCTCAACACAAGCAGATTCTTCAATGCAATTTAGGTATTTTACGTAAAAATCAATTAGAAGCTTCTAATTTGTTTGGAAACTGCACAAAATCACAAAATTTGTCAATTCTCGCTTTTCGTTATATCAATATAAAGAAAAGAAAAACTTCGCTATAATATACGTTCGAATACATTGAATTTAGGCGTTGTGCCTTCAACATCAAATCTATATATCTACATCTATATCTATATACTCTATATATTAATAAAGAAAAATGAGATTCTGACCAATTTTGATTAGAATCTCATTTGTCAACAAATTGAATTGAATCTATTTCTTTTCTTTCCATTTTTCAGTTTTCACACGATTATGAAGTAGTGGATTAATGGGTAGTTTCAAGTTAACTGAGTTGTGCTTCTTTACTACAAAGATAAAGAAAATGAAACCCTCCATTCCATATATCTCCTAACAACACAAAATCGAACCACAAATCCCTAAGGGGTCGTTCTCTTTATGTTTTGATTTTGAATTTTGAATTTTGGATTTTGATCGCTTATTTTAGGATTGCTGAAAACATGTTCTCTTTATGATTTTGAAAAACTGTTTTCAAAAATAGAAAATTGAAAAATGTATTTACTTTGTAATTTTCTGATATATTTATTTTGTGATATTTTATATGTAAAAAATAGTTGATTTGTTGAATTACATTAATTTTAATGTCAATAAATCAGTTAGTTCTCTATGTCAATAAATTCATCATTAATATTATTTCAGCTAAACAAAAATCCAACTTTATACCAAAAAAATCTTAACATGAATCTATATATAATGGTAAAATAACATAAGAACTTCAAGTGAAGGAAGTGTCTCACATTTATCAAAAAAAAAAAAAATTAACATGGATCTATATATAATGGCAAAATAACATAAGAATTTCAAGTGAAGGAAGTGTTTCATATTTACAAAAAATAATAAATAAATAAATACAATTTTAACATGGATCTATATATAATGACAAAATAATATAAGAACTTCAAGTGAAGGTAGTGTCTCACATTTATTAAAAAAAAAAAAAAAATTACAAAAAAAAAAACTTAACTTGGATCTATATATAATGGCAAAATAACATAAAAACTTCAAGTGAAGGAAGTGTCTCACATTTACCAAAAAAAAAGTCTTAACATGGATCTATATATAATGGTAAAATAACATAAGAACTTTAAGTGAAGAAAGTGTCTCACATTTACACAAAAAAAAAAATCTTAACATGGATTTATATAAAATGACAAAATAACATAAGAACTTCAAGTGAAGGTAGTATCTCACATTTATTAAAAAAAAAAAAAATTATAAAAAAAAAGTCCAAAATGCGTGTTTTGGTTGTTTTTGATTTTTTAATACAAAATATTTAAAACGCAATAAATTCGTTTTGAGATTTTTTTTTTTTTTTTTTCAAAAATCTAAAACCCAAAACGAACTAAAAACAAAAAGAGAACACGGCCTAAATCTCCCTTCCCATCCGACCATGAAACGTATCCTAACCGCCGCCAACAGCTACCCTTCTACAACTCCGCACCGTCATCCTTGCAATCGGCGGCTTCCGTCGCTCTATTCCAGCCACCTCTGGCCACTTTTTAAGCCATTTTCTTCATCTTCCTCTTCTCCGCCAGCTATTTCCACATGCAGCGGCGAATCCAGGATTCTGGTTGAACTAGAGCGAATTGTGACACTTTGACCGTTGACCTTCAATGGCGAAATATTATTTAATTAAAAAAATATTAAAAATTCTACTAATATATAAATGTTTTAAAACGTAATTTCATTTAATATGGAAATATAGTCCAACACAAACAAAAATAGTAGGAAAATACATGATATAACCATACTTCGTAGTTATAAACTTAGACAACTGCATTCTCTAAGGTCTCATACTTTGAAAGCATTGCAAAATTGCCTCATTCTCAACGAGTTTAAAATTTTTGCGCTCTACGTAAATCAACAAACGATCATTCAAAAAATCGTCTCTCAAAGCATCAACTGGATTGAACGGATGGCATGGGTAATGGATATAAGAATGTGTTTGATAGCCTTACGTTTTTCAAGAGATTTTTCAACTTTTACGTTGTTTGTTTGTCTAAATTTTTCATAGAATTCGTTTTCCAACTTGTCTCGAAATTTGATATTTTTCTTAATTTGGATAGATTCATTTTCTAAGTGGGAGTAAATTTTACTTTCTATGAAAAATCTTTTACCATTTTCGTCACGTTTGATCCTTTTTTTTGTTGTTAATTGACTTATTTTTTTTTTCAAAAAATTAACATTATTATTATCAAGTACAAATATATGAAAAAATTAAAAATATATATATTAAAATAGCTAAATTTTGCTTTATTTTTCATGGAAAACAATGACAATTAAACTATAAAAGTTAAAAAATTCCTCACTTTTTTCACCTACAAAATTAAATCAATCAAACACATTAAACTCTCAATCAAACACATTACTAAACTATTACATTTTTTTAATAATAATAATAATAATAATAATTAATTAATTAATTAATCTGAAAATCTGGTCGGATCCAGCACGAGCGGCCGAACCGGCTCGCCCATAGCTGGATCCGCCAGTGTCCACATGGTCTTGCCTTCCACCTACTCCGGAGGCGGCTCCGACACGGTCGAAGGCTCGATGGGGGAAAGGATGAGGTGAATCTTTTACTTTTCTTACTCTCGATCAAGTACTTCGAGGAAATGAGTTTCAATAAGATAGGAAAATAACTATATTGCAGAATTAGTTAATTAACTGATATTTCTTTGAACTAAATTTAATTTCTCTATGAAATTTACTCCCCCCTTCAAATCTCAATTTCAATTGTTGTGATTTGTGATGTAGTATTTGAGTTTCAATGGAGGATCAAACAAGACGAGTGCAAATGCATGAGTTGAATTAGGCTTCAAGAAAATTGAGGATACAGGTTTTTTTTTTTTTTTTAATGTTCACGATGTTATTTATGGCGATCTCATCTCTCCTCTCTTATATTGAATTCAAGAACCCAAGTTATTTTGAATATGGGTTTTCATTTTCCCGTGAATTCTATGCTTTTCAAATTTATTTCATTAATTCTATTTTATTTACTTTAAAACGGAAGAGTATAATTATAGTTTCTTTAGACTCTTTTGGTTGAAGAGTTAGGTTTTGCTATGAAATTTTTGATTACTTATTAATATTTTGATCTAATCTGAGTAAAGTTTTGTATGTTTTTTTTCCTTTGGAATTTAGAGGTTGAATTTTTAATAATTCATCGTTTTATTCTAATTCTCTGTGAGCGTCAATGTGTAGGCGTGTTTGTTAAATTGTATTTTTAATCCTTTTAATGACTCTTCAACTTCTGAAAATTGATCCTTTTAATGGCTCTTAGTTTGCTGTTGTTGTTGTCGGCTTGTACATGAGTTTGGAAGAACAAAAACTGTTACAAAAGAGGTTTTAATGTTGTTAATTGTTCAATCATTTTGTTGTTCTCCTAGATTCTTCCTTATCATAAACTCATAGATTTTACTTATCACTAATTTTTTTAGTTAAAAGAGTATTTACAATTGAAGCATGAATGCGGATTTCCTTATTTCGGCTGTTGTCGTTGAATTTGACAGTCCTTCTATATTCGAAATAGTCTGCTAAGCTCAAGTGAACATGTAATTGAGTAGAATTGAAGCGAACTTCAGAAATTTGGCGCCTGAACAACATGGTTGGTCCATCAATCCAGGTAGGGAGCTTAATTTCATCTTTTGGAATAATGTACTTTTGATGTATTTTCATCTTAAATTTTTTTTTTTTTTTACAGAACTAGATTTGTCTTAGGAGGAACTCATTTCAAAAAAATTCTTTTGATATTTTATTTCTTTCAATAGTTTGCAAGAATGATGTTGATCTTCCTTTTATATTGCACGCTATACATTTTTCCACCAACTTCGTTTTTCAAAAATTCTGAGATGCACCTGGTGTTTAGACGAAGGATCAAGCGGAGGCATGGAAGCCAATTGTTCATCAGAGGGGTGGAATATTTTTTTTTTGCAAATATGGTATGTTGGCTATGTCTATAATTATTGTAAGTTAGTAAAATGTGTCAAGGGTGATTTAAAGATAGAAACGCTACCAGTAGGATCATATCTATTTGTAGAAGCGTGTACGTTAACTCTGTTTACTTGGTTCACGAAGGCTACATAATGTACTATGGTTCGTTGAACAAGTTTTCACTGAATGACCAAGCTCCAACATCATTAACAGACAGGAATTACCTCTGGCCATGAAGGAGGAGAGTGGTCTCCCTCTAGAATACTGGAGACAGAGGAAATCCCTGGTGTAGTCAATGATTTTAGGTTGGCTGCTTGTAACACTATTGAATTAGGTTAGTACTTTGATTTATTTTGTCTTGTGTATGTGAAGTAATATACTACTTAAAAAAAAAAAGCCAGTGTTTAGCTATAAGTTTTTTTCTTTCTCACTAAGAAATTAAAGAGTATGTTCCTACGAACAATTCACAAACTTACACCTTCAAGTGTAATAATCTTATTAAGTAGCAAATACATTTCAAGCCAATTACTGCTAAGCTGAAGCCTATCTAATTTTTTCAAATACAGTTGCTATAAAGGGAAAAACCTTTCATTCATGCAGCTGGATTTCTTTAAGAATGGCCTAATTATATTGGCAAGTAACCAAAACAAGTCTTTGACCTTGTATTTGGCTTTCTCTGCTGCAGGATTGACGGTGTTGAGATTCATGGTTCAAATGGTTATTTAATTGAGTAGTTTATGTAAGATAAAGTAAATGATAGAACCGACTACTACGGTGGGAGCTTGGAAAATCGGTGTCGGTTCGCACTAAGTTGTAGAGAGACAGTGGTCAACTAGATTAGAGTTAACAAAGTCAGGATAAGATTGTCTCCAGATTCAGATTTCATGGAGTTGATCGACTCAAATCCGAGTGCTTTAGCACTTGAAATGGCTAATGCACTTAAAAAGTTCAAGATTCTCTATCTTCACGTACCCATTTTTCTTATAGTTGTATCCATTTCAACAGTCCCAAGTTATATGTTGTTGCAAACAGCTTCATTAAGAAAGTTGTAGATGTATCATGTACGTCTTTTACCCTATTTCTTGATGTAATTCTAGATAGAGTATCCCAACGTATAGAGATTTATTTATTTATTAATCTTTTTCTTTTTGTTGTTTCCATTTTAATTTTACTGCAACCCTTGAATATTGGAACTGAGAATAGAAGGCATATAACTTAAAATGAGGTTGCATGGTACCTTTTCTTAAAGGATGGATGAAATATTGGCAACACAAGGTTTCCGTTGAGAATCTTGACCTATTAGCTTTTCACAAATCTATACATTCTAACAAAATATTTGAACTCAAACGAGAGTTCTTCAATTGTTGGAACAATCAATCCTTTTTTGGGCTGTGTGAACCTTAAAGATTTGAAAACTTTCTTCGACAATGAATGCGTAAATCTTTAGGAAAGTAATTCTAATTCTAACAGTAAAACAGAAATAAATATTAATGAAGTCATAAAGTTCAAAAGATTAAGAATATCAGCCTAAAGGGTAAGGACTTCTCAAGATAATCTAATCTTCTGCTCTTGTATCATATCTTTATCTCATTACACTAGGATCTTTGTTGAATTTACTTTAGAATTACATTAACTATTGTTTGGTTCAGCTAAAAATTTGGATTAAGATTTATGTTCAAGTTGACCCTTAATTTTAACACAAATTTCATGAAATTTACAACTTTCAATCACTTATGTTATTAACTTTTATCAAAATCTATTAAAAATCTGAATTTTATCCAAACCAAACATGGGCTTAATAATTTTATTGCATTGATATGTTGGTAATATATTCAATCCTATATTATCATTAAGCATTTTTGGGGTTGTGCAGAGGTTGTCTGTAAGGAGATTGTCGATGAGATTGACCGCATAACAGGCAAGGCCAAAGCAGCATTACTTTAAGATTGATTTTCACTATTTAAGTATGTGCTTGCAACATTACGTACTATTTTTTTTTAAATTGCTTTAACTATAATTTAGTTGACAAATTAATATATTCGTGTAATGCACGGCTGTGCAACTAGTATTCATATAAAGCTAAATGAGATTTTGAAATCTTTGCATCTGTTTGTTAAAAGTTTTTTGTTTAAAAATATGTTTTTTTTGTGTTTTCTAGGTAAAATGTGTGGTTGAAAATTGGAGAGAGAGAAAAAATATGTGTGGTTAAAAAATAATTTGAAAAATTGTGTAGGAAAAAACATGTTTGTCAAACACATTCTTTAATTTCAATTTAGAATCTCGATTAACGGTATAGTTGTCCAACAACTGTTCGTTTAACATGTCCCACGTTTCAAGTTAGATAGTTAGTTTTTTTTTTAAATAAAAAATTCTAAATAAAAAATTCAGTCGCATTTCCTTTCATTTTCACTTCCCCAAACTGCCTGTTCCAACTCGGCACACCCTCCGCCTCCGGACAGCTTCACCCACTGCCTCTGCCGTCGCTGTAAAATCTTTTTTCTTCATTTTCGTTGATGCTTCCAGTTGGTTCTAGATCTAGGGCTTACCATTTTCGTCGTTGTTTGGTTTGGGTTTTTGAAAAAAAAAAAAAATACCTTTTCTTGAACAAGAAAATATGTTCAAGTTTTTCATATTCTTCTGTTTCATCATTTTTGGCACATGGGAATCTTGGCAATGGCTCCTCAGAGCATATGGTTGGGATTTATGAGCTCAAAACGGGTGATTTTTCTATAATGGTCACAAACTATGGTGCAAGAATCATCTCTGCTAATCTTCCTGACAAGAATGATAAAGTTCCTTTCTTTCGGTTTAGTCTTTTTGATTCATGTTTTGCTTTCTTCCTGATGAAATCGTGTGTTTTTTGGGTTTTTAGGGATAAACTAAAGGATGTAAAATATGAGGAAATTCTGTATATTTTTGTATATATTTCAATTGTGTACAAGCATCCATATATATAAGTAGAGGCTGGGTCATTTCAGTAACCTATTCTAGGAATGCAATTATTTACAAGGTTAACATCCTCCAATTATTCCTAAATGCTAGTAGTCTGCCTTCTTCATCCATGATTTGCTCCTGTCACCAGTCAAATGCCAATTACACGTCAATACACATTAATTCAGATTTTCTTTCCTTTTAACACTCCCCCTCAAGTTGGTGAATGAATGTCAATGACACCCAACTTGCTGAGGTGCGTGTAAAATGTTTGTGCTCGTAATGGCTTAGTGAACAAATCTGCAATCTGACTTCCAGTCGGAACATAGGCTGTTTTTACTTCTCCTTTTTGTATTCTCTCACGAACTGTGTGACAATCTAGTTCGATGTGCTTCGTCCGCTCATGATAGACTGGATTTGCCGCAATGTGTAAGGTTGCCTGATTGTCACAAAATAACTTTGCTGGTTGGGAATGTGAAACACATAGATCCTTCAACAAATGTCTTAACCAAGTAAGCTCACAAGCGGCTGCAGCCATGGACCGATATTCGGCTTCTGCGGACGATCTTGATACGGTTGCCTGCTTCTTACTTTTCCATGACACAAGTGATTTTTCGAGAAAAACACAATAACCTGTTACCGATCGGCGTGTAATCGGGCATCTTGCCCAATCAGCGTCACAATAACCAATCAGATGTAGTGGACTGTCTACTGGAAATAATAAACCTTGCCCCGGAGCCATCTTCAAGTATTGAAGGAGTTGATGGGCTATCTTAAGATGGTGCATCTTGGGTTCTTGCATGAATTGGCTGAGTATGTTCACGGAGTATGTGATTTCCGGTCGGCTAATTGTGAGGTAGATTAACTTCCCAACTAGTCGTCTGTATCGAGTAGGGTCCTTAAGGACTTCACTCCCAGTTTCTGTTAGTACCAAATCCGGTTCCATGGGAACATTTGCTGGCTTTGTTCCAAGTAATCCAGCTTCCTCCGATATGTCTAATGTGTACTTTCGTTGACAAACCGTGATTCCTGCTTTAGAACGTGCAACCTCAATGCCAAGAAAGTATTTAAGTGGTTCAAGATCTTTAATTTTGAAACAACTATTGAGGAATGCTTTGAGATCACTAATGGCCTTTTCATTGTTGCCCGTTATGATCATATCATCGACATACAGTAGCACAATAGTAATGGATTCTCCACGAACCTGTGTAAAGAGGGAATAATCGGCTCGTGACCGTTGAAACCCAATTTCTCGAATTGCACTTGAAAACCGTTGAAACCAATTGCGAGATGCTTGCTTAAGGCCATAAAAAGATTTGTTGAGTTGACAAACTACATTCTCCCCCTGTCGACGATAACCTGGAGGAGGAAGCATGTACACTTCCTCATTGAGTTCTCCATGTAAAAAAGCATTCTGCACGTCCATTTGGTGTAATGGCCAATCCCAGATTGCAACAACTGCCAATAAGCAACGGACAGTAATTAACTTGGCAACAGGGGCGAAGGTATCTTTGTAGTCGATGCCTTCGCATTGAGTGAACCCTTTGGCAATAAGACGAGCTTTGTAACGCTCAATGCTCCCATCAGCACGGTACTTGATTTTGAAGACCCATTTGCAATCATGGGTCGTTGGCCAAGGGGTAGAGGAACGGTGGACCAAGTGTTATTGTCCTCAAGTGCCTTAATCTCAGAATTCATAGCTGTAACCCACTGAGGATCATGGTGGGCCTGTTCATAAGTTGCTGGTTCAACTAGTCGAGATATATTATGCACAAAGGAAAGGTATTTATCACACAAGCCAGAGTAAGAGATATACCGTTGCAAAGGATAGCGAGTGCAGGATGGGGATGGAGGAGGAGCCTCAGGGCCTAGGACAGCAGCATGGTACGTATGAAAATCTCGAAGATGAGGTGGTGGTCGATGAGTGCGAGAGGAATGGCGGAGATCTGTGTTTGCACCGTCTTCGATATCGGGTATTCGGTCGATGATAGGTTCGGGAATTGGTTCTGGTGAGTGAGATGTTGAGGATGGGGTTATTGGGATGGGTGCCGAGGAAGGAGGAGTGGGAGAAGGGTTCGGCCGAATGGGTGAGTGATGGGGACTAGATGGTAGGTCAGCTGTTGGTGATGACGTCACTGAGTGAGGTGCCGACGTGATGGTAGTGTCAACGGTTGTAGAACGACGCGAATAGACTTTTAGTGGAGCTGGGTTAGGATGAATAGATGGATCGGTGGAAGGAGATGTATTGGGTACTAGATTAGGTTGTTGGGAGATATTGGGCTTATGAGAATGTATTGGGTCGTTAGGAATGGGCAAGACTGGGTCATCATCTTGATTTTCAGGTGAAAGCTTATTGAAAGGGAATATATGTTCATGAAATGTGACATCTCGGGAAGTGAAGGGTTTATGCTCTTGAAGGTCGTAAACTCGATAACCCTTTTGCCCAAGAGGATATCCGATGAAAATGCAACGACGTGCACGATGATCAAATTTGTCATTTGGAGTGAGGTTGGTGGCATAACATAAGCAACCAAAAACCCGAAGACCAGAATAAATTGGTGGAATTTTGTGTAAAAATTCATAGGGAGGTTTTTTGGAGAGGAGAGGTGTGGGTAGGCGATTAATAAGATAGCATGCTGTTTGGACACTTTCCCCCCAAAAACGTAAGGGCAAGTTGGCTTGAAAACGTAATGCACGGGCTACATTTAGGAGGTGGCGATGTTTTCTTTCGACTACCCCGTTCTGTTGAGGTGTGTGAGTACATGTGTGTTGAAGAATGGTGCCATGTTCATCAAGGAAAGAACGCATGGACATGAATTCTCCCCCATTATCAGCACGTAAAATCTTAATGTCTCGGTGAAATTGGGTTTTGACCCAAGAGAAAAAGGATTTCAATATAGATTGAGTGTTGGATTTAAAACACATAAGATGTACCCAAGTAAAGCGAGTAAAATCATCGACAATGGTTAAGAAATAACGAGCTCCGGAATGTGTATGAGTTTTGTGTAAAATATCGCAATGAATTAAATCAAATGGCGCAATTGTTTTTATTGAACT
Organism: Ligustrum vulgare; assembly: GCA_963555705.1. Taxonomy (NCBI): domain Eukaryota; kingdom Viridiplantae; phylum Streptophyta; class Magnoliopsida; order Lamiales; family Oleaceae; genus Ligustrum; species Ligustrum vulgare. Next base: position 52,861,682 of record OY743173.1, on the reverse strand, counting down.
TGGAACAAAAGGTAAACGTGTTTGTTTTGCTAAAGGGCAAATCTCACAAACATGCTTCAAATAAAAGACAATTTCTGGAAAAAATTGGGATATGTGGCGAAGAGGAGCGGCGGATGGATGTCCGAGACGTTGATGCCAAAGGTTGGATGTACGAGATACGTGATTGACAAGATGAGGATTTTGCTTCGGTGTGAGATAATATAGACCATTAAAATGCTTTCCCAGGCCAATCGCCCTCCTCGTATCCACATCCTGCACAATAATCATTGTCATTAATCCAATAATCATTGCATAAATGTTGATCATGTGTTAGAACTCTAAAATTTTGCAATCCCAACTCATTTGTAGATACTGCTAAATAAAGAGCTAGTCAACTCTAAACACGATTACTTATCTTCTCCCAATTTGATAATTTATTTGGTAAGCTAAGATTAATTGATTAAATCTGCAATAACTTGCGATATGTGAATTCAAGAAATATACTTTCTGATCATTAGATAATTATGGGTTCCGCTATCTATATAATATATAAAAGTAGCTGAGTCAACTCCAGTCAACTTCACTGTTTCCCTCCAAAACTCTTGTGCTATGTGCATATTTTATTTATTTATTTATTTATTTTCAATTTTTGGGGACTTCAATATTTATCATGTTCACACTACTCATATCTCTCATCTAATAATCAACTTCAAAACCCACTTAAAAAATAATTGGGCATTCAATATTTATTTATTATTTTTAAAATCGCTGACGTCTACTTACATTCTTAATATTTATTGTGTTTATATGGCTTCTATTTCCCGCCGCCTAATTACACTGGAAAGCCAGTTTTTTTTTTTTTCCTTTTTTCGCTTTTTCAGAATTTGTTTCATTTTTTTCCCGTTTTCCAAAATCTGTTTATTCATTTTTGTTTTCTATATCCTTTTTTTTTTTTTTCCATTTTCCGATATACAGCCTCTTTTATTTCTGTTATATATAATTATTATGAAGATATATACAATAATAAAAGATTCAATTAAATGGTTATTTCTTTGAAAAAATGTGTACTGTTTAACATGACCCCTCCACTCCACCTTCTATTTATCACGTTTTATGATTCAAAATTTCTGGTGCGGTGGTAATTCTTATTAGTTATTAATATTACAAACCAGTTGAAAATAAAAAATCGTAAATTATTTTTTGAAAAAGTAAAAAGGATTGGCACTATTCTTTTCTTCAAGACCTGTGATATTTTGAGTCATTGAACATAGATTTGGATTTCTGACAAAAAAGAAAAAATATTAAAACAATAATATTGTAGAGAAAGCTTCGAAAATAATATAGAATGCAAAATTATTTTAGACTAATAAGATGATTTGTTAATAGTCTATTTATATTATGTTCTAGATTTCTCAGTTGGCGTTGCAATGTGTTAGCTAATGTTGGGCTATTTAGAATAACTTTGGATTGGATAGATATGTTAATGGTTTTGGCCGTTGAGTGAAGAAAAACATATTATTCATGAGTCAGTATATATATTTAATGAAATTGTATATCACATTGTATGAAAAATAATTAAAACAAGAAACTAGAATATTTTTTTTTTTAAGAACGAGAAGTTATTTTTTATTTTTTATGATATAAGAACGATAATTTGTTTGGTTTTACTTATTTATATTTGACTTTTTTGTGTCAAAATCTCTCTTTTCATAAAAAAAATGTGTTATTCTAACGTTTTCAATCTTACAAATAAATATTTGTGTTCAGTTATACAACTTCAAAGTAAAATTTTTAGTTAAAAATTATGTCAAAATTTTATTACTAGATAATACTCTTTAAATCCTACAAAGATGGTCTACTATTTCTTTTTTGTCTGTATAAAAAAGGTAGTCTATTTTATTTTTTAAGAGTGAAATTAATATTTTATATTCCTTTTTGTCCTTAATCTGTGTGAAAATGAGTAAAGGACTATCTTTATGGGACGGAGGGAGTACTAAATTATAAATCACATCATACGTATAGTTTTTTTTATAAATAATCTTATTTTTAGTTATTTAGTACATCTAAAAATTGGAGCTCTTTTTTATAGCGTATTATTAAATTATTAAATATTCTTATAGATAATTACATTTAATACGTAATTAATTTCTTATAATAATTGTGATATTTTATTGGTCTTAATTTTATGGATAAATATTTGGTTCAGTCATACAGATCCAATGTCAAATTCTCAATTAAAACTATATTTAAAATTTAACACATTCGTATTTTTATAAATAACGTTGTATTGAAATTTTTATAATTAAATCCTATTTTTAAGTTATTTATTACATATACATATTAAAGTTCTTTCCTATATTGCATTATTTATCAAAATTATTTCAATGACAATTACATTTAATTCTTAATTAATTTTTTATTCCAAAAAGTCTCATATCACATTTTTTTAACATTAACTGTTAACAAATTTATCCATATTATTTGAAATGATATAGTTATTAATGATTTTTGTCCTAACTGTTAATTTTAAATTTTCAAAAAGTAATTAATCATACCAAGATATTCTTTGCTATATTTTAATTCAAATTTTATGATATTTTTTCACAATAATATATAAATTGTCTCTCAATTTACTTAACTAAAAATTGAGATGATTAATACTAAATTATAATTTCAATCAGAAAATAATTATATTGTATAAATATTGAAAACCTAAAATATCATAAATATGATGCAATATCTTTGTCAACCTCGCAATTCTTTTTTTATTATTATTATTATACATGATGTTTTTCATTATCAATGGTCAAAATATTGAATTTTATCTTTTATATGCATGATCTCTATTATTAACTTTTTCATCTATTGTTTGAATGTTCAGAGTACATGAATACTGTAGATCCTACATTTAAGTGTTCATTTTGCAAGGTGAATTTTTGGTTCGAGGAGATAGTGAATAATCGTTACAAAACTTGACGATCATATTCTATAAGGTCAAATTATATCGACAGTAATGCATGACACAAGTTCTTTATTCCAAAGATATCGTTGAGCCATTCGAATTTTAGGATACTTATTAGATTTAAAAAAAAAAAAAACAATTTTCATTGATGGTGTCATATACCATGACTATCAATAAGAGTCAGGCACAATCATTTTCGCATGTATGACTTCTCCCTAAAAGGCTGATGTTTATACATGAAACTAATAAATGATGAACTTATATCTTATTTGTGAATGTTATTTATTTTGTTTAAGGATTCATTTAATTTCAAATAGGATTATTTTTATTTAGACGTTTTTTCTCGTGCATCGCACGGGATGATTCACTAGTTTCTCATAACAAGCCAAGAGCTGTGTCCAAAACTTAAAATGGAAAGTTCTTGGTGCAATTCTTACAAAACCGTTATGGTTAATTAGCAATATGCCTAAGGATTACAATCAATTAATTATTGATCTCTGCGAAAATCGTGAAAGCCTCATAATCTATTAATATGCTAATTTAATTGATGAAATCCGATTGTAATTTTGGTCCCATTATTTACACAACCTCAAGTATGATCTAATCAATAATACCCAAGTTAAACTCAAATTGCTTGCTGAATTTGAAGTTATTTGATTCTTTCACACGATGATTCATGTTATTTTTTGTGATCTAAAGTCTAAATTGGAAATTAGCTGAGTTAACTAGTAAAGTGACTCACACAGTAATCAATTAAATAAAACATCATATTTCTATGTGATCATCAATAGAAAAACTTAATATACTTTAGCATGACCTTCCTAAGTACAATTTACATTGATTAACACGCTCCAACCATTTTCTTTAATAACTAACCATATTAATTGGAAAAAGGTTTGCTTTGAATCAATTAAATTCCCTCTAAAACAAGCTTGGGCTTATTACTCAATATAAGCTCGACTTATTCCTCGCCTAATATAAGCTCGAGCTCATTAATTAGCATGAGCTCGGCTTATCATTCCTTAACATTAACTTGAGCTCATTATTTAAACATGAGCCCGACCTATTATTTCCTAACACAAGCTCGGGCTTATGTGCTAAGATGAGCTCGACCTATAACTCCTGCTAAAACAAGCCAGGGCTTATTACTCGACATAAGCTTGGCTTATTCCTTGCTTAAAAATTAGCTCGAGCTTATTATTTCTTAACATGAGCTCGACTTGTTACTTCTCAACATAAGTTAAAGATTATTATTTAACATAATCTAAGCTTATTCCTTGCTTAAACATATTAATAGTTTCTATTATCAATGAAGCCATAATCCCTTGCCAATCTGGGGTTAGCTTTTATACCCTCCAGTTATCAAACGAAAACAACTGTGATAATTGCAGAAAGCCTACCATACAATCACATTGATCTACAAGGCCAACCACAAAGCATAACTTTACAAATTATCTCCCTAAAACACAATGTTAAATAATTTACAATGTCTCATATGACAGAGCATTACAAATTATTTCCTTACAAATAATTTACAATGTCTCATATGACAAGGCGTTACAAATTATTTCCTCGCAAATAAAAATGTCTCATATGGCAAGGCGTTACAAATTATTTCCTCGCAAATAATTTATAATGTCTCATATGGCAAGGCGTTACAAATTATTTCCTTACAAATAATTTACAATGTCTCATATGGTAAGGCGTTACAAATTATTTCCTTACAAATAATTTACGATGTCTCATATGGCAAGGCGTTACAAATTATTTCCTTACAAATAATTTACAATGTCTCATATGGCAAGGCATTATAAGTTATTTCCTTACAAATAATTTACAATGTCTCATATGGCAAGGTGTTACAAATTATTTCCTCGCAAATAATTTACAATGTCTCATATGACAAGGCGTTACAAATTATTTCCTCATAAATAAATTATAAGGTCGACCAAACTGATCGACCTAACGAATTATTTCAGCACGAGTAATTTACGGGGTCAACCATTATGCCCAGCCTCACAGATTGCTTCCATGCAAAGAGTTTATAAAGTCAGCCTATATGCCTGACCTATCAAACTATCTCTTTTTTACACAAAGTCAAGGGGTTGATCCCTTCTTTGTACAAAAAGTCTACAAGGCCGATCTACTTGCCCGACCTATTTTCTTAAATTACGCAAAGTCAAGGGTTTGACCTTTCTTTGTGCAATAGGTTTGAGAGGTCGGCCTAGATGCCCGACCTGACTAACCATTCCCCTAAACTACACAAAGTCAAATAATTTAGAAGGTCGGTCACATTGCACGACTTTACAAACTATTTCCTAAAAAACATGAAGTCGAGGACCTGACCACTTCTTTGTGTAAATTATTTACAAGGTCTGCCTTGCTCGACCTTACTAATTGTTTTCCATGAATTCACAAAGTCAAAAGCTTGACCATTTCTTTGTGTAAATCATATACAAGGTCGGCCTCGCTCGACCTTACAAATTGTTTTCCATGAATTCACAAATTCAAAAGCTTGATCACTTCTTTGTGTAAATTATTTACAAGGTCGATCATGACCGATCTGTATAACTATACTTCAAATATAAAGGCTAGCCCCCTGCTTTGAACTAGAAGCTCACAAGGTCGGACAAACATGACCTTTTCAAATTATTCTTGAAGTAACGAGACTGGTTCAAACGCCTGGTCTGTGGAATCAATTTACGAACAAAACATGAATATCATGTACTTAATTGAAACTTGTGAACTTATTCACAAAAATTACAAGCAATCCACGAGGCATACCCCGAGTAAAAGACAAGTCTACAAAATTTTTATGAAAACAAGTTCAAAGCACGGGCTCGCTGCCATTTTCCACATGCCCGACCTTATAAATAAATTCCAAAAAATCACAAAGTGAAGAGCTTGACCCCTTCTTTATAAAAATAATTTATAAGGTCGGTCACAAGGTACGACCTTCCCAGGTTATTAATGACACTGCCTAGTAAAATTGTTTCTCGCCCACGCACAAGCGCTCAAAGCCTTAACCACGAGCAAACAATTAGATACTTGCTCATGCATGTACACATGGTCATTCTCAAGCAGTCAAGTAATCAAATCACATAATGAAGTCCTCGGATCTGCATAAGCTCAGGTTTATTACTTTACATGCTCGGACTTATTTACATTCTACATAATGCTCGGGTTTATTAGATAACATAACCTCTGCTTATTCTTACATAACACGAGCTCAACTTATTGTAAAAGCTTGAACTCATTACTAGAGGTTGCAATGGGCCGAGCCGAGCCGAGCCGGCTCGGCCCATAGCTCAGGTTGCTCGGCTCGTCAAACGGACGAGCCGAGCTTGGGCTCGGCTCGTTTGACCCAAGCTGATCTCGGCTTGGCCCACGAGCCGCGAGCTCAGCTCGTTGAGCTCGTTTTTTTTTTTTTTTAAATAATATAAATAAAACCGTCTTTTTTTTAAAAAAAAAAAAAATCCCTCTACCGTCTTAAGTTGATTTAGTCAAAAATCGAATCGATAGTTAAAATATTTGAAATCTTGAATATAATATTTAATATTATTGATATAAATTCTTAATTAGTTATACACTTATATTTATAAGTTATAAATATAAGTAATAAGTTATGTATTAAATAAATGATTAATAACTTTATTTTTTATTTTTTATTTTTTGACGAGCCGGCGAGCGGCTTGGCTCGCCGGCTCGTCAAGGCTCGTTGGCACGAGCCGTTCATTTACCACGAGCCGAGCTTGGCTCGTGGTTGAGCTCGTGATCTTGACGAGCCGAGCCAACGAGCGGCTCGGCCCGTTTGCCACCTCTACTCATTACTTAGCATGGACTTGGCTTATTATTTATTAACATAAGCTGCAACATAATCTTTGAATCACATCCTACCAAAACTACGTTGTCTCATTATTTAATGTCCATTTCTCCCCGAGCTCGAGGTGGGATGCATGGGGGCTTATAATTAGTCTAAATTCTGTCTTGCATGGGCAGCTAAAAAAATCCTACTTCAATATGGCAATTGGATAGTATACAACCGTATCCTAATACTGCCATCAAGATTCCAACGTCTCCAAACCATCCGAATAACCTAATTCTACCTGGAATGTGCTACTTCCTCCATAAATACAGGGTCCTCAACCATTGTCTGATACATCGACAAGACCTCCACTTGTGAATTAGCGAAACTCATGAGATGGGAATAATGAAAGAACTCTCTCAGTTGTTTTCAAGATTTGGTAAGTCTTTGGCTAGAAGTGAGACCATGTTTCATAGCGCGACCTTGACTTTACTTTAGCAATTATTAAACTCTATATGACATACGTCAGAGGCCGGAGCTCGACCTCTGACGCACGGGGGCTAATGATCAGTATATTTTCGGTCATTCCATTATCAGAATATTACTTTTCACCTTAAGGCCTAAGGTCATGCTTTGGGCCGGCCTTCTATCTTGCACAACATCACACTTTGGATCGACCTCTCTATGGCCCGAGGTCACCCCTTTAGGTCGATTTGTTCATAGAAGCATTGTAGTCTTATTATGGGCCAACCTTAGCCCCAAAACACGTTAATGGGCTATGTCTTTAGCCTTACATCCTAGAAAATCAAGTGATCAATACAAATTCACGACGCCCTAATATAAGCTAGGGATTTGGAGTATAACAGGTCGGGCAATAATGCCCGGCCATGTATAGATCGGGATTGTTGCCCGGCCTCGCTAGGTTACTCTCCGTTTATTCAACATATTTTCTCGGGCTTATCCTATCACTACATAGGTCGGTCACTCTCGACCTTATCAAAAATCTCATTGATGATAAGATATATAGTCGGCCTGTCCCGGTCACATCTCGCTTAGAAGTCCAGCACAGATAGGACTTCGAACCTTCTTCATTAATGGGCTTCATTCATGGACCTCCTTCTTGGGCCTCCATAACAAGACGTATCCTATAAGGAAACGTCCTAAAAAAGAGGAAGTACAATTCTTATAAGATTAAAACTCCTCTTAAAAGGTAAGTTTATACCAAAAAGACTCCTTTAGTTAAAACAGGCTATGGGCTTTTCAGCCCTATAAATACTTCTCTTTTGATCGCATATTATTCATTCATAATTCTTTACATATATTCCAGTTATATATTTTCTACTTCTCTCTAGAATACTAATTCTCACATCGGAGGGGCGACGAGGACATCCCTCGTTGCCTTTTTTGCAGGTTTCTTGGAAGCGTGAATCATCATCTCCAACAAAATATCAGCCTTTAATCTTGCCACGTCAAGGTCAGAAAAATATCAGCCTTTAATCTTGTGTTGGTCTACATCCCGGGTTCCTTGTGTCAAAACGGTGGGGAATATGCAGTTTGTGGTGCTCCATTTCAGTGTGCCGGAATCCGGGAAATAAGTTATCCATTCTTTGGTGGGGACTGGGGATAGGTCGGAGTATTGTGGATATCCAGGTTTCCAGCTCAGTAATTGTCTAGGCGATGTCCCGATGCTTACTATTTCATCAAGACCATATCGTGTCCTGGGAATTGATAACACCACAGAGACTTTAAAGGTTGCAAGAGAGGATTTATGGAACAGCACTTGTCCCAGATTTCTTTACAACACAACCTTGGATGAAAACCTTTTCCAGTTTTCACCCGATTATTAAAGCATTACGCTACACTACGGTTGCTCCACGTCTAGTGGTCAGCCTGCACCACAGGATCCACATGTGTTCGATTGCGATGTGAATGGAACCAACATCAAAAGTTTGTTCACTGTTGGAGAAGATTTGCCATCTATCCGTGGAACTGATATCAGTTGTGAAACTCATATCTATGTTCCAGTCAATGAAACTGCGGCAGGGAATTTGGCAGGTTTGGTAGGTTCAATCGATCTTCTTCAGGACGCGCTTGCTAGTGGCTTCTTATTGCAGTGGACTTCTGTGGATGATGTGCACTGCACAGATTGCATTCGGTCAGGTGGGCTATGCGGAACTCTAAATGGGGCTAATCTTCCAGCATTTGTTTGTCATTGTGCTAATGGAAATCTTGCGCCAATTTGCAAGACTGTATACATCAGTCAAACTACAAATATGACTGTAAAGAGTATCCATCCTCCACCACCTCGAAACAGTGTCAATCCTCTGTTGGGAATTAGGACGCAACTAATCCCGCCCAGGATTGATGTGACACAAATAAATTGGACTGAGAAAATATAAATACGCAAAAATAAAATTCAAATACGAAACACAAAGATTTACGTGGTTCAGCAATTTGCCTACGTCCACGGACCCACACCAATATATTTCACTAACTCGGAAAAATGAGGAGTACAAAAATACTACACTGTATTTTTATCTGCCTATGCAAAGGCTATTCTCTCCAACTCACTTTTCTCTTTATTTTGTGAACACCTCTTGATTGTGTTACTCTTCTACACAAGAAGACTCTATGTTGTGGTGGTGTTTTACAAGTGAATTTTAGCCTTCTATTTATAGGCAAAATTCACAAGCATGCATGACAAATTTTCAACAAAATTAGGCCACATTTAGCTCCATGCCTTTTGTCAAAAGTTGGCTCCTTTTGACTAGCTTTTGTCTTCCACTTGTCTTCCAATTTCAACAAAATTAGGCCACATTTAGCTCCATTTTTCAAAAATCTCCCACTTGGGGACAAATGTGGCTTCCCCTGAGATATCTCCTTCTTACAACTCCTTGTGAAATATGGTATGAGTCATTTCCTTTGTCTTCACTTCAGAAGACCAATTGAAGCTGAGCACAGCTCCAATTTTTCCTTTGTTACTGTCTTGGTCATCATGTCGGCTGGGTTCTTGCTACCCTGGATCTTCTCTAGTGTTAATACTTCATCCTCTAGAAGAGACCTGATGAAGTGATAACGGAGTCCAATGTGCTTGGTTCTAGAATGAAATGCTGAATTCTTTGCCAGATGTATCGCACTCTGACTATCACTGTGCAAAACATTCTTCTCCTGACTGAATCCCAATTCTGCCAACAAACCCTGTAACCAGATCATTTCTTTGCTAGCCTCGGTTACTGTCACGTACTCTGCTTCTGTAGTGGATAGAGCAACAATCTTCTGTATCTGCGAAATCCAGCTAACTGCAGTAGTACCTACTGTGAAAACATAACCAGTAGTGCTCCTTCTGCGATCTACCTCACCAGCAAAATCTGTATCTACAAAACCTTGTAGAGCCACCTCGCCTCGTCCAAAGCATAAGCATCTATCAGTAGTTCCCCGTAGATATCTTAATATCCACTTTACTGCTTCCCAATGCTGCTTTCCTGGATTTGCCATAAACCTGCTCACAACTCCCACTGCATGAGCAATATCTGGTTTGGTACAAACCATGGCATACATCAAACTTCCAATGGCTGAGGCTTATGGTATTTTAGCCATAAAGTTTATCTCGTCCTCTGTCTTAGGACTCTGATCACTAGATAGACAGAAGTGATTAGCTAGTGGCGTGCTGACAGCCTCTGCAGAACTTGACTAATGTACTTGGCCTGAGATAACTGCAAGATACCCTTCTGCTTATCTCTGAAAATCCTCATTCCGAGAATCTGCTTCGCTGCACCCAAGTCCTCCATTTCGAATTCTGCTGACAGCTGCATCTTTAACTTCTTGATTTCGTCCATATCTGAGCCTGCTACTAACATATCATCGACATAAAGTAGCAAGATTATATAACTGGACTCGAATCTCCTGAAGTAGCAACAATGGTCAGCATTACATTTGAAGTAGCCATTTTTCTGCATAAATCCGTCGAACTTCTTGTACCACTGTCTCGGGGCTTGCTTTAAGCCATACAGGCTCTTCTTCAATTTACAAACGAGCTTCTCCTTTCCTTTGACTGAGAAGCCTTCTGGCTGCTGCATATATATTTCCTCCTCAAGGTCACCATGGAGGAAAGCAGTTTTTACATCTAACTACTCCAAGTGCAAACCCTCTGCTGCAACAATACTCAAGACTGATCTGATTGTTGTCAACTTCACAACTGGCGAAAATATTTCCGTGTAGTCAATTCCTTCTTTCTGCTGGAAACCTTTGACCACCAACCTCGCCTTGTATCTCTTTGATCCATCATGTTCCTCCTTGATTCTGTACACCCACTTATTGTGTAGAGCTCTCTTTCCTGTAGGTAACTCGCCTAGTTCCCACGTCTGGTTAGAGATGAGAGACTTTATCTCATCTTTCATTGCAAGCTCCCACTTGCCAGAATCACCGACCTGACATGCCTCATGATAGCATTCAGGTTCACCTGCATCAGTAAGTAACATGTAGCTCATGTACTTTCTATTTGGAACATGAGGTCTGGTTGACCTTCTAAGAACAGGGACTGGAGACTGTGATGCATCAGTCTCTAGAACAGGCTCCTGTAACCGCAGATCCTCCTCTGTCTGCTGCGACGTACTACTTTCTGGAGCATCATCCAACTCAACATATGTTGGATCATCATGTACTGTGTCATCGGACTGCACTACATTTCTGTCCTCGTACATAACCTTCTCGTTGAATATGACATCCCTGCTTCTGATGACCTTTCTGTTCTGGTCATCCCATAAGCGGTAGCCGAACTCATCTCCGCCATATCCAATGAATGTGCACTTTAGTGATTTAGGGTCTAGCTTGCCCCTTGCCTGATCACTTATATGTGCATATGCGACACATCCAAAAACTTTCACGTGGGAAAGTTTTATTTCTTTTTCGCTCCATACTTCCTCCGGTATCCTGTACTCCAACGGTACCGAGGGTCCTCGATTGATCAAGTACACCGCTGTGTTGACTGCTTCTGCCCAAAACTGTTTGGGCAAGCCTGCATGTAACCTCATGCTTCTGGCTCTCTCCGTTAATGTCCGGTTCATACATTCTGCAACTCCATTTTACTGTGGAGTCCCTGGCAACGTCCTCTCCATTTTGATGCCATTCTGGCAACAGAACTTCTTGAACGCCATATCCGTATATTCTCCTCCGTTGTCGGACCTCAGCTTCTTTACTCGCAATCCTGTTTCATTTTCCACCATGGCTTTCCACTTCTTGAACACATCGAATACTTCGGACTTGTGTCTCAAGAAATAAACCCACACTTTTCTCGAGTGGTCATCAATGAAAGTCACAAAGTATGACTTTCCGCCAATGGATGAAACTGCGGTTGGTCCCCAAACGTCTGTGTGAACTAACTCAAGCTTCTCTCGCTTCCGAGTTCTACCACTAGTGTTGAAACTCACCCTGGTCTGCTTCCCAAAAATGCAACTCTCGCATAAGTCTATATCAGTAGACTGAAGCTCTGGTAGTTTCCCTTTTGCATGCATATACTTGAGTCCCTTCTGACTCATATGCCCAAGTCTCTGGTGCCACAAGTTTGGGCCCTCCTTGCTTTCAGCAACTGCAATTGTCACACAAGCATCCGCCGTTGTGTAGAGGGTGCCAGTATCCTTGCCTCGAGCGATAATCATGGCGCCCTTGGTGATCTTCCAGTTATCACCAGAGAAGGTGGTGACATGTCCTTCTCCCGACAATTGCTTGACGGAGATCAAGTTCTTCCTCAATTCTGGAATATGTCTCACGTCCTTCAGCTTCCACACAGATCCATTGATCTTGATCTGTACATCACCTTTTCCGACCACGCCACACGGTTGATCATTACCGAGATATACTCTGCCAAAATCACCCCGCGTATAGTTTACAAAAAACTCCTTGTTTGAGGTAGCATGAAAAGATGCTCCGGAATCAATCACCCAGTATTCCGTTTTTCTCTCCAAAGAGCATATCAAAGCATCGTCTGCTTCCTCTTCCACAACATTGACTTCTGTCCTGTCCTCCTTTTCTTTTGGAGGTGTTGTGCACTGATTTTTGTAATGACCGGTCTTCCCACACTTCCAACATTCCACAACCTTAGTTTTGTTGGAATTGTTTGGATTTCTGAATCTTGATCTTCCACTTCTGAATTTGCCATTGCCCCGCTCATTTCCTCTGTTAGAATTTCTGTCTCTGCTTTCCACGTTCAACGCCGATCCTGAAGTTGAGGCACCTTCTGATTGTCGTCTGATCTCCTCCGTTAAGATCATGCTTACGACATCATCGAACTTCAATTTTGACTTTCCGGTAGAGCCACTAATTGCTGTGACTGTACCATTCCAGCTGTCTGGCAACTGCCTAAGAATTAACAGAGCTCGAACTTCATCACTAAAAGTGATTTCGACTGTGTTTAGCTGGTCCATCACTTCATTGAATTCATTTAGGTGTTCCCCAAATCTTCCGCCTTCGACCATCTTCATATTGAACAGCTTTTTAATTAAGTGGACTTTATTTGCTGCAGATGGCTGTTCGTACATGCTAGAAAGGACTGTCATGAGAGACTCTGTCGTCTTCTCATTTTTTATGTTGAAGGCCACTGACTTTGATAACGTCAGCCTGATTGTGCCGAGTGCTTTTCGATCAAGCAACTCCCAATCCCCCTGGCTTATATCTTCTGGCTTTTCTTTTAGTGGCTTGTATAGATCCTTCTGGTACAGATAGTCCTCCATTTGCATTTTCCAAAATCCAAAATTTGAACCATCAAATTTGTCAATTTTGGATATTTTCTCATCTGTCGACATTGTTCACACTCAATCACAAAACAGTCTAAAGAAATCTTTTCTGATGTGGAAGATCAGTCAAAGCTGCAACCACAGAGCATACTAAGAATTTCAAAAGATCTCAATGAGCCAAAGCTCTGATACCAATTGTTGGGAATTAGGACGCAGCTAATCCCGCCCAGGATCGATGTGACACAAATAAATTGGACTGAGAAAATATAAATACGCAAAAATAAAATTCAAATACGAAACACAAAGATTTACGTGGTTCAACAATTTGCCTACGTCCACGGACCCACACCAATATATTTCACTAACTCGGAAAAATGAGGAGTACAAAAATACTACACTGTATTTTTATCTGCCTATGCAAAGGCTATTCTCTCCAACTCACTTTTCTCTCTATTTTGTGAACACCTCTTGATTGTGTTACTCTTCTACACAAGAAGACTCTATGTTGTGGTGGTGTTTTACAAGTGAATTTTAGCCTTCTATTTATAGGCAAAATTCACAAGCATGCATGACAAATTTTCAACAAAATTAGGCCACATTTAGCTCCATGCCTTTTGTCAAAAGTTGGCTCCTTTTGACTAGCTTTTGTCTTCCACTTGTCTTCCAATTTCAACAAAATTAGGCCACATTTAGCTCCATTTTTCAAACATCCTCCACCACCTCGAAATAATACTCCACCACCAGGAAACAATGCTCCACCACCTGGAAACAATGCTCCACCTGGAAACCACCTGGAAGCAATACTCCACCACCTGGAAATAATACTCCACCCGCAAACAATAGTACTCCACCACCTGGAAACGGAAACGGTACAAGCTCCAGCTTTTTCTCCTCTCATTTCAGATTCTCTCTCTCTCTCTCTTTTTTTTTTTTTTTGAGAACGTTATTTATTCATCTTATTGGAATGAGATTTTGTGTACTGAATTTGATTTTCATGAAAGAATTGCTAAGAAAAATTTCCTTTTTCATGCCTCCATGTGAGTGGTGAAGGAGATTTGTTCAAGTTTTATGGGCGTACTGTTTTTCGTTGCAGGATCAAAGAAAGGGCTTGATGATAAGTGGAAGTATTTAATAGGTAAATCAAACCTTAGCAGCACTTCGATTTCAAGTTCTCTTCCTTGCTCGATGAGAAACCTATTATATTTATGTCCAAATAATTTGCATACATTTAACTACCTTTTGGGATGAAGAATTGTGTCTTATCTCCAGCCTTTGAATGCAGGGGTGTCACTAGGCGTACCTAGTATCATTACATCGTCCATCATCATATACTTCTACCTTAAACGACAATGTCCATCATTGGATTCGGCGCAGGAAGACAATCAAAAAGTGGAAGCATTTTTACTTAACCACGGATCTCTTGCTCCAAAACGATATAACTATTCAGAAATTTAAAAGATAACCAAATCCTTCTCTGATAAGCTTGGCCAAGGAGGATATGGTAGTGTGCACAAAGGAATGCTACCTAATGGTGAACTTGTTGCTGTCAAGGTTTTGAATGAGGTAAAAAGAAGTGGAGAAGACTTCTTGAATGAAGTCGGTAGCATCAGTAGAACTTCCCATGTGAATATTGTCAATCTCTTAGGATTTTGTTATGAGAGACACAGGAGCATTAGTTTATGAATTTATGCCCAATAAATCATTAGACAAGCTAATATACAAGAGTGGATCACTCAATTCAGAATTTCATTTAGAGTGGAAGACATTGTACCAGATTGCAGTTGGGGTTGCACAAGGTCTAGAGTATCTTCATGGAGGTTGCAACACAAGAATTGTACATTTTGACATTAAACCTCAAAACATTCTTTTAGATGAAGACTTCTGTCCAAAAATTTCAGATTTTGGGCTTGATAAATTATGTGGTAAGAAGCAGAGTATTTTGTCAACAGTAGGTACAAGGGGCACCATTGGTTACATTGCACCAGAAGTTTTCTGTAGAAACTTTGGAGGTATGTCTTACAAATCCGACATTTATAGCTATGGGATGATGGTTCTTGAAATGACTGGAGCGAGGAAAGTTGTTGAAGCGGGATCAACCAAGTCAAGTGAAAATTATTTTCCTGACCAAGTTTATGAACTCATAGTAGTTCGTGAAACGATGAAATTTGATGAATTCATGATCAGAGAGGACGTAGAAACAGCAAGAAAGGTGTTCTTGGTAGTTGGTAGGTTTTTGGTGCATCCAAACTATTCCATCAGACCGTCCATCAATGACAAAGGTACTTGAAATGCTGAAGGGAAGTCTTGAATCGATAGAAGTTCCACCAAAGCCATTCTTGTTTTCTCCTAGGATGCCGGTTCAAGATTTTTCCTCGTCATTGTCAGCGTATCCTGATAGTGAAAGTTAAGAATGGTCCTTAACACCGATGTTTAGGAGATCATTTCTCCTTGTCAGCGTATGCAGAAAATGCACGTATAAAAATGGTTTGAAAAATTGTGTAATTTATTCTTTTTTACTTTTACCAAACACATGTTTATTCTTTCTTTTTTTTTTGGTCTTGCCATATTTATTTTTGTAATTTGGTCTTTTGTATTATACCATTCTTATCTTTTATTTTGTCATAATAATTTTTAATACATATACAAATATTAAATTTTGATCACACGTTCTACAAAAAATTTACAAATCGCATTATTTGAAATATCGGGTATCAAACAGGGAGCTAATAATAACACGACACATTATTTTAAATAAAATGTTTGAAATAGTAAAATTTTCATAATGCACGGTTAAAAGTAGAGATTTTTTTTTTTTGGTAAAATGTGGCAAAAAATGAGTTTGACAATTAAATTGCTTGGAGGTCCATTTTGAATTTTTTTTTTTTTTTTTTTGATAACACTATTTGGTTTATAAACTGGTTTATTTATGATTTTGAAATAAAAAGTATTGGCTGAAATTTGGAAAGATAAAATATGTGGTTAAAAAGTGATTTTGAAAATTGTGTGGTTTCTAAACATGCTTATAAACTATTTTTTTTTTATTCCTACCGAACACATGATTATACTTTCATTTCATTTAATTTTCTTTTAAATTTTTTTTTCTTGCTATGTATATTTTTCTAATTTGGCATTTTGCAATGTGTTATTTTTATATTTTATTTTATCATAATAATTTTTAAAACACGTATAAGTATTAAGTTTCAATCATGCATTTTACAAAAAAAATTTATAAATCACATTTTTAGTTTTTTGTAAATTATTTTATTGGTAAAATGTAGCAGAAAATGAGTTTTGAAAAAAAAAAAAAAAAAAAAAAAAGATCTTTTGAATAAGGTGAGAGAAAGTGTGTGTGGTTAAAAATTGGAAGGATAATGTGTGTGGTTAAAAAGTAGTTTGAGAAATTATGTTGTTTATAAATTGATATATAAATTACTATTACAAACCTAATTATTTGAAATAATGTATCATGTTATTATTAGCCCATGTTTAAGACCCGTAATTTCAAATAATGTAATTTGTAACATTTTTGGAGGACGTATGGTTAAAAGTAAAATTTTCTAAATTTATGTAGATTAGAAATAATTATGGCTACACCGAGTTGTACTTACCTTTATTGCGCAGGTAGTGAAATGGCTAAGATCAGTGAACATGACTTCAATACCTGTAATAACAGAAATTTTAGCTATTGGTTAAAAACTTGAGGCTTCTCATTTCATTGATATAACTATAACTATTACAAGGAAGACCAAATCTTATCCAAGTACATTGAGTAGCTATTTTAAAGGGTGATATACTAAGAAAGTTCATTTTTTTTTTTCTTTTATTCCAAGTAGAGAAACACCAGGTCACAGATTTTACGTACTTGTTATGGAAAGGACACCTCCAAGTGAAATCTATCCATTTTTTCCAATTTCACTAAAGAATTGAATGATATTATGCGGAGAAAGACAAAATAAATTAAAAAATATATATTGGGATTCCAAAATATTGTATTACACAGCCCAATGGAAAAACTGATATCAATATTGTAATAACTATTGGTGCTCTTCCTTGTCACACATCCACAAATGGTCAAATGATATTTAAATTCCTGATAGAATTAATAAATTTTAACTGCTTACGATCATTTGTTCGAGATTTTCACTTCAAGTTAGCATATATTCGTTGACAACTCAAATTTGTAATGCTTATCAATGACACATTTCTACTTAAATGCCTCAAGTCTTCCAGTTGTAACTCATATCCACTCCAATATCAACAAATTGATGTAAATCAAATACAAATTTGAATAATTAGAAAATCTATTTACCTGATCATCCTTCAGGAAAAGGGTGATCTTGGTTCCCCTTCCAAGTTGCTCTCCATTGGAAACCAATATAACAGTGCATAAGCCTCCAGTTTGAGATTCCCATATGTATTACTCATTATTAAATTTGCAATTGCTGGATTTAATAGAAACAAAATCTGTTCCGGAAAATTTTTGTGAAAACTGATTATTTCATCTAATATCCACAGGGAAAACTGAAGAGTCTATTTTCTATGGTCTAAAGAAATGTTTTCCAACATATTTTCATCGATGGTAGGACCTATATACTAATATACTATGTAACTAATATCTTTACTTAGACCTATCTTATGAACATGTTCATCTAATGTCCACAACATTCTTATGTTTCAGAAGTTATTACCTTATGTTGATGATCCGGGTGATCACTTGCTTGATCACTTGGACAACTACTCTTTCGGTTGGAAACGGTAAAAGTTTGTCCCAATAACTAATATTTCCTGCGACAAAGGAGATTGTAACTACGCGAATGGAAGCGCTAAATACTACTCTACAAAACAAGCTTTAAGATAAAAAAAAAAAAAAAAGAAAAAAAAAATGCCTGGAGAATACAATTTTATGAGCATTCAGCTTATATTTCAGTTTACCAAAGATTGTTGAACGGTCTAAATGAAAGTTTTCAAATGTAGTCTTTAACTTTAACGTAAATCATTTAAGGGCTCATAGTTGAAGCGAACTATCTATGCAGCAACAATAAAACCTTACTGTGCAATACTTACATGCTATTAGCCCATTAGTATATACTATTTGAATCAGATACATATATTGCTGAAAATAAATATTTGGTTTTAGAATGTAGCTTTGTCTTTTGTTTTAAAGGGAGTTATAGTTCCATATATGTCTCCTTATTTATTTTTATTTTCTCCATAATCAATTTACCCACAGACAATGACATCAGGATTTCAGCTTCTAAATCTCTCTAAACATATCACTAAATACCACAAAAAGGTATAGGATAGTGTATTAGCAAGACATAGAATGAACTATTGAAGATCTCCACATGCACAATATAGATAACAGCAAGGGAATACTGAAAAGTAGACAAATTCTATAGCAATTGAGTTGAAGGTCCTAATAAATCAATGTATACCTGCAAAAGCTGGACTTCAAATGCGGCCATATTAGCAGGGTCATGAGCCTATTAGCAGATGCATCAATCGCTTGTTTGTGATAACATCTTTTGCCTTTTCCACATTAACATCCGTCATGTACCTTCATAAAAAATATCAAAGGCATCAATCATCTAATGTTATAAATCAAACAAAAATTTTATTCCATAATTATAATATAATCAAAACAAGCCCTAAAGCTGAAGTTTACATGAGGGAGTAGCTTAGTAGGTGTGGCTAAATGCAGAACATGCATCAACTTAACTATTTATGCACCAGGGAAAATAATGAAATTGACAAAGGCTTGCTTTCAAATTAGAGTATGCTTTTATGAACAAGAAAGATATAACGACGCTGCTCTTGCTCTAGTGTGTGTGTGTGTGTGTGTGTGTGCGCGCGCGCACGCGCGTACGTACGTACGTGCGTAATTTTAGGAGTTTCCTGCAATTTTTTTTATAATGACCAGTCCCCAAAGTTTGACCCCTTTGCTTTCTATTCCTAACCTTGTTTCCTTTACATTTAAATCAACAACCTTCCATTTTAGGTGCACTTCATCTTCTACTCACAGTTCGACCCAGCAAAACTGTCAAGATGGTATGGAAATTTACCCTCAACTTTAAAAAGTAAAAATAATAAATAATAAATATATAAGAGAATACCAACTTCTTCCCCATCCCCATTCCATGCGGCCTCCAATTTTTTCATCATTTATCTTTATGGTAGTGGCCAACGCATGAGAAAGATGAAAAAGTCACAGACTCCACCATTACCAATCAATCTCTTCAATTTTCAAGGAATTTTTTTTTAAAAATTTGCACCATTTGAATCCGATGTCATTGCTAACTGCAGATGAAAATAATAGTACATTATCTCCACAAGTACCAAAGACAAGAGTGGAGGCTATTGGGCTATGATTGTGGGGTTGAGGTGGGAAAAGATAGTCTTTTCTAGTTTTCTACTTTTTCTTTGGGTAAAATGAAACATCAATACCCCTAAAGAAATTGTTTTCACATCAACTTAATCCCTCTTATTTTTTTTCCAAATGGATGAGTCATGAGAGGGATTAAGTACAAATATTGAAGCATTATAACGTAAAACTTCGATCCTTTCTCCACCTCAAAGATAAAGAGTAGATAACTTCAGTAGAAGAGTAAATTGGTATTCATACTAATCTGCTGGCGAGCGGCATCTAGTTTTAATAGTTCATCGGCCTTGGAGAAATTGGTAAACCACTGGGTAAGGGGACTATTTTTGGTGTCACCCCTCTTCCTATTGTAAACATCCTCCATCAGCACTATAGACAAGTAAATAAAATAATAGCATACAAAAAAATAGTAAATAGGGAAGTCCTTTGATAACAAAAAAAGACAGAGAAAACATACCAGGAAGCAAAGCAAAGTCACTGGGTATTCTTGGCATAATAACGGCAGGGTGATTTTGCACAGGTTCAAGGAAACCCTCTGAAGGCTTGGAAAACACAATTTCATCGTATGATTCCACAATAGGCTTCTTCCTAGACATGGAACCAGGCTCCTCCCAAGGGTATAACTTCAAATGGTGATACCTATAAGCATATTCTGTCAATTTCTTAATAATAAATACACAACGGAAAAAAATATAGAATTAGGAAAAAAGGGAAAGGAAAGACCAATTGTGAGTGCTTTGATAGGCCAGCTCTACGACCTTTGAAATCGTTAAAGACTTCGTCTACAGTTCTCAGTATCGGATCGGGAATTCCTTCCACGTCCTACTACCTTCTGACCAATTTTCAATCCCTATTGTTCTGTTATTTGATAGAAACCACACAAAACTCCCCAAAATCAAACGCTTTTCAGGTGAAATTGAGCACATAATAGTAAGAATTAGGGGTTTGTTGATGTTCTAGGTTTCTTCCTATACCCAACTTGAACAAATTCTATAAAAAGAAAAAGAAAATACTGGTGTCACAAAAAGGGGTTGCAAGTGAAGGAGTAGAAACCTCTGAAGAAGTAAATCAACTAAAAAAAAAAAAAATAGAGATGTAAAAAGGAAAAAAGAAAAAAGAACGAAGACAATAGATCATACCAAATACGCCGAGGACTTGTGCCAGTTCCGACTTCCTACATAACTACTCTTCAAAAGTAATAAGAGATAAAGAAAGAAACCAAGAGAGGCTCGGTTTTGTGGGTGAGATATGAAGCAAAAGGGAATGGAGCGGAAGATTCTAGGACGTAGTAGATATGAACAGAAGGAAATAAAGCGTCTGTCCTTAAAGGTGAAACGCATTTCTGCCTTTAACTAAATAAAAGCATGTTTCTGCCTTATGAATAGTGAAACTTTAAGTGATTCTTATATATATATATATATATATATATATATATATATATATATATATATATATATATATATATATATATAATGTCGTATTAAATAAGAAAGGAGAATGCAGAAATCGTGAGAAATATATTTATGTCTTCCACAAAATTAATATTGTTCCATAATATTTTTTCATAATAATTTTTAAAACACATATAAGCATTAAGTTTCGATCACGCATTTTACAAAAAAAAAAATTTAAATCACATTTTTAGTTTACTTGTAAATTATTTTTTTGGTAAAATGTGGCAGAAAATGAACTTAAAAATAAAATAAAAAAAAAGATGTTTTGAATAAGTTGAGAAAAAATGTGTGTGGTTAAAAATTGGAAGGATAATGTGTGTGGTTAAAAAGTAGTTTAAGAAATTATATTGTTTATAAATTTATTTATAAATTACTATTACAAACATAATTATTTGAAATAATGTATCATGTTATTATTAGTCCTTGTTTAAGACCCGTAATTTCAAATAATGTAATTTGTAACATTTTTTAAGAACGTATGGTTAAAAAGTAGAATTTTCTAAATTTATGTAGATTAGAAATAATTATGACAACATTACACAAAGATCAAATTACAATATTACATCAAACATGATATACCATTAAATAAATTTGTATTTTCTTTGAAATTAATAATAACACATAAAAATTATTCATAGTAACAGTAATGTATTACTTAAATATATAAATTGACTTACTACTCAAAGAAGCTATTATGATTTGAATTAATTATATTATTTATTAAATTTTAATAGTTATTGTAATATAATATTATTTTTCATGCATTTTGACTTACTACTCAAAGAAGCAATTATAATTAGAAATTAATATTTTGAATAACTCCTATGCATCGCACGGCAGAAATACTAGTAACTATAATACAGAAGCGGCATCAATACCCTTTAATTTTGCAATGCTTTTCTTGGTGAATTTTTAGGCTAAAAAAAATATTATTTCAGGAAGGATTTTAGAAGAAAATGAATTCACATTCGTAACAGTTTTTCATCCAATTTGTTGGTACTCCTGGATAGGGCTGGGCAAAAACCAAACAAAACCAACGAACTCGATGGACCTAATCCAAACTGACTGGTTTGGGTCGGATTTTCAAGTAATTGGGTTGGTTTGCAGGTTGAAAATTTTAATTTTAGCTCGATTTGGTTTGGGTTCGGATTCAAGCAAAGGTACCGAACTAACCCAAACCAAGCCGACCCATCATTATTTAAAAAATAAAAAAAAAAACGTTAAAAGTTAAAATTTTATCAACTTTTGATTTTTTCAATTTAAGTTTCAAATTTGTTTTGAGTTTTAAATCTATGAACTATGGATTACTAATACAATTGGGTCACAAAATTGGTTCAAAAATTAAATAAGACAACAAATAATACAAGTTGGGCTGAAAAACTAACAAATATTATTATGTCAACGTAAGGCCCAAAATGGAGGCCAAATTGCAACCCAAACCGACCCAAACCGATCAACGTTGGTTTGGGTCTATTTGGTTTACTAACTCACAATTGGTTTGATTGAGTTGAAGTTTATCTTGTTATATTTTCCACGGTATATGGTTTTCATCCATTTCCCTATTTGAAGATACCAATGTAATAATATATTGAAAATAATAATAAAGAAGATAACTTCTTCATAATAACTATTTTTATTTGGTAGCTTTTGTTCAAGACGATCTTTGGAAATAATTTCGTTCCTTAGTGAAAAAGTTTCCTTAACCTTCTTGATATTTTGTCTATCCTTCTTGGACGACTTGATATCTTTGTCCTCCATATTTTGGATACAGACATTAGGTAGAATAATTCCATGTGAAGGGGTCCCTAATTTTATCTTGTTTTAATTTTTTTTTTCCTTTTTGTTGGAAATGGATCAATTTGTGTGCACTGATTTTTTCTGTCAGCTCTTTAAACTTTGAATCTCATTTAATCTAAAAGAACAATTGAAATGGAACAAATAATTGGCCTAATTTTAATTTAACTAAATTTATAATTTACACCCAATACTCACCCAAAGTTGCAAACGTGAAATATGAAAGCTGAAATTCAAAATCATGATTACACTGCCCCTAGACTTTTGCTCTATTCGTTCAAAAATAAAATTTCCCCGAAACCCCTAGATGGTCCACTTCCACATACACTGAACAAAAATCCTTGGTTCACCCCTGAGTACAAGTATTTTCTGTTGTTGTATTGCCACAAAGGCTTTCCTATAAACTTTGAGTTTGCATTTCTAAATAAGAAACTTTTATCTCAAGTATTTCGATTTTGATTCTTAACTCGTCTAGCTCCATCTCTGCTAAGATAACAAGGAAGAAAGTTAGACTATCATTTAATATATTCAATATCAAACTTGAAATATGAAAAGCATATCTGGATTCTAATAATATATCAATAGATGTATCAACATTATTTTTTCAGAAATACTTTAACTTGTGTATTATCAGTTCTTGTCAAGAACTTCTTTGACAGCAAATAGTCTTCATATTTTTGTACCCTCTCATTACAGCATGAGTTCTTTTTTATTTGTTTCATACCTGTTTTTTACTTCCTTGAACATTTCTGATGTACAATGATACAAGTATTTCAGGATAAAAAGACCATTCTATTTTGAGAGTTCTTATATCTTTGGAATCCTTCTTTTCAAGGTATAGGGGTTCTATAAGGATAATCAGTATCTTCATCACTACTAAATTCTTTTTTTACTTCACTTGTGGTTGTTTGTATTCATCTTACGTTTTCTACTTATTTTGTTAATTCTTTTAATTGATTTTTATGTTATCATATTCTTCTTCTGTAGATTTTCAAAAAAAAATTTATTTCTAATTCTTCTATTTCTATTATCATAAATTATTTTATCTCGGAGACTTTTCTTTTTCCTTTATCTTTAGATTTCTTCCTCCAATCTTAAGGAGGATTAATTATAATTTTATCTTTTCCTTTTAGATTCTTATCTAATATAGCATTCCCAACTTGTAAATTATATTCTAAATTTTCTAATTTTCTTATTCATTTCTTCGAAACTTTATTTCATATTATTTTTCGTTAAATAAGGATAACATGATTTTTTATGTTTTTCAACATTTTTTAGAAATTATTTAATTATACTTTCTTCTTCTGATAAGTTCATCATGATTTTTGGTTTGAACTTTGCTACGATACCATGTTTTAGTGTGCAGCGGAATTTTTGCGTAATTTTCAGAATTGAAATATCGTGAAGGCTTAATAGAAAATTTTCTATATTTGATTGATGACTTGATCGAAAATTCTGTGTGAGGGTATTTTCGGAAGTTTCAAATATCTCAAATGGTCAAAGGTCATTCCTTTAAGGACATTGTTATATATACTAACAAACTGTACTAACAGTTGTACTAATGGCTAAAAGACGAGATTTTTGAATGTACAATTACTATATTATCCTTCTAGTTATAATTCTTTTAGTTTTCTGATGTTATGTCTATATCTCTAAATTTATTGTTTACATAAAATGCGTAATATATACTATTATATGTTAAACTCTCTTCTTCAATAATTATATTTAATTCTTCAATTTTTTTTCTCTAGATCACTAATTATTCTTCATTTATTTACTATAATTCTAGTAAATTGTGAAAAATTTGTAAATGAGGGTTCTTTTATTGCGTAGTCTAATAAATTATAAAATCTTCCTAAATCTTCTCTTATAATTTCTAATTGTTTAATTGTTTCTTCTCTTTAATACTTAAAGTTGTTTACTTCTGAAGGATTTAATTCTATTAAATGTTCTGAATTCATAAATTATAAATTTAAATATTTAAATTTAAGCTATTAATTCAAATCCTCTTCAAATAGTTAATTCTTGGAATAGTAAAAACAAATTTTCAACATATGTAAAAACATGCAAGAGATATCATAAGCAAAATGATAAATTTAAAACTATGATAACAGTACTTGGATAATATCAATAAAAAAGACGATATATAATCCACCATAAATAATCAACAATACTTCTTTCTATATATGGGTCCATCACGCTTCTTTGTAAATCTGATTTTAAAAGATTTTTGACCAAATATTCTTCAGTTATTTATCTAAGTATTAAACACAACTTCATATGAGATCGTTGTTGCTCGAAAGACTTACGCATTAATGGATTCTCGAAAGACTTACTCCAACAGTTTCTGTTTAACATTTAAACAAACACTTCAAAGAGGTTTAGCACAATTCAGTTTCGTTTCCTACCTCTGGATGTACTCTTTTAACAAAAGTTTTACAAAGAATAAACTTATGGACTCATAAATAAATAGAGTATTACTAACTATTTTATGGCTTCATATATATCTATGTGAAGTTTACTTACTCATACCTTTTGCTAATTGTTTCTGGATTGGTTTGATGAAAGAAAATTTTGAACTAGGAATGAAAAGAAAGACAATAGATAGAGAGAATATAGATTTTTATTGCTGAAAACCAATGTGATTTTCGGATACTTACAATGAGGAGAGACTCCTCCTTTTATAGTTGGTAAAAGCAAAGTTGGGGAACAAGATAATATTCTCTATCTTTTACATACTTGGCTAATAATTAAAGTAGATAAAGTAAAGTTAAAGTTACAATGATTTCTACTGCTTTTCTAAAGTTTCACATGGGTCTGGACCCCCATGCCTTGAATAATTCATGTTCAGACAAGGTAGGCTTCATCTTCATTGTAGTTGAGTAGGTTCCCACAATTATTACACTTGTGACCCGTTTCTACCTCCATTAGTTGATGTAGATATTCATAGGCTCCTTTGCTAAGATCCAAATTGCTGACAAGTATATTCTCAGCATATTCTCTTAATTTTCATAATTGACAATTAACTTGATTAATTCTTGCAATGCTGTAGATTAATAATTTGTCATCATTAGATTCATATACCCAAACATTAGTTTGTGTAAGGGTATCTCTTAATTCGATGTACATGACTCTAAATCACAATGCCCTTTTTTCTGGAATAACTTGTATCTGTTCTTTTTTGTTAAATGGTTTAATTTCTAGTTCTGAAAGAATAGCTTTGCTAGTTACTCGAAGTTTTACAATATGTTCTGCCCTTAGAAATTCTTCATCAATAAATTCTGGAATGGCTGAGTAAATCTTGACATAGATCTTTTCAGCTTTGGTAATTCCAAAATATGTTTTAACTGCTGCCTTGATAGAATTAGGTAATAATGATATTTCCTTCCTATCCTTGCTAGGGTAGATGCACTGAATAAGTCCTTGGTCAAACAGCCCCTGACTGTTCTTGGTTCTGCTCCTGGAAAAATAATTACTTTATTGATTTTTTTTTGGCTAATTGTCCTTAGCCATTCTCCTTCTTCTATCCTCTTGTTTAGATACTCCACATACTTCAAGAATATCTCTAGTTTCTTCATAACTTTCTCCTTTTCTGATAGTTTCTTTGTTACGACTGCTGGTTTCTTCGCAGCTTCTAAAAAAGTTTCTTTAGATGGTTCAATAGTTTTGCTAATGGCTTTGGAAGATGAACTTCCAATAATTGATACATTAGATACTTCTTCCTCAATAGGAAGTCCTACAAATAATTTCTTCACTGGAGAGGATTGAGATCCTCCTTTGTACATTTGCTCAAGAGAATTAACCCCTGACTTGTAAAAGGCTAGTTCACTGTTAATTTGTACAATTTGCGTCATGCAAGTATTCACATGGTTGAATAAATTTGAATAGTTGATATTCATTTGACCCATGACCAAGTTAATTTCTTCTACTTTCTTAAGTATGTCTTCCATGTCTTGATAAATAATCTGCAATAACATTGTCAGTACCCTTGATATGAATAATTTAAAAATCATAATGGCTAAGTTCTACTTGCCATCTAATTAACCTTTTATTTGTAATAGTTGGATCAATTTCTTTAGTTAACCAATATTTGACTTGTGTATTATCGGTTCTAATTTTGAATTTTGTAGTAACAATAAATAATTCAAATTTTTTAATGGCAAATTTTACAGCTAATAATTCTTTTTCATTTATATGATAATTAGTTTAAGTTTGGGTAAAACTGCCACTAGTGTACTGTGCAATCATTTCCTCATCCTCATTTGGATAAATATATTTAAGTACTGCTCCCCATGCTGTTTCGCATGCATCGGTTTCTATAATCCAATCACATTCTTTTTTGGGTAATTATAATTCTGGTAAATCTTTACAAAGGTCTTTAATTTTTTGTACTTCTTCTTCTTCGTCTTTAGACCATGGTGTCCATCTAGTTTTTCCTTTTAATCTTTTTTGTAATGGGATTAAATGTTTTGCTAAGTTAGGTACATATTTCCTAGTCTGGTTTACAAGTCCTAAAAAGCTTTGTAATTGTATTTTATCTTTTATATGATTGTCAAATTCTTGTATTTTTATACCAATATGTTTTTGGAGTTTTATTCCTTCTTGGCTTATTATAGATCCCAAAAATTCTACCTTTTCTTTAGCCATCTCCATTTTTGTAGATGATGATATAATTCCATTATTCCTTACAATATCTTTAAAAATATTAAGATGTTTTAGATGGTCTTGTCTAGTTTCAGAGTAAATAAGAACATTATCAATATATATACTTTAATAAAATGATAATAATCTTTAAATATTTTATCCATGTACCTTTGGAATTCTCTTGGACTATTTTTAAGTCCAAAAGGTAATACGTTCCATTCATAAAATCCTTGTGGTACCGTAAAAACTGTTAAATGTCTAGATTCTTCAGTTAAAATAATATGATAAAATTCTGATTTAAGATCAAATTTAGAGAAATATTTCTTTCCTCTAATTTGGTTAAATAATACCTGTTGGTTTGGTATTGGATATTTTAATTCTTTTGTATAAGTGTTTAATATTTTATAATTAATTACCATTCTAGATTTTCCTCTTTTTTGTTCTGAATGTTTTATTACAATGAAGGCTGGACTACTATATTTAATGTTAGATTCTCTAATGAATTTCTTTTCTAGCATTTCTTTTATGTGCATTTCAAATTCAGGTAATTCTTTTGGTGTATGTTTAATTGATTTTACACTAATAATCTTAGTGTCATTTTCTAATATAATTTCTGCCATATGTTTATTTATGTGTCATTTTTTCAAAGGATTATCTCCTGATAATTTTAATAATTTTTCTGTAATAATTTTTATTACTATTTGATCAAAATGTTCTTGTACTAGATTTATTCTATTTTTATTAGACATAAATTGTGTTGTTTGTGTTAATTTTTGTCTATCCTCACCACGCTGAGCTGCTATATGAGGCATTTTTTCTCTACATTAAGGATCATTAATTCTTATTGCTATTGCTATATGGTGACAAGGAGTAGATAAAAGTATAACTTTTTCATCAATAGTTATTGGATAATATTGTTTTATGAAGTTATTTCCTAATAATATATCCCCTGGCATATCATCAAATTGATATACATAAGGTATTTGTAATTCATGTTTTCCTATTTGTATTTTAACATTCCTTACTACTTTAGTTATTAGGTTTGTGCTTCCATCAAATCCTGCAAGTATTATTCTTTTTTCTTCATTATCTTTTTTATTACTTCACATTTTTGGGGATAATGCATTTTCTTTAAATAAACAAGATGATGCTCCTGTATCAAACAATGCATGATAATTTCTGCTAAGATATCCATTGTAATTCATTTTGGTTAGTATATAAATATGTTCTCTTCCTCCTTGTATTTTATTCATAATAACCTTGGTATAACTAGATTCTCATTTTGTACTGTTAATAACATTCTATCATCTTTTATGTAATATGGTTTTACTTGCTCTAAGAAGTATGTTCCTAATAGTAATTCCGTATTTACCTTTCCTATATGTTCTACGTAAATGTTTATGATTATTTCATTTCTTTTATTTATTATTATTGGTAATTCTACATAAGTATCCATGGGATGAATATTTCCAAAATAATCTTGTATTTGAATTTGATTATTTGTTACTTTAAGTTCTAAATCTCCTATTATGTTTTCTTTTATATGAAATACAGTTGCTCAAGTATCTATTAATACTTTCTGCTCTTTTCATTCTCCATTTATTCTAATTTCTATCATAACTTCAAATTGTTTTGTCTCATTTCTTTTAGATAGATTCATTCTTGGTATTTTTCTATATATTTTTGTCATTATTTGTTTTTCTGAATCATTTCTATTTTCTATTTCAGGTAATGATCTTGTATTAGTATTTCTTCTTAGGCTAATTGATCTTCTTCCAAATTCTATTTGTGGTTTATCCATATTTACTAATCTTCTAGCTTGATTGAAATCTATTTCTATATCTTCTGGTATTGTCATTTTTGAATTTTCTTTAGCTTGTTTGTATTCCAATAAATTTTTAAAAATGGGTTCTATTATGTATGTTCTCGTAGCATTCTTAGTTATTACTTCATATTTACTAGTAAAAACATATATTGTTATAATAGTTAAACTTATAGTTTTACTTCCTGGTTCCATATCTATTCCTCTTAATCTGTAATATAATGTTAAGGCTTTATTTTTATTTTGTTCTCCCATACTTATGCTGAAATTTGGTCTTATTGTAAATTTTACTTTTTGGTACATTAAGTTTCCTGTTACAAATCCTATTAGAGCATCTTGTACTGAACTTACAATTCTATCATCCATAATATAGAATTCTATAGGTGTATCTATTCCTTCTCTGAAATAGGCTTTTTCTATAATTTGTACGGCTCCTAAATATATGTTTTTTATTTTTCCTTTTAGTTCAGGATTTAATAGGTTTATTTCTTGTCTTATAATTTCTTCGTTTATTATAGGTATTAATGTATTTCCTGTAGTATCTCTTATGTCTATAGGGTGACTACGGTTTCTTGCTACATATGCTATTTCTTTGTTTTTCTGTCAAAATGGTAAATTAAATATTTCTTTTGGTTCTACATCTAATTTTGATTTTAAGATCTTTTTATACATTTTAGGATTAAATATTAATCTTTCATTTAGTTGTTCTTCATTTTCTTCTGATTGGTATTCATATTCTTTAGATGTACCTTCTTCACTAATTTGTCTAATCATATTTATATATAAATACTCTTCTTCACTAGATTCATTAGATTCATTTTCTTCTGAAGATTCTAATTCCATTATTGTATTTATTACTTCATGTTCTTCTAATTCATAAATTTCTTCATCTTCAGGAATTTCTTCCCATTCTTCTTCTTGTTCAATAGGTAAAAAGTTGTAATTTTCTTTTTCTATTAATGAGATATACGTCATATTTTTCTTTTTATCTTTCTTTGGACATTCTGGAGATATATATCCTACTTCTCCACATGAATAACATTTACATTTTCTAGGATTTTTAGGGTTTGTTTTAGTTTTGTTTTGTTTTTTCCTTAAATATCTCTTATATGGTACTCTATACCTTTTAAATGTTTTATTATATGTCTTTGTATTTATTGAATTTTTTAAATTTGTTTCTAAATTTATCTTTTCTATAATATTTCTTTTTCTTATATTTTCTTTCTAGATGACATCCCCATTGGGTTGGTTTATATTGTAATTTATCACAGCATAATGATTTTTTACTTTCTTTATGGAATTTTATCATATTATTTGCTTCCATACATTTTTCTTGTTGCCTCATTTCTATAAATTGTATTCTTGCTCCTAGACTATTATTACTTAATGATATTTCTAATTTTTCTCAGTCCTTAAATAATTCTAAATTCCATGGGTTTGGTAATTTAAAGAATATTTGGTCCATAATTTTCATACCATATGTTTCCTGATTATATTCTGCCTTTTCAAAAAATTCTCTAAATTCACATGCAAATTGTTTAAAGTAACACATATCTCATATTGATAGATTTTCTAATAAATATCTATTTCTTAGTTTTGAGCTAATTGTGGTATCTCTGTCTATTACTAATGTATATTCTCTTTTTAATGTATCTTCATATCTGCTCAAAATAGTTCATATTTCATCTTGCTCATTTCCTCTGACTTGTCCTATATAAGTTTATGTTAAATTTCCCCACCATCTTGCAGTGGTTCCTATAAATGTATTTTCTAACATTAATTGTAATTGCTTTCATGTTAATTTTCTAGTATATGTCATCATAATCATAGATTTCATCCATAATTCTAATTCATGATCTACATCTTGCACACATCCTAAATATATACATCTTCCTTCTGAACTAATTTGTGTTTCCATACTTCTCCATGATGTATATTCTATAGGATAATTTTTACTTGACTTTGTGTAATATTTTTGTTGTGGTATAAAATTATTTGTTTTAAAATTTTGGTTTTGTCTTTGATTCATATAAATTTTTGGTGTATTACTTGTATTACTTTTCCATGATTTTGTCCTGTTGGTACTAAAGCTTTTTGTTGTTCATTCATATTAATTTCTTCTATTTTAAGGTTTTTAAATTTTTCTATATAATCTTCTTCTGTTATGTAATCTTCTCCACCTTCTTCTTTAGGATTTTCCATAAATTTTTCTATTTGTTCAGTAATCATATTTATTCATAATCTATTGATGGCTTTAAATTCTTTGTCAGATATTATTCTTTTTGGTTTTCTTTTTTCCATTTCATCATATATTTTTTGTTATATTTTGGTTTACAATTTCTATATTTTGTTGTATATTATCTAATCTTTTATGTAAATCATTTTTTCCTATTTTTTCTTCTTTAATTGTTCTTACCATATTTATTTGCTCTATATTAGTTTTTTGCTCTTTAATTTCTATTAGATTTTCATATACTCCTACCATATTTCCTATTTTATTTATTTTATCAGTTATTTGCTTAATTTGGTTTTCTAAGGTCATTAATTGTTTTGATAGATTATTTACATATTGCTTTACTTCTAATATTTGTGTGGGTATATTTTTGTTTATATCTTTATAATCATTAGTTATTTCTATCATTTGTCTTATTTTTAATGGTAAATTATTGATAATTTCTTGAACTTGTTTTGGGTTTTTTGCTTGTTCTAAGTTTTGTTCTGTAGTTTTATCTAAACTTATTCCTAATTTATTTAGTAAAAATAAATTTTTCCAATTTAATTGTTTATATTCTCCAAATCCTCCTTCTCATAATAGTATAAATGGTATAAATTTTTCATATGTTTCAGTTATTAATGGTCAATGACTATTATTTGGTAAATCTTTAGATTTATAATTATATACTCTAGGTTCGATTATTGGTAATTTTTTAGACATTTTTCTAAATATATTTCGAAGTATAACTACTGGCTCTGATACCATAATGGCTAAGATCGTGAAATTTTATTTTGCGAAATTATAATCTTTGTCTTATTCTTCTTAAAAATCTTTCTTCAAATTCATCCATATATCTAATATCTTCTTGTCTAATCAAGTTTTCTTCTTTTAATTTTAAATATTCATTATGTTGTAAGACTAGTCTTTTAATTTCTTTATGTTTTTCTATAGCAATAGGATCAGTATTTAAGTTTCTTCCTATTCTTTCTAATTCTAAATATTCACTATGTAAACTTCTAATTAAATCTTTTCTTTTTCCTTGAAGTATATGGGGATCATAAACAGGCATAATATTTTTCAATTATGTAATAAGTAATAAAAATTTTAAAGTAATTAAATTTTTAGAACTTATTATGTGTTAAGATTAATAAGATAATGTGTGAAATAAGGTATTAATGGATTTTCTGCATAAATAATTTCTTTTACTCGATTCGGCTCGATCCGTCCTTCTTCTCGGCTCGACCCCAATACGGAACTTACTCTGTTTTGCACGTAGATCACTATCATATTGCCGATGGCTCGATTTCACCCTTCGATGCCTGGTCCGGATCACATCATACTCCCTCTCTTGAAAAGGATTCGACCTCGAATCCATTTTTGGTCGACTTTTCAGACTCCTCCTGCTTTTCCGGGCTCGATGATCACGTGTAAGCTTTGTGCAATCCTTTAGACTTTTGGGCTGCTTCTTCTAGCCAATAAATTTCTGCCCCGTCTTAAATCCATGGCTTGATTTATGTCCCTGCAAAACAGATTTTAAAGAATTGGGGAGGGAATTGTTAGCTCGGTTAAGTGCAAGGTGTGGATCCCCGTACACCAACCTATGTGCAAATAAACTCAATTTGGGGGTGGACTCTCTTTTCTTTTTGCACTCATTCTCTCCTTTTTCTGAGGTCGTGGCCTCAACTCTCTTGTTTTCAACTTTCACACCCTCTCATTTTTCTGAGGTCGTGGCCTCAACACTCTTATTTTTTTTTTTTCAAACTCACTTTTGATTTTCAATTGATCATTTTGAGCTTCTTTTGGAGATAACGGAACAAGTGTAAATTTCTTCCCACCCTTCACAAATGGATATTGATTCTTAAACCCATCATGCACTACCCTCCTGTCATGTTGCCAGGGTCGCCCCAACAATATATGACCAACATGCATAGGTACCACGTCACAGACCACCTCATCCTTATAACCCCCGAGGGCAAAATTGACCCTAGCCTGCTTATTTACCTTAATTTCCCCTGACTCGGTCAGCCATTGCAATTTATAAGGGTTTGGATGTTTCATCAAGCTTAAGCCCAATTTATTAATCAACATTGTACTAACCACATTAGTACAACTTCCCCCGTCAATCACTATACCACAAACCTTTTTACCCACTAAGCATCTAGTATGGAAGAGATTGTCCCTTTGCTCAACAATTTCATCCACCCTAGCCCTAGCACTAAAGACACGCTGATTAACAAGTGATTCTTTTTCAGGATAGGTCAATCCTTCCTCATCACTACTACTAGCTCCAACATCCACTAACTTAGGCATTCCCTTAAATTCATCCTCGGAACTAATTTCACCATTATCACGCAAGATCATTAGCTTCCTATTTGGAC
This sequence comes from Ligustrum vulgare, assembly GCA_963555705.1. Classification (NCBI taxonomy): domain Eukaryota; kingdom Viridiplantae; phylum Streptophyta; class Magnoliopsida; order Lamiales; family Oleaceae; genus Ligustrum; species Ligustrum vulgare. The sequence continues at coordinate 52,827,522 of OY743173.1, read as the reverse complement.
ACTGGGATGCTATATGACCCATACCCAAGCACTTAAAACATTTAATATTTCTATCTCGAGTAGTTTGAGAATCAGAAATATTTTTACCTTTCGTTGTAGGCTCCTCCTTCCCTTTCGGGTTATGTTCAACGTTGGATTCCTGCTTCGGTTGTGATGTAGGATAAGATGGTGAGTGTCTTGCTGCCCCCTTTCGCCTTAGCTGCCTTTCCACCTTCATGGTCATATGCACCATATCCTCTAGCTCCACATAGTGTTGCAGCTCAATGACATTGGCAATGTCTCTATTCAGCCCACTCAGAAACCTAGCCATCGTAGCTTCCCGATCCTCCACCACGTTAGCCCGAATCATCGCCACCTCCATATCCTTGTGATAATCCTCTACACTCCTCGATCCCTGAGTCATACCCTGCAGCCTCTGGTAAATATCCCTATAATAATGAGTCGGCACAAACCGCTTCCTCATTATGGTTTTTAATTCACCCCAAGTCTCCACTGGCTCCTCAAGGTTTCTCCTCCTACCCGTCACTAGTTGATCCCACCAAATATTTGCGTAGTCGGTGAATTCAATCACAGCTAATTTCACCTTCTTCTTTTCTGAATAATTATTACAATCAAAAAGCCGTTCAACCTTTGTCTCCCAATCTAAGTACGCTTCCGGATCACTCCTACCTTGGAACGATGGTAATTTCACCTTAATTTTCCCAAGGTCGTCGTCAACATCATCTCTACCCCTACGATGCCTCCTAGCATCACGACGCTCCCTATCATGCCTCCTTTCATTCCTATCTCCTCTATCCCTCCTTCGTATACTACCTAAAGATATACTGCCACTTTCACTGCCCATGTCCTCATCACCCATACCAACCTCACGCCTATTACCTCTCCTAACCCGAGAACCATCATGAGATTGATCCCGAGGTCTTTGTTCACGCTCTGTACCTCTATTCTCCATCTGTGTCATAAACCTCTCAAATTGTGCCCTCATTGTTGCAATATCATCATTACCCTGTTTATTCCTTCTATTCACACCCCGAGCTGTTTTCTGTCTCCAATAGAAGATGAAGATGTGGAAACCTCTCTATCAGACATCTTTAAGACACGAACAAGGAAATTCGAAATATTTGGGGAATATTTGGGAATTGTCGGATTTTTTTTAATCTTCCAGAGAATTGGACTATGAGTATGGCAGAAAAAAGGGAACTGAATTTGGACGAAAAACGAAGAAGAAAAACACTTTTGAATTTTTGGGACTGACTCTTATGGATCAAACTGGAAAAATTTATGACTGACACGAAGAACGCGAAAAACACGAAAAAAATCAAGAAACGCAAGAATCTGAAATAGATCCAAGCTCTGATACCAGATGATGAGATCCCGGTCGGGGAATCTCATCGAAAACGCGAAATAACGACAATTAAAACCTAGGAAAGATCTAAATCAGATCCGACACGAGAACAAACAACAAAAATAAGGATAGAACGACGGTAAAACCTTGACCCGACAATCACGACGCAATTTATGGCGATGCGGATTGAAGAACCAAGATTGGTGAACGCCACAAGGACTTGTCAATTTCCTTGATAAGTTTCGAATTCGGAAACGCCACAAATATTCTTGCGAATATTTGATAAGTTTGCTGGAAGAACGCCACAAAGATCGGATCTTTGATAAGTTCAAGAAAAAGGGAATAAACTCAACCTCTCAATTTTGGAGAATCCTCTCACAAATTTTATTAATCAAACTCAACTTAACTGTTTTTACAATGAATTGAAAAAGCGTATAAATAAGCAAAATAACCTAGCATCTAATTTACTCAAAATAGAATTATAATTAGACTAAAATTCTAAAATAGGAAAATAACCAAAAACTAAAAGGAAATAAAATAATTATAAAATTCCGAAAAATCTGGCGCTGCTTGTTTACGGCCGTGACGAAATCTCTTACGGCCGTAAAGGCATTTCCGATTAAATTTATGTTATTCTTTACGACCGTGACACAATTCTTACGGCCGTGAAATTCCTTCAGTTTGCATGTTACGGTCGTAACTTCCAAGCTTACGGCCGTAAGCCTCGTTTTGCCAAAATTCATCATTTTTCCTCGTTAATTGATTACGGCCGTGATTGTAAGATTTACGGCCGTGAATATAGGGGTTACGGCCGTGAAGGTCTTCTTTTACGACCGTAATGGATTTTTTGCATAAATAATTTCTTTTACTCGATTCGGCTCGATCCGTCCTTCTTCTCGGCTCGCCCCAATACGGAACTTACTCCGTTTTGCACGTAGATCACTATCATATTGCCGATGACTCGACTTCTCCCTTCGATGCCTGGTCCGGATCACATCAGTATTGGTTATATTTTTAGCTAAAAGGTAAAATAGATATTAATTTATGTTTGTACACTAGTTTGTAGGATTTGTTAGTACAAGTAGAATTATTGTTCGTCTAAATTGATAAAGGGTAATTATATTAACACCACATTTTTGTTACCACAATTTAATTGCAATGATAATCCTTAATTTTTATTAATTTTTGTACTTGTACCTCTTTAACTTTTTGCCTTATTTTCATCCTTGATTTTTATTAATCAACACAATATATTGCACTAATGATGACTAAAGAATTTTTCAGGAGTGAATAATTTTTTTTATTGACCTCTCTTATATTTAAATAAGTAAGATAAACAATAATTGCAAGAATTCAAAAATATTTTCTCCAATGTAATAGAATATCTGAAAAAATTGCCAATAGAGATAAAATATATTAATTACTTAATTAATGATTAAAGATAAGAATACAAAAAAATAATAATAATAAGAGAATAATTGTCAAAATAAGCAAAACAATAAGACATTTATTGTAATTAAAATGTAGTATTATTAATAACAACTGTGGTGTGAATATAATTTTCTATTGATAAAATAGAGGTCTATTTTCATTGAACCATGCTACGTTGTCTGATTGATTTACCGACTGACTTACCTACAATACACTTGGCAGACATTCATCACTTTATCCATCACATCTATCTATATATAAAAATAATTTTTTTACCAAAAATAACATATACACACTTTCCTGCCAAAATGTACTTGCTAAATTTGGAAAAAGTTTTGCAAAAAATACAAGAATTATAAAATAAATAAAAAATGATTGCATTTTGGAAAATGTAATAATTGCAAATTTGAATTACACTTTTGAACACTACATGCATTTGTTCCCAAATAAAAAATATATAAATAATTAAAAAAAACCATTTTGAGCACTGTTAAATTATATAAAAAATAATGTTAGTTAAAATTTTTGGTTTAAAAACAAAGAATGTAATTTTTTCGAGATAAAAATTAGTGATTGAAAAGTAGAGAGAAAAAATATGTGTGATTAAAAAGTAGTTTAAAAGCGTGTTGTTTAAAAATATTTTCTCAAACATAGATGCTTCGTTCCAATTCAAAAAATGACAATTTAATTTATTTTTATTTTTTTTTCAAAAAAATAGTTTTTACTTAATAAGATGATTGATTTTTAATATAACTATTAATCTTATTATGTATCCTATTTTTTTTTTTTGAAAAATGTGAAAAAAATTACATCAAAAGCTTCATAAGTCTAATTTAAAAAATAAATAGATAATTCTCTATTGTTAAAAAAAAGTATTCAAGATCTGTAATTTAGAAATTTTGTTAAATTAATTAAAAAAAAGATTATTCAAAAATATTTTGCTTAATCATAGTATAACTAATTTGGTAAAGTAACATTAAATTATTTTTAAAAATATAAAATTATATTATACAATGTGTTGAAAAACATTTAAATAACCTGAAAATGTTTTAATTTAAAGAACGGAAAATGTTTTAGTTTAAAAAACATAAGAACATTCATTATATTGTGTATTTTTTTATAAGTTTTCCAATTAGATTATATAAAAAATAAATGACTAATCTAGAAATTTTCTTTCAAATCGAATAATTTCATACTTGATTGAGTATAATTTTCCGTCATATGTAATGACAATTAACAAGAGTTGGAAGTAATCACTCTCGCATGTTGGAATGTTTTGAAAAATCATATGGGTAACTATCGGTATTAAAATTATGATTAAGCATGTGTTCGATAAATTTGCAAAAATGGCTTATAAACCATTTTATAAATTACACAATTTCTCAAACCACTTTTTTAACCATACACATTATTGTATTATCTTGAAGTCGAAAAATATGTAATATAGGCGTCAAATCGAATATCTCAACAAGAAGTTTAAATTTATTAATACAATATAACAAGTGAGAGTAAACTGCAAAAACATTGTCCGTAAAATCGTCAAAAGATCAAATGTCAAAGTTTTACTTTATATTTTTTACTTCATTTTAAATTATATAATTTAAGTTATATAATACTCTGTGTTTAGAAAACTTGAAATGGTTCGACTTGAAAGAGGCAACAGGTCAAGGGTCAGAAGATGGTTGAATCAGGGACGAATCGATTTTAATTAAAAGATAAATAATTATTTCAAAGATCAGAAAATATTCTAAAAAAAATTATTTTACAAATAAAACGACATTTAATCATTTGGAGTAAAATTAAATAAACAAAAAAATATAACAACAATATTCTCACCAATTCAAAGCAAATAAAGATTTATGATTGTTAATTTTATTTATTAAATTTTAGTTCAAAATAATTTAATATATATAAAAAAAGAAGATGAAAATAAATTTATTTAAAAAAAAAAAAAAAGTTTAACAAACAAATAAATAGTAAATGAAACTATATTTTTAAAGAGAAACAAGTTTAAAAAGAAAAAAAAAAAAATCTTATAATGATCATAATTTCTTATTTTTATTAGTTTTGTCAATGTTGCATTTCCTATTTTGATTACTTTTTTTTTTATAATAAGTTTTGAAATCGATAATAATTTGTATTAAAATGTTATTGTACTATGTTTTTATTCGATATGATTGTATAATTAATATATTTTCATAAATTTTAATCGAAATCACTATCACAGCTATATTCTCGTGCATCGCACGGATAAAAATACTAGTCATCTTTAAAATCAACCTCCATAATTGTACCAGGTAAATTAACTTTGGCTAAGTAGATTAATCCATTTTCATTAGATACCCGATATCACGCTAGACGTCTAACAGGCACACATTATCCTGTGGACATGATAGCTGGAGTTTCCGAATCAAAGTATCAAACGACCAGCCACGAGGACTCAAAACTCAACATACAGTAAATAGATCCGAAATTCAGACGAAACCTCTACTTTGATTTTCTCTGAACTCAGGGGAGCTCTGCTTAACACTGCATCTTGTAATGTCTTGGTTTATTTGTCAAATTTCAAGCTTTAATAAGTCTTCCATTCACATTCACACCCATTGGTTGCTGAGATTGTAGCTACTAACCAGGCTTACAAGAAAGGTGAAGCCAATAATCTTGCTCCACGTACAGCTATGTACACAAACTTCCTCCATATCTACTCATTATGTATCATCACGACCCTTGTGTTGGTCTACATCCCAGGTTCCTTGTGTGAAAACGGTGGGGAATATGCAGTCTGTGGTGCTCCATTTCAGTGTGCCGGAATCCGGGAAATAAGTTATCCATTCTTTGGTGGGGATAGGCCGGAGTATTGTGGATATCCAGGTTTCCAGCTCAGTAATTGCCAAGGCGATGTCCCGATGCTTAGTATTTCATCAAGACCATATCGTGTCCTGGGAATTGATAACACCACACAGACTTTAAAGGTTGCAAGAGAGGATTTATGGAACAGCACTTGTCCCGGATTTCTTTACAACACAACCTTGGATGAAAACCTTTTCCAGTTTTCACCCGATTATCAAAGCATTACGCTACACTACGGTTGCTCCACGTCTAGTGGTCAGCCTGCACCACAGGATCCACATGTGTTCGATTGCGATGTGAATGGAACCAACATCAAAAGTTTGTTCACTGGTGGAGAAGATTCGCCATCTATCCGTGGAACTGATATCAGTTGTGAAACTCATATCTCTGTTCCAGTCAATGAAACTGCGGCAGGGAATTTGGCAGGTTCGGCAGGTTCAATCGATCTTCTTCAGGACGCGCTTGCTAGTGGCTTCTTATTGCAGTGGACTTCTGCGTATGATGAGCACTGCACAGATTGCATTAGGTCAGGAGGGCTATGCGGAACTCTTAATGGGGCTAATCTTCCGGCATTTGTTTGTTATTGTGCTAAGGGAAATCTTGCGCCAATTTGCAAGACTGCATACAGCAGTCAAACTACAAATATGACTGTAAACAGTATCCATCCTCCACCACCTCGAAACAGTGTCAATCCTCCACCACCTCGAAATAATACTCCATCACCAGGAAACAATGCTCCACCTGGAAACAATACTCCACCACCACCACCACCACCTGGAAGCAATACTCTACCACCTGGAAATAATACTCCACCAGCAAACAATAGTACTCCACCACCTGGAAACGGAAATGGTACAAACTCCAGCTTTTTCTCCTCTCATTTCAGATTCTCTCTCTCTTTTTTTGAGAACGTTATTTATTCATCTTATTGGAATGAGATTTTGTGTACAGAATTTGATTTTCGTGAAAGAATTGCTAAGAAAATTTTCCTTTTTCATGCCTGCATGTGAGTGGTGAAGGAGATTTGTTCAAGTTTTATGGGCTTACTGTTTTTGGTTGCAGGATCAAAGAAAGGGCTTGATGATAAGTGGAAGTATGTAATAGGTAAATCAAACCTTAGCAGCACTTAGATTTCAAGTTCTCTTCCTTGCTCGATGAGAAACATTTTATATTTATGTTCAAATAATTTGCATACATTTAACTACCTTTTGGGATGAAGCCCTTTACAATTGCTCGATTATGGAATTGTGTCTTATCTCCAGCCTTTGAATGCAGGGGTGTCACTAGGCATACCTAGTGTCATTACATCGTCCATCATCATATTCTTCTACCTTAAACGACAATGTTCATCATTGGAGTCGGTACAGGAAAACAATCAAAGAGTGGAAGCATTTTTACTTAACCACGGATCTCTTGCTCCAAAACGATATGAATATTCGGAAATTAAAAAGATAACCAAATCCTTCTCTGATAAGCTTGGCCAAGGAGGATATGGTAGCGTGTACAAAGGAATGCTACCTAACGGTGAGCTTGTTGCTGTGAAGGTTTTGAAAGGGGTAAAAGGAAGTGGAGAAGACTTCTTGAATGAAGTTTGTAGCATCAGTAGAACTTCCCACGTGAATATTGTCAATCTCTTAGGATTTTGTAATGAGAGAAACAGAAGAGCGTTAGTTTATGAATTTATGCCCAATAAATCATTAGACAAGCTAATGTACAAGAGTGGATCACTCAATTCAGAATGCCATTTAGAGTGGAAGACATTGTACCACATTGCATTTGGGGTTGCACAAGGTCTAGAGTATCTTCATGGAGGATGCAACACTAGAATTGTACATTTTGACATTAAACCTCAAAACATTCTTTTAGATGAAGACTTCTGTCCAAAAATTTCAGATTTTGGGCTTGCTAAATTATGTGGAAAGAAGCAGAGTATTTTGTCAACAGTTGGTACAAGGGGCACTGTCGGTTACATTGCACCAGAAGTTTTCTATAGAAACTTTGGAGGAATGTCTTACAAATCCGACGTTTATAGCTATGGGATGATGGTTCTTGAAATGGCTGGAGCGAGGAAAGTTGTTGAAGCTGGATCAACCAAGTCGAGTGAAAATTGTTTTCCCGACCAAGTTTATGAACTTATAGTAGTTCGTGAAACAATGAAATTTGATCAAATCATGAGCACCGAGGACGAAGAAACAGCAAGAAAGATGTTTTTGGTGGGTTTTTGGTGCATCCAAACTATTCCATCAGACCGTCCATCAATGACAAAGGTACTTGAAATGCTGAAGGGAAGTCTTGAATTGATAGAAGTTCCACCAAAGCCATTCTTGTTTTCTCCTAGGATGCCGGCTCAAGATTTTTCCTCATCAGTCAACATCTAGGTAGTCAAAGTTAACAATGGTGTTTAACACCGATGCTTAGGAAATCATTTCTCATAGTTGCTATGTTTTGTGTCTGTAGAGAAATCAAGAAAATCAACCCAACAAAAATAGAACTATTATTGATTTTCAAATAACAACAAAAAATTCTACATCAAAAATTCTAGTTTAAAATACAGATATCGCAAAAACCACAAATCACAGAACTCGTACAAAACTCTCCGAAAAAACTCTCTAAAATGAAACAAAATGTGTTTACAGAAAATAAAAGAATACCCCCTAACAATTTCACAAGAATATTACAAATTTCTTCTGAAAGATCAACGAGAAAGAGAGAAATCGCCGAGTACAAAGAGGCGTATGGTGAAGAGAGAGAGAACAGAGATCAGAGACGAATGAATGATTCAGAATGGACTGGATGAATCTGGACATCTTGCCTTTTCATCTGGCTTGTAAGATAAGATTGATCCAACGGTCCTAACAGCTCCAAGTGGTAGAGATCAACAGCTGAACAGATTCAGTTGTAACAAGAGATGCGTGTTTTAAGAAAACACGAGATGGGCTCCGGGTTAAACATGGAACTGGGCTCTGTTGCTGAAGAATAAATGGGCTAACTGGTTCCGATTTTGGGCTGAGGTAAAGGACTGTAGTATTGGGCCAATTGACTTCACAGTGTTTATCTTAATTTGGCTCAATGCAGGCAGATTCCTCCGTTCGGTCAAGTTTTTTGTTTATGAGCAAAGAATGTTATATTTTAGAGATAAAATATGTTGTTAAAAAGTAATTTAAGAAAATGTGTGTGATTATAAAATGATTTGAGAAAATGTGTTTATAAACGATTTATCAAACGGACTATAAACAAGTTCATTAGAAGCTTCTAATTTGTTTAGAAAACTGCACAAAGTGACAAGATTTGTCAATTCTCACTTGCTTTTTGTTATATATTAAGGGTAAAGAAAGAACAAATTCGCTAATTATTATTACGTTCAAATACATTGAATATAGGCTTTGCGCCTTCAACGTCAACTTGCTTATTCAAACCTCTCTCCTACGTTCAAGTATTACAAATAACATCATTTTCAGGGCTTGAAGATAACAAAATGGGAAAATTACATGAAAACCTACCTTTAAAGATCACTTTGTAATAACAAGATGATGAATATTACATTTTTAAAAATCAGGTGCTATTATCCAATCAATTAACATTAATTAATTAAGTATTTTAATATTAATTAAGAATCAAAACCCAAAGACCCACTCTCTCTCTCCCAGACCAAACGAGAATTCCTGTTGACCCTGACTGGCGACATCTTCCACCCAAACGATCGGCGACATGGCGGCGACATCACCGACTTCGAGGTGTAGCAGCGGCGATCTCGCTGGCAGCATCCTCTAGGAGCGAGATCACCGCTGCAGGTGTGCAATTTCGCTGCAACAATGGCAGCTCCAATAAAGAAAATGTTCGATTTCGCTACAGTAACGAAGGCATCTCCAATAAAGCAGCTAGCAACGAAGGCAGCGAGAAAATCCACTCCAGTCACCTACAGCGTGAAGAAATCAGGTCAAGTTTTGTGTTGTATGAGGCGATTTCGGCAGTATGCAGTAGGTGATCTTCAATGGTGTTGTGCAGGTTCGCGATGTGTGCGGTGGTGAGCGACGGAGATAACTTTTGTGATATGTGCAACGGAGGTGTGCGGTGGTGAGTGACAGGTTTGTGGGTGTCGTGCCTACCGTAATAGGTAGTGTTTGTGTGGACGGTGCGGCGATGGTGGTGGTGCAGTGTTATCCGATGGTGTGGTGGTGTCTGGTGGTATGGTGGTGCGGTGTGTGGTGGTGAAAGTGATGGTGATGGTGATGGTGGTAGTGGTATCACCGGCGGCAGTGGCATCACCGACGATAGTGGCGTGACGGTGGTATACTGGTATTGCAGGGAAGGGCACTATTTTGGACCTTGGAAAGGGTTGGGCATTTAGGGTGGGATTGGGTGGGGTGTGGGTGGGTTACTTGAATAGCGTGTGACCAATTATTAAGTAATTGTGATCAAAGATATTGATTAATTGTGACTTTGAATAGTGATTGTGACTAATTATTAGGTAATTGTGACCAAAATGTCGAATATGCGTGACCGTGTACTTGTAACGAGTATGAAATGTGACCAATTATTAGGTAATTGTGACAATCGAACTGTAACCTTGTGTGATCGAACTATGACTTTATGTAAGCGAACTGTGACCTTGTGTGACTAGACTGTGTGATGTAGGCGCACCTACAAAACTCACACGATAATTGAATTCTCAAACACAAGGATATCAACTCCGAGAAAACACACAATATTTTATTCCCAAAAGTCGAAATCCCTTCATAATGGAAGTAAGACAGTCTTAAATACTGAAAACCTAATGCCCATGGGCCATTAAATGGACTAGGCTTATTAAAATAAAATGCAAACATAAAAATTAAATAAATAAAGATAGAAAATTGACGTTTTGAGGCTCTAAACGACCTCAAATGACTAAAAACCATCATACTTCACGAGGCTGTGAGTCTTGTCCGGCTCGTCGAGACGATTTCGGAAAGTACTTATGGGCCCAAAACGGACACCGTATGACAAAGTTATGGCCATTTAAAGTCGCGAGGCCCAACATCTCACGTTCGGCGATCCCACCGGTCCAAAAATGCGAGGGCCTGGTCCTGTACGCCATCATCTCCACCGGGGTCCAAACGATTCGCCCTCGAATCAGAAGGGACTATATCAGTATCCCCATCATCAACGAAAGGAACCAAATGCTTAACGTTAAACACATCCGCCGTCCGAATGTGACTGGGAAGATTCAATCTGTAGGCATTAGGGTTGATCTTCTCAATGACTTCCACGGGACCAATTTTTCTGGACGCCAACTTACTGTACTCATGAGCCGGGAAACGGTCCTTAGTCAAAACGGCCCACACAAAATCCCCCACCTTAAACTCCACATGACGCCGCTTGCGATCAGCAAACTGTTTGTAAATGGCAGTGGACTCCAAAAGTTTCGCGCGCGTTTTCTGATGAATCTGCTGCAGACTATCCACAAAACTAACAGCACTGGCATGAGGACGGACCTTACTAGGAAGCGTGATCAGATCAATGGGACCGCGGGGCACCAAGCTGTAAACCACCTGAAAAGGGCTAAAGCCCGTACTCCGATTAACTGCATGGTTGTGAGCAAATTCCGCCTGACTCAAACAACGATCCCAAGTCCGAATATTATCACCTACCAGGCTACGCAGTAGCTCTCCCAGGGAGCGATTGACGACCTCCGTTTGCCCATCCGTCTGTGGATGGTAGGCACTGCTAAAGTTCAGGGTAGTATTCACAAGCTTCCACAGGCTGCGCCAGAAGTGGCTCAAAAACCGAGTATCCCTATCAGAAACAATGGAAGTGGGCAAACCATGCAATCTATACACCTCCCGAAAAAATAACTGTGCCACATGAACCGCGTCCGCTGTTTTCTTACAGGGAACAAAATGTACCATCTTTGAAAAACGGTCGACAATAACGAAAATTGAATCATTACCACGCTGTGTCCGTGGTAAACCCACCACAAAATCCATGCTCACATCCGTCCAAGGCATGTCGGGAATAGGAAGTGGCCTGTACAACCCTACATTGGTAGCGCGACCCTTGGCCCTATGAAAAATGGGACAACGTTCAACATACCGGGATACTTCACGCCGAAGAGTAGGCCAGTAGAAGGATGCTGAGATCAATGCAAAGGTGCGGTCACGACCCACATGGCCTTCTCCATGAGATTCCCCAATGATCTTGAGCCTCAAACTACAATCCGGAACACAGAGCTGCAATCCTCTAAAAAGGAAACCCCCATCCAAAATATACTCCGAAGACTCACCACTCAGGACCTTCTTCAAAACCGGACCAAAAAATGGATCCGACTCATAAAGGTCAGCAAACGTATCAAAACCCGGAACAGCCACCCGCATTTGCCCCAAAAACGAATGTCGCCGACTGAGGGCATCCGCCACCTTGTTCACCACACCAGATTGGTGTTTGAGGACAAATGTGAACTGCTGCAGATAAGATATCCAGGTGGCGTGACGAGAAGAAATGGAATCCTGTGTCGAAAGATGCTTCAACGCCTCATGATCACTATACAACACAAACTCCTTCTGAAATAAATAATGTCGCCAGTGGAGAACAGCCTGTACCACCGAATAAAGTTCGACATCGTACGTATTATACCGACCTCGAGCACCCGATAATTTTTTACTGTAATATGCTACTGCACGCCCCTCTTGGCTCAGAACAGCTCCAATGCCGACCTTGGAAGCATCACAATGCAAGGTGAAAGGTTTATTAAAATCTGGGAGGACCAAAACCGGAGCAGAAGTTAGCCGCTCCTTAATACACGAAAAGGCCTGTTCCGCTTCCGCCGACCACTGAAAAGTGGAACCCTTCATACAATCTGTGAGAGGGGCGACCAGGGAACTGAAATGAGGGATGAAACGTCGGTAAAATGACGCCAAACCATGAAAGCTCCGCACCTCAGTCACTGTGCGCGGTCGCGGCCACATTTGGATGGCCTCAATCTTAGCCGAGTCCACCTCGACTCCGGCTGCTGAAATAATGTAACCCAAAAACAGTACACGGTCGGAGAAAAATACACATTTCTTTCCTGCCGCAAAGAATGAATCCCGACGCAACACCGTCAAAACTTCCCTCAGATGCTGAACATGCTCATCCACTGTTTTACTAAAAACCAGAATGTCGTCAAAATAAACCACAACACATCGGCCAATAAAAGGACGTAATGCCTCGTTCATGACACGCATGAAAGTACTCGGCGCATTTGAAAGCCCAAAAGGCATCACCAACCACTCAAATAACCCCTCGCGAGTTTTGAAAGCCGTTTTCCATTCATCACCAGGGCGAACACGAATTTGGTGGTATCCGCTCTTCAAATCCAGTTTGGTAAACACAGTCGAACCCCCCAACTGATCAAGTAAATCATCAAGCCTTGGAATCGGAAAACGGTACCTTACGGTGATGCGATTAATGGCTCGACTATCCACACACATGCGCCAGGTGCCGTCTTTCTTAGGGATAAGCAAGGATGGAACTGCACATGGACTGAGACTCTCACGAATGTACCCTTTAGCCAATAATTCTTCCACCTGTTTCCTTAATTCTTCATGTTCAGTCGGACTCATCCGATAATGGGGCCTATTCGGTAGAGATGAACCAGGTACCAAGTCTATATGGTGCTGAATGTCACGCAATGGAGGTAGACCCTCAGGTAATTCTGCTGGGAAAACATCCAAAAATTCCTCAACTAACGGTAAAGCCAAAGGATGCAAATCAGTCCCCGAAGCCACATCATGCCTAGGTGCCCCAGAATGCCCAGACTCCACAAGCAAATACACAATCCCCTCCGTAACCATCTCTTGCTCGAACAATGCACGAGTGAGAAGGTGGTTACTAACCCCAGGTGAAGGAGGAGACGTTGCTTCCTTCGTGGGTAGTAGTACCACCTTCGTCCCATGGAATGTAAAACTGTAAGTGTTCAACCGCCCATCGTGAGAGACATGCCTGTCAAACTGCCATGGTCTCCCCAACAATATATGACAAGCATCCATGGGAATTATATCGCACCAGATGGTATCTTTGTACACTGCACCAATCGAAAGAGTAACCAAAACACGATGACTTACAGTGATGTCCGTACCCCGTTTAAGCCATGCCAAAGTGTAAGGGTGAGGATGTGATTCCGGTGTCAATCCCAATTTCGAAACAGCGTCCTCAGAGATGACGTTTTCACAACTACCAGAGTCAATTATGAACTTGCACACTCGCCCGCCAACAGTGCAAGTGGACTGAAAAATGTTACCCCGCTGCCAGTCATCCAAAGAATTCTTAGGAGTCAGATAAGAGCGACGAACCACCAACATTGGACCCGTATCACCATCCAAAACAGCCTCTCGAATTGCGATATTTTCAGGGGCAACCTCAACATCATGGGTGTGCTCATCGATCAACAAGCCCTGACGCGGCTTGTTCTGCATGTTCGAGGGACATTCCGCTTGCCTATGCCCTAACCCTCCACAAGCATAGCACCTCAAACCCCCATTCCCCCGGCCTACTGCTACAACTCCCCCAGTATTGCCAAACCCACTCCCAGGCGCCTGTCGAGGTTTCATTATCGCAGGGGTATTTGGTGACGCTGGTGGCTGCCCTCGACCTCCCCCACTAGGACTGTTTCCTTGATTTACACGCCTATTCAACTGTTTCTCAAACTGCAAGGCCCTCTGGTGCGCCTCAGAAATTGAAACCGGAGCCAACATGTTAAGGGTATCCTGGAAGGGAAGGCGCAACCCCCCAATAAAACGTGCAACCAACTGGTCCTCCGATTCATCAAGGTCATTTCGAGTAATTAACTGAAAGAACTCAGTAGCATACTCATCCACAGATCGGGCGCCCTGTCTCAGATTTTGAAGACGCTGGTACAAAGAACGCGAATAATTAAAAGGCAGGAACGCATCACGCATGTGTTTCTTCAATTTGCTCCATTCACTAATTTTGCTCTTTCCCCGACGCTCACGGCTTGTTTTAACCTGCTGCCACCATGCAGCCGCCCGACCCCGAAAACGGGTCGCCACCAATGATACCCTTTTATTCTCCGGCACTTCCTTAAATTCGAAAATCTCCTCCACAGAACATAGCCAATCCAAAAGCTCATCCGCATCGAGGCTACCATTGAATTCTGGGATCTCTACTCGAAATCCAGCCTCCCAGCCCCGTGATACATTCCGTGCAGCCTGCCTGATCCGTCGCGGACGAGGAGGATTGTGATCCTCATCCGTTTCTGGATCCGATGCCAGAAGACTGCCTCCCTCGCCATCACTATTATTATCAGTATTTACCTCTTGATGCCGCTGCCCATGTGCAACCCTACCAACATTAGGCGCTGCACGTCCAGCTTCCCCTCGAAAGTGATCAGCCAGATCCATCAAACCTGCCATCTGCTCAGTCAGGATCTTCATCTGCTGTCGAATTTCAGCCAACTCGTCATCCCTTCTGTTAACGGTTGCACGCCCTCTACCTCTACCACGAACCATACTTCCGAGAAATCGCCTGTCGCTCTGATACCAACCGATGTAGGCGCACCTACAAAACTCACACGATAATTGAATTCTCAAACACAAGGATATCAACTCCGAGAAAACACACAATATTTTATTCCCAAAAGTCGAAATCCCTTCATAATGGAAGTAAGACAGTCTTAAATACTGAAAACCTAATGCCCATGGGCCATTAAATGGACTAGGCTTATTAAAATAAAATGCAAACATAAAAATTAAATAAATAAAGATAGAAAATTGACGTTTTGAGGCTCTAAACGACCTCAAATGACTAAAAACCATCATACTTCACGAGGCTGTGAGTCTTGTCCGGCTCGTCGAGACGATTCCGGAAAGTACTTATGGGCCCAAAACGGACACCGTATGACAAAGTTATGGCCATTTAAAGTCGCGAGGCCCAACATCTCACGTTCGGCGATCCCACCGGTCCAAAAATGCGAGGGCCTGGTCCTGTACGCCATCACTGTGACTTTGTCCGAATGAACTGTTTCCTTGTGTGACCAAACTGTGACTTTGTGTGGCCAATTGTGACCTTATGTGACTAACTATGACTTTATGTGACTGAACTGTGACCTTGTGTGATCAAGTGTGACTTTGGGGGTTGGGTGGGGTTTTACAACTAAATTTGTAATTTTGACTGAATTGTGACATTATGTGACCAACTGTGACTTTGTGTGATCAGTTGTGACTTTGCATGTGGGGTGAGGTAGGTGTGGTGAATTTTACAATTAAATTTGTAATTGTGACCGAATTGTGACGTTGTGTGACCAATTGTGACTTAACTGTGACCTCGTTTGACCTTGTGTGATCAAAATATGACTTTGTATGACCAAATTTGACTTGCGGGTTGATGCGCGTCGCGATGCACCAAGAATTAATTAAATTTCCTTACTTGCCAAAACTCAAATTTAAATGTGATAGCGGAAGCAAGGGTCGATCCCACGAGGAACGGGAATTAATTTAATGCCATGTCAATTAGAATTATAAGGGGGGTTTTGAGTTGAAAATTGCAATTAATCTAAATAATCAAATAAAGATGTAAAATAGCTGGAATAAAAATCAAATAATGAAGAATCCTAGTTCTCAGGTTCGGTTGTGCCCTATCATAATATTGTCATTCCCCAAGCAACGCATGTACTGTTTCCTTTGTTTTATTTATCACCCGGAATAATCAAAAAGCTCTAATTAATCCAATTCTTCCTTAATAATAATCAATTAGAATTAGTTCTCCAATCAATTCAGAGTGAATGAACAACCTAGAATAAGCTCCCTAGATTTAATGCATTAACTATGTGAAAACAAGAAGAATTAGGTGAACTAAATTATCAATTTCATATGCTCGAATTGAGTAATCTAGATTGGATTTTCATATGGAAATATAAAATTACCAATTGCTACTATGATTTGGATAACAAGACAAATACGAATCCAATTACCCAAATTAGCAAACATCAACACAATAATTAAAAGACAAGGCCTTAATCAATTAATACATTATCTTGACGAAATTAGTGTTCATGAGAAATCCAATAAATAAAACATAAAAACAAGAACTACGTTACAAGTTTGAGAAATGAATAATAAAATAATATGAATACAACGTCCCCCTTGAACTAGGTTGAGAAGACTAGCCACGCATTGCCATGAAGAATTCCCCAAAAATATTGTCTTGATTCACCTTGATTTTGCCCCGAATTTCTTCTCTTCAAACCTTGATATTGGTGGCTCTCAAAAAAATAATTCTCTCCTCTTTTCTTGTCATGAACTTCCCTATTTATAACTTCAATTTTCGTGCCCTAGCTTTGAGAGCAAGAAATCCAAAATTATGGAAAGAATGGAAATAAGGAAATTTTTGACTTGAAGATTTACGGCCGTAACTATTCTTTTACGGCCGTAATTGAGTTACTACATATTTTCCAAAGTTGACATTACGGCCGTGACACTTCCATTTACGGTCGTGGCATATCCATTTACGGTCGTGACACACACCTTTACGGCCGTAATTGTGTCTCTGCATATTTTTGCACAATGACATGAAAACGTTTACAGCCGTGAGTATATATATTACGGTCGTAACGTATTTGCACCCAAGGTCCTCAATCTTCAATTTTAAGCGTATTTTAGTCCTTTTTCCTTCTTTTCTTTTCTTTTAGGATCCTATACAACATGAAACACAACATGCATTAATAATACTTAGATAGAATCCCATTATGACTTATTCAAGGATATAAGTGTATAAAATAAACGTTAATATAACACTTATCAAATTCCCCCACACTTGAACCATTGTTCGTCCTCGAACAATGATAGAAAAGAACTAAAGCACGACTCGAATGAACATGTTAGACTTTTAAATCTGGAAAGTCAAGGTCACAACCCACTTCTTTTTAGCACGAAAATCAAATTGCATAATCGGAGTGTGTTAGTGTGTGTAAGAGATGCATCACCCAATATTCTCCGAACAAAAATGAAAATTGATACCCCAATGTGGATTATATCCTTTCACCTCTCGTGAGTTCTCTCTGAATTTATCAATTCCCCATAAAAAATGTAAGTTTTGACTAATTCAAGTAAATGCCAACAGATTAGTGCGGTTTATCTCATGGTAAAAATTTAGTCAATACACAGTTTCAGATCAAAAGGGCACAAAATATAGACCAAGCAATTCAAACCACTCATAAGTACATGTAATGGGAGCCAACACTCTCACCGGATATCTCTCTTCGCACAAAGTGTATATAAAGGTGAGAATTTTACGCTCAACTCACTGCATGAAAAACTTGTTACCACAGATTGCTCAAATGTCAAAACCGGAGCCAACAATAACACAAGTGCGAAGCAAAGGTCTTTGTTGGGTTGTAGCGGGGCTTCGGGTCAGGTGGGATAAAAGGAAAACATTTAGGCTGAATCGAGAAGGAGTTTCACAATCCGAATCGGTTCAATTATAACATTCCTTCTTTCTTCTTCAACATGAATTTAATAATCTCCCTGCTATCCAACTGATTTAACACTAGACTTCTATTTTGTGCAGCTTGAGTGTTTATTTTCAATACTAGCAAATGTTCATGACCTCGTAATTTGAGAACTTGCCTGAACTTCTCTTTTTTTTTTTTTTCTTTCAAACATATACTGCAATTTTTCTCTTTTGGTCAAATCACCCCACAATCCCCAATGACACAAGATTGAATTTCCACTTTGAAACTTAACCCACCTCAAACTTCTCAACCAACACAAGCTTGTGAATCCGTTCTCTATAGGTTCAAGAAAAAGGATAACATGAAAGAATGGGTGTTCGTGGCTTGTAGTGTGGTATTAATATTCCAAAGAAAGGCTAAGGCTCAAAGGGTCTTCTATTGGTAAATGTACAATGGTAAGCTTATTTAGAAGGCCAAATTTGGTTCATCCTAGTGCCTTTACTATATTTTGCACTCGAGCCAAGAAGCTACTACGGCATGTACACAAAAGCATATCCAAGAACAAATCAACCATGCAGGACACACATTAAAAAAAAAAAGAGCTTTATATAAAGAGTAAAAGTAGCTCATAGGCTCAAAAGCTCACAAATTATGGTTCATATGTGTGTCTCCCATCCAATTATGAGTTTTGGTCATTGCTCGGTCTTAGGGTCGAATTGAAAAATGCAAAAAATCTAGTGGCCAAAGGGGTGAATCTCTTTACTCGGGGTAGTTATCAGTCATATCAAATTTGGGTTTGAATCTACTAGGTTGCAGAGATATGGCATTTTGTCCCCATTTTCAAACCTATTCGGAAAGTATTGGAAAATTCATCTCTACGTGCTCAATTCATGTCCAATTATGCAATTTAGAAGTTGGTAGTTCAAAAATTATGATAAGTGGGTTGCTTCCTATCCAACCAGTGTAAATAAAGGAGGACCAAAATAGAAAAATGACAAGCAAGACTAAATGATTGACAGAAGTTAGATACAAAATTAAACATAAAAGGAAGATAATGCGACAGCAATTGACAGAAGACACCCCCCCACACTTAAAACCCACATTGTCCTCAAAGTGGAACTAGAAAGTACAAAATGAAAGAGGGGGTTAGAAGACTCCCTCGGGTTTTACTGAGGAGGGGGCCCGCCATGGAGCATTTGCAAACGCTGGAGTTCCTCTCGAATGAACCTCTGCTCTTCCAAGATAGCCTGCTGCTTTGAAATATAAGTAATGCGAGTTTGAAGAGGGTTCAGGAGAGAATTGTGAGGATGCAACTGTGAATGTGAAGTGGAATGTGTAATATGTTATTTTGAATTTACCAGACTTACGGCCGTAACTCATGTCTTTACGGCCGTAACGAAGGCTCTGGAGAATTACACATAAATGGAGTTACGGCCGTAACATTTTAAATACGGCCGTAACTGAGTTACTGCCCGTTTTAAAAAAAATTGGGGTTACGGCCGTAACTTAATGCATTACGGCCGTAACTGAGTTACTGGCCAATTTTTTTTTTTTTTTTTATAATAAATATGAGAATGAAATGACTAAATGAAATAAACCAAAAATGAAAATACGAAAATAAAGGTTTGAGGGGATAAAGAAACTCCCTCCTCGGGTTGCCTCCCGAGCAGCGCCTTTGTTTACAGTCGTTGGCTCGACCGAGTCCTTTTTCAACCGGGATTAGGTGGGTTTCCAAAGCTCAACTTCTTTTTCATATTTTTCATTAGGGCCTGCAAAATAGGGGGAAACTTCTCATCAGCTACTGGTAGAGTGGTACAAACGTTTTCACCTGGTTGTGATGGCTTTGGACAATCATTAAGCTCAGCAACAGTTTCCTGAAATGGAGAATAACTCACAACAGTAGAATGAACTTTTTTAGCATCATTAATGTGTTTCATGGAGTCATAAATATTGAACTTAACAATTTCATTATCAAACTCCATGGTAAGTATACCATCGCTAACATCTATCTTAGTTTTCGATGTTTTTAGGAATGGTCTGCCTAACAAAATAGGAGTGGGGTTTGGAGAGTGATCATCATTCATGTCTAACACATAAAAATCTGCTGGAAACACTAAACCCCCTACTTGTACTAAAACATCTTCAACTACCCCATCCGGATATGCATTGGAACGGTCGGCTAGTTGAATGATAACACTAGTTTCAGTCATATTAGCAAGTTTTAATGCATTGTACGTAGACCTAGGCATTACATTTATAGATGCACCTAAATCTATTAATGCACGATCTAGTTTAGTGTTACCTATTTGGCATGGTATAGTGAACATACCTGGATCCTTGCATTTTGGGGGCAGTTTCCTTTGGAAGAGTGCTGACACATTTTCCCTCATTCTTACCATTTCATTTCCCATCAACTTCCGTTTGTTGGTGCACAGCTCCTTTAAGAACTTCGCGTATCGGGGCACTTGCTTGATTGCATCCAACAGTGGAATGTTGATTTCCACTTTCCTGAACATTTCCAGAATTTCCTTCTCCTTGCTTTCCTTAGTCGCCTTTGCTAACCTGCTCGGAAAAGGCGGTGGAGTTAGTTTCGCATTCACAATAGGTTCGGTTTTTACCTGAGAGTTTTGTGGAATGCTGTTTTTCTTTTCGACTTCTTTTTCTTCAACCTCCTCCTCTTCACTCGCGGTTGGCTTTGATTGTGGCGCCTCAATTTCTTTTCCACTTCGAAGAGTAATTGCACTTACATTCTTCGGATTCACCTCGGGTTGAGATGGCAACTTTCCTCCTGTTTGTGCTTCCAGTCTGTTGATAGCTGTGGCCATTTGACTCATTTGATTTTACAGGTTTTGAATGCTGGATTTGGTATCCTGTTGAAATTGTAGAGTGTTAGTGGCCAAAGTTTTCATCATTTCTTCGAGAGACATACCTGATGATTGTGGCTTTTGCTAATATTGTCCCTGTGGATGGAAATTTCCTTGTTGTTGAAAATTCCCTTGAGGCTTGTTGGAGATGAAACCCGGAGGTTTGTTATTTCCATAGCTCAAGTTCGGGTGGTCCCTCCAGCCAGGATTATAAGTGTTTGAGTACGGATTGTATTGTTGTTTTTGAAATGGGAAGCCTCCAGCAGCGTTCACTTGTTCACTGTTTTCCTCTTGGAGCACTGGGCACGCATCCGTTGCATGTCCGAAGTTAGCACATATCCCGCATGCTTTGACTTGTTGTGCACTTCCTACAGCAAGTTGTTTAACGAGATTTGTTAGTTCAAACAGTTGACTTTCTATATTGGAACTACTTACCTCGTTCACGCGGCGAACTTGCATGTCTCGAGTTGGGTTAAATTGCTGAGTGTTTTCAGCCATGTTGGAAATCAAAGCCCGAGCCTGTTCCGGTGTTTTGTCCATTAAGGCACCTCCACTTGCGGCATCTATCATACTTCTGTCCATTGGTAGCAGTCCTTCGTAGAAATATTGCACCAGTAGTTGTTCGCTGATTTGATGATGGGGGCAGCTCGAGATGAGCTTCTTGAAGCGCTCCCAATATTCATACAGCGATTCACCATTGTTTTGACGAACCCCGCAAATTTCCTTCCGGATTGTTCCAGCGGAAAATATTTTTCCAAAAATAGCCTCTTCATGTCATTCCAGGTGGTGACTGATCCGGATGGTAAACAGTATAGCCAATCAGTAGCGGCATCCTTTAACGAGAATGGAAAGGCCCTCATTTTAATTTGTTCCTCGGTAATACCAGTGGGTCTCATACTGTCACAAACCACGTGGAATTCCTTGAGATGCCTGTAAGGGTCTTCACCAGCATGTCCTCGAAAAGTTGGCAACAAGTGAATGAGTCCAGATTTGAGTTCAAAAGTTTTTCCCTCCTCCACTGTCGGAAAAGTGATACAGAGTGGTTGTTGAGCGACATCTGGAGTGGCCAATTGTTTAAGTGTCCTGTTGTTGAGGTTATGAGCTGCCATTTGTTCTAGTGCTTCCCTTCTTCGCTGTCGAAAAGTTCGCTCGATTTCTGGATCAAATAAAAAATATTCAGGATTAGTGGATCGAGTTTTATGCATATAAATAAATGAATAAATAAATAAAATTTTCGGAATTTCAAAAAATAATTTTTTTTTTTTTTAAACCGAAAATAAAAAAAATAAAAAAAAATGTAGAAAATAAAATTCTAATTGATTAAACAGAAAATTGGTTAACCGTTCCCCGGCAACGGCGCCAAAAACTTGATGCGCATCGCGATGCACCAAGAATTAATTAAATTTCCTTACTTGCCAAAACTCAAATTTAAATGTGATAGCGGAAGCAAGGGTCGATCCCACGAGGAACGGGAACTAATTTAATGCCATGTCAATTAGAATTATAAGGGGGGTTTTGAGTTGAAAATTGCAATTAATCTAAATAATCAAATAAAGATGTAAAATAATTGGAATAAAAATCAAATAATGAAGAATCCTAGTTCTCAGGTTCGGTTGTGCCCAATCATAATATTGTCATTCCCCAAGCAACGCATGTACTGTTTCCTTTGTTTTATTTATCACCCGGAATAATCAAAAAGCTCTAATTAATCCAATTCTTCCTTAATAATAATCAATTAGAATTAGTTCTCCAATCAATTCAGAGTGAATGAACAACCTAGAATAAGCTCCCTAGATTTAATGCATTAACTATGTGAAAACAAGAAGAATTAGGTGAACTAAATTATCAATTTCATATGCTCGAATTGAGTAATCTAGATTGGATTTTCATATGGAAATATAAAATTACCAATTGCTACTATGATTTGGATAACAAGACAAATACGAATCCAATTACCCAAATTAGCAAACATCAACACAATAATTAAAAGACAAGGCCTTAATCAATTAATACATTGTCTTGACGAAATTAGTGTTCATAAGAAATCCAATAAATAAAACATAAAAACAAGAACTACGTTACGAGTTTGAGGAATGAATAATAAAATAATATGAACACAACGTCCCCCTTGAACTAGGTTGAGAAGACTAGCCACGCATTGCCATGAAGAATTCCCCAAAAATATTGTCTTGATTCACCTTGATTTTGCCCCGAATTTCTTCTCTTCAAACCTTGATATTGGTGGCTCTCAAAAAAATAATTCTCTCCTCTTTTCTTGTCATGAACTTCCCTATTTATAACTTCAATTTTCGTGCCCTAGCTTTGGGAGCAAGAAATCCAAAATTATGGAAAGAATGGAAATAAGGAAATTTTTGACTTGAAGATTTACGGCCGTAACTATTCTTTTACGGCCGTAATTGAGTTACGGCATATTTTCCAAAGTTGACATTACGGCCGTGACACTTCCATTTACGGCCGTGACATATCCATTTACGGCCGTGACACACCCCTTTACGGCCGTAATTGTGTCTCTGCATATTTTTGCACAATGACATGAAAACGTTTACGGCTGAGTATATATATTACGGCCGTAACGTATTTGCACCCAAGGTCCTCAATCTTCAATTTTAAGCGTATTTTGGTCATTTTTCCTTCTTTTCTCTTCTTTTAGGATCCTATACAACATGAAACACAACATGCATTAATAATACTTAGATAGAATCCCATTATGACTTATTCAAGGATATAAGTGTATAAAATAAACGTTAATATAACACTTATCACGGGTTGGGTGAATTTTGCAACTAAATTTGTAACTGTGATCGAACTAAATTCGTAATTTTGACTAAATTGTAACTTTGTGTGGCCAATTGTGACTTTGTGTAATCAAATGTGACTTTGCATATGAGGGTAGAGTTGGATGGGGTGGGGAAGGGGTATGGTGAGGTGGGGTTACGGTGAAATTTGCAATTGTGATTTGTGACTGAAATGTAACTTTGTGTGACCAATTGTGACTTTGGGAGTTGGGTGAGGTGGGGGTGGGAAAACATAGAGGGAAAAAAATCATTTTCGGGTGGGGTAGGGGCGGTGTGTGAAAAATCAGAAGAAGAAAAATTATTTTTGGGTGGGGTGGGGTTGGTGGTGACGGGTGTAGGGTCGGGACAGGTGTGGAAAAGTAGAAAAAAATCATTTTTGGGTGGGGTCCGTTGGTTGGGCGGGGTGGGTGGCGGGGTAGGGTTTGGAGCGAGGTGGGTGAGGGTGTGGAAAATTGAAGAAAAAAATCATGTTTGTGGGGGGGGAGGTTAGTAGGAAAGGTATGGGTGGGTAAGGTGGGGTGGGTGCAAGGGTAGGGTTTGGGTGGGTGTGAAAAAGTAGAAGAATTTTTGGGTGGGGTGGGGTGATTGGTTGTGTGGGTGGCAGATAGGGTCAGAGGAGGGTGGATGTGGAAAATTAGAAGAAAAAATCATTTAGGTGGGGTGAGTGGTGGGGATAGGATCTGGGTGGGGTGGGTAGGGTGGGATAAGGTGGGCAAGGTGGTGTCGGGGTTGGGGTGTGGAAAAGTAGAAGGAAAAAAATCATTTTTGGGGTGGGGTGAGATGAGTAGGGTGGTGTCGGGTGGGTGGAATAGTAGAAAAAAAATCATTTTTTGGTTGGGGGTGGGCGGGTGGGTGGGGTGTTTTCGGGGGTCTATGACTGGGGTGAGATCAATTTGTTACTTTGCGATGAGGCGGGGTAGGGTCAAGTGGGGTGGGGTAGGGTGGGGAAGTGTAGGAAAATATCGAGAGAAAAAAATCTTATTTTTGGGGTGGGGTAGGTTAGGGGTGGGGTGGTGTGGGGTCGGGGTGTGGCTTGTAGTGGGGTGGGGGTAGTGTGGAAAAGTTGAAGGAAAAAAAAAACATTTTTTTGGGTGGGTGCAGGTGGGGTGGGGTGGGGTGAGTGGGGGTGGGGGTGGGGTGGGGGTGGGGTGGGGGTAGGGTCTGGGTGAGTCGTGGAAAAGTAGTAAAAAAAAATCATTTTGGGTGAGGTGGGTTGGAGTAGGGTCTGGGACAAGGCTGATGGGGGAGTCGAAAATTAGTGCAAAAAATTAATTTTGAGTGGGGTGGGTGGGGTTGGGGTAGGTGGCGGGGTAGGATATGGTAGGGTCTAGGCGAGTTGTGGAAGAGTAGTAGAAAAAAATCATTTTGAGTGAGGTGGGGGTGGGATAGGGTGGGGTGGGACTAGGGGTGGGTGGGTTGGGTTTTAGGAGCAGTGGGGTGGGGTGGGATGGGACGGGTCGGTGGGTGTGTGGGTGTCTGAGATGAGAAAAAATAGAAGTAAAATTATTTTTGTGGTGTGGTTTGGTGGGGGTGGGTGGGTGAGTGAGTGGGTTGGGTTGGGTTGGGATTGGGGAGGGGTGGGGTGGATAAGTTGGTGTCGGGGGTGGGGGTGAGTGTGAAAAGTAGAAGGAAAAAATTCATTTATTGATTTGAGGTGGGGTGTGTGAGTGGGGGTGGGTGGGGTGGGGTTGGGGAGGGGTGCGATGGGGTGGGGTGGATAAGTTGGTGTCGGGGGGTGGGGGTGAGTGTGAAAAAGTAGAAGGAAAAAATTCATTTATTGAGTTGAGGTGGGGTGGGGTGGGGTGGGGTCGTGGGTGGGGGTGGGGTGGGGTGGGTTTCCGGGGTGGGGTGAGGTGAGTGCGGGGTTGAGTTGGATTGGGTTGGGATGGAGGGGTGGGTGGGTGTGATGGGATGGGACTAGTGGGTGGGTGGGGGGAGAAAAAAATAAAAGTAACATCATTCTTGTGGTGTGGTGTGGTGGGGTGGGGTTGGTGGGTGAGTGACTGGTGGCTGGGTGGTTGGGTGCGTGGGTGGGTGGGGTTGGGGAGGAGTGTTGGGTAGGGTGGGTAAGGTGGTGTTGGGGGTGGGGGTGAGTGTGGAAAAGTATAAGGAAAAAAGTTATTTTATGGGGTGGGGGTGGGGTGAGGTGGGTGTCGGGGTGGGGTAGGGTGGGGTGGGTGTCGGGGTGGGTGGTGGGTTAGATTGGGATGGAGTGGTTGTGGATTAGATATTGTTTTTATTTTATTATTTAATATTATACATTTCTTTGTCAACTCATTATAATTATTATAATATTGTATTAATTAATTAACATATTAAGACCTGATTTTTACAAAAAAAAAATTAAATTTGTTATGTTTAAAAAATGAAAGTTTTAGTTGTATAGTTATGTACTTTTCTCCAACAAAATCCTTTGAATTTTTCCCTTTTTACAAAGATGTGGTCCATAATGTCCAGCCCAATTGGTAAGACATTGAGAATCAAGTTAGCCCATGTTTGATGTCCATTTTAAAGAGAAATCAGTTTTCAGAATAGTGATTTTTGAAGAATATGTGGTTAAAAAGTAGAAAATAATTTTTTATTTAATACTTTATTGTGTGATTTTTGGTTGAAAATTAGTACGAAGAAAAAAAAAAAAAAAGGAATCAAACAGGAGCTAATGATCTGGGTTTGAGTTTCAATTAAGAGTGAAATTCCGAAAAAGAATATAAATTGCTTAATTTTTTTGCTGGCTCGAGTTGAGTTTTTATGTCTCTCTCTAAAGTTTTCTATTATTATTTTTTTATTTTCATTGATATTAAAAAATAACTAGGCTTTATTTTCATGGACCATATCAAGCCTAGGCAGTGCCAACTGCCATGTTGGAATTTACGTACATGACATGATCCGAGAAAATTTCAACGATGGTTTGATTTTCTGGGACCGCGAAGACTCGAGTCGTGGCTCTAGTTTCCATTCCCCATTATTGAGATACTTGATATGTAAGATTTGCGCACATAAAGCCTGTGGTCCTGTGGATCTTTTTCGTTCAGTTACAAATCTCCCAATAGTGTAACGCTCCGAGTTCCGAGGAGCCGGGAACGTCACTTTTCTAAATTCTTGAATAAAACTTTTGTTGCGGAAAATGATTAAATATTAAATATCGCATTTATTGAATAAAAGTTTAGCGATAATTCAAATGGAATAGGTAAATTCGTACAAATTTATAAAAATGACAATTCTTGATAAAATGAAATAATTATTTCAAAGCTCACGACTTTTAAAAATATCAATTTGTAATTTTCCGTCATTGCCCATCACTCGCCACCGTCTCCGAAATCTGTAAAAGATTTTTAAAAACGGGTTGAGCATTTCATAGAAATACTCAGTAGACTCGCGCATAATAATCATTTAACGTTATAAATTAAAACACATAATCCTGATATTCAAGTCTCAGGTGTCTAACGATCACCAGTATTCTCATGAACATAAAGTTCAAGTTCTCATGCATTTAAGCAAGTAATTCTCATGAACATAAAGTTCAAGTTCTCATGCATTTAAGCAAGTAATTCTCATGAACATAAAGTTCAAGTTCTCATGCATTTAAGCAAGTAATTCTCATGAACACAATCATACATGCTAAACTTATAAATCAAATAATTATTGATGCGCACTTTTGAAAAACGTAAATTTGTAGATAAGAGTCTACCTTAAATCCGACGAGTGCAAAGTTGAGCGGGAAACGACTTAACTCCTTTAAAATCTCCGTACGCTTCGTCTAGCCAATTAGAAGATCAAGTCGAATTAGTCTTTTGAAATCTATAGTTTAAAATGATATATTACAATTTGGGGACTTAAATTGATGATTTGAAAGTTGATGGACTAAAATGAATAATTTGAAAGTTCAAGGACTAAAATGAATACTTTTGAAAGTTGAGGGACTACAATGTAAATTTTCCAAAAGTTGGGTCGAAGCTTAAAATGAACTTTAAATTAGAGGGCTTGAAATAATTGATTTTAAGAATGAGGGCCGAATAAAATCATTTAGAACTTAAGGGGACTGAAATAAAACATTTGGAACTTTGGGGGCTAAAATGTAAACCTTTTAAAACTTAGGCTTCAAATCAAATAAATTAAATCAGCAAGGACCAAAGTAAAATGGGTTTGATACTTAGGGTTAAAATAATAACTTTTGAAACTTTAAAGTAAGATTTAAAAATATTTAAACTATAGGGACTGATTTAGATTATTTTAAAACTTGAGGACTAATTTGAAACAATTTAAAACCTCAGGGACCAAGCTGAAATTCTGAATAATCAAAATTAAATAAAACCCCTCTCACTCTATCTCTCTACCATATCGGACGCAGAGAGAGGGGAGGAGCGAGCGACGCCGGCGAGGTCCCCCCTCTGCGCAACTGCGATTTCGCCGGTGAAACGCCGGCGCTGGACGCAGCGAGCGACGGCCAAGGAAGGGAGTCGGATTTTTGGGATCAGGGTGCGGGAGTAGGTGCGAATCCGAAGTGCAACCGAGGCTTGATTGCGCGATCTGGGTCTGAAATTCCGGCGAATAGGTCGGCGGTAGAGGTAAGTTTCTGGGTTTCTTTGATTCTTGGGTTTATTGATTTGGTTTTGGTTGGGATTGGGCAGTGATGATGCTGGGTGTGTGTGGTGGTGTCGCGGGGGAATTGTGGCGGTGGTGGTGACTGTGGTGCTTGGTGGTGATGATGATGATGATTATGATTGGTGTTTGGGTTTGAGTCTCGGTTGAGAGGGCAGTGGGCGAAAGTGGTTGCGGTGTCTGTGTGTGGTGGTGGCGGCGGTAGAGGTCGTGGTTTGGGCGTGGTGATGATGGTGCTGATGATGACGATGAATGGCTAGGCAGTGGAGGCCGATGGTGTGAACTGTGGTGTTGGTTTGACATGGCAGTAGCATGGGTGATGACTGGAACTTGTGCAGTTATGCTGCTATTCTTGCCTTGCTGATCTGTATGGCAGTGCTGGAATGATGGAAAACCGGGTGTTGGTTTGAGGTAGGATATATATTGGGAATCTATGTGGAATATTTGACAATTACGAAACGAAACCGAGACAAATAATACGCGTGAATTCAACTGAATTTGGAAAATGGATCTGATAAGATGATCTCAACATGATTCGGATTTTGAGACGATTTTTAAAGAAATAAAATAAATAAGTAAAATGATATAATTTTAGAAAATTCGGAATTTGTTTAAAATTGAATTAATTCGATATTTCTCGACTTGGCTAGACGAACGCGTCGTGACGTTAACTTAAAATGAGTGAGATTGCAGCGGCACGTTTTTCGAAACCTTGAATTAATTATTAAATTGCGTTAAAAATTCTTGGTCGCTACAACCTTACCCCCTTAAAATAATTTCGTCCTCGAAATTAAACTTACTTGATCTACTCTTTCTGGATACTTGTCAAGGATCTCTTCTTCATTTCCCAAGTAACTTCATCATTATTATGTCTACCCCACTGGACTTTGACTAAAGGAATCTCTTTGTGTCTTAAGACATGGACTTCTTCTCTCTACTATGCACATAGGTGCCTCTCTATAAGTCAAATCTTTCTGAACTGCAAGAGACTGATAATTCACCCCATGACTAGAATTATGAACATACTTTCTCAACAGAGAAATATGAAAAATATTGTGAACAACTGCAAGTTCTGGTGGCAAAGCCAAATAATAAGCCACAATATCCACTTCTCTAGTATTTCAAATGGTCCGACAAAACAAGACCTAAATTTTTCTTCCTTGCCGAAACAAAAGTACCCTTCATAGGAATTTCTTTCAAGAACACTTTCTCTCTGATCCCAAACATTAAGTCTCTTCTTTGATCGGCATAGCTATCTGTCTATCTTGGGCAGCTTTAATTCGTACTCTGATCTTTCTCAATAGCATCGACTGTTCTTCTCAATTAATACTGAACCCAATGATTTCTTCTCATTAACTTCACCCCAATAGTTTGGCGACCAACATCTTTACCCATACAGTGCTTCGTATCGTGACATCACAATGTTAGCTCGAAAACTGTTTGTCGTAGGCAAACTCTACTAACGGAAAATATGTCTCTCAATCACCGTTCGGGTCTAGGACACATGCCTTAAGCATAACTTCCAATGTCTGAATCTGAAGATGGTAGGCAGTACTAAAATTTAACTTAGTACCCATTGCCACATGTAAACTGTTCCAAATCTCGAAGTAAATCTCGAATCTCTATCCGAAAAAAAATGAACACTAACAATACATGAAATCAGACAATCTCTCTAACATATATCTGTACCTCATACGAAGCTATCAAAAATACACTGGATAGCTATTGAGTAGAACTCAATCAGTCATCCGTCATTATCCAACTTATTAACTCATTCATTAACCTTCTATTCCCAAAACTTTCCAGAATCTATACTGATATCGAATCCACGATATAAACATCAATTATTCAAATGCTTAAACTAGAAACCAAGAAGATTGATCAAGAATAATACCTTATCACCCAAAACATAGAAACGCGGTATCAATTCCAAAACATTTGGGTACAAACTCAAACTTGGCAGAATCTTTCTGAAGAGATTTACAAACGAAATCATTTCTAAACTCGACTGAAACTTCCCTTTCAAGATGAAGGAATTCAAACTTAAATCCTTTAGTCTATACTGTTTAATCATGTATCAAGTACTTGATATCACTTACTCATTCTAGCTGAGGACAAAGGTACTACTTAAAGTATCATCACAAGAATCAAATCTGATATTCTGAACTTAAGAAACCTCACTAACTTTCCAATCTGAAGTTCAAGATTCAATTTCCCTGTTCTCCCAAAACTTCACTTCATGTTACCATTTGAACAATACTCTGATTAAGTCTATCACCATTGGATAAGACTTCTGTGAATTATATAGGATTCCTCATCAAGTTTACTTAACCCAAAGATACAATCTCTTTTATAAGAAAAAGTCACGCAACTGATCATCTCAAGTTTTCCATCATTGTAGTAAAATATTTTACTCACATCAAAAAAAATACAACCGGTAAGAAGTAATCGAAACTGCATAACCAAAAATCTTAAATAAATCCATATATCTTATGACTCAAAATGAAGATTCTCAATCGTAGGTAATATTTCACCATAATGCAATAACCCATCAAAATGAGATCAATTGACTCCATATATTCACACAAATCCTTCGCGGGATAACCATAACATCTATTACCCGTCTAGTCACCATATCTTGTAGTAATCATGTAACATGTCACTTATCGTCGCATCATATGACCTCAAATAATCATATCAATCTCTCTAAGATTTCAATATAATAACCATCATATCTATCACGTGAACCTTATACGTCAATCTGCTCACTAAGATTATATATCAATCTCTTAAACTAAATAAATCTTGGATTCTGTCATTGCCGCTCTTTCTGCACACTACTCCGTAATAAGTCATTACAGTGAAGTCTGATCCTCATTTCCACAAGGAAAATTACATAAAATTGCATTTCTTATTTTCGAACCAAGATACCATTAGTA
Source organism: Ligustrum vulgare (assembly GCA_963555705.1). Lineage (NCBI taxonomy): Eukaryota > Viridiplantae > Streptophyta > Magnoliopsida > Lamiales > Oleaceae > Ligustrum > Ligustrum vulgare. The sequence goes on along the minus strand of OY743173.1, from coordinate 52,796,254 downwards.
ACTCTTTCCAAAATTTCAAGGTAGGATCTTATCATAAACTTTCCTCCGTTCCAATGCATTACTTCTGCAATACTTGAGCAAATTTAGGACCTGATAAAATTTCTGTCATCACTTTCTTCTAACAATTTTCTCTCATGATCTTCTAATATCATAAATGAAAACTTATTGTATATCCGTGAATCGTTCACTGATCACGAGGCAATCCCGATTTTCCATGACTGAGACTTGTCTTTCCTCGAATTCCACTTAGAACCAAACATAGCATAACTGATTCATGGAAAGTCAACTTACTTCATAATCTCAATACATCGTCACCTTCAGTTCTCATCATCGCATTACTTCTTATAATCATCTATTGTACCCTTAATATTCAAACGACTTTATGACCATCATCATTGTCTCACATAATCTCAAACATTCGATCATATGTACCCAATTTCTCACTATAACAAATCTCGATACCTTTAAGGGCATCTCACTGTAAAATACTTCCAGTATCTCTCATTCATGACAACTGACTTTTCCAAATAATCATATTACTTGTAAATAACCAAATCTTACGCATCATCTACCAATCAACTTCCAAAACAAATCAACAGTATTATCATATATCCTCATCATTTATAATATTCTCCAATACAAGTGATCATCTCCAACTAGTACTCAATTCGTTCTCAAAAATAATCAAGATTCTTCTCAATAACACCAAAATATTTATCTTCACTCATCTTTCAAAATGTACCTTGACATCCCAGTAGTTGCATACACCATCTTGTTTGAAATTTTGAGACAAGGAGAGCACCTCAATAAAACTATATCCATTACAAAATGATCATACTTCGAAGAAGCCAAAAATATCTCAAGAGTCATTATCCCTCTATATCACTTACTACATCTTGCTTGCGGTGTAAATGTACTTGCAAGTCTAACCTCAATTCTCTTAGTTGGTTGCTTTACCATACCATGCTCTTAACTCAAACTGATAAAATTCCGGACAGAGTCTCCCTTGTAATATGGACTTATCCAACCTGTAGGTATACTTCATAACCAACAATAACAACCTGTAGTTATATTCCACATCTGACCACCACGATTAAATATTGGCAACAATTCCAACATACTTCAATACTACCAAAATATCCCAGAAAATTAATTCATCATTCCTCAACATAACGATCTCAAATTATATTTTCCAATATCACGATATCACTTCTTCAATACATTAATTGGCTCAAATGACCACTCATTCATCATACTTATAAAATATATGCCACAAATCAATATCTCCAAAATTTCTTCACAAGGTCAAACTTCATAATCAATTTCTCTTCAACATAGAGGAATAATTCACTTACTCAAACACAATATCAATTCTTAATTCTCAATAATTTAGAATCAAAACTTTAAATCTCAAAGTTCATAATTCTTCTCATACAAGTCTCAATAAAATCATATTACTCATAATCGCAACATCTCATCACATCTTCATAAAATTGGCTTGCTATCTCTCGTTGATATATTCCGAAAATATTGTCTAATCCTTTCTTTTGACTTCTCGTAAATGGTGTCATGTCTAAAATAAATTATGCAAAGTCCAGTTAGGGTTCATCATTTCTAAGTTCGAGGACAAAAATTATTATAAAATCATTCTTAAGTCATATTATTCCCATTATGCTCAACACTCGTTCTCTTTCTTTTCTTTTCTTTCTGAAAAAAAAATTTCTCGTTATGCTTCAAAACTCATCTCTTTCTTTCTTATTCGGATAAAATCTCTTTCTCTTTGGTAACGACCCGGCTCCCTCGCTGGGGCCTTATCCGAGTCGTACTCATAGTCTTTACTTCTTTCTCATGCATTTAAGCAAGTAAGTTTTGACAAGCATAACGACATCATAAATCTTCTTTCTCTTTCTCATAAATCATTAAAATAAGTATTCGAAATACTCTTATTCTTTCTCATAAATCAGTAAAATAAGTATTCGAAATACTGAAATAACTTTAAACATCTTATATTTCTTTACCTCGGAGTCGGTGGAACGAATGATGGCAGTGGCAATGTTCATTAATAATTACATAACGGAAAACTTTTTCTTGAAAATTTCTTTTTGAAAACTTACCAGACTACAGAAACGCAGACTGGCTCTGATACCAAGCTGTAACGCCCCGAGTTCCGAGGAGCCGGGAACGTCACTTTTCTAAATTCTTGAATAAAACTTTTGTTGCGGAAAATGATTAAATATTAAATATCGCATTTATTGAATAAAAGTTTAGCGATAATTCAAATGGAATAGGTAAATTCGTACAAATTTATAAAAATGACAATTCTTGATAAAATGAAATAATTATTTCAAAGCTCACGACTTTTAAAAATATCAATTTGTAATTTTCCGTCATTGCCCATCACTCGCCACCGTCTCCGAAATCTGTAAAAGATTTTTAAAAACGGGTTGAGCATTTCATAGAAATACTCAGTAGACTCGCGCATAATAATCATTTAACGTTATAAATTAAAACACATAATCCTGATATTCAAGTCTCAGGTGTCTAACGATCACCAGTATTCTCATGAACATAAAGTTCAAGTTCTCATGCATTTAAGCAAGTAATTCTCATGAACATAAAGTTCAAGTTCTCATGCATTTAAGCAAGTAATTCTCATGAACACAATCATACATGCTAAACTTATAAATCAAATAATTATTGATGCGCACTTTTGAAAAACGTAAATTTGTAGATAAGAGTCTACCTTAAATCCGACGAGTGCAAAGTTGAGCGGGAAACGACTTAACTCCTTTAAAATCTCCGTACGCTTCGTCTAGCCAATTAGAAGATCAAGTCGAATTAGTCTTTTGAAATCTATAGTTTAAAATGATATATTACAATTTGGGGACTTAAATTGATGATTTGAAAGTTGATGGACTAAAATGAATAATTTGAAAGTTCAAGGACTAAAATGAATACTTTTGAAAGTTGAGGGACTACAATGTAAATTTTCCAAAAGTTGGGTCGAAGCTTAAAATGAACTTTAAATTAGAGGGCTTGAAATAATTGATTTTAAGAATGAGGGCCGAATAAAATCATTTAGAACTTAAGGGGACTGAAATAAAACATTTGGAACTTTGGGGGCTAAAATGTAAACCTTTTAAAACTTAGGCTTCAAATCAAATAAATTAAATCAGCAAGGACCAAAGTAAAATGGGTTTGATACTTAGGGTTAAAATAATAACTTTTGAAACTTTAAAGTAAGATTTAAAAATATTTAAACTATAGGGACTGATTTAGATTATTTTAAAACTTGAGGACTAATTTGAAACAATTTAAAACCTCAGGGACCAAGCTGAAATTCTGAATAATCAAAATTAAATAAAACCCCTCTCACTCTATCTCTCTACCATATCGGACGCAGAGAGAGGGGAGGAGCGAGCGACGCCGGCGAGGTCCCCCCTCTGCGCAACTGCGATTTCGCCGGTGAAACGCCGGCGCTGGACGCAGCGAGCGACGGCCAAGGAAGGGAGTCGGATTTTTGGGATCAGGGTGCGGGAGTAGGTGCGAATCCGAAGTGCAACCGAGGCTTGATTGCGCGATCTGGGTCTGAAATTCCGGCGAATAGGTCGGCGGTAGAGGTAAGTTTCTGGGTTTCTTTGATTCTTGGGTTTATTGATTTGGTTTTGGTTGGGATTGGGCAGTGATGATGCTGGGTGTGTGTGGTGGTGTCGCGGGGGAATTGTGGCGGTGGTGGTGACTGTGGTGCTTGGTGGTGATGATGATGATGATTATGATTGGTGTTTGGGTTTGAGTCTCGGTTGAGAGGGCAGTGGGCGAAAGTGGTTGCGGTGTCTGTGTGTGGTGGTGGCGGCGGTAGAGGTCGTGGTTTGGGCGTGGTGATGATGGTGCTGATGATGACGATGAATGGCTAGGCAGTGGAGGCCGATGGTGTGAACTGTGGTGTTGGTTTGACATGGCAGTAGCATGGGTGATGACTGGAACTTGTGCAGTTATGCTGCTATTCTTGCCTTGCTGATCTGTATGGCAGTGCTGGAATGATGGAAAACCGGGTGTTGGTTTGAGGTAGGATATATATTGGGAATCTATGTGGAATATTTGACAATTACGAAACGAAACCGAGACAAATAATACGCGTGAATTCAACTGAATTTGGAAAATGGATCTGATAAGATGATCTCAACATGATTCGGATTTTGAGACGATTTTTAAAGAAATAAAATAAATAAGTAAAATGATATAATTTTAGAAAATTCGGAATTTGTTTAAAATTGAATTAATTCGATATTTCTCGACTTGGCTAGACGAACGCGTCGTGACGTTAACTTAAAATGAGTGAGATTGCAGCGGCACGTTTTTCGAAACCTTGAATTAATTATTAAATTGCGTTAAAAATTCTTGGTCGCTACAAATAGACTACTGGACTAGTGATTAGGCTTGTCTCTCGTTAGCTTGAGACGGATAATAGACCCAAAAAACACGGCAATCCCAACGCACCATCTTGTGGGAAGCTTCAACCAATTTTGGATTGTGCTCTGGGTGCAGCCATGAAGGGCACCATATTAAATATATATATATAAAGTTGAAAAAGTGCAAGAATCAGTCCAAAATATAGAGAATCGGTCCAAGAAGTGTGAAAATCGGATCAAATTCAACTGGACGGACCAATTGGTCCGGACCGGACCTGGAGGTCCAGCCAAAATGAAAAACCACGCGATAACGTGGTTGGTGGACCAGCGATCGCGTGGTTGAGCGGATTTAAATCTGATCATAATTATGAGGCTTCACGCGATCGCGTGGAGTTAAAATTCGACCTTTGGAGAATTTTTTTCAGATTTTCTCATGCACATTTTCAACAATTTTTGGCACTCTTTCGTTAAGAGTTGCAAGAACAATGAATTGGGATGATAGAATTCTATAAATAGGTGTAGAATTCATGATTTTAAACAACCTTTTGATCATTATACATTCATTGTGATTATCATCCCAAAACCTTGATATTATATACTTAGAATCTCCTAATTTGCTCCTTTTGTTCCTATTCTCCAAGTCTAACAATTGTACTATTTGATACTTGGTTTGAAGCTTGAAATCCGCTAAAGCAATTTGCTTGGAAGCCCTTTAACATTCTCATTACGAGATGGCGCAAATTTCGCTTTTAGGATAGCATTCCATGCAATTCAAGTCCTAAAATTATAATTATCATTTCAATCCTTTTCTTGATTCTTTCTTTGCCTTCAAGTTTTGTGTTTACTTCGTTATAGAGGATATTTCGCTTGAGAAAGGAAATTTCTCAACAATCTAAAAGCGAAATTTGGAATGGCAACCGAAGGAGACACAATCATGGCTACAATCAAGTTGATGAATCAAGATTTGGTTCGCTTGGATCGCTTTGATGGTACCAATTTCACAAGGTGGCAAGAAAAAATCAAGTTTCTACTAACGGCGCTAAAAATCTTCTACATTCTTGATCCTAATTTGGAGGACTTGCTCGAACCTTCCGATAAAGATACCGAACAAGTAAGGATCAATCGAAAGAAGCGAAAAGAAGATGAACTCATTTGCCGTGGTCATATATTGAATGTACTTTCGGATCGTCTCTACGACTTGTACACCAACACTAAATCTGTAAAAGAGATTTGGAATGCACTTGAAAACAAGTACAAGGCTGAAGAGGAAGGCACTACAAAATTTCTTATAACAAGGTACTTTGATTTTAAATTTTTGGAAAATTTTCCCCTATTACCCCAAGTTCATGAAATTGCAAGTGATTCTCAATAAATTAAAAGCGGTGAAGATAGAACTTCCGGAATCATTTTAAGTAGGAGCAATTATTGCTAAATTGCCTTCTACTTGGAAAGGATATAGGAAGAAAATTCTTCACAACTCCGAAAACTTTTCAATGGAGCAAATTCAAAAACATCTCCGAATTGAGGAAGAGTCGAGGGCAAGAGATGGGATTGAGAATTCTCATGTTGGCACTTCTAAAGCCAATGTCTTGGAGAACAACAAAGTGACCAAAGTAAACAAGAGAAAGTTTACTAGCAACAACAACAACAACAAAAAATTCAAAAAGAAGCCCATGGGAGAATGCTTTGTGTGTGGAAAATTCAGCCACTTTGCGAAAGATTGTCAACATAAAAAATAAAGCAACTTTGGAGGCAAGGTTAATTCCATTGACAAGAATGAAATTATTGCTACTATAAGCGAAGTAAATTCCGTCAAAGGAAAAATTCCGGGATGGTGGTATGATACATGCGCCACCATTCATGTTTGCTATGACAAATCCCTATACAAGACCTATCAAGAGATTGATGATGGTCAACAAATTCAAATGGGAAATGAACATTGTTCGAAAGTAATAGGCAAAGGGAATGTTGATCTTCAATTCACATCCGAAAAAGTTGTAACTCTTACAAATGTCTTACATGTGCCGGATATGAATAGAAACCTTGTAAGTGGTGATTTGTTCGGAAAACCAGGCGTAAAGTGTATTTTTGAGTCGGGGAAACTTGTATTGTCCTGAAATGGTTTCTTTGTTGGGAAATGTCATTCCACTATTGGAATGGTCAAATTATGTACTGTTGACAATGCAATCAATAAAATAAATTCTTCTTACTTTGTGTGTTCTTTAAATTTATGGCATGATAGATTATGACATATTGGATATTCTACTTTGCATAGAATGATTAGATATGGCATGCTATCTTGTGATTTTACAAAGAATGAAAAATGTGAAATTTGCACTAAGTCAAAAATGATTAAAAAACCTTTTCAAAGTGTAGAAAGATCATCCAATATTCTTGACTTAGTTCATACCGACATTTGTGAACTTAATGACATGTTAACTAGGGGTGGTAATAAATATTTTTATCACTTTCATTGATGATTATTCTAGATTTTGTAATGTTTATCTAATGAAACATAAAAATGAGGCTTTTCATATGTTTAAAGCATATAAAAGTGAAGTAGAAAATCAAAAGGATAAAAGGATTAAAATTCTTAGAAGTGATAGAGGTGGTGAATATTTTTCTAAAGAATTTGATATCTTTTGTGAAGAACTTGGTATTTTACACCAATGTAGTGCACCTAGAACCCCGGAACAAAATGGCTTGGCGGAAAGGAAAAATAGAACCTTAGTTGAGATGATAAATGCTATGTTAACAAGGTCTAAATTGCCTAATAACTTATGGGGAGAGGCATTACTTACCGCATGTCATATACATAATAGAATTCCTTCTAAGAAACTTAAAGTTTCACCTTATGAATTGTGGAAAGGTCGGAAGCCTAACATTGGATATTTTAAAGTGTGGGGTGTTTGGCTTATTATAAAAACACCAATCCTAGTAGAACAAAACTAGGACCAAGAGGGGTCAAAAGTACATTTGTTGGATATGATATAAATAGTAAAGCATATAGGCTACTTGATCTAATATCCAATGTGATTGTAGAATCACGAGATGTGGAATTTTTTGAGAATTCATTAAGCGTTGATGATATTCCTCAAAATTCAATAGAAATTCAAAATGAATTTTCGGCTTCTAAATCACTAGAAACATCTTCCCAAGATGTAATTGAGACTAGTGAATCTCGAAGAAGCAAAAGATCTAAAAAAGAGAAGGTATTAGGACACGGTGAGATTGATTCTCAAAGAATTTATCTATACTTGGTTGAAGCAAGTAAAGAAGATATAGTAAGAATAATTCCATATGTTCTTCAAATTGATAGTGATCCTAAAACCTATAAAGAAGCAATGACTTCTAGAGATAGCATGTTTTGGAAGGATGCTATCAATGATGAAATGGATTCTATAATGTCCAAATAAAAGGAGTCAATACAACTATATTTCAACCCTTAAGCTCGTGGGGAGAATCTGATAGATTTCTCAATATGCAGTTAAATTGGATAAGTACATTTATATGGCAAACAAATAAAACCATAAATGTACAAGATAAAATAGCTTTTGAAGAACTTCAACAATTAAATATACAAGATAAAAATGTTAAAGAAAAATTACAAAACATCCAAAACAAGCTAACAATACAATTTCAAGAATTAAAAAATATGTTAAGAAAAGCTAAAAATATAAATGAAGAAATCTTAAAAGAATTTCAAAGAAAATTAGGAGAATTAATTAATCAAGATAAAATAGGAATAATTGTAGAAAAAATAGAAAAATTAAGTGAAAAGATAAATAATGAAAGAATCATATCAATAGAAGAAAGAATCATGAAATTAGAAATAAAGATTGATGATATGTATGATAAACTATTTAAAGTACAAAAACCACAAATCACTAAACCAAGAGCATAATATGCCAATAAGTGAATGTTTTGAAGTACTAAAAATATTAATAAAATCATTAATAAGCGATATCCAAGAAATAAAAAATGAATTAAAAGAAGCAAGAAATGACATAAACATATTAAAACTTGAAATTAGAGAGTTAAAGGAAAATAGTAAAAATAAAGATAAAAAGATAGACAAAAAACTTATAGAAAAAGAAATGGTTAGGATAGGAAAAAAACATTTTGAACAAGAAAAATTGTAATAGAATCTGGAAGCATAGATGGTGAATTTAGAAAAAACATATTACCAAAAATACTAGAAGAAGAATTAGAATTATAAAAATTCATAGAAAAAACGTTAGGAAAACTTAAAGCTGAAGAAAAACCTGAGGAAAAATAAAATAAAGATGGATGAAGAACTAGACTTACTTATAGAGAATTTTGATCAATTTAACCTAGAAAACTTAAATGAATACCAAGTTTTAATGAACATTGAAAGAGCATCTAATCCAACTCCAATAGGAACTTCCAAATTACCAGATCCTGATGAAAGCTATGTACCTTTAATATATTAATAAGATAAGATAATAGAAAAGTCGTCACAAAAATACACACGGATATTCTCACCAAAATGCACTTTCAATATTCTAAATATTTTTTTTATAAAATTTAATATTAATTACATATTTCGTAAGATTTATAATAAATATATTTTATATAAATGTGTTAAAAAAAACTGATTAATATATTTTAATAAAAATAAATGTGAAAATCTATCTACAATCTTCATCTACATCTACATCTTCTACATCTACAACATCTATAAAAAGAGTGGATGGAGGAGAAACTTTTGAATTTCTATTTTACCCTCATTATTTAGTTTTATACCAATTTTATCCTTACCTCTTTATTTAATAACATTAAATAATTCATTACATTTATTGAATAGAAATTTACAAAATTATAATATAATCTTATAGAATAACGCTATTCATACATAATATCATATCCATAATATACATAATGCCTAATACGGACAAAATAGTAAATAGTACTTGACAATTTTACCCTTTTTATTAATTTTGTAAGGTTCGTCCTCTATTTGATCTATTTTTTTATTTTCAGCTTGAGATTCTAACGATTCTATTCTTTTCCAAAGTCTTTTTATATCTTCTGGATTTATGTTATCATTGTCCATTAATTGTATAATTTCAATTTTTATTTCATTTAATCTTTTTCTAATAAATTCAATTTTTATTTCAATTTCTCTTTCAATGGTTAATTCAGGCATTATGATAAACTGGTTTTATCTTGTATTATTTTAAATCTTATTATACAAATCCATTTTACGGTCTACTATATTAGAATAATCTATCATAAATTGATCATAATTTTCCAAGAGTATATAATATTCTTCAGATGATTCATCAATATTTTTAAAACGAGTTACAATTTCATCCATTTTTTCTAATATTTTTCTTAAAAGATTATTCAATCCTTCAATAGTATATCCTGACATTTTAAAGTAAAGTTGTAAAATTGCAAACAGATATGAATTTATTGTTTATAAAGTTTCAAGTAGTTTTTCAAATTCAATTAATGCCTGATAATTGATAATATCTATATCAATTATGATATCTATACTAGGCTCAAATGGTATATTATACTTTGAAATGTTTTTCTTTCTCTTTTCTAATTTATCAATTATATTTTGAATATCTTGTATTACTATAGATCTAACAGTGCCTTTAGAAAAAATTTCTATCATATTTAATTTAAAACTTCTTAATATTTCTTGTGATGCATAAAGTTGTTCTTGGTATCCTATCTTATCAATTTCATTTTCATATTCAATTCTTTTTTTATTTTTGACATTCTTTTTAATTTTATATGGTCCTCTCTTAGATCTGGATTTTTAATGATATAATTTCTTTCATTCATGATTGTTTCAAATTGTTAAAAATTAGTAAAGAAATATTCATCTCTTCCATCACTATCATAATCTAATATGAGATCATAATCATTATCACTTCTGAATACATGTTCTAAATACAATTCATTATTTATTTTAGTATTATCACTATCAAGCCAGAAGTAAATAATTGATTTTGTAATTTCTAATCCAATTAATTCCTTTAATTTAGGAAAAATAACTAGTAAACATGGCATATAAACATGATATAACTTTTTTTTCTCATTGTTAGGTCTAGTAAATTGTTTATACATAAATAATGGTTCAATTATTTTTTGATATTTAAACTTAATAATTCTAAATTCTTCCATAATATCAAGATATTTCAACAAGTTCTTCTTCCCCCTAATTCCATAAAGACAGATATATTAAGAATACTAACCCCTCTTCCTGTTCTTTATACCTTTATATTTTCCTTCTGATGTTAGTGACTTTCAGGCTTACACGATCTGCTATCATACCATTCAACGACCTCCTGCCTTCATGGGTTATTAGCCATACCTGACTTCATGCTTTCACTGTATAACACTTTGATGGAAAATATTTCTAGACAGAGTGTAAGAAGTTTTCTTAATAACATATCTTTTTATAAGAAATAGGATTCAGAATACAGAAACTTAGAAACTCATCATATTCTGGTAAATCGATCTGAATTTTATTAATAATATGAGTATTGATAAAAGATTGGTAAGAGGATTTTTTTAGGGGAAGAAAATTTGTTTGGCTTTCTCACAAGTTGAATGCTTAAGTGATCTCTGCCTTTTCCTAGCCCCAAGGCCTCTATTTATAATACTACATTGGATACAATTACATCATTGATTACATCAGACTCAATAATATCAGTCTCAATTATTCATACTTTAGGTTACATCATAGGGACACCTGTGTAGCGACCAAGAATTTTTACGCGATTAATAATTATTTTAATAGAAAATCGTGTCGCTACTATTTCACCCATTTTTATTAAGTTAACGCCACGACGTATTCGTATAGCCAAGTCAAGAAATAATCGAGATCGTTCGATTTTAAATTAAATTCCGAATTTCTAAAAATATCTCCATTCTCTTGATTTAAAGTATATTAAGTCCAAGTACTTAATTCAATGTTATCCCAATATTTATTTATACAAAAATTATTTTTATTATTGAAATTAAGAAAATATATGCAAGCATGAGAGGTTCCATTATATATAATAATTATGAGAATCTTAATTTAATAAATATGGAAAAGTATATGAATGAATTATATACTCCATTATATGTAATCATGAAGAGCATAATATTTGTATAAATATGGAAAAGTATATGAATGAATTATATACTCCATTATATGTAATCATGAAGAGCATAATATTTGTATAAATATGGAAAAGTATATGAATGAATTATAGACTCCATTATATGTAATCATGAAGAGCATAATATTTGTATAAATATGGAAAAGTATATGAATGGTTGATAAGATTCCATTATATGTAATCATGAAGAGCATAATATTTGTATAAATATGGAAAAATATATGAATGGTTGATAAGACTCCATTATATGTAATCATGAAGAGCATAATATTTGTATAAATATGGAAAAGTATATGAATGGTTGATAAGACTCCATTATATGTAATCATGAAGAGCATAATATTTGTATAAATATGGAAAAGTATATGAATGGTGCTTTACTTTAAGAAAAGGATGTGTTAAAATTAATAGAATTGAATGATTATGTTTACAATATGCCAACTTTATACATCTATTTAAACTCATCTCTTTTACACACAACTCTACACATATACACTTATTTCCAACCTCTTGACAAAATCCACAAGTAAGAGAAATTCAAGGTGGTCAAGAAAGTTTTGGTCCATTTACTACTACACTTCATTTTAATCTTTTAAAAGGTAAGTATATCTTATGTTTTTATGAAAATTAAGTATGTTGTTATGAAATGTAAGTATATCTTATGTTTTTATGAAAATTAAGTATGTTGTTATGAAATGTAAGTATATCTTATGTTTTTATGAAAAGTAAGTATGTTTTTATGAAAGGTAAGTATATCTTATGTTTTTATGAAAATTAAGTATGTTGTTATGAAATGTAAGTATATCTTATGTTTTTATGAAAATTAAGTATGTTGTTATGAAATGTAAGTATATCTTATGTTTTTATGAAAAGTAAGTATGTTTTTATGAAAGGTAAGTATATCTTATGTTTTTATGAAAAGTAAGTATGTTTTTATGAAAGGTAAATACACCTTATGTTTTTATGAAAAGTAAGTATGTTTTTATGACAAGTAAGTATATTTTATGTTTTTATGAAAAGTAAGTATGTTTTTATGAAAGGTAAATACACCTTATGTTTTTATGAAAAGTAAGTATGTTTTTATGACAAGTAAGTATATCTTATGTTTTTATGAAAAGTAAGTATGTTTTTATGAAAGGTAAATACACCTTATGTTTTTATGAAAAGTAAGTATGTTTTTATGACAAGTAAATATATCTTATGTTTTTATGAAAAGTAAGTATGTTTTTATGAAAGGTAAATACACCTTATGTTTTTATGAAAAGTAAGTATATCTTATGTTTTTATGAAAATTTTTGGATCATTGCTATGAAATCAATCTCACAAGATTGTTATGGGTTCCATATGATATGTTTATGATTATGCTAAGGGGACCGGAGTTTAGTAGCGCTACACATAAGAATTCTTGCCATTTAAGTTCGGTAAAATTCTTGTGTCTCCCTATGTTTATGAGTATTTCGATCATATCCTATGTTATGATGAAAATGATCCATATGCTTTCAAAAGAAAATTTATGCTTGGTATACTTACTGAGATTTTATAAATCTCACTCCATGATATTTACCATTTTCAGATAATTGAAGGTTCGAGGCGGTCAACATGGAAGTGGCAAAAGTGGTTAAGATTGATGAGATAATTATGTTGAACTTTATGTAAGAAAATTATGTTCTATTTTTATTCACAAATAAAATTATGGGATTCTAATTATTCTTTTGAATAATTTTACATTTCTATTTAAGTCTCGATAATATGATATGAGTCACTTTTAGTGGCACTCGAATGGTCGAGAATTCGGGTCGTCACAACCTGTCCCTCCATTATTTCAATCTTCACATGATCCTTACATGATGATGTCTTGGAATGGTTTAAAAAGCAGATTCCATTTTATCTCCTCTACCTTTTTCGACATCTCTTTTCCAAAAGCAGATTCCTGTTGTCCATCATTTTTGTTGGTATACAGGGCAATTCCTCACAATGCATGCTTTTTGTAAAGTTGTAACGCTTCCATTGATCTGGTTTCTTTCAAATTTGTTGATATATTCTTTCAAAATGGTGGATTTTTCCTTTCCTCCATTAGTGACAAGGGTCCATTCTTCATATTGGCATAAGCATTTAAATTTTTTCTCATACAAGTTTTTTGTAATGTTATAAAGGACTTTTATTCATAACACTCTGCGTGATCGGAACCATGATCTGGTAATGTTTGGTACAAGCCATTTTTCCCAACTTCAATTTGGAAATTTCTTGCAACATATCCAATTGTGAGAATGTGTGTAGCAGGGTAGTATACACTTCCATCAACTTCTAGACTAATTGAATAGAATTTTAAGTAAATTGATCTTTCTTGAGCAAACTTTGAAATTTCTCCATTTAATAAATCATCAAAATTTTCAATTTCTTTTAAATCTTTTCCAGGATAGATCAAATCTAGAAATCCATAATCTGCTGCCATTTTTGTCATGATGGGATCTCCTCCCTTGGTAACAATCAATCGTGGGTAAATGTGGTCTCCAGATGTAATGAAGTAACAGTCGCAATTCTGAAGTTAATATATAATTTGGCAAAATTTTTTATATTCGTCTTCTCTTGATAAAAAAGGGGGAGTCATTTTCCTCTCATGTTTGGATTTTGATCACTTTGATATGTTCATCTTTGGCATTTATTGTCAATTTCCTTGGACTGGATTCATTTATGACCACTTTCTTTGGGCTCGGACTTGGTTCATCTCGTTTTATTTTAGGTCCATCACCGCTTTCAGAAGATGTACCTATTTGTATTGTACCCTTTGATATTTTTGGTAAAACCTGTTTGGTATTTAACGACTAGAATAGTGATTCAATTTTACTAACTCTGCCGCTCAATTGTTTGGTATATTTGGTATAAGAGACAGAAATCTTCATCAACAATTTAACATTTTGTTGGAGGTATTCTGCCATCTGTTCAATTCCGTCTTTTATATCTTCAGCTTCATCTATGAGAAGTTCATTCGCACTCTGGCGTCCATCAATGACTCTTTGATATCATCCATTTGCAAATTCTATATTCCTGCTTAGAAAATCAACAAGATAATTATTAACTTCTTTAATATGAATTATGTCAAAATTATAAAATGCTAAATAGGCCTGCCATCTATGAAGCCTTTTATACTGAGGTTCTGGTGGTAATTTATTTTTGACTAATCCTGCAACTTGAGAATTGTCAGTTTCAACAATGAATTTTTTGGATAATAAAAATAATGAGAACTTTTTTATTCTTCTAATAATCACTAATAATTCTTTTTCATGGGTAGTATAATTTATTTCGGTTTGGTTAAATTTTCCACTAGAATATCTGCAAATTTTATTAAGATCTATTTTTAATATTGCTTCCCAATATTTATCTGAGACATCAGTATTAACAGTTAGATTATCTTTCTCATCTGGTAATCTTAATTTTGGTAATTTTTTGCATTCTTCTTTATGTGATTTAGCAATTTCTGTATGTTCATCACTCCATCATTTAGTATTTGTTTTCCTGAGTAAAATCTGAATTTTATGTCTCTTTTTCGAAAGGTTTTCAATAAATCCTTCTGCATAATTTAAATATCCTTAGAATTTTTGTATTTGTTCTTTTGATTCTAATCTGAAAAGTTTTCTATCTTTTAAGATATATGAGTTTGTAATTTTATTACTTTTCTATCTATCGATAATCCAAGAAAATCAATTTCTTGTTTTTTCTATTATTACTTTCTTTTTTGAAAGAACAATTCCTTCTTTTTTACATTTATTTATAAATTTCATTAAATGGTTTCTATGTTCTTTTTTATTATGAGAGCATATTAATATATCATCAACATAAAAAATTTAAAATTCATTAAATTTTCTAAATATGTTATCCATTTTTCATTGATAAATTTGTGGTGCATTTTTTAAACCAAATGACATAACCATTCATTCATACTTACCTTGAGGCGTACTAAATGCAGTATATTTGGATGCTATCTTCTTCCATTTTGATTTGCCAAAAACCTGATTTGCAATCAAATTTGGACTAGTGTTGTTTTCTTTTTGCAAGGTTTATCAGTACTTCTTTATTCGGTAAAAAGTATCAATCAAATTTAGTATATTTGTTTAATTCTTTGAAATTTATAACCATTATAGATTTTCCTTTTATTTGTTCAGAATGTTTCATTACCATAAATGCTGGACTGCTATGAGGTCCATTACTAGGTCTAATAAGTTTTTGACCAAGTAATTCTTTTATTTGGGTTTTAAATTCTTTTGTATCTTGTATGGTATACATCATTAGTCTAACTCTTATAATAACATTTTCTGTTAATTTTATTTTAGTTCTAGGATGATATGATTTACTGAATGATAATGGATTTCCTCCATAAACATTTTCTAATTGTTCAATGATTTTTTTAATACTCATTTCTATTCCTTTTTTATATCTTATGTTTTTATTTTTTATTTCGTTTTGTATAATTGGTTTTTTCTCACATTTATCACCACGTTGGGTTTGCTGAACTCTATAAGGTTTAAATTCTCTTGGTATTTTTAATAAATGTGCACATGGTGTTTGTAACATTATCATATACTTATTTTGTTTGTAATATTGGAATTGTTAGATAAAGTGATTTCCTATCACATTCTAATTTATCATAACTATATATTTTGTTTATTACTACTTGCTTACTTCCAAATATTATATCGACTTTATCAGCACTATTAATTATATGGGTATTTTCTCCTATAACTCCTGTTATTTTTATCTTACTATTGGTATTCCATGATTTGATTAAGAAACCTTTAAATATTGATATATCACTCCCTGTATCAATTAATGCACAAGTTGTTATATTTGTTTCAACGATAGTACTTGTATATATACAGCTAACGGAAAGCTTATTTGATTATTCATTCAGCCTTTTTGCATAATATACTTTGGCTATTATGTGTTATATATAACCCTTCTCTTTTTATACTGTAATCTTCCAATCCATTTAAGAAATTCATTCCTAATAGTATATGAGGTCCTATGTCGATACTGTTGTCTATGTAACATGGTACTAAAAGGTTAATTCCTCATATCTTTATTGGTACCTTAACCTCCAATTCTGTAGTATGTAGTTGTCCATCAAAATTGATACATCTATATAGTTCAGTTCTATGAGTTATTAATCTTTTATTTTTATTTGAAGCTATATGACATTCACTAACTCTTGTATCTATTAATATGTTTGATCCTTTTATATGATCTTTTCCATTGAAGTATGCTCCTTCTATTTTCATATTTCCAGTATTTCTATGAAGTTTTATTTCTCTTGTATTACTAGCCTCTTTTAATTGTCTTCTATTAGGTGGACTTAGACTTCTTGATCTTCTGATTAATCTTTCATCTTCAAATGTTATTTTATTATCAGGATATTCTTCTTCTCTTAATTCTATGATTTCAGGTTTATTTTTTGTTATACAAAGTTCATAATTTCTGGGAATTAAGCTTATTTGTTTGTTTGGTTCTATGATTTTACTAAAATCTTTACATTCTTTGTGAACTTCAATATATGATTTTTTAGAGTAGATGTTTCCATAATTAGAGTTAGTAAATGTGTATAATGATGTATATTCTATAGTCATGATTTGATCTCCAGGTTGCATTGTGTCGTCTTTATGTAGTTTGAAATGTAGTCATAGAACTTTATTAAAGTTTTTATCTTTTAACGAGACACAGTTTTTTGGATAACATGTAAATATTAATTTTTTATATGCAAGGTTTCCTTCTATTGTTTCTAAATGACTATCTTTCAAATTTATTATTCTTCCATCGTGTGGATTTACAGTCAAAGGTGAATCTATCCCTTCTCTAAATAAAGATTTAAACATTATTTATATTCCTGCAAGATAAACATATTGAATTTTTTCACTCTGCTTTTTATTAATTTTTTTAATAATTTTGTCACTGTATTTTTTGTTAAAATATTTAATTTATCTGTTCCTTGAGTTGTTCTAACATCGATTGCTTTTTCAATTTTATGATACTCATTTATTGCTATCCGTTCTCTTCTCCATATTCTATCTAAAATTTCCCATTTTCCAACTTTTAAATCTAAGGATAATTTTTGTATTTTCTTAAATTTATTATTGTCAAATGTTACTTTCAATCCATAACCATCATTTCCTTCATATTCTTGTGTATCTATATTATTGTTTTTTATTTCTTCTATTTCTCCATTCAGATTTGGATTCATTGCTTTCTGAGTCAGTTTCACTTATGTAAACTTCTTGATCATAATATTCTTCTATATCAGATATTTCACTTAGTTCACTTGCTATTTCTAAATATTCCTTTTGTAATATTTTAACCTTTTTCTTGGTACAATCAGGGCTTATATGTCCTATTTCTCCACAATTCCAACATTTACATTGACTTTTATCCTTTTTATAGGATTTCTTTTTCTTTTTTTGTTTAGATTCTATTTTCTTTTATAATACCTTCTTCTAGGCTTTATATATTTCTTCTTAAAATTTCTGAATTTTTTAATCTTCTTATTTTTATATTTTTTCTTAGTATTTCTTTTCTCAGGACTACATCCCCATTGAATAGGTTTCTCCAAATCTGCACAACATATTCTAGTCAGTTTTCCTGATTTCTTCAATAATTGTCTTTGTTGACATATATATGCTCATGGGCGGACCCACATAGGGGCCCGCCGGGGCACGTGCCCCAGTAAAAATTCGACCTCTTTTTTTTTTTTTTTTTTAAAAAAAACAGTTGATTCTTGAATATAGTCATTACTTGATTCCTTAAAATTATATTGGATTATTTGAGATTTTAGGGCTAATATATGTTTGCAATTATTTATTTGTTTGTATCAGTTTTGGAAAAATATTTTAAGCATAAATCCACGTTTTCTTCTAATAAGCAAAGTAATGAAAATGAAGTTAGAAATAAAAGGGTTGAGGAACATGATGAGGAAACTGATGTTAAAATTGAAGATATGTCTCAACATCGGGGATAATATTGGGGATGTTAAGAATGACACTCTTGAATTTGATGTAACAAATATTGACAATGATGTGTATTTAATATTGACAATGATGTAATTATGGAACGTTATCAATGTATGAAAATGCGTAGAGAATAATTGTAATAAAATTTTAAGTACTTTTTCATTTTTCGGTCTTTTTCCTATAAAAAAAATTCGGGGGCAAAACCCCCGTATAAGCCGTCGGCAAAAACACAAATCGTTCCCCAGTACCATAAAAAGTATGCGTCTGTCACTGGTCATGGCATGGTCATTGTCAGATGAAAAACGGAGAAGTGCCTCTGTTTTGGGAAAAAAAAATATTTAAATACGTATGTTTTTATGTTTTTTAGGTAAAGATTTGGTTGAAAAGTAAATAGAAAAAATATATATGTGGTTAAAAAATAATTTAGGAAATTGTATAAAAAGAAACATGTTTTTAAACGAAAAAAAATAAAACCTTTGCCAAACAATGCAACGCCAAACAAAATATTCATCTTCTACCATTTTTTATGGTTTTTCTCGTATTTTAACTACCCTCTGTTTTGTTAAAGATTTTGTGTTTAAAGATATGTTTTTTTATGTTTTTAAGGTAAAACGTGTAGTTAAAAAATTGAGAGAGAAAATATGTGCAGTTAAAAAATGGTTTAGGAAATTGTGTTTTTTAAAAACATGTTTTTTTTTACCAAACAGAGGCTAAGCTAAAAAAAATATTATTAATTTTTTCTAGAAATATAAAATTATCTTATAAAATTTGTTAAAATCCTCTATTTGTTAAAAATTTTGGTTCAAAAACAAGTTTTTTATGTTTTTGAGGTAAAAAATGTGGCTGAAAAGTGGAGAGAGAAAACATGTGTAGTTAAAAAATGATTTTAGGAATTGTGTTATTTAATGACATGTTTTTAAAAAAAAAAAAATTTCCAAACAGAGACTAACTGACCTGGAAATATCTTTGTCTAAAGAATATTTCAAAATAATTTGATTTCTAACAGTAAACTTTTAGAAAATATGTGATTGAATAATAGGGAGTCTTTTTGAGCATATATGTAGATTACTTTGCCTATATTCGATGGCTGAAGGCCATCGTTATTTTTATGTTATTTGCGCCTGCTAGGTAGAACTTGTGGCTTGAAAAAATGTGTGTGGTTAAAAAATAGTATAAAAAAATTATAACGATTATAAATGTGTGTTATAATGAAGTATCCATACAGAGTTTATTAATAGAATGTGTAGTAAAATATTAGTCTGAAAAATTAAGTTTTGAATAATGAGTACCCAAAAGGGTCAGCGAGATATCAAACACAATCGAAACAAAGCAGTAATAATAAGTTGTTATTATTTGTATATTTTGATTATATTTACCAAGATTATTTTTATTATTATTAACGTTAATATCACTGTTAAAATTATAATTTAACGATGTATTTTAATTATTTGTTGTTCTTAATATTATAAATCATACGTATGCAATACATTAAAAAATAAACTTAATCAATAGTTCAAATATATTATGTTCGAAATCGAATTAATTAAAACTTTGTTTTTTTGCATTGTCATTAAAGATTTCATTTCATTACGTCATATGCCATGACAATCACTTTCGCATGTTGGACTATTTTTGAAAAATCCTGTGTGTAACTATTAGTACTAAAATTATGTTTTAATTATTAATAATTAAAATAATTTATTATCGATCTTTATATTATAAATTTTATTTTTCTGAAATATATTTTATTATTATTAACTATTTTTAATAGATTAATTCTCCGATCGGCGGCTTGTTTATAAAAAAAATATTATTTTTGGATTAATATATTTTGAAAATATATAAATAAAATCATTGAAATTTTACTTTCTAATAGGTCAATTGAATGAGTATGTTCTTTCAATGTGCATATTACAAGAATCATTATTTGAATAATGGGTACCAAAAAGGGTAGGCGGGATATCAAGCACAATCAAAACGAGGGAGTAATAATACATTGTTATTGTTATTTGTATATTTTGATTATAGTTACCATAATTATTTTTTTATTACTAACGTTAATATCACTATGAAAATTATAATTTCACGATGTATTTTATTTATTTGTTGTTCTTAATATTATAAATCATATGTACGCAATACAATAAACAATAAACTTAATCAATAGTTAAAATATATTATGTTCGAAATCGATTTAACTAAAACTTTGTTTTTTTTTTTGCATTGTCATTAAAAATTTCATTTCATTACGTCATATGCCATGACAATCACTCTCGCAAGTTGGACTGTATTTGAAAAATCATGTGTGTAACTATCTGTTTTAAAATTATGTTTTAATTATTAACAATTAAAATCATTTGTTATCTATCTTTAATATTATAAATTTTATTTTCCTGAAATATATTTTATTATTATTATCTATTTTTCATAGATTAGTCCTCCGTTCGATGGCTATATATTTGTTTATAAAAAAAATATTATTTTTGAATTTTTTTATATAGAAAATAAATAAATAAAATAATTGAAATTTTACTTCGAATTAGGTCAATTGAATGAGTATGTTCTTTCACTGTGAATATTACAAGAATCATTAATTTGTTGATATCAACTTTTTGTTACCAATGCATAAATTGAATTAAATTAATCATTTCTTTAATTTTGACAAAAATTGGCATATTTAAAAAATGATGAAAAAAAAAGATAAAATATTAATTAGTGTGTGTGTGTGTGTGTGTGTGAAGTTCGAATAAAATATATGTAAGCAATACAATAAAAAAATAAAGTTAATATATATTATGTTCGAGATTAAATTAGTTAAAAATTTATTTTTTTGCATTATCATTAAAAATTTATTTTGATTGCGTCATATGCCATGCCCATTAACAAGAGTCAAGGGCAACGACTCTCGCATATTGGACCATTATCAATCATATTACGAAATTATATATTATTATTATTATTATTATTATTATTATTATTATTATTGTGGTTAGTTTTTTGAATGAATATTGAAAAAAAAAAAAAAAAGAACGTTAGAAACAAGGGACAAATGCTGGACTTATAAAAAATATATTGATAGTTTTCTTATGCATCAATATTCGTACTTTTAACATTATATTAAATATGATATATCATGATGAGACCCGTTATTTTAAAATAATGTGGTTTGTAATAGCAATTTTCTGGAGAATGTATGGTTCAAAGGTAATGAATATTTTTGAGTTTACGTGTAAATTATTTTATTTATAGAATGTATTGTTGAAAATGAGTTTGAAAAAATAATGTTTTTAATAATTGATACCAAATAGAGGATTTAAAGTATATCAAAAACACGCGAAACAAAGCAGCAATAATATGTTGTTATTGTGATTTGTATATTTTGATTATAGTTACCATGATTATTTTTTATTATTAGCATTAATATAGAATAATTAAGTCAATATTTATAACTATCCATATTAAAATTATTATTTAATGATGTATTTTATTTATTTGACGTTCTTAATATTATAAATCATATGTGTAGCTATCAGTATTAAAATAATTTTTTATTATTATCATTTGTTATCTTTAATATTACAAATCCTATTTTCTGAATTATATATCATATATTATTATTATTATTATTATTATTATTATTATTATTATTATTATTATTATTATTATTATTATTATTATTATTATTATTATTATTATTATTGTAATTCATTTTTTGAATGAAAATTGAAAGCCTTAATATGCGAATAGATGTCATATATTATTTAAATATTCAAATAAGCTATTATAATTTGAATTAATTATATTGTTTCTATAGTTTTAATATTTATTATAATATAATATTATTTTTTTATGTATTCTCTATTTGTGTTAATTATGTATAAGCATTACAATTTTACAAATATTTATTGAAATCATTATAATGGATAGAAATTTCATGCATCGCACGGGTGAAAAACTAGTAATATATAAATATATAACTAGTGTTACACGTGTGATGCACGATCATTTAGTACTCACATATATCGAATGTATTTGTTAACATATAAATGAATATTTAATTAAAAATGAAAAACGAAGACAATTGATTACAAAAAAATACAATTACACACACTTTAATTTATTTATTATTACTATTATTTTTTTTACATTTCGTATGTTTACCGTTCCAATTCACCAAGTCGTCACAATTGGGGAAAAAATCTTCAATGACCATTTGCATAACTATTCAATTTTAATAGATTATTACTAATTAATTTATCATTACCCGAATATTACCATTAGAATTGATACTACATATTTTAATACAATATTTGATATTTAAATGTATGGAACAAATATTTCTTTCATATTTACTTTAACATTACAAATTAAATATACGTGGTCCTATATTTAAATGAATGCAACAAATTAAGCAACATGAAATGTTAGTTTTAATTAAATTTTACCGAATGTATATTGCAAATACATTTAGCTTTATATACCAAGAAATCATCTATGCATCTCAATTTATAAAAGTGTCTCAATTTTTTAACCTACAAAAAATAATATTTTATAACCCTATGAAATTGATTTTTCAAAAATCAATTTTTCTTAACATTAATCACAATTACACATTCTTTTAAATTTCTTATTCTAGAAAAATCACTTTCACAAAATCCATTCTCAAAAAATGAAAATCAAACAATTAAGTTTTTATAAGCCGGTCTACTATGTGAAACCACGACTAATGACATAAAATTAAAAACAAAAAAAATCACAGATACGAGCTATTAAAATATTTAAAATATTATTCAATAATTTTCAATACAATGTGACTTTTCATTTTCCACATATAAGTCAAATGGTCATGTTACCGGAAGAAAAACTATTTTTATATGTTTTAAATAAACGTGTTTGACCGCATCATACTTTGAAATAAAATGAGTTTGCTAAACATGCCTTTATTTTTATTTTGATAAAAATTAGCTAAACTAATTGTTAAATGAATGTAACAAATTAATTAAGCAAGATGAATTATCGAATGTATATTGCAAATATATACATTTAACTTTATATATCTATAAATTATCTATGCATCTCAATTTATAAAAGCAGCGGGTTGTTTGACCCTCAAGGCATAATACTTTATCAAGTGCCCATATGAAATTGATTTTTCAAAAATCTTTTTTCCTGAACATTTATTGACAATCACACATTCTTTAAAAAATTATTTTTTACATTTTTTCATATTGCTTTTTAACTACTTATTTTTAAAAAATTCACTTTTCATAAAATCAATTCTTAAAAAATGAAAATAAACAGTTAAGTTCCGTATAAACTGGTTTACAACGTGTTTTACGACCAATTATAGAATTGAAAAAAAAATTAAAAAAATCATAGATACAAACATCCAAAATATTTAAAATTTATTTAATAATTTTCAATACAAAGTG
Source organism: Ligustrum vulgare (assembly GCA_963555705.1). Classification (NCBI taxonomy): domain Eukaryota; kingdom Viridiplantae; phylum Streptophyta; class Magnoliopsida; order Lamiales; family Oleaceae; genus Ligustrum; species Ligustrum vulgare. The sequence continues at coordinate 52,772,273 of OY743173.1, read as the reverse complement.
ATTTTTCATTTACATCCATTAGTCAAAGGGTCTTATTAATGAAAAAACTATTTTTATACATTTTAAATAAACGTGATTGACAACATCTTATTTTGAAATAGAATGAGTTTGCAAACTTGCCTCTATTTTTATTTTGATAAAAATTAGTTAAATTAATTGTTAAAGTTTGTAATATATATTTTGCATATTTTGATTATTTAAATCTATAGTTTTAAACATGAATAAACTAAAAAAATGAGTAAATGAATAAATAAAATTAATTTTAAAATGATAAATGAATTAATCAAAATATAAAGATGCAAAAATTATTCGGTCTTAATTGGATTTACTTAAAAAGTTCGGATGTTTATTATTTCTTTTAATTTGATAAGAAAACTAAATCGAATTGAAATTAATTATTTAGGATAAAATTAAATTTAGTTAAAAAATTATAAATATTATCTTAAGACTTAAATAAAGATCATGTCACAAACATTTCGATTCTTGAAAATAGATCATGAAAACTAAGTTTCAAGGATTACCAGATTAGACAGGAACAACAATACTTGCCCCTTGGCGTGTAAGAGAGTGAAGAAGACAATAAGAAAACAATTATCCTAGATGATGATGCCACTTAGAAGAAGTGGTCTTAACACTGGAGAAAGCAAGTAAAGAGGCTGCTTTGTTAGGAGAGGCCGGCCACTCATACAATCTTTAGTCTGTCCTTGCAAGAGAATTGTCCTCGTGCGAAGATCCTTCACAAGAAACTTAGTGGGTAAGAATTCAACAGATACATTATTAGAAGTGCAAAATTGTGATATAGAAATAAGATTTTTGTGCATGGTTGGAACACAAAGAATATTCTGTAAAGTAAAGGTACGAGATGGATAAGATAGAGAAGTGGAACCAGTGTATGTTATGGGAAGCCATGTTCCATCACCAATCACAATATCATCGGAGCCTATATATGGTGTATGGAGGGAGAGATTGTTAAGATCAGATGTGACATGGTGGGAAGCACCACTGTCAAGCAACCAAGTAGGAGTGCCAGAATTTTTAGTTGTTGCAAAGTGGGCTCTAGGTGAGGGAGTAGTTGGTTGACATGGCTGCCAAGGAGATGATTGAAGAGATTGCAAAGGCTGTTAAGTTGGACGATAGCTGTGAGATTGAGCGGCCACCATATTGAATGAAGGACAACGTTTGGCGGTGTGTCCTCGTACATTGCAAGCGTAGCAGAAACCAAGGCAGGGCTTGTAAGAAGGACGAGACCCACTAGTTGAGTTTGCAGGTGCAAAGGTCGAAGGATCCCAAGGTTTACTTTAAGAAGCTGTTGGGTTTGTTGTGGCAGGAAATAGAATGCTAAACGACTAAGATTGCTTCAACATCAATTCTTTGGTGATTAATTTCTCATGGAGTTCATCGAAGGGAATTGTTGTTGGTAATGATCCGCAAGTGCACGGGTCGCGCAAGTAATAAAGTGGACGTGAGTCCAAGTATCGGTCCCACAGAGATTGTGTTAAATTGTATTTTAGATTACTACCTTAACTGGAACTAGAGATTTGTTTTGATTTGAGAATTTTGATTTTGAAAACTAAAATAAAGATTAAACTAAAAAATTGACAAATTTGGTTTTAAACAAATGAAAATAAATGCGTTAGAATTATGAATCCATTTTGACTCTACCATCCATATCTTAACCAATTATTTAAATACAATTCACGGGTTTTGAAAATCCATATTCCTAATGTTGTTAAAACTTCCTTTCGGACAAGCAATAACGTCTATTCCTACACACGACCCAACTATATTTCTATGTTGAATACGAATGTGCAAGAAAGCATTAAAATAACTATGAATATTATAGCAGATAACACAAAGCATAGGGGTATATTTCTATTCCCTATCGGACTTTGTGGCAATCGAAACAAGTCTAATGAAGTCCTAATCTTTCGAACTTAAGAAATCACAACCTAAAATCATACAACTAGTGATCAAGTAATTGCATGATAGAAAAAGCATAATTCAATTACTCAAAATCATGAATTGCATACATTAAATAATAGATTAAAATATGGAGTCAAGAAATCAAAACTTCATCACAATTCCAACACAATTAACCTAGCCTAGAAACATAATAGAAAATAAATAACAAGAGATATGAAAAGATGTAACCCAATTCATCACCTTGCAATTATATCTTCAATCTTGATCTTGGCGTGGTTTGGATCCCTCATCACTTCGACTGCGTTTTGGCATGAATTTAGCAAGTTGGGAACCCCCAATCTCGAGCCTTAGGTCTGGTATTTATAGATTTTCCCGAGAATTAGGTTAATTGAGGAGAAAACTGCTGAATTCCACCAAAAAGCCCAGCTGCGGCCCAGTCGGGACTACCGTACGACCGCACGGTTCAAAAATGCGCGATCGCATGACTCTGCAGGTAAACTTCAGTCGCTGATTTTTTTGACCGTGCGACCGCACGGTATTACGGTTTAAGGCAATTTATAACTTTTAAATGTTACAAGTTGGTCCCTGTCTTTTAATTGCACAGCAAGTCCTCCAACTTCTGATTGTTGCAATTTAGCCCCTGAACTTCTGATTTCTTCCAATTTCGATTTTTTCTTCAAATTAGCTATTTGATTGACTGCATCAATTCTTGATTTGCTCACTTTGACCCTTTTTACATCCAATTGCTCAATTTTAGCTTCAATTTCCTTTGTTTTCTCGACTTTGGGATTATTTCTGAAATGTAAACAAATAACACAAAATAAATAGCAAATATTCTAAAACAAACATATAAAATCCTACTTTTAGAATAGAAATAAGTATATAAAATACACTTATCAGTTGTGTCTCGACCGTTGATAGCTTAACAAGAGGACAATAATCATCATCTAGTCCATCCAAAATTATTTCTACCAGATCTTCATTATTAAGAGGTTTTCCCAAGACAACAAGTTCGTTGTCCAGTGACTTGACTAACTGCATATAATCTGATATGGTACTGGAACCTTTGGTGTCATGTTTGAGTTGGCCCCTAATTTGTTTAATATGGCCTCAGCTGGGTTTAGCAATGTATTGGCAAGAATGGTCCAAGCTTCTTGAGAAGTAGTTGCGCTTTGGATGAGAGGGATAATGGGAGGAATAAGTGATCCAACAACGGCACTAAAAATAAGTTTGTCTTGAAAAATCCATATGGTATAGGCTAGATTTGGAGAAGTTCTGTTATCAATTGTAACTGTTTTCGTCGGGGTTGGATAAGTTCCATCTACATAGCCATCAAGATTGTAGCCAACTAGCATAGCATGAAACTGGAGTTTCCAAGATGGTTGGTGGAGGTGAGTTTGATATGAGAGGAGATGTTTATGGCCAATAAGGGTTTGGAGGGATCAACATCATTTGGGAGGCAAATCTCATTATTTGCATTGGCCATGGAAAAGAACGACTGAGGACAGCTTGTTTAAGGAGCTTGGAGCTCTGATACCATGTAAGAGAGTGAAGAAGATAATAAAAAAATAATTGTCCTAGACGATGCCACTCAGAATAAGAGGTCTTAACACTGGAGAAAGCAAGTAAAGAGGATGATTTGTTGGGAGAGGCCGGCCACTCATACTCACCATCTTTACTCTGTCCTAAGAGTGTCCCCGCAAGATGGAGTGCCGAGAGGAGAGTCCAATCTTAATCTTGTCACATAGAAGAAGATGACGTGTACGCGGAAGAGGCTTGGTGAGGGCATTCACTAGCTAATTAGTAGAAGAGGCTATGATACCATCCTGCTCCTCCAATTTTGCGTCATCTAGTTTCAAACTATAATTAAGATTTATCAAGTCCCATGTCTTCAAATTTCCATTGCAATGCATGCCAATGTAATAAAAATCACAAGTTATTAGGTTATTCTTCTTCTACTATGTCTATGCAACCACTTCAAGACATATTTTCTAATGTATGGACATCCCAAGTCTATACTTATGATGATTTCAAATACTATGCTATCTTTGTCGATACTACACAAAATACATTTGGTATTATCCACTCAAACGTAAATCACAAGTCTATGATGTCCCTAGTAGAAATTTTTTTCAAGAAATCAATCATCACCCTATACTCCGACAATGGTGGAGAATACAAAGCACTCTCAGGATTTCTTGCCACCAATGGAATTTCTCATCTCACTACACCTCTTCACAAACCTGAACATAATGGGTACTCAGAAAGACATCATTTTCACATAGTTGAAACTGGTCTCTCTTCTCTCTCACCCTTCTCTTCCACTTACATTTTGGAATCATGACTTTGTTACATCAGTCTATCTCATTAACCGCATGCCTACCCAAAATCTTCACCTTCACTCTCCCTATGAAACTCTTTTTGGTTCTCCACCCAATTATGCCAAACTTCATGTATTTGGGTGTCTATGCTATCCCTGGATTCGTCCTTACTGAACTCACAAACTCTGCGTTCATGATTACCACAGGTCCAGAATGAGTTCATATGCATACAATGTCACACTTCTTGCCTTCTTGGTCAAGGTCTGCAGTATTTGCATCATGGGTCATGGGTGCAACACAGAAATTCTTCTTTTTCATATAAAACCTCAAAATGCTAGATCAAGATTTCTCTCCAAAAATATCAGATTTTGGCCTAGCCAAGTTATGCCTTAGGAATGAGAGCAACATATCAAGGCTAGGTACAACAGGAACTGTGGGATACATTGCACCAGAAGTTTTATCTAGAAACTTTAGTGTTGTATCTTGCACCGCAAGTCGGATGTATATAGCTATGGCATGATGATTTTACAAATGGCAAGTGGGAGAAAAAATATTGACAAGCAATGACAATAGCTGTGAATCGTATTTCCCGCATTGGATCAACAATTGTCTTTGGACGGATCAAGAAATAAAATTGCGATGTACAGTGGATAAGAGTACCGATATCCTTCTTTCACCCATGCATCTCGTCCAAGCACGAGTCTAGTATTCTGCATTGGATCTACAATTGTCTTTGGACGGATCAAGAAATAAAATTGCGATGTACAGTGGATATGAGTACCGATATCCTTCTTTCACCCATGCGTCTCGTCAAAGCACGAGTCTAGTATTCCGCATTGGATCTACAATTGTCTTTGGACGGATCAAAGCAATAAAATTGCGATGTACAGTGGATAAGAGTACCGATATCCTTCTTTCACCCATGCGTCTCGTCCAAGCACGAGTCTAGTATTCCGCATTGGATCTACAATTGTCTTCGGACGGATCAAGCAATAAAATTGCAATGTAAAGTGGATAAGAGTACCGATATCCTTCTTTCACCCATGCGTCTCGTCCAAGCACGAGTCTAGTATTCCGTTCTTTCTGGTCGCTTGATGAATTAATTGCAAGAAGATGGTTTTAGTAGTTACAGACGGACCCAGCAAATTGCCCATCCACCGATACGATACTGGATATGTTACAGGGAAGCCATGAAGTTCTACAAATTCCACCAAAGCCATTTCCTTCTTCTCCCTACAGAAAACTAGACAGTGCTCCCACCACTTCTACTATTTCCATTTTATTCCAAGACAGTCACAGGTCTCTGTGGATTTATTTAGCATGGTAAAAACTTTTATTCTTTCAATCTTACTTGCTTTACTTGACAGAACATAAGCTCAACCAAACATGTGTTACCAAAAACATTAAGATAATTTGCTTCCAACATTATTAATGTACAGTCCACATATAACCAACACAATAAAATTGGGACCGGAAGACCGTTTAAGAAATTGACAACGTTTTTGGCAAGATAAAACAACAGATAAGCAAAACATAGAGACACAGTACACGAACCAATTATAATGACGCACAAGCTAGAACAAGAAAATTGCAGCAACACTGGTTATATCTTTTTGGCCTCGTCATTGAGGGGGTCGCTAAGAGTTCCAAACATCCAATCCATCCATATTGTGTAGTGGCCATAGTTGTGACGATATGTGGTGTGGTGTATGGTATGATAACCAGCACCCATTACAGGCCATAACTTCCCGTGTATGCAGTCATGAATGTTTGCGGTCCATATGGCCTCAATGAAAAGGAGGACTATGTGCGTGGTGAAATGCGTTGGCACTAGGAAGAGAGCTAGAACGTGTGGTACTGCCTGCAATATCCCGTCCAGTGGGTGGAAGGCCAAACCTATTGAAAACAAAACAAAACATGCCAAATCATATGTTATGAATTTGATGAGTCCGAAATGCTGTAAGAACAGAAATTTAAATAAGACAGATTACAACAAATATCCCGGGTGCAAGAAGTAATAGATGGTACCGCATGAGAAAGTTGCTTATTCACAAAATTCTAAAATTTGTATGTACATAATAGCACTCTGGATAAGATGTTGGCTTATTATGTAAAGACTCTATACAAGATGGCAGACGTCACTTAAGTAACATATTCATGGAACTCGAGATCTCAAAATCAATGCAGATTGACTGGCAGCGAAAGAACTCAACCCGGCGACAAAAAACTTGTCAGATATATGAAAATTTGTTGACTGGCCACGGAAACAAATAAAACAAAAATGAATATATCAGAACACGAAAACTGATTGAGCAACAAATCTCAACTACCTGTGTCAAATTTCAGTCGATCTTAAATTTCACTTGCGCACATAACACAGTCTACGATCCTATGGTGAGTGCTTCAACTCCATCTTATACAAGAGGGCAAATTTCAGTTGTCCCAAAATTATGTTACATGAAATGAGCATCTCTAGTGCAATTTTATGGATATTGCTCTAGCGTTATATTGCTTTTGTTATATGGAACTTCTTAGATAAGTTGAGGACTCATGTTGACACCACCAAAATAACAAGAAAACTAAGTTAAGAAAATTGGATTTAAATTATCTTACGATTGATTTATACAAGCAACACATCTTAACTTGATCAAAGCAAGCTCAAAACCTATCAAGTTCTTGTCTGATCCTAATCTGGAAGTGTAATCCACAAATACATCCTCATAACACTATAAAAGTTATCTTATCATTCGCTAAGTTAACTGTTTGGTAACACGTGTGGTTTATAAACTAGTTTATTTATGATTTTGAGGTAAAAAATAGTGGTTGAGAATTGGAGAGAGAAAAAATGTTTGGTTAAAAAATGGTTTGGAGAATTGTGTAGTTTATAAACTTATTTATAAACCAATTTATTTTGTTTACCAAACACTTGCTAAACTGTAAATGTAACGTAAACCAAACCAAATTTATGAGATACCAACATAAAGTTACTTCAAATATAATGAGTTATCATGCAATAAATAATCTCTTTTAAGAATATAATTCCACATAGTTTTTTCATTCTAGCATTACCAAAGTGGTTCCCAACATAAACTTTCAAAAAAAAAGTGGTTCCCAACATCAATATCAATCCTAATTATGGCCTTTAGAGTAAATGAAAATTTATGCTCAATACTTCTGTACGTAAATACTTTGTCAACAGTATTCTACAGTACAATTTCTGCAAATGAAAAGAAAGTGCCAAGACTTTCTAACCAAGTCATCAAGGGACACAATACACAAACATAGAGCAAAATGATGAGAAAGAAGTAGAACTCACCAGCAAATGGAGAAAGTGTATTTTGCTTGTTATAGATGTGATGTGTGGCATGCAGATACTTGTAGAGAGGTTTTATGTCATGTAACTCTCTATGCATCCAGTATATCCCGAACTCCACGAACACGAGATAAACGGTCAAATAGAAAAGGTAGGTAATGCATCCAACATCGCTTATCCTTGAAAAACATTTTGTCCATCCATGTTCAATCATGTATTCTGAGATAGATGGAAGGGCAGAGTACCATGGCATAGCTTTCATGGCAACCCCTATCTGCAAAAGCATTGCTTTTCTTGTAGGAATGGCATCTGTATGCACTATGTTAATCAGAACTATAGTTTTTTTTTATTACCAAGCAGATGTAAGAATTTCTCTCTTGCATTGCATTATCCAAGTTCAACGTCCAGAAAGGTGCAGGGCGCTAATAGAAAACACGAGGAATTTTTTAAAATAGTCATCTTTTAATGGGCACCTATTAAGTTTTTTGTTTAAAAGGCCTTTATAGGTTAAATGTTCAATTTAACCTTTTTAAAAACTTTCTTCGCTATTTTGCGCTGTAAAGGCTCTGCATTTGACTTGGTTGTCGAGTTGTGGGAGCTTAGTACTCGACCAGACCAACTTAAACGTTGAGCTAGACGAGATTTTATTAATAAATATGGCAGAAACGATTTCAAAACACAAAAACAATCCAACAACCAGTAAACAATATCTTTGAATAAAACTAATATACAAGCGGATGAATCATTGAATGTTGACTTTTCTCCACTCTAGCAAGAAGAAAGGCATAGCTCTCCATTCTTTGAATGAAATTTTTCATTAAAAAGAATAATGGCATTTTGGGATAATATATTTTAACGGTCCGTACCAACTATATCAATCATATATCTGCTAAAGAATAACTATTAACAAACATATATGTCTAAAGAAAGAAATGCAATCCATAGCCATCAGATTCAGAGATAAAATAGAAAAACAAAGGGTTAATTTTACAAAATACCACTTAAGTTTCAGCAAAATACAAATATACCACTAAAGTTCAATCGTTACACAATCTACCACTCAAGTTCAAATTGATTACTCAAAATGCCATTTTGTTGATTTTCTTATTCAAAAATAGGCACAAAGAGTCCGTAATGTTTGGAAAAATTGCTAAAATGATTCTTAATATTTTATTTTGATATAAAAGTCCTTATTTTGTTTTATCTAAATTAACAAAAGTGGTCATTTTTATTGTATAATCTAAATATCATTATGAAATAAATTAAATTAATATTTTTTTGGTATATATTTTTTAAAGAAATTGATTTTTGAAAAGAAAAAATCATTTTTTTGTTTGAATAAATAAATCTCTTCAAAAATCAAGTGAAAAATATTTTTTTTAATATAATGTGTGTTTGAAAATTAAGAAAACAAGATTTTTGTTCGAAAATGAATTTAGGGGAAATGATTTTCAAAACTGCTATTACAATCAAATATTAATTTAATTTATTTTATAATAATTCATAGATGGTTTTTTGTATAATTTATGAATTATTATGAACAAAATTGAATTAAGATTTGTTTGTAACAGTTTTTTTTTCTTCATTTCCCCCAAATTCATTTTCGAACACACACTTTTAATGGACCCTTAACATTTTTCTAATTTTCAACCGCACGTTATAATTAAAAAAAAAAATTATCTATTTTTTATTTCATTTTCAAGAGATTTATTCAAGTACGATAATAATTTTTTCATTTTCAAGAATTAATTTCCTTAAAAATATATTCCAAACAAATATTAATTTAATTTATTTCATAATAATTTTTAGATTGTACTAACAAATTTAAATGCATATAAACCATTTGATCAATAAAATCTTACTGAAAAAATCTAATATACTAATTTTAGTTAATTAAATATATATAAAAAAAAAAAAAAAGTTATGAACATACTCAATTGTACTTTTGCAAATGTTATGACAGTAAATTTTATATTAGAAAATAAGAATATATTTGACATTTAAACAAAAAAGGACCACTTTTGTGAATTTAGAAAAAAATTAAGGGCTTTTACATCAAAATAAAATATTAAGGACTATTTTAGCGATTTTTTAAACATTAGGGATTTTTGTGCCAATTTTCGTATAAGAAAGTCAACAAAATGACATTTTGAGTAACTAATTAGAACTTGAGTGCTAGATTGTGTAATGATTGAATTTTAGTGGCATATTTGAAATTCCGCTCAAACTTGAGTGGTATTTTTGTGAAATTAACCCGAAAAACAAATCAACAAGCCTAATTCACTTGCCCCCGAAAAGTACAATAATAATTCACTTACTTTACACCCATTTAATAATGGCAGAAATTTCAATAGAAAAACATAAGCGCAAAGAACTAGAAGAATTAGAGCATCTCCAATGGCACATTGTCCAAGTTAAAAAAGTATGACAAATCATCAAATTGGACAATATCTAGTTATATTCTTCTCCAATGCATCCCATATTGTGCTAAGTTGGCAAAAAAATATTAGACATTGTCCAAGGCTATGTCCAATTTTAGAAGACATGTTTAACATGCTGACTAGGCAATAGTAATGGGAAAGCTGTTTTTTTTTTTTTTTTTTTTGGAATATAAAACTAAAAATTAATTACGGCTGTTACTATTTACTGTTAACACCTCATATTTATCATCCACTGCCTGTGAACTAAAGCAATTTATTATATTACTTTAAAAAAAAAAAGCAATTTATATTAATAAAAAAATCAACACGTTTTACTTCATAGAGTATTTATTTAAGTATTAAATAGTTTTATTTTAACTAGTTTCAAAAAAAAAAGTTTTATTTTAAATAAATTAATGCCACATAGACATTATTATTGGATTGTGGACATAATGCATTGGAGATCATTTTTTTGTCACAATGTTTGTTTATTAGACATTCATTAGAAGTCCAATTAATTGTTGTCAAATGGCACCTATTTTTTAGTTTAGACAACGTTCTATTGAAAATGCTCTTATCATCCACAAAGAGTAAAAGAACCTAAGTGAAAAATGGAAGGCACCCGCTTCATTGAGCTAAAATTGAAATCCCATGTAAAAAAATTCAACATCTAGATTCTAGAAAGATCAAAAATGGACATCATCAATCGGTGATGTAAGAAAAAATTAAAATTAAACCCTATGTTAAAACTGTGGAAACTCATACCTTTCGGAACATAGACATTACGCTTCAAGTAGTAGATATAAAAACACCACAAAACCCCAGAAAGCAAGTAGAGCAAGGTCCCTCCGATATAGTTTCGGAGCCATCCCCTGAAGAAGTGAGGGAGTGGGACCCACCATTTTTCCGGCAAGAGTGAGCCCAGAACAATGTCATTGTACCACGAAGTCTCCTCCGCAAATAACAGCAAATAATCCTCCATCGCAAGACAGGATTCCCGCAGATTCCGGTGGCCGGTGAATTCCTTTTCCTTTTTGGAAAATGGCTCTATGGGATTCAAAAAATAAATAAATATTTATTTTGATGAGTTGACGAGGGAGCAGACACGCAGTCGTTGCGTGTGTTTTGGTTGGGGCTGTTTTGTCGTCACTTTCCGGATTGTTTTTGAAGTGTTTTGCTCTAAAGGCTTATATCGCGATTTGCGAGTTAATGGGCTAATTGCAGATTAGGTCTCCAATGTTTCATTTTAGTTGCAAAAACACCCAAACCTTTATTTTTTGGCACCACAGGTCCTCAAACTTTTGATTATCAGCAGCATTGGTCCCCTTTAACACACTCTGCTAACATTTTCTGTTGCTCACCATGTGCATTTCAACATAGTAAAAATTAAGGGCAAAAAGGAAGTTTTAATGACTTTTAAAGAATTGGATTTTATCCATCTCCAGATTCCAAATCTATCAAGCTTCTTCTACATGTAATGATCTCTAGCAGTAAAACAGTAAACATCAAAGCTATAAGCATCAATTTTCACAGTTACAAGTGTTTCTAAACCATTCAGGAGCAACATAACCTTTTGCACCTCCGATATTAGAAAGTGTAGCAAGGTCCTTCAAATATTCATCAAGAAGCATATTCTGAGCCTTGATGTCACATTGGATGATTTGAGTGTTGCATTCTTCGTGTAGATACGCAAGTCCCCTGTCTATCCCCAGTGCATTTTGAATCCTTAGATTCCAAATTTCCAATTATGTTTCAAGATCACCAAAAAGGAAACTTGCAAGAGTTCCATTGTTCATGTACTCATACACCAACAACCGATGAGGTCACTTTTCACAAAATCCAAGCAGATGGACCAAATTCTTATGACGAGTTTGGCCTATGACATTTACTTCTGTTTTGAATTCTTTCTCGGTATCTTGAGCCACTCTATCCAACTTCTCAGACAAGCTGCAGGTACAAACATGAATTTGACGAACAGAGAGCTGCCCAAGAGCACTTATCCCATATCAACGTTCCCTGATCGTTGTTTTTCTATTTCTCTAGAGTTGGACGATTAGGGCTTCTTACAGGAACATCACCTTTCCTGAACTTGAGATAAAGCCTTTGCATTAAGTTGTGTGTCAATTCTCCCATTAGAAAGTGGAAGCCTCTTCTTCCAGCAGCTATTATTTCTGTATGTAAATCGAAACAGCACATAAACAATCATTCAGGCAGGAATTTTTACAATCAGCTTCTGTGAAAGGGCTTAGTAGCTCAAAATCCGATTTTGGCAAATCAATATCAAAGTTCTCACCATCTACCCCCAACTTCTGTAAATGAAGAGCAACACGACAGGAAGAACTTCTAGGGCATTTTGTGAGATAGATGTGGCTATACCGAAAATGCCCTTTTGATTTCCCCCCAAAATTGACACGTGAAATGCACATGCAGAGTTAAAAGAAAATGTTAACAAAAGGTGTTAAAGGGGACCAGTGCTGCTAATCAAAAGGCTGGGGACCTGTGGTCTCAAAAAGCAAAGGTTTGTGTTATAAATAAATATATATATATATATATATATATATGTGAATGACATTACCATTATACCCCTGCAAACTTTACAGTATTACGATTGTGCCATTGTCCACTCCTATAAATAGGAGTCATTTCATAAACATTCTTACACCTTGAATTGGAATGAAGAATTCTCTCAATTCTCTCCATCTCTTTCTCTATATCGTTGTTATGATTTCGATTGTTTTACAACACGTTATCAGCACGAGCCTCTAGCCGATTGAGTAATATGATGAGAACCATTTTCTTTATTCATCTTGTTTCGTTGGGTATCGAAAATTTTCATTCCATGATTCTTTGACCTCCAAAACATCTCCAGAGACCTAAGAAAATTTGTTCCCCTCTCTATCGATCTCATACCTCTCTATTAGAAAGAAAGCATGTTGAGTTTTAAGCAACAGATAAATGAATCCCTGTTACAAAATCCACTTCTATTCACTCTCATAACAACGTTTCTCATACGGTTCCTCATCAAACGCCGGCTGCTTCCCAGTACCCTCTCTACCCATGTAATTGGTCGTTCCTTTTCAGCAGAATTGGCCCAAGCGCCACCACAATCACCGTCGCCAGCACCTGTAATCAGGGAATCGCCGGATCGGGTGAAATGGAACTATCGGGACCAGAGGAAGCTGATTCCGCTCGGTCAGTGGGATCCCAAGGAACGATGCGTTGTCCACACCGCCTAATCTTCTCCTACAGCTGGAATTGTGTCTCTAGCTGTGGGGATAAGATTCTTCGTTCCGGTAACTATACACGGTATAGTGGAGAGATAGTGGAATTGGTGGTAGAATATTAAATTAGATAATGGTGGAATTAGTGCGCATGTAATGATAAATGGTGGAATTGTTGGTGGAATATTAAATTGGTAGAATGAAGCCGTGGATAACCGAAATTAGTGGAATTGGTGGAATATAAAAATCGGTAATGGGAAATTGGTGGAATTGGAATGCCAGCCAACAAAATTACTTTTCCCAACTAATAATGATGTCATGGATTAAAGCTAGCCAATCATACTCGATGAAAAAAAATATATATATGACTCGCTCATGAAAGGTAATTTAATTATATCATGCTGCCACCTACATGGTTGGTTTTACCACCTACATGGTTGGCTTTACCAGTTTTCATAATATTATGTCACCGCCTATATGGCCGGTTTAATTATTTCATCACGTTGATACCGCCTATATGGCCGGTTTAATTGTTTCATCACGTCAACACCACCTATATGGTCGGTATATCAATTGAATACATATAAACACCTCAGTTGTTGGTTAATTCTAACATATTAGAGGTTGTTGTTAACATATATACGTGGTGGTATAACCCCAGTATTATTATTGTTAATATATATACAATATTGTTATTTAATACTTCATTAAATGATACCAGAAGTTATCAATACTAAAGTTAGATAATATTTTATCAAATGATACCAGAAGTTATCATTACCGAAAGGTTGATAAATGTTTGATAAAAATATTTTATCCAATGGTACCAGAAGTTACCAATATCTGAATTTGAATGGGTGGATGAAAATTATTCAACAATGGAATGTTGATGTATGATAAGATAATATCACATGATAGCACGGATATAGCTAATGTGAAAATAATCTCATCAGTATTATGAGATGAATATTAGATGATAAGTGTCTGGAAAAGTTCTTGCATAAACACTTATGTACTCCAGAAGAAGTACATATTTACTCCAGAAAAAGTAAACACTATCATCTAAAACATACTGAAATGATATTATTATTGCTCCTGAAGAAGCATAAACGAGTCATACATGCAAAATACAAAAGAGGGAAACATTCATGATCCTCAAAATGAGAGATGTGTTTCGGGAGTAGCCGTATCCTACCACCTCTGACCTTTTGAGGAAATAAAGAAAAAGGTGTGTTTCAAGAGTAATAATACTCCGTATTCTACCACCTTAAATCTTTGAGGTACACAAAATTAAAACATTGATAAAATCCTAGAAATTTATGGTGTGTCTCAAGAGTGAGAATACTCCGTACTCTACCACCACCTATTCTAGAGTTCACAAAGATAAATTTACATTAACCGGACTCCATTTTCGCTTGATTCCCCTTCCTTGCGACCAATCTATCTTAACTCCTGCTGGATCTTGTATTGGAATATATGATTGCAACTTATCCAGCAGTTCCTCGATAGTAGGAGCAGAAATAAGGATTCTCCTAGAAAATGGAGATATGAATCCCTGTTCCACAGCATAATCAAGAAATGTTAGCAAACCATCAAAGAAATTGTTTACATTTAAAAGCCCTATAGGCTTAGTATGGAGATCTAGTTGAGCCCATGAAGTAATATTAAAGATTTCTTCTAAAGTACCAAAACCTCCAGGCAGGGCTATGAAGGCATCAGAACCATATAACATGCAAGTTATGCGTTCATGGATAGATAAGGTTTGTACTTCATGCCCTCGTGTTTTGCCTGCAATATCAGCTAAAGGAGTAGGTATAACACCTATCACTCTTGCTTTCTCTACTAGAGCGGATTGTGAAACACAACCCATCAATCCACTGCTACCTCCTCCATACACGAGAGTGATACCTTTCTCTCCCAATTTCTTTCCTAAATCCACGGCTGCTTCAAGATACCCAAAACCTTTTCCCACTTTTGATCCACAAAATACACAGATAGTTTTGATCTGTCGAAATTTTGGTCCTTCCATTTTTGAAAGTAAAGAAGGAAAAACTTACGAGAAAATGTTATTTTGGGATGCATGAACTATGAAAAATGTTTGGCTATTTAAAACCGAAAAACTTCACTATTTACTGGTCGTTTTTCGAAAAAGTGAAGATTTACTTTTGACAAAATCATCCTACTCACCTTTCGGTGATTTAATATTTTTAACCAGCCTTTATCAAAACTCGTGAAAGGAAACAGAAAAATATTTTATATGTGCATATATATCAAATGATTTACCTTGTATTAATGCTGCATAGCCAAAGCATCATTGTTTATAACAGCCTGGCAAACAGGATCTTTTGCTATTATATTTTTGAGACTATATCTCTCTTTATCGCTGATGAATTTAGCCCATAAAGATAGTAGCTCACGCTGCACATACCCACTAGGGTGCGTCTCAAGAGTCAATCGGATATCATCCAATGACTCCTTACTCAGTCCACCCTTAATGAAGTCTATCTTATCATCTCGATTTATGGATGAATATCCTATTGATTTACAACGGGTATCACATGTCCATCGAGCACATTTGTAGCAACTATTTAATCTTTTTGCTCTTCGCTTCTTTGCAAAAGTACTCTTACCTAAGCCAGGCTTGTGCTTAGAAAATGAATCTGGTAATTCACCAGCTAATCGAACTTTTGCTTCGATCAACCAGCGAACATCTTCTGGCATGCCATGATCCATCAGCAACCTCAATCTTTCGAGCCTAATTCGATAAATTTTTCTCAAATCATTTACTGGAAGATTGGAATAATATTTGCGAATATTTGAAAGTATGATATCCATTTTTGATGGATCTAGCCTTCTTCCCAAGTCATCTATTTAAATGCATTATTCAACGCGTAAAAGAGCGATGGCTCCGCGTGTCAGTGATATTGATTCCATCAAGAAATAATGGAATAAATTTTTAAAAAAAGGTGGGAACAATGAGATAATGCGTCGTTACCTTTTTCGATATAAGGGAAGATTTGGCGACAAGATTGAGATCATGAGATATTTCCTTGGATATTGTACCTGATTCTTCGGTATAATAAAAATAAAGGTATACTAATTTGAACTATACAGGAATATGTACTGATGAAATGAATACTGTATTGAACCAGAAGTTCATACATATGTACAAGTGAAATATCTTGCTGAACCAGAAGTTCATACGTACAAATGAAATATGTATATAGTATGAACCAGAAGCTCATAAATGAAATATACATTGTATTGAACCAGAAGTTTAGCGATATTGTTTTGAATCAAATATTCATACATAGAAATGAAATAAAACCGTATAGAACCAGAAGTTCTATAATAAACGGTTAGATTATCAAAAGTTTCAAATTATTTTCTATGAGAATAACTTATTCAGAAATTGTTTATCATACAACAATATCCTATGTCAAACAGGGAATAGCTCAAGAAGCTTTATTATTTGTAAAAGTGCGATATGCATACACTCCACCAAAGCGCACTGAGATATATGATTGAAATTACATTCCTAAAAGAATGACATGTGTTATGGCATTTTAGCCGATTGATAATATTTGAGAACATTATGGTGAAAACACGCCTGAAGCGTAATTATGCCTGAAGCATAATGACTATCGATTCCAAAAATAAATATCTCTTGAATGATTGAAATGATCCCTTTGAGGCTAAATACTCAAAGTAAGTAAAAGGGACATAGTTAAATGATGAGATATTCAGGTACCTGATGATAGAACATATAAAGAGATCTCTCCACGTTATATTGAGATGGAATCGATAAATAAGTCGACTGCATACCCTCTTATAAAAATGAGGTTGATGAAATTATAATACTTTGGCCAAGTATATAAACCCAATGTAGGGATTATTGTTCAAGGACCTGAAGTCCAAATTGTGACCTGAAGTCTAAATGCTTAAATGTGTAACATGACATATGGTGGATAGACTATAGTCTAAATCACTAGCTTGAGCTCTTTGATATACCAATGAGTGAGATCAAAATGTATGATTCTCATCTCGGTACTTTGAGAGTATTCTTTGATGTACCAGTTGATCGCGGTACGTTGGGATTTCAAGTAAAATGATTGTAGATTATATGTCAAAATTGATATCTATTTCAATGATTGATTATGCTCCTGCAAATTAGAAATTGCAGTTTATAAAGTGCAAGAACATACATGTATAAATCATTGAAAGATTCAATATGCCCAGATTAGTATCACTATAGAATGATACAAATGACTCCATGATATAATATATTGAAAGTAAAATTGGAGTGTACTATTTATGACATCTAGGAAATTGATTATTCACTAGAAGTGAATATGAAAATGAATATGTTTAATTATTCACCAGAAGTGAATTCTAGATTTGATTATTCACTAGAAGTGAATATGAAAATGAATATGTTTAATTATTCACCAGAAGTGAATTCTAGATTTTATTATTCACCAGAAGTGAAAGATGCAATCGATAAATTAGTACAACATTGCTTAATATAGCATGTTATGACATCATAAATGAGCTATAAACGATTTATATAAAGCTCATCATGGATGATATGTTTGATGAAAAGATACGAGATTGCATCAATATACTTGTGATATTCCATGAAAAGGAATGAATACGCGTTGCACTCTTTTTCCCTTAGCTGAGGTTTTGTCCCACGGGGTTTTCCTAGCAAGGTTTTTAATGAGGCAACAGTTGAGGCGTATTGATGAAAATTAATGAGAATAATGTACTCTTTTTCCCTTCGCTGAGGTTTTGTCCCAAAGGGTTTTCCTAGCAAGGTTTTTGAGGCATCATCATAGCTATCAACAAGCTATAATTCAGCAACACATTGTTATACTGGAATGATATCAACAAATGAAGAAAATCATAGACATCTTATGAAGAATGCTATACAAGGAGATTTTTATATTCCAGAAGAAAGATGATATCAATGTTCGAGAAGTTCATGAATCCTCAATTGCACACTTCAGGGGGAGAAACATGCTGTACTCTTTTTCCTTCGTTCAGGTTTTGTCCTACTAGGTTTTCCTGACAAGGTTTTAACGAGGCAGCGGCTGTACTCTTTTTCCTTGGTTCAGATTTTATCCCACTGGGTTTTACTGACAAGGTTTTAATGAGGCAGCACTTCAGAACTTCAAGATTTAATACACGATTTGTTCTACTTGAACATTATACTCAACGATTGACGATGGCCAATATCAGGGGAAGCAACTGTACTCTTTTTCCTTCGCTCAAGTTTTATCCCATTGGGTTTTCTTAGCAAGGTTTTAACGAGGCAGAAATTGCGTAACATGTCATTCAAGGGGGAGTGTTATAAATAAATATATATATATATGTGAATGACATTACCATTATACCCCTGCAAACTTTACAGTATTACGATTGTGCCATTGTCCACTCCTATAAATAGGAGTCATTTCATAAACATTCTTACACCTTGAATTGGAATGAAGAATTCTCTCAATTCTCTCCATCTCTTTCTCTATATCGTTGTTATGATTTCGATTGTTTTACAACAGTTTGGATGTTTTTGCAACTAAAATAAATCGTTGTGAATGAGAGTTATACTATTTGTACATAGTAGTGTACATATTAGGTTACATATATCACACTTAACAGATATTTATTATTTTATCCATCACATTATCTCTCAAATCAACAATTACACAATTACCAACAAATCATTGGTAACCCATAAATAAATAGGACATTTTAGTGAACTCCTATGAATACATGGTATGGTGTGCCAGTGAATGCATGATATTAACTTATCCTAAGCTGCCAGTAGTGTGCTACACAATAACAGCATTTGTATATATATTTCACTTTGACTAAAATTCTTTAGTAGAAACTAAAATTTGTAGTAGTAAGATAAAATATGTATGTATGTAAGAACAATTTCAAATTGAAATATAATTGTACAGTTGAAACAGCTAAAGCGAGTACGTAAATAACTACATATTCAGAATTGATAAAATGGAAACAATTAAACTAATCTCATCTTGTATAACCTTAATTAAATGAAAAAACACCTCAGACTTAAAAATTGAACTACCTCGCTAGCGAGATAAACAAACAATTTAGTTCCTAGTGAGTGACATATGAAAAAATAGTATAGGAGAACATCATGTCGGAAAATAAACTTTAAACTCAAGAAAGAAAATATTTCCATCATAAAGAAACCTTGGATTAATAGTTCTCTTACCCTCCTAATTTTTTTTTTCACTTCTGGCCTTTCTCTGGCTTTTCAAGAGCTCTATAAACACTGACGACTACATTGAATAAATCTCGAGCAGGACTGAGATGCATTGAATTCCAAAATGTTTTGTGATCCTCCACTATACACTCCCAAAAACCAAATAACCTTTTACAAAAGGCCGGAGAAAGATCAAGAACAATGGTTTTTTCTTCAATTCCAGCATATCTTGATCGATCCAACTGGCAGCAGGTAATTAAGGGTTTTCTTTGATATATATCATATCATATGCTACCCTTCTATGTCTTCTTTGAAAAAAGCAATTTGCAAAAGATATATATTCCCATGCCATTTTTGATTATCTCTTGTTCTTTATTTTTAGTTTCTTGATGTCTTTGTTACATCTTTAATTTGTTGAATATACCAGATGTTTCATTTCTACTTTCTAATTTTTTGCAGCAACAAAATCATCAAATTGGAGGTGGCAGCACAAACCCTTTGCTTCCACCAGCTGCTTCACAACATGTGCCCCCACCTCCACTACCCCTGCAGCCTAATGCCGGTGGTGGCACTGGATCAGTCCGGCCGGGCTCCATGTCTGAGAGAACCCGGTTAGCTAACATACTGATGGCTGAGGCCCCCATGAAAAGTCCTAGTTGCGAATCAACAAACACTAACTTCTGCTATTTCTACAACTATCTGGTTTTTGGGAGTAAGAAAATATGGAATTGGTTAGCTTTCTTCTTCAGTATTTAAACTTAAAATGTAACAATATCAAAGATAAATGGAAAAATGAAAGTGGCAGAGAATGAAATGGCAAAATAAAACTGGAGAAGAATAAAAAGGCAAAAAAAAAAAAAAAATGTCAAACCATGAAATGCCTGCCAACCGTTTTACATAGTTGGGAGGGTTGAGATCCTGAAATAATGAAGGAAACAGCAATACTTGTTAATATGAAACTGCCTGGTGTCAACTAATTAGTGGTTGGTTAAAAGTAACCAATTATTCTCCTTTTTTTTAAAATAATAATAATAATAATAATAATGAACATGAAACTAATTATCTTTTTTTTTAAAAAAATAAAAATAAATGACAGTGTAATTAATAATTCTCTTTTTTTTTAAAAAAATAATGACCAAGACAGTTGTAACTTTCCAAACAGAGATTCTTGGAGGGAAAAATATCTCAGAATCACTGTTGGCTTTATATATATATATATATATATATATATATATATATATAGATGTTATAATCACAATACCCTTTACAAGCTGGATGACAATCTGCCTAATTTCACGTGACATTTTAAAAAGCTTTATCTCACGATATTAAATCAAACAAAAAAACACGGAAATTGGGAATTAAAAATCTTCAAAATCGCTGACATTGGAACAAACAACCACAGCTGAAATTAAACGAGCCCTAAATTTCAAAACGATTTAAAGTGCCCAAACCCAGACGTACTCTGATACACCACGACAACGCTCGCCCACCATCGCAATCCGTCAATGTGGGATCCTGTTTAGAATATGAACTGCATTAGTTTTGATTGTGTAGTTCGTTTTTTTTTTTTCCTTGCTCATTGAGCAGAATAACGAAATAGAAGTACAAATTGGATCCTTCCATAAAATGGGCATCGTGATTTAGTTTTTATACATGATAACATTATCGGTTAGCTTTTGAAAATGCATATTTTTTTGCAAATGGACTATAGTTCAGAGACTGGTCATGTATTCAATATATTTTCCTTATACATAGTTCATAATATTACCTGCGTCTTGATTTTGCTTTTACACATATTATTATCAGTTATCCTTATTTGCATACATTGTAGAAAAAATTGTGAGCAATGGACAGGAAATCAAACCCACCTATTGATGGTAATCAAGTATCTGAGGATGAAGATTATGTGGAGAGTAATCAACTAATGCCCAGTAATTAGGTTGGATTCAATGACAAAATTATGGAAGAGGATATTGGGATTACCCCGGAAGTTGGGATGAAGTTCATTGTATGCCTTTAAGGTGGGTTTCCCTGTGCGTAAAAGAAATTCCAAAATAAGCGTAGATGGGATCTTGACGAATGCCACATTCGCTTGTAGTCAAGAAGGGAAGAAGGCTAGTATAAGCAATTCTATACAACTTCATCCGATAATGCAAATGGGATGTAAGGCTAAGATGACCATTTGCTCAAATGTTTCGGGAATATTTCATATTACAAGAGTTTTTCTTGAGCATAATCACTGGACAAGTCCAACAAAATCAAGGTTGTATCGATGGCAAACTTGGGATTTTCCTACGGAAATAAATAAAGTTTCATTGACAAAGCTCACAACACATAAGAAATAGGAAAAAGTGATGCTTCAACATGCATTCATATCGTCTGAATAACAACTTGCTGTGAGAATACCCTCAAGTAGCATAATCACACACCACAAGATGGCTCATTAAACTTCAATAGAGAACTAATAAAAATTAGACAACAAAAACATAAAAATTCGATGAACTACTGATTAAATGGGAATACCCTTATTTAATTATAATAATAATAATAAACCATAAGAAAGAAATAGGAAAAAGTGATGCTTGAACATGCATTCATATAGTTTCTGTATAACACTAGATGTGAGAACTATCTTGGAGTTTTTCCCAATAACAAGTATGATGACAATACTCCCATGTAGCAAAATCACACACCACAAGATAGCTCATTATACTTCGATAAAGAACTAATAAAAATTAGACAAAAAACTGATTAAAATTCGATGGACGACTGATTGAAATAAATAGTCGAATTTAATTATAACACAACATACGAAATCCATAATCAAATTCGATTAATAACTGATTAAATGAAAACACCTTGAGAAGAGCTAAAAATGGACAGTCGTAATCGAGTTTTTCCAACTAACAGAGAAAATTTCACAACACGAACCTAGTATCGTCAAGATCGAACATGCAGCAAACACATTTTATGATAACAGAGAGAATCAAAATAACCAAAATTTTGCCATGTTTAAGTACGTGAACTGTTAAGAAAATAGATTGAGCCGAGGACCTGAATTTTGTTTGCCCACAAGCTTTTCGAGTCATGAATACGATTCCCGTTGTTGAGGCTGAATTCAACGCCGGTGCAACCCAGTAACTCGAACAGGAGCTTGTTGTCACGCCCCGCGTGTCACATGACCGAAACTCCACACACAAAGGCATTTGGAGTAGCACAGGGCAGGCGCAAGTTCGTAGGCCAATGACGCTTGCGAGATGCAATGCCTAAATCTTCGAGAGACCAATGCAAGAATAGCAAGGAAGGAAGGTACTCAAAGGAGATGGAGGACTCCAAAAGATTACGAGACTTGATTACGCTAGTACGTTCTGGAAAGATTCATGGTCGAGCTTTGAAAGATGCATCTCGCATATTGAAAGAAGTTATGAAATGCAAGCATGTTGCGTGGGGAAGGAACGTTCTAGAAAAGTGTGGAACGTTCTAGAAGTGTATGGAATATTCTAGAATTGGACGGAACATTCTAGAAAGGAATGAAGTGTCCTAGAAGAGTACGGAAGGTTCTAGATTCAACCAAGCTTCAACTCTTCCGAAAGATTCTAGAAGAATCTAGGTTGGTAAGTAATATTATAGAATATTATAGAAAGTGGTATATTTGTATAGATGTGTATAGAATTTTCTAGGTGATAGATACTATTGTAGAATTATCTAGAAGATAGATTATTGGTAGTATAAATAGGGGTAGGGATCCTCATTTGTAAGCATCCAAGGATTTGGAGTGGCTAGCTTATAGAGAGAGCTTGAGAGCTTGTATAAAGCATTTGTGGAAGAGAGTCTCAAGTGTTGGACGCGTGTTGTAATATTAGAGAGTTTTAATATAAAGAGTGTATTTCTCTCTAATATAGTTTGCTAGCTTTCCTTGTCATTTGTTTGTAAGCACTTGGAGAATGCTTGGTCAAAGATCGAGGCTGATTTAGCTAATATCCTACGAGAATATTGAAGAGCTAAGTGCCGCACGGAACTTGAAATCTCCAAGTCCGTGACATTGTGCTCTTTCAGCATCAAGTTCTAGTTATTTTTAAGCTGGGGGATTGTCCACTTGTTATCGACCTCCCTATTGAATAACCATCTAATTCTTTCCCCGCCTTTGTTCGAGAAACACTTTCCCCTCCGATGTCCTTTCGCTACGGCGAGGTCTGCTGCTCCAACAAAAATGTGCTTCTCTCTCTCATTCCACGTGGCATGTTTCCTCCCGATAGCTTCTAGTGGAGGCTGCTTGGACCCTCGCAACTAGAATGAATCGGGATTGTTCGTGGTGTAGCGCTGCACAAGTAGGGGAAGCAAGTCGTCACACAATCTGGAAAACAAGTACCCAATCGATTTCCAGAATCGTGAAATATTTGGAAGCTATCTTAACATGGAGTCGGGGTAATGCCCGTGAGATTCGTTTCCAAAGTCCATCACAGTGAACTCGTTATCGGCGTGGATGATGAAAAACACAATTTCCTTGTTGGTGCTGCCGACTCACGATGATGATCGAGCTGGGAGCTTCAACGTAGATATGAGGTTTTGCTGCCAAAAGCGCACAGGTTTCCAAGCAAAGGTTTTTGAATATGGGATTACCAATTACACTTTCCAATGGCTGGGGAAGGATAATTACAGAGTGAAAAGGCGATTGGGGTAGGGAGAAATTTGGGGGTCTTGGCTCATGAATTGGGTTAAAGGCGAAATTGTGATTGGAGTGCTGGTGAGGTTTATTGCAAAGCAGCATTCTGTGTAATGGGAGGGTAGATAAGTCATTAAGACCCCAACGGCTTTTGTGCGACTGTGCGTGAAATAATGGTCAGGTTCAATCAGTAGTGGACGTTTTTTTAATAATAAAAGTTACTGTTGTGAACAAAACAAAACCAAAAATTTTCAGAAAATCTAGAGGTCAGATAGAGCCAATATCATTTTCAACTACATATTCTACCAAAAAAATTCAAAATTCTTACAGGACTTTGAACATCAAACAGGCTCTTAATCAGGCAGATGAACAAGTTCAACAAAGTTTGAATTTAGGCTTCATTTCTTTATTAATGATGAATTTAACATTTTTATCTTTGCGTAATTTTTATCATAAATAGAAAGGTTCAAATGGCTGGCTCTATATGAGCCATATGTAAATCCCCAAACAGCCGTCCCACTTTTCTAAATGTAACATAACTTTCTTTTTATGAGTAAGGGCATGTTTGATTCATGAGTTTTTTCAATTTTTCTCTTAAATTCATTTTCAGTCACATTTTTATCGGATCATCATTTTTCACATTTCTTCACGGACTTTTCAGTCACGCTCTCCCAAAAATCTAAAAAAAATTCAAAACTTCATGCACCTAACAACCTCCAACTTGATCATAGCTATTTGATAAAAAGTGACTTCTATCCCAAATTTTATTATAATTTCGGTCTAATCAATTGTTAATATATAAAGGTTTTAAAAATGAGTTAAATTTACAGAAGACTACTAATTCAAATAATATTTCAAAATGGTCATTAAAGTATTGATCACGTTAAATTATGTTGCATAATTGATAACTTTTTTAGCAAGGTCGTACCTGTAGTTTGATGGGCTAGAGGCGAATTTCAAAATTTGGGCCCCTAAATTTTTGTTTGTTTCTCGATCTCTAAATTTTTAGGCGTTACTTCATTCTCTTTTATTTTCTTGCTATTATATTACTTATCCATATCTCCATTTCGAATTAATGCATATACTCTTTTCTCTTCTTTGAGCTCCAGATATATATTTAGGATTCATATTATATTTGACCTAACAACAAACTGTCAAACATTAATTAAGAGCCTGTTTGGTCCCTAAAGAATTTTTACCAAAAATTTTCAAACTCAATCTCAACATTTCATCCTTAGTCAAGTCCACAATTTTTTTACTTTTCAAACCAATCTAAACCACACATCCATAAAAAAATACAAAAAAAATCACAAAATTCAAAAACCTTCAATGAACCAAACGGGCTCTAAAATTTGAGTATAAAATGAAGCTTACATTAGTTTAGGAAAGAGAGATAAATGGAGTTCAAATTAGATAAATAGGCTACTTAACACGGGACTGTTTTTAAAAACAAAAAATTGGGCCCCTCTAGATGTTGGGCCCAAGGCACCCCACCTATTGTGCTTATGCTCAGGTACATGTCTGTTTTTTAAGCTGTGTTCGGCTGCACAATAAAAGGAATTGGACTATGAATTTTGTCAACCACCAAATATGTTGATTTATTTGGGTTTCCTATGTAAGATGTGTGGTTAAAAATTGGAGAGAGAAAATATGTGTGGTTAAAATGTGATTTGAAAATTGTGTAAATTAATTTAGTCAATCATTACCATTTTAAATTGATAGCAGAACGGTGCTACAAAACTCCTCCTGATCAATGTCAGCACAGTAAACATGAACCTCGGCCTTTGAACGTATAATGTCGTAAAATTTTATATCTTCAAAATAAAATCAATTCTTAGCAGAAAAATTCACATCAAAAAAAAAAAAAAAAAAAATCTTCCTTTCAACCCTAATCAGTTTTATTTAATTATTTATTTATTTTGGGCACTCTAACCCTACTTTTAATCATTATTAACAAAACAAAACAAAAAAATAAGAAGGTTGCAAAGGTCAAATAGAAGGAATCAATTTGACGGTATATCCTCTTTTTGTAAAATATTTTTGTTCATACATAAAGAATGTAATATTTTGAGTAAAATATATGGTTTGAAAAGTATTTTAAAGAAATTTATTCTTATAAACAAGTTACCAAACATTCTCTGTATTATTGTTGATTTTAAAGCGTTTATTTGAAAAATAATATTTTGAATAATAATTTCTAAGAGAATATATGATTAAAAAGTAGGGAATATTTTATTAATTTATGTGTACTATTATTTCAATGAATGTTTGGTTGAAGAAAAAAAGAGAGAAAAATGTGTTTTGTTTATAATAATGTAAGGCCAAACTGGGATTAACCATGTTAGTAAATTACGTAGCATTATTTATGGATTGTTCGGTGGCTGTCTGTGGCGAATTTTTTTATTTTTTGCATTTTCTTGATAAAATGTGTGGTTAAAAATTAGAGAGAGAAAATGTGTGTGATTAAAATATAATTTGAAAATTTGTGTTATTTTAAAATTAGTTTATATATAATTAATAATCGCATCCGTGCGATGCATGGAATAAATAATATTGAAATTAACCGCGTACAAATTTTACAACAAGCATAATTACGCTAAGTCTTCTTAACATTATTAATTAATTTAATTTAAAGTGGGACCCACTTTAATAGGAACGTTGGAAATCACACCATCTATCTTTCGACTCTCCTCCCTTGTGCCATATCTTTATTAGACCGTTGAAAACTCGAATCTTTTAAAAACACAACTACTTTGAAGAAAAATTTTCCAGAAAATCAGACGGCCAAAGCTTCAAAAATCCTCCATCAATGGCAG
Source organism: Ligustrum vulgare (assembly GCA_963555705.1). Classification (NCBI taxonomy): domain Eukaryota; kingdom Viridiplantae; phylum Streptophyta; class Magnoliopsida; order Lamiales; family Oleaceae; genus Ligustrum; species Ligustrum vulgare. The sequence continues at coordinate 52,745,358 of OY743173.1, read as the reverse complement.
AGATAAATGGCTTCCTTCTTCAACAAAACCATATTCTACAATACACCGTTCTTGATTCCAGATCACTGCTCCTCTCCCAATTTTTTGATTCTAACCAACCCCCGCTGCTGAAACTCACAACGGACAGCCTCGTTTGGGAGAGAGGTCCCAGATATAAAGAGTACTCGGATCTCAGAGAAAAAAGGCTAAGAAAAAGGGGCGTTACAGAGCCGAAAATTCCCAGAAACGAAGAACCAGTTCTGACCCCGCCAAAGAAGCAGGTTAAATTCCAAGGGAAGGCGAGTTTCGCCACACCACCAAAAAGGACGAAAGGGTCTTCAATCTTGACTCAATCTGTGCCAGATTTTTCATCTGCTTTAAGGAAGGAGAATCGGAAACCGCCATCAGTGCTGCCTCCTGTGGCGGAGAAGTCCTTGACACCACCGGCAGGATCAAAGAGCGGAAGGCTTTATGGGAAATTGGGAGGGAGTAACTCGGTGAATTCCGGTGAGAAGAGGAGTGGTGGAGTAATGACCAGGAAGAGCCATGCGAGTATGGCGGAACTGAAAGGATTGGGTACTGCTGCTAATAATGCTATCAATGAAGGAAACAGGGGAGTGAGAATTGGGAGGACTCTTTTTGAGCAAAGACAGTATTGAGTTTGGAAATAGGATTTTCCTGTTGGGAAAACTACTGACATTATTTTTAGTATTTGATTCTTAATATTTTTTATTCCATTACTTCAGAACTTTGGCTTGAGAATTTCTATTACAGGTATTCATTTGTATAGAGTGGAGTGTGTTTTTGATTAAAGAATTGAATTGATGAATCTTGATTCTTCTACAGCCTCCTCTGAGTTTTTAGAATTTAAAGATCACTCTGGTAATTTGTTGTTTTTGCATCAACAAACTAAATTTCTTCATAGTAAATCCGAGATCGATTACAAGCGTTGATGAATCTTGATTCTTCTACAACCTCCTCTGAGTTTTTAGAATTAAAGATTACTGTGATAATTTCTTGTTTTTGCAACAACAAACTAAACTTCTTCATAGTAAATTCGAGATCAATTACAAGCGTCATCGCTAAATTCACTGAAACATCTAAGCAACTTAACAGTTTCCCATTTGTCAAGGAAAAGAAAATAAGCAAATAGAAAGAAAAGAATGGGGACTTGAGACTGCTAACGCTAACACAAGCAACTATGAAATTGAAATACATCAGCTTGTACAAAGAGACCATCTTCCTTTAGGAATGGAAACAGAATGCTGCTGCAGAATTTGAGAAAATTATTGAAAGCCCTGTGCAATTGAAGTGGTACCCTGCCTACAGTTCCAAAGTTCTACAACAATCTCATCAACCAATATCTGGAACATGTGCGTGCCGATTTGAATGCCAATTTTGAATTTATCGATATCAAAATTTGTCCATTGGCCTAATGAATGACTCATCTCCTTCTCTATCAACTCATCATATATCAAACCAGATGGCTCTCCCCACCTTCTGACCTCCTCCACAATATCAAGAATCAGCATCTCCATGTTCATGCAAAATGGCAATTTTGTCAAGACTTTAAACCCGGATTTAGCATATTGACTGAATCTTGAGTCCAAATACTCAATAACAGAATCAAAAGTAAATCTTCTCAGTAGATTCACTTCTTTGCCATCCTCAATGTTAAGAAAGCAATCAAGATTCATCTGGAGAACACTCGCAAGTGTTTCAAGTTGGTCAAGGAATAAGTTTTCAATTGAAAAAACTTCCCTTGCAATTGAGCCGGGGAGAGTTGCATTTCCAAACACCAACTCAGCATTCGAAAGGACCTTTTTTGCATGGTTGAGCGTGCTTTCTCTCAAACCACAATTAACAAGCTCGATACAGCATAAAGCTTCTGAAATATTCTTGTGGATATCAATAATGTACTCTCTACTACTATTTGCTATCTTCTTGGAGGTTGCAGAATCTAAAACGTCTGTGTCACGGCCAAGAGAGAGTGGATCATCATAGGAGCAATTCAAAGTTTCAGCAAGCATTTTATGCCCTGAAATAGTAGCCAATATTAGAAAATATTGATAGTAACAGTAATTATAAGTTCAAATAAGGGAGCTTTTTGTCATCACGACCGACGAAATCAAAACAGAGATGCTTACCGGATCTATCATCCATAATGCTGGAGAGACAACTCTCATTGGAAAAAGAAGCCTCGAGAACAGATCCTGGGCTATGGCGTTCACTGTCAGTCGAGCAGTCAACTAGCAACTTGGCTGTATTTGCTTTGCCCTAAGTAGACATATCAAATTGATTATTTAGGACGCCAAATATAATTAACATGGCAATAAAATTGATACTGCAGAATAAGAGTAAAAATGACTAAATGTGCAAAGCATGATTTGCAAGATTGAAGCCAATTTTTAAAATGTGGGTGGCTCAATGAACCAAGATGCAAACTAGACATAACAGAAATGCTCCAAATCCACTTGTACTGAAAAATAAGCTTGTGTAATTTACATTTATAGTGATAATTTTCGAAGTAGAGATGCGGATTGCCATATAAATCTGTAAAGAATGACTGAACTGTTTAGCAGATTCTCAAACTAACAGTAAATGACCTTAGACTGAAACTTTCACTTTGTTGAATCCACAAATTCAAACCCCTAAAAAAGAAAAAAATCAGATAGAATTGCTTAATTTATGATTGCTCACTTGGGGTGTTGTGTTGAAGGGCAGAGGGAAGAAATAATTTCACCAAGCGAATTGTGGTTGAGGTTGATAAAGTATGCCATCTATTTCAAGTGAATGGCACCTAGTCTTACGCAATGTTCTTTGGGCTTGAAGTCTATCTTTTCGAAGGATATTGATATTTATGCAGGAGATTAAAAACGAAAGATGGAAATTGATTTACATATACTTCAGATCAGACTAGTGAGAGTTTGTTCATTCTTATTTTTAATACAACAGTTTGAACCCCATTGAATAGACATTTGAACATCCTTATTGCTTGCTTAGTATTCAGCAAATAAAATGACATTGGCTGACCTGGGAATTGGCTAATATTTTTAAGTTGGACGTATCACCACAATCATGCAAATCACTTTTCCTGTTAGATGTATCAGCTGAGTTATCATGTAGAAATGCTCTCTCTGATGTTAAGGCAGAAATTAACTCCTGGAGAATCATAGCTGTGGTCTTTCGAGGGGCATTCACACCTATTCCCATCTCATCCTCTCCTTGGAGATTCAATTCCTGCAATTTTTGTTCCAGAAGTGCACCTAATGCATCTCCACTCAAAGGAAATGGTTTATTATACCTGGTATTTTCATCATTATCATTTAATGCAGATTTTTGTGAAGTGTTATCATGACTTGAATCATTATGAACCCTTCCTTTCACAACACCGGCATGAATTCCAATCCTCTGTTTCAATGGAGAGTTAACTGTGAACAACACATCACTATCCACCTTCCTAACACCAACAGTTCTTCTATCTTGAGGACAGTCCAATCTATCGCTTTGGCAGTTAATGGATTGAACATTGCATTCCATCTCTTTTCTATTCACCACATGAACACTAGTATATGTTTGATTGTTGAAAGAACTTGTGAAACCAGGATTTGCACTTTCTCTTGCAATATTATTTGGCCTTCTCTTTCGCACTGGTAACATAGATATATTATGCCCGTTACCAGCTCTCCTCTCCATTTCAAATTTGCCATTGTAAGCTCTGGTGGAGAACCCCAGTTTCATACGACCACTTAAGCTTCGGTAATGAAAAATGAAATCCTCTGTCTCATCTATGTCAACTGATGCAGGCAGTTTGTTGTTTGACAGACTATTGTATTTAGACCTTGGAGGAACTCTATTTCTGTCCTGCAACATCTGATTTTGGCTGTGAGTCCTGTACCTAAAACCATCAGATAGAGGCATGTCATTTTGAGGCTTGCACTGTTGGCTTCTCAAATGCCACCTCGTTTCTCCACTTAAAGGATTCCTATTTGCTGAAAATGTACCACAAGGTTGAAATTTTTTTGAAGGTGAACCTGCAGTTACTGAGCATTCCTCCAGAACCTCCTCAAATGTGGCAATTCCTGGGCTTCTCCTTTCTGAGTCTGACCATTGACAAGAGTCTTCAACATGATGTGAGAACCCCGAAGAAAAAACCATCGGCCGTTCATCTACTCTAGATTCAGAATCCAACTTATCTAGAAAATGGCCACAAGTTCTGCAAGAAGATTGTCCCTTTGGCTGGCTTGGTAAAAAATCTGTAGTTATCCCCGAAAAAGATTGTCCTTTAGAAGAATCGTGCCAGGTATTTGAATATGCGAGGGCACGTTTCGATCTACTCCTTGCCAACCCAGGTTCCAGAATTCTAGTTGCAGCACCAATCAATTTAGATGCATTTTTCCCTGAAAGATTTCTGGAACTTTTCACTGGAGAAGTAAGTTTTGGATGTTGTTTTCTTGATCTTGATAACAAGTTCTTCAACTGCAATGCCTCAGCCCCCAATCTAGCTACTGGCCGCATCTCATACAACCCTGTCTTCTGAAGCTTTTGAGGCCTTAATTCATTTTTACTCCCACCTTTTTCCACATTCACTTCATCCCACTTGTGCCCACAAACTTTATCCTCGATTTTCTCAGCTTTATCATTCCCATTTACAGAAACTGGTGCTGTATTAGACTTCTCTCTCTGTAATGCCGGCATGGATTCCAGACCCATAAGCCTGGCAACCACACCAGGATCTCGCATTTCACGCTTCTGCCCAGGATCAACATTACTAACCCCACTTTTTTTCCTTGAGGTAGGAAATCCCCCACTATTCTCATCAGCAATCTATATCATTCACACAAATTCAGGAAACAAACCAAGCTTATAACTCTGTATAAAAATTATTAAACAGAAGAAAATAATTTAGTATGCAGAAATTAAGACAAAGCATGATGCATACCAAACGAAGCTTTGGCTGATTCTCATCTCCACCAAATTTCTTTGAAGCTTGTTTCAAGCGAACTGAGAAAAAAAATGCAACATAATGCAAATATGGTCTACCAAATTTCTAAAAAGAAAAACAGAACAGTGACAGAAAACAAACCCGGTGGAAGCAATTTCTTGGAAAAGAGCGTGTTTTTTGCAAATCTACGGTTCCAATCAAAGAGTTGAACGAAAATACCCACACATCCTCCGAGTTTTTGAGGCCTTTTCTCTACAATAGCTAAAGAAGACGTTGTTCTTTCCAATCTGTCGTTCATTTCTATTAATGTTTTCACAGAACCCCTCTCAAATCAATTTATCTCTTCCCCACAGAACCAAGCATTTTTGTTCAAAGGAAACAAAATAAACCCGGAATACCCTTTTAAACAAATGCTCAACAATATCCCAGAAAAAAAAAAATGCTTCTTTTAACAATCACGTCTTTTTTTCTCTCTCCCAAGAAACAGGGTCGAAAGGCGTTGGAAAAATTACCCAAAGTGTACAAGGCTGTGGCCATGCGCAAGCACTTCGACAAAAAGCCAGTTAGAAGTAGAAAAAATGGCAAAATAATCTGTGATAGAAGTACTATTTAGTCTATTTTTCAGATCAGGTAACCCAATGAGATATACAATTTCAAAACATACAAGTCTGAAAACTGGAGGCAGATGGATAGAGAGCGAAAAAGAAGTAAAATCAGATTGGATTTTGTTTTTGGAGTGATTATTATTTATTATTATGTTTTTTTTATATGACAAATTATTTTTAAATATGTTTTTAAATAACGTATTTTTCGAAATAACTTTTTAATTATACATATTTTTTTCTTCACTTTTCAATCACATATTTTCACCACGAAAACGTCATATTCTTTATTTTTAAACAAAAAAAAATTTAACAAACAAATCTTTAATAATTTTATAATCGCAGACATTTCTTCACACGACTCACTAACATATTTTACCTCGAAAAAACAAATTCTTTATTTATAATAAACAATTTTTTTTTAACAAACAGAGACTTAATTAAATCAATTATCACTCAACTTTACCCTACCTTACTACTTGCTCCACTGAAATGAAAAATGTTACACATTACTCATTGATTTTTATCCAAAGTTACTACAGCCCTTTGTCTTTGAACTAAAAATGTAACCCACTGTTCACTTATCTAGTAAAAGATTTATTTATCTATCACTCATTTTTAAAATGTACCCAGAATTGGCGAAAAAATTCCATGTCACATAAGCTTTTCATTACGCACATGAAATTTTTCGTCAATTGTGGGTAACACATTTTAAAGGAGTGATGGATGAGTAAACATTTGAAATAATAAGTGAATAGTGAGTAATTATTTTTAGTTTGATGAGCAAGTAGTAAACAACGAATGATTTTTTATAATTCAGTGGACAAATAGTCTCAATAAATTCCAGTGAGCAATGATTTATTAATTAACTCCATCATGTCTAAAAGCATAATAATCTAAAAACACTAGTATATGAATATTCTCGGTAATAATAAATAATAATACAAGAATAGAAGTATTTTTTCTATGTCTGGGGAACCCAAGAAAATGAAAATGAAGCTTAACTGGGTTTGTTCTTCTGTTATGTGAATGGCAGCTGAAAAGGTTGTACTGTGAAAACGGCTGCTCTGTCACTGTGGTTTTTCTATTATTTTTCACTACTTTCTGAAGACTCAGGTGGGGATGGTTGCGTACCAATATACTACACATTCAACAATTAACGTGTTACGGTCCTATTTTTACACGTATCATATCATCATTTTAATCAATAACAACAAATACTTTCATATCACCAATTATCATACTCCTTGTGAATAACATTGTATAAGTAGCTTTTAAGACTCCATTTACAGTAGGAGAAATTGAAGGCTCTATTTGTTGAAAAAAAAAGTGTTTTTAAAAAAATTGAAGGCCGAATCTTTAGAAAAATATTTGGTTGAAAAAAATGTTGAAAAGTGTGTGTCATACAAAAATATGTCATTGAAAATTAGTTTTGAAAGAAAATTGTGTAATACTCCTTGACCAAACAGGGGCTAAATGAGATATTTTTTCAAATCACTTTTTAGCTTTCATTCGATAATGTAAGAGCATCCGCATTAAATGTATTGTATATGTTAGTAGAATAAGTTAGTAAATGATTAAATTAATGTCTATATTGAATATATCAAAACACAAGGTAAGAGAATTTTTTTGCCTCAAGTTAATTTTCTTGTTAAGTATGTGTTTGGTAGGGCTTTTGAAAGACCTAAAGTAATTTTAATAAAAAAAATATATGTGTTTGGCTATAACTGAAAAAGTAATTTTAATAGGATAAACGGCTTTTTTTAAGCTGTTTTAGAAAAGCTAAAATTTGTAACTTCTCAAAAATATAATTCTACAAAAAGCTGAAATATATAATATCTTATTATGAAATCTCTTGAAAATATATTATATTTCATAATTCGTATTAAAAAATTATATTTTATTAATTAATTAAATTTGAAATATTTTGCAAATATATTATTTTTAATAATTCGTATTAAAGTATTATATTTTATTGATTAATATGAAATTATATTTCATCAATTAATAAAATATAAAATCTTTTGAAAATAAATTGAAAATATATTTTTTCATAATTAATTAGTAAAAATATGGAATATATTGAAAATAGTGAAATATTATATTTTAGGAAAAGTTCTATTCACAACAACTGTGTTTAAAGGGCTCTAAATTTAGCTAGCATTTTAACTAATGACATTGCATTTTAAGTTGAAAATATTTGAAATTGCCCAATGGTGTCATCCATCTCCCGTCCCCCACCTATCCCCTATTTGTTCCATTTTTTTTCTTCTTTTTTCTTAAATTTCTTATCATTGATAAAATAAATATTTTTTTTATTGATTTCATATTATATGATTTAATGTGATCTTCAAAATAAGTACCATATTAATATCTAAATTTTGTGATTTTAAAAAGAAATATTTATCATATTCTTGGACTTAACTAGAAACTAACACATTTAATGTGACAATGATTTATGTGTTAACTTTAACATGTACAAATGTCATTTAACATCTTTTTTTTTTTTTTTTTTTTTTTTTTTTACCTATATTGCTAGCTAAATTTAACACATCACATGCGAATGCTCCAATAATTGCAAATTATAATTCAGCATCCGCTTGGTAATGTCATCATTACCGTTTATAAATATATTCATAAGCTACACAATTTTTCAAAATATTTTTTAATCACATTTTCTTTCTTCATTTTTTAGCCGCACATTTTATCTAAAAAACATTTATAAACCAATTTATAATACCACTTCAGCCGTCGAAAAATGCATCACTTTATAATTTACACAATTTCTCAAACCACTTTTTAACTACACACATTCTCTCTCTTAAATTTTTAACTACACATCTTATCTACAAAACTCAAATAAATTGAAATTATGATTTAGGCACAGCCACCGAACAAAGGCTTAATTATTAGGAATGACAACGGGGCGAATTCGCGGCTGTAATGCCAATCCCCGTTCCTTCCCCGTCAGAGCTTTACCGCCCCACCCTGCTCCCGTCTAAACGAGGGTGGGACGGAGATGTCCATAATTCTAGTTTATATCCTCATTTATTATTATTATTATTATTATTATTATTATTATTATTATTATTATTATTATTATTATATATTTGTCCATTAATGTCTTTTTATAATGATTATATAATGTCTTAATTATACAAATTTTTTTCTTAAAGTATGATTATTTTACAAAATTCCCATTTAATAGCTCTAAATAAATGATTGACACTATAAAAAAAAAAAAAAAAACTCATAATAGCTTTTATAAAGTAATACAAATTTAATTATGTTAAGAAGTATGTTTTGAGAGAATGGGACGAGACTTTAGAGTGAAAGATGAAGAGTAGTATAGAGTTGAAATGTAGGACTTGATTTTGAAATTATATATTTGGGCGTCGGGTGATTTATGACACTTTTAATTTGTTTGAATTTTTTTAATTGAACTTATTAATCGAAAATGGTCTCGGGACGGGAATGGGGATTCGATAGCAATCTCCATCCTCACGCCCATCCCCATCGGGGATACTTTTTTATCCCCGTCCCCGACCCTTTGGGGGGGGGGGGGGTCCCAGTCGGGTTCTAGGAATCCCCGCCCCATTGCCATCCCTATTAATTATATACATTTTTTTTTTAAATCCCTTCATAATCACATATTTCACCTTGAAAAATATCAAAAATTTGTTTATACACAAGAAGTAAAATTGTCGAACTGAAGCAAACAAAAACCACCCCATGTCTGTAAGGACTCATGAATTTTAGTGACTAATGCTACTTGTACATAGAATTTGATAAAAATCGTGACATAAATGAGGGACAAGTTTGTGGCGATAGATTTGAGGGTTGATGTGGTGTGTGAAATAATAGGATTTTGTCAATCATACATGCCATCAAGCTTTTGGTACACATATATGTATGTAGCAAATTTGAGTTTAGCCCTTCTTTGGGCCCCATTTTAATTTTAATACATTTTCTCTTGTCTCATTATCAATCAAATAATTTTCAATAAAATAATATTACAAGTAAATCAAAAAATAAAAAATAAAAAAATCCTTAATTATTAACATGCATTCTCAAAATATCACTAGATGAAATTACACCAACTACCCCCAAATATTAAGATATTTGAAAAAATACGAATTTAAATGTTTCAATTGTCATTGTACTTTGCATTATGTCAAAACTTACTTAGCGAACTTTATTAAGTATTCCATTAGCCACTGAACTTTGCTCCGTCCAACTTCATCACTCATCCAATAGAATCCGTTAGTACACATAGACAAAAGGCATAGAAAGTTAAATCTTTTCAAATAAATAATAATTCTTGTTATAACCACGCCTAAATAAGCTTGACATGTCATCCATAGGAACCCACATGAGACCCACTGGTTGCCAGCTGTACTTGGGACCTCGCAAGTTACCGTGTTGACGAGGTGAAAAATTATCTAAGCTCCATATAATTGAACTGGTATTATCCGAAGTGCATGTCCCAGACTGGGACAAGACTAGTCAGTGTATCAGAGAGATGTGATCATTCTGCAAGATGCGGCTTGATGGACAATATCTTTAATACGGATGTAATGGCTTCCGCAAGCCTATAGCATGTAGTAATGATTATAACTAAATAAATGATTTACTTCATAAGCGATTAGGAACTTACCACTTGTAAAGTATAAACACATGTCACCATCCAGGATAACTATCTTCACTATAAATAGACTATATTTGCCTCAAAGTAAAAGCTTAGAAACTCAATACTCAAACTCTATATATAAATCTCACACCCCTTTCTTTCTTTTACACACTTATATTTCTCACACTTAAATTATATTTATCTAAAATGAGGTCGGACTGCATACGGGAGCCGAACCACCTCGGCCCACGTTGCACGCTGATTGTTTGTCCAAGTGCGCAGGAAATTCACATGTTCAAGAAGAAAGAACCGAGACGTATTGATCTAAGATCCCACCAGATTTTGTGGACAACAATTCTCACGCCAACTCATCACCACATCAACAATTAATCTTCCAAACACGGCTTACGAACTAAAGGAAACACAACTTTGCAAATTAAGTCTCTATTTTGTAAACATGTTAAAAAATATGTTTTTTACGTCACAATTCGCGAAACCACTTTTTTAACCACGCATATTTTCTCTCTTCAATTTTCAATCACATATAAGCAACTTGGACAAAAAAAGAAGTGACTGGACAAAAGAAACGAAGTGACTTAAACAAATCTTTTTTGTCAATAACCTCAGACCAATCAATCGAATATTGATTAATACGTAATTGATCGAACACTACTTGTAAACGGTTCTTTTACTCAGAAAAGAAATGTTCCAAATATGTATATAGGTTTTTAAATACAAAAAACTTAAACAAACAAAGCACCGCAAACCGATAGGGCATGCAATCTATTTCTCTCAAATCAACTCGCCCCTCGCGCGAAGTCTGTGAACCTAATCACCTACAATGCTATTTAAAAATAAAGTGAAGCTCTTATGTTTTTTATTAATCAATTTACGTGCATCTGAGAGTACAGGATCTTTTTGATGTCCTCATCTTGCATGTGTGACTATGCATGTAAAGTTATGAACTTGAGTTCACAAGACAACTTGTGTTTTGGGACATTATTTATTGATGTGGCGGTGAGTTGGCGTGAGGTTGTTATTTGGGGAGATTTAATTGGCCACGTCATTTCTTTCTCCATCATTCACGTAGATGGGTCTACCATCATATTTTATCAGGTGAGTGATGGATTTGAATGGGGCAAATTTCAGTGGCTAATGAGATGCTTGACGAAGTTCGGTGAGTAATGCATGATATAGTGCAAAATTCGGTGATAGAAAAATACGTGAATGAAATAATAAATTCATGGGATTACGATTTACTATTTCCTTAGTGTGTGTTTGGTATTGTTTAAAATTTTTTTTTTTAAATGAATAGTAATTTTTTGGAAAATTGATGATTGCAATTTGATTAAAAAGTCAAATATTATGGGCTTAATTTTTAATGGATGATTGAGATTGAATACCGTAAAAAAAAAAAAAAAAAATGTCTAATATTGTGGACCAAACAAAGGCTTATACTCAGAGACATTAGAATGGGAAAAGACGATGAAATACCAGCATGTTTTTTGGGAGGCAATATGATGAGAGGGAAAAATTAATTATTATATAATCACCATCAATTAAGGTTACGTTCTTATCTTTAATAAATCAACTACTATCTATTTTCATTTAAAAAAAAAAAAAAATGAGTTATGAAATAATTTTCATAACTTTAAAATTTATGTAAATGTAACTATAAGCGTGGTAGTTACGAATTTTTCCCTAATTTCACTTGCTTTTAATATGTGGTTGTTAGTCAACCGCGCATTTAAGAAAATAAGGATTTCTTATTCATTTATCGTTATTCAATATTTGCTAATTAAATTTTCCTGTGTCCCAAAGCTATTAATTTTTTCTATATATTTTAGGAAATTCACAAGTACCACCCACTTATTCAGTATTCACTACTCATTTTTATTTATTTTTTATACTTCATAACTTGATCAGACCGAATTACTCCACGTTTATTTAGAGGTAAGATGGTTATGTCACCTTCTTTGACATTAAAATTGTTTATAGATTAAGTTTTTTAAGCAATCTCAAACGAGCAATTATTATCTCAACACAAAAATAAAGTTTTAACAAAATTCAGGGCTAAATTATTACTATACACACTGATGAATAGGTAAGTATACATAGAACAAAAGCGTGTGAAAAAACAAAATGCATCTAATAAGACATAACTTGAAAGCAAATGTTGCCTGTTTTTTGTCACACAGAAAGCTGCATGCATGTGGCTTGAATAATTGCATGACTAGGCCCCATTACACTTTCTTCACTAATACCTGTTTGATATGTAATATTAAGCCATGTTTGATAAAGATTAAAATCAGATTTTTAGCGGATTTTGATTAAATGTATAGTTAACAAGAAATTCAAATCTGTCACATTGCGAATCACTTCTTTTTGCCTTTGTTTCTGTCTTTGCCACCAGAAAAAATCGACCCGAATCCGAATAGATTTGCAGGAGGAACATTAAGAACTGGATTAATTCTGGCATAATTTGAAGCATGAGTTTTCTTCAATGGAGGCCTTTGGTGTGTAGTATTTGAATTTGGTGATATAGAATGTGTTTGTTTCACTGAAGAACGCTTACTGCTTGGTGCTGAACCTGTAGAATTACTTCTGGGTAGAATTGGTAAAGGACACAAGGTTCTAGCATAACCACTGCCGCAATTTAAACTTGTACTCCGATTGAACCGCCAAAATGACTTGGAAGAATTTTGCTTTTCATCTGATTCTGAAGGAATTTTCTTCGAGCTCTTGCTGGAGTGGAGAATGCAATCGTAGACTGGTGGAGGCGGTGAAACCGGTGGCGCCGCCCTTTTTGACAGGGCAGGCGGGGCCAGTCTTTTCTTGATTTCAATGGGAAGAATCTTTCCGTCGAAGAAAAGTTCATCGGCCGAGGAAGATTCTTGCACGGAACTTTCCCTAAAAACACAAAAATCAAAATCCACAGCTGATGATGAACTTGATCCAATGTGTCGTTCGACTGGTACAACGTCTGTTTGAGAAAGATCATGAGAAAATGAGATTCTGGGGCTCGGTCCCGCACTCGAACCATCTGGAAAAACTTCAATTGCCATTGGTTAGCTGATTTTCTTGAATGAATTGTGGCCCAAAGTCTGGTTTTATACTTCAAATATACGCAAAACTAGCATTGATGATGATGAACTTACTTTTGAGAATCCAAAAACTAGAATAAAAAACCCAACAGACAACAGTCAAACTGCACTATTTGCATGGAAGTTTGATTTCTAGGGAAATAACTAAAGAACCTACCTTCGAGAAATTATAAGTAGAACAAGGAATTTTGAAGAAGACTGAAGGATATTATTTAGATCAGTGGGCCGGCCTGAGATAGGAGAGCAAGGCGATCATTTAGGGGGACCCGACCAAAAATAGCTCCCAAAATCGAAAAATCAATCACAATATTTTACATATATACTCGAAAAGTAGAATAGTGAAAACAATTTTGAGCTTAATATTAGACTATTTGGCAGTACAAGGACATAATTTGTACTGCCATTCTTTGGGAAATAATATAGTTTTGAATAATTTTTTTTTTTTTTTGGAAGAATATATAGTTAAAAAATGTTTGAAAAATTAAAATGGTAATGGTAGTAGGCTTGTTGAATTATTGAGATTAAGTGTTGAATAAATTTGATTTTAAAAAAAATGGAGGTCAAATAGGGACTTATAAACAAAGAATATTGTGTTTTTTAAATAAAATGTTTCTGAAAAGTGATTTTAAAAAATTGTGTGTGATTAAAAAGTGATTTAGAAAAATGTGATATCAATATACTAGTTTATAAACAAGTTACCAAATACATTGTAAAATGTTTGATAAATGATAAGATTCTTTAAGGCGATTAAACTAGATTTTATTAAGATTTTAAGTGCGTGTTTGGTAATGAGAAAAAAATTGATTTTTGTAATTATTTTTTTTTATATGGATATGTGGTTTAAATGTATTTGAAAGTAAAAAATTGTGAGTTTAACTAAGAATGAATGGTTGAAATTGAATTTGAAAAATTTTGGTGAAAATTTTTTCTTTATCAAACGAGCTCTAACTGTGTGAATGGTCGAAAAATTGAGAAGCGTCATTGGGACCAATTAACCGACCAAGGGATGTGGGGTTTGAACAAACTGTAACATGTTTTTGCTTAGTGCTGAAATTGGACATGATGCAGACATTATTGAACTACATGTGATAAAAACAAACCATAAATAAATAAATAAATTAAGTGGTGGTACCATTTGTATATATCCACCAAGTAGGGACGAAACGTTATTTTGTGATAAATAATTGGAAAACTCAGTTTGTAAAAAAAAAAAAAAAAAGTTGAACTCCAACCTTAGGGGCCTGAACCGACCCTGCCCTGGGCGAAAACTCAGTTTGTATATGCGTGGGAGGGAGGATTCTATTGAATTCATATGAATTCATAGTTCATTCATATGATAATGTGTCGATTTTAAGTGTGACGTGACCGACCAAAGCGAGTGTTCTTTATATCCTTATATTAACACGCAATTGATACCACAAAAATCTTTTAGAAGACATTTTCTGAAAAAATAAATAAATAAACGATCTAGTGTAAATTTTTTGAAGTGTTCGAACTCGAACATATCTTAAACTCTTTCAATGTAGGACCGTTGCAAACAAAGTAGGGGGCGCCCCAAAACCTCCGTTCACTGTTGCATTAATTGGTACTATGCACTAGGCAGCCAACTGTATAGAATGGAGGAAAGCATTGGAGTAAATGTTACCAATTATAGGACCCCCACACATAGATACATAAATATATATTCATTTCTTAATTATGTTATAATCGATAACGCTGTAATAATTATGAATTGATTTATTTATATTTTTTTGGTAAAATATGTGGAGAAAAAGTTGAGAAAAAAAATACGTGTAATTACAAAATAGTTTGAAAAATCATGTTATTTATAAATTGTTGCGTTAAAGATCAGAGGCTAAATGTTGTTTGACAAAGTTTCTAATAAAAAAAATTATAAATTTTGACAAAAATTGATGAAATGTGTTTGAGAATTATCATGTGAAATCTATGATTGAACTTTGAAGTAAATTGTTGAATTTGAATTTTGACCTCAATTTTTATATATTTTTTAAGTTATCCCATATTAACAGTTAAATATATTACCTTTTCGGGCACCACAAATTGTGTCCGTGAGTGAGGCCACTTGCCATGTAAAGAAACCACTCAAAACATCATGTAACATCTTCCACTTCAATGTCTCTATCTCATGACCCTTCAATGTCTCTTACTCTATATACTCCAACAAAATGTTGTACACTACAACATAGGATTATAAGTTCATCACAATATAGAATATGGTCCTATACAAACTCAAATGGTCGTTCGAGCTGCCTTGTCTAATATGCATAAGTAGAAATTGATGAAAATAATACGATATTCTTTTCAGTGATATTTTAAACGCCTTTGTCTAACTCTTTCTTATTAAACAAGTCTAATTTTTTACCAACTCGGGAAGGCTAGTTAGGTAGAATCAAATATGAAGTATGAATTTATATCCGTATAAGGAAAATGTTGGCATGCAACTAGAAGATAGAAGGCAAATGTTTGATCGATTAGAACAATAGAAAAAAATAATCAAAATGTAAATGCAAGAACACCAAAAAAATTTGGTCCGAAGACCCAGAAGTTCGATAATTCAAAAATCACCTACTCTCCCATTGAGCAATCCATTAAATTTGGATTTATGCTCAAATTTCACTAGGCACATCAAGAAGTTCATCGCATTACAAGATTAATATCAAGAACGCCTAAAATATTCCTAAAAGCAAATCTTACATCCTACCAAACAATAATCGGATTTCACCAGAGTAAACTTCATTTTCTATGTTTTACACCTATTGTAAAGCCACTCTAATCATCAAGAAAAGAAAAATGCTCTAATCACCAATAAAATAGATAACAAAGAGAGAACCACAATTAGACATCGTCAAGAAGTCTTGTTCAAACCCTTAACCTAAAAATGCCCCCATCAAAATGAGATCAAAGAAGAGGAGAGTCTGATTCTATTGTGTTGAAGAGAAAATGGAATGCCTCCTTCATATTTTCTTGTGTTCCATCAATTCTATCATTATCCCACGAATTCCAAATGTAAGGAGTGTACATATAGAGAAATGACCAAGTTATGTAGGTCAAATTCCATTTTAGGCTCAAAGAGTTAAAAACGTATTTTAGCCCTTGAAAATGAGTAGCACATTTTCACCCGCAAAAATATTTATTAAAAATGAAATAAAATTTAATTGGTTGGAATAATGATTACCAAAAATTAATGGAGGAAAAGAGAAAAGTGGAAGAAGCTGAACTCTTAGAAGTCGAAACTGGATAATCCTAAGGGTTTGTGGATATGGATTGGATAAAAAGCAAGTGAAAAGCAACATATTCCTAAGACAAGATGATAAAAATTTGTTTGGTCTTTTTCATAGACAAGATTTTATTTATAACAAAGCATTTTTTTTTTTTTAAATCCAGTGTATACATGCCTACATGATATTCGTTCGATTTTTTTTTTCTTTTTGTTTTTCTTAAATTCTGAAGCGACTTAGATTGAGAAAAGGTTTTATTGTTCTTCCGAAGAAAAATAAAATAGAGAAAAGGATTATTCATTTCAATTTCTTGAAAACTGCACCTTTGACCCAAATGAGGTTGGATGATACCACAGTGTCACGGACTTGGAGATTTTCAAGCTCCGTGCAGCACTAGCTAATCAATATTCTCGTAGGATATTAGCTAAGTCAGCATCGCTCCTTGACCAAGCACTCCCCAAGTACTTACAAACAAATGACAAAGGAAATCTAGCAAATTATATTAGAGAGAAATACACTCTTTGTATTAAAACTTTTCAATATTACAATATTCGACCAACACTTGGGACTCTCTTCCTCAAGTGCTTTATACAAGCTCTCTCTATAAGTTAGCCACTCCAAATCCTTGGATGGTTACAAATGAGGACCCATTCCCTATTTATACTACCACCAATCTATCTTCTAGATTATTCTACAACAATATCTTATCACCTAAATAATTCTACACATATCTATATGAATATCTATACAATGATTTATCATGATAAATCTAGATAATTACTACATCTACACACTTGTAGAACATTCTAGAATCTCCTTTTCTTTAAAAATTCTCTTCAATCTTCTAGAAAGTTCCTTCAAGTCTCTTCTATTAAGTTTTCCAGATCTAGTTAATTCCACCATATTCCGCAATCTTCCAGAACCTTCTAGAAACCTCAATTGCGCATCCTTCGTAAAATTGGCAGCCCGCCCTTTTCGTGCATCATCGAGTACCCGTCTTTAAAAATTATCATATTTCTTCGATGAATCACATGCGGGGCGTGACAACAGGCTCGCAAGACCAGATAGAATTCCATGTAGAGGCAAGACAGAAGTTTCCAAAGTTTGTAGGGGTCTGTCATTATTTTCCCGTGTCAACGAACTTTATAATATGTAATCCTGTTCACTTAAAAAATATATAAATTAATTGTTTCTTACAAGTAATTTTGGAATAATCAGAGTATATACCATCTTCTATCACTTAAATAAACACAATCCAAGGGATCTTTCTAAAATTGCAAAAAGAAAATTTCATTGCATCTCGATAAATTTTACTTTTTCAAAATTTTGTAATATTATGAAGAGGAAATTACATGTGGACTTGTTTTTCAATTTGTGAATTCTAAAATCATATTTAAAACTAATTAATTCAAAACTCAAGTTGATGATTTGCGTTTTTAATACTAATTAATGAGTATATTATCAAAGTCAAAATGGGCTATGCTTGTTGTACCCCCGCCGTACCGCGGGGGGTACCGCCCCCTCTTGTGAGGGGGCGGTACCCCCCGCGGTACGGCGGGGGGTACAACAAGTATTTTTCAAGTCAAAATACACCTATAACATACCTACCCCACCCACCGGTGAACCCAAATTACCCCAATTTCCATTTCGTTTGCCAAATTCCCAATTTTCAAGTTCAAAAAATCCACTGGCGTCATTCTCACTCACACCGGTGAACTTCGACGCAGAAAACATGTTGGAGGTGTTGGAAGGACACAAATAGGTGGAGATGGAGTCCGAGTCCATGGACGACATTGCAGCTGAGCCTCCACCTCAACGCGACACGGGTGGAGATCTAGTCGTTATCGATCTACGAAGGGCGGCGATATGCAGTGGTCCTGGCATGCAATTGCAGCGATCGTAGGGCGGAGACCGAGGTTGTTGCTTCTTTTCCTCTCCCAACTTAGACATCTTATCTTCATGTTTAGTGTTATTAGTGCGAAGTGGCAGCAATGGTGCTGCATCTCTTCTTCTCCAAGCGGATAGATGTTGGTTTTATGTGTGGTGTTGTTTTAGGTCTTGCATCAGGCGACCGTGTTTGTGTGTTGTGGTGCTGGTGCATTAGTGTTCGGTGCAGTGGCTATGGTGCTTGTGAGTACACAATGAGGTGCGGTGGCGGTGCAGGCGATCGTGAGACGTTACTAGAGGTGATGAGTTGACTCGAGGTGGTGATGGCCGTGAGGAGGAAGTGGTGGTGTGGTGCAGGCGATTACGGGTGAAGTGGTGGTTCATTCGAGGTGGTTTTGACGGCGGTGGTCGAAGAAATTAAGTGACCATGGTTGTGGAAAGGCGATTGCTGCTTTTGGTGGTTTTTTGTGATGACGGTGGTGGTAGCGATGTGATCGATGTCGGTGGTGGTAGTGTTGGTGGCGGTTAATGGCGGTGGTGGCGGCTCTGTAAGGTAGGGGGTGCAGTATTACAGTGATGGGAAGATGACTGGCGGTGATGGTTGGAGTTAGGGGAAGTGGTGGTGGTTGATGGTGAGGTTAGGAGTGGTGGTTGTTGATGGTGGCGGTAGTGGGTGGTGTCCATGATGTGTGACCAATAATACTTAATTTATGACTAGTAAATAATATGTGATTTTAAAATTTTGATAATTTGTGACATTTAATTGAATTATTATGATCTAATAATTTGATTATTGTGACCAAAAAATAAGTTTTGACCTATAAAATTTGCAGTTTGTGATCGAGAAATTGATTGTGATCAGCTAAATTGATAATTTGTGATCAAAAAATGAGTTTGTGATCAAATAATTTAATAAATTGTGACCTATAAAATTTGTGATATATAACCGAGAAAACGTATTATTTTTTAAAATTGTAACCTAAAAAAATCGTGATTTATTCACGAGTAAAAATTGTGGCATATGAAATTTATGGTTTGTGACCATTGAAGAAGCCGTGACTTATAATTTGTTAAGTTGTGATCAATTGATTTAAGATTTATGACCGAGGAAAAAATTGCGACCTGCGAATTTTTGAGATTTGTGATTGAAAAATAAGTTATGACCTATAAATTTTTAATTTGTGACCGAAAAATAAGTTGTGGGCAAATATTTGTGACCAAGAAATTACTTGTGAGCCATGTTTGTGATCAAAAAATAAATCGTGACCTTTAATATTTGTGATTTGTGATTGAATAATAATCTGTAATTGATTAATTTGATAATTTGTGACTGAAAATAAGTCATAACCTATAAATTTATTATTTGTGATCTGGATTTAAGTCGTGATCAAATAATTTTATAATTTGTGATCGAGAAATTTTATAATTTGTAATCTACAAAAATTGTGATTTGTGTCTGTGACCATAAATTGAATAATTGTGACTTCAACCTATTAAATTACCTATTTTTCTAATTAAAAACCTGATTTTTGTATTAAAACCACAAGTTTCCTAAAGTTTAAATTACATATTTTTAAACTCTTTATATATGTATTTATCCCTATTATGATTCCTCAAGAAGGTCTACAGACAGGTGCGTTCTTAGGCTGGGCCACCTATTCGGATTAAGCTTTCTCACCTCTCAAGTTGGCGCCACACGGATGCTCTATTCCAAGCGTTGAACTCTTATGCCTTCCATAAGCTATATTGAAAAGTTGTTAAGAGTTAACTAAATTTATTGCATTCAGTCACATGTTACTCTTCAAGCAGGACTAGAGGTGGCAATGGGCCGAGCCAAGCCGGCTCGATCCATGGCTCGGATTGCTCGGCTCGTCAAACGGACGAGCAACAAGCTCGTTTGACCCTGTCCGAGCTCGACTTGGCCCACGAGCCGCGAGCTCAGCTCGTTGAGCTCGTGTATTTTAATTTATTTTTTTTCGAACGAAAAAAACGTAACAAAAAACGTTTAAATTTTTTTTTCTTTGTACTCGCCGGCTCGTTGAGCTCGTTGAACCACGAGCCGAGCCAACGAGCGGCTCGACTCGTTTGCCATCTCTAAGCAGGACCATGCATTTTGGCCCACAAAGTCTCCCAAAAAAAGAGAAAAAGGATTCTTTCAATTTCAATGGTGGAAAAGACAAGAAAAAATAAAGTTTTATATGGGATTAGGTAATATAAAATAATTAATGGGAAAAATACATATGCAAGGATTTTTAAAGATATTATTTAAAATTTAAGAAACTTGATATTTTAATTCAAATCTTGTTTTAATAAAAAAAGAAATATATGTAATTGAGTATATTTTATTAACTAAATATGTTAAGATCACAATCATACAATTTATGGTCACTATCACAAATTTTATGTCGCAAATTATGAAATCAATAGGTCACAATGTGATTTTCGATCACCAATTAAAAATTTCACAGGTCACAATTTATTTATCGTTCTCAAGTAAAAAAAAATTATAGGTCGCAGCTTATTTCTCAGTCACAAAATATGCAATTCAGTCACAACTTATTTTTCGGTCACAATTATAAAATTATTTTTTTACTACTTTTTTTCGATCACAGATTACAAATTTATAGGTTACAACTTATTTTTTAGTCACAAATTATTAAATTAATCGGTCACAATTTATTACTCAGTCTAAAATCACAAATATTATTGTTCGCCACTTATCTTTGGTCACAAATCACAAATCTTATATGTTTACTTACTTTTAGTCACAATTTACAAACTTCATAAGTCACGACTTATTTTCTCAGTCACAAATATCAAATTTTGTAGATCACAACTTTTTTTCTCAATTTAGAAAATTTATGTGTTACAATTCATTTCACGGTCACGAATTTCAAAATTTTTTAGTCAGGACTTCAAAATTGTGAGTCGATATTACAGATTTAATTGCATCTCGGATTTTTTAGGTCACATATTATTTACTAATTACGGATTACGAATTTATAGGTCACAATCTATTTAATCCTTCCCACCCCACCTCCATCCCACCGCCTCTAACTGCCAACCAACACCTGCACTGTAGCGATCGAGAAATTTCTGAATTTATAATAAATAAATATTTTATTTGTTAAAAACCGTGCCGCTATAATTTAACCCATTATTTAAAGTTCACGTAAGTCATTAGCCAAGTTATAAATTTTGAGCCGAAAATAATAGATTTTCAATCCAACTTGATTTTTACGTCCAATAAATTCAAAATCTATTTTTAAAATCCAATTTCATTTTATTCAAATTAAAATTCCAGATAATCTTATTTCAAATTGGAGTTTATCATTCTATCAAAAACTTCAAATTTTAAATTCGCCATTTTATTGTGACTATCATGATCATCATCCTATCAAATATTCACTTAACCAAGTCAATCTATCTACAGTTACAATTCGAAACAAAACCAAAGACTATCTGCCTAGCTATTTTAATTTCTATCCCGCGATCAGATTCCTCACGGCACAACCTCTGAATTCAATTCAGGTATGACCATTGATAATAAAAAATGTCTATTTCAGCCTCACCATCATCACCACCATGACCAGCATCCACCGAGGCAACCCAACGTGACCATGAAAAACACTTCCTACAACTACCATCCACCGCCAAACGCTATCACGAGCTGCAACACTCACCTCCGTTACCCAGCTTCTCAGCCTGCAGCACTACCAATCTGCAAACCACAGAACCTGGCCAATTGCAACCCAAATCAAAACCAAGCATCAATTTCCCTCACCGCGGACCACCTCGACCACCACCACAGTCATCTCCCAAAGCTCACCAAAACTCAAATCAAGAGCCCAAACATATAAGCCCACAGTCCCAGAAGCCTATTACATACCTCAATCATCAGTTTTCGCTGGAGAAACCCGCGAGCTCCGCCTCGGTTGCCATGAAAACCGCACCCAAACTCAGCCCAAAACTCCATTTTTCTTGCTTACCCAGGTTCCCCATTGCCGCTGCTCCGCGCCAGTGGGATTATTGCCGGCATGGCCGCCGGCGATCGTTCGTAGAGGAGGGCGTCCGCCCTCCCATCACTCTTCTTCTTCTTCTCTCTCTCTCTCTCTCTCTCAGTCATAACGCATAGAGAGAGAAAGGAGAGTGTATGTATATATATTTTATATATAACCTTGTTTTTTCGAAATTTGCTCTTAAGTCCTCATGTTCTTCGTTTTAATTGTTTCAGTCCCTAGACATGTTTTAAATGTTTATATAGTTCGGCCTTAAGTTCCAAAATCTTCATTCCAGTCCCTGATTATTTTAAGCAGCGTTTTAATGAGTCCTTTAATTTTTGAAAAACTCTATTTTAGTCCCCAGATTTTAAAATCATTCATTTTAAATCCAAACTTTAAGTTTATTTCAAACTTTGAATTTCTAGAAACTAATTTAAATTATATTTTATTTTGGTTAGACGAGACGTACGGAGATCTAGAGAACTGAAATATATTTTCCCGCTCAATCACACTCGTAGAGAATTGAGGTAGACTCGCCACATTAATTTGTTTACATTTTAATTGCACGTTATATGTTTCATGTGACTTATGTGCATTATTTGCATAAGATGAGACGAGAATTTATATTTCTTATAAAATATTTGTGTTATGAGCATGTCATAACTTATATGCATTTTAAATGTATGAGACGAGACGAGATTATGATTTATTTATGCTTTGACATAACTTATGTGCATTTATTATATAAGACGAGACTACTCACACCCTATGTTACGAAAGCCTATTATTATGATGAAGTTATCACTATATGATTGCATGTTTATCTGTTCAATTTTTATGTAAATTTATTAATCGGCGATGAGTCAACTGAGTATTTCAATGCAATGCTCACCCCTTTTTAATAACAATTGCAGATGTTGGATATGAAGGCGTATGATGGGCAGGCCGTGACATTAATAATTGAATAATCAAATTTTATTCTTGTTTCAGTTGAATGTTCCTAATTCGAGAAATTTTGAAATTTTGAACAATTATCTTTATTTTGAAGTGTCTTAGTAAATATTATTTCATCAAATTTGAGAATATTGAAATTTATCAGTTTTTGAATTTATTTAAATAAATCTTGCCAATTAGAAATGTTATTTTATTCAGCATAATATTATTTCAAAAATTAGACTAGAAGATGACGTGACGAGTCGGGTGATTATAACCCTGGGCGTCACATGCACTACCACAACTATACCACATCACCGCCACCACAATCTACCACCACATTGCACCACCCCACCTTCCCACAACCACTAATAATTGTATTTTATACGTACACTTATTTAGAAGCTAAAATTAGGATATTATATTGTCGTTTAAGAATAAATTCTACCTAATTTGTGTCATTTGTGTTTATTTCAGTAATTATCCCTAAAATCGAGAGAATGAAACGATTGAGGCGAATAAAGACCAATTGGATAGCAATTTGAACTAAATCATAAAATTGATAGGTTAATGAGATCAATAATGAACCATAAAGGAGTAAATTAGAAGCAATTCAAAATTTAAGGACTCAATTGGAATAAACGAAAGTTGAAGGACTTGAAGCGTAATTAAAGAATAGGGCCTAACTTCGAGGAAATAAAAGATAAATTGCAAGAAAGCGATCGTGAGGTTGCACTTACAAATTACAATTCGATTGTTCAAATAATGTTTAAAACTTATAATCCTCGTGGGAATAATAATTTGGATTCATAGGTCCGCTATATTATTTGTTATGATCCGTACACTTGCAAAAATCCCGCTTCCACACCACACCCCAATTCCAACTAAAATCTATAGAGTTGTTGTCGCTCAAAACTTGACCGATGCCTCAACACCATCACCATAACCTTCGTTGTACCCTCACCACCACCATGACTGATTATCATCGCCATCTCCGACGCACCAGCACACTATCTCTGACGCATCTCCAGCACAATACTAACCACCACTTCACTACCACACAAATATATAGATCCGGAGAGACAAAAAAATGTGACATGTGACCTGAGAACCCAACATATGACCTATGATCTATGATGGATGTAACCTGAGACCATATATGTGACCTGAGACTTTGAACATGTGACGTGATGAATATGTCTTGATACAATACATGTGACCTGAGAATATGAACATGTGACCTGAAAACTTTAACATGTGACCTTGGAACTAACCATCAAGATCTAAAATTTACTCAACACAATAAATTCCATTGTGCGCCCCTATCACCACCACACTACTATCACTACTCACACCATATAGCCACGGCCACTAACACACCCATAGACCCAATAATCGTTGTCACCACCTTCAACCGTCAACCACCATAGCCTCAGCAATCGTCATCACCACTGCCACCATATACATCATAGCCTCAACAAACCGCCAATACCTCCACCTAAATTAGTAACGGCACTATGAGCACTATAAAGGAGAGGGATATGGTGGGATGGGATGGAGAGATCTGTAGAGGAGAGGGATGAGTGGGATACCTGAGGATGACTTATGAAAATGATGGTGGAGAGATACTAAATTTGAATTGTGGGGATAATTATTGTAATAATTACGTTAAACAATTACAACATGATTTGTGAAATAATATCATCATACTTTAATAAATGAAATGCATTCTTAAAAAGCATGTCACGTGTAATTTTCTCTAAATTTACCCGCCAACGCAAATTGGGCTTTGCATTACAGAATTGGATATCTAATGGAGGCCCAATCATCAATGTGTTCTTTAGACACATCATTCTCATCCCAGGTATCGAGTAGCTGATTGCTAATAGGGAAATTGGTTTGAGTCGGAGTCGTGGGCAGACTAAAGCACTCGGGGCAGCTGATGGGGAAAAGGATTGAACTCAGTCCTAAAGAAAAACCCGCTTGCCGAT
This sequence comes from Ligustrum vulgare, assembly GCA_963555705.1. Taxonomy (NCBI): domain Eukaryota; kingdom Viridiplantae; phylum Streptophyta; class Magnoliopsida; order Lamiales; family Oleaceae; genus Ligustrum; species Ligustrum vulgare. Next base: position 52,720,047 of record OY743173.1, on the reverse strand, counting down.
TCAGAGGAGATGTGCGGGAGATAACTTTTTATTATAATATAATTTATTTTCTCATTTTTTGGTTTTTATGTTTTATTTTAATTATTATTATTTATTATTTATGTTGTAACTTATAATTATAAAGTTACAAATTAGGAATGATAACGGGACGGGAATGTCAATCCACGTCCCGGTCTAATCCCCGACAAAATGGGGAGAGGGCGGGTCGGGGATGTCCATAATCCCCGTTTACGTCCCTATTTATTATTATATATATACTGTAAATTAATGTCTTTTTATAATGGTTATCTAATATCTTAGATATACAAATTATTTTCTTAAAGTATGATTATTTTACAAAATCCTCGTTTAATAGCTATAAAGAATGATCAACTTCAATAAAAAAACTCATGATAACTTTTATAGAGTAGTACAACTTTAATTATGTTAAGAATTATATTTGGAGAGAATGAGATATGACTTGTGAAAATGAGAGATGAAGAATAATATCGAGTTGAAATGTAGGGCTTGATTTTGAAATTATATATATGAGCATTGGGTGGTTCATGACACTTTTAATTTGTTTGAATTTTTTTATAATTGAACTTATTAATCGTGGCGGGTCTGGGGCGGGGATTGGATACTTTTTCATCCCCGTCCCCACCCCATCCCATCCCCGTCATTGTTGGAATTTCCCGCCCTGTTCAAGACGAGTCCTCGTCGGGTTCGGAAATTTCCTGCCCCATTGCCATTCCTATTACAAGTTTACCCATTTAAAATTAGTCAAAACTAGTAAAAAGAGTAAAAACAGAATCTTTCGCGACTAAATTAAATGTTAACTAACGGTCATTTGTGCTTCTTCCGCGACTAAATTAAATGTTTGAAATTGTGAGTAAAGTGAAAGTTTAAGTAAAGTTTACAAAAAAATAAAAGAATTGGGATCGCTCTTGCAATTTTCCCTTAAACTAATCTTTCTGCCTTCCTCAAGTCAATTTGAAACAAACATTTGACATTCAAAAAATAAAACTGCCCTTCCTTTCCTCTCTGTCACTCTGTCTACCTCTAAATTTTTTTTTTTCTTTTTTGAGGGAAAGTCTTCCTCCAATTGGGTTCTTGATTTTTTTTTTTTTTTTGTCCACCTTGGCAAAAGCTCATCTCTTTCTTTTCTCCTTCCCCAGCTAATTGACATTCTTCATTTTTCTACTGTTTATTTATAACTAGAGAGAGGGGCATGAATCCGAACTGGGAGTTGAAGAATTGTTGTCAGTATGATCAGAAAGTTTTTCTTGCAACAATTGGCGTCTTCACTGTGGTCATTCTCGCAGTACGTCGTATTTTTTTCTCTTTGTATTTCTTATGTTGTTGTCCTTTTCTAGTATCCTTTATTTTTTCATTTTACTTTTGATTAGATTCAAAGTGGATTGCTTTTTGCAATGTATAATTCCTCTATTAAGGATTTTTTTTTTTTTTTTAATTTCTGTCAAGCATAAGTTTCAAAAATTATTTTTTATGATGTTGCTCCATTTCAATTTGTTTGACTTTTCTTTCCCTATTTGTTTTATGGGATTTCCTAATCACTGGTTAAATGATCTGAAGAACCAAGGGGTAATGAATTGACATAAACACATCCCATTGTTGTGTTACTTGATCCTGTCTCCAACTCCAAGTCATTTGTAATGTAAGTTTTTGTAAAGAACTGTATTGTCAATAATATTCTTAGATATCCTACATAGTACATACCAAATTGAATGTCATATAATAATTAGTAGACTTTGTAGACTTTTATAGCTAGATCAAGATCTGGTTGATAATTTAATGAACAAGAAAATATTTGGCAAGTTACTAAAGCTATTCAATTTTAAGCATGTCCTAGGATGTTTAAAGTAAATGAAAGAGCTCTCCATTGAAATTTCACTTTTGGTCTTCTTTATTGGGTATTTAAGCGATTTTTTTACTTCAGTTCTTTGATGACATTCCTGATACTGACATGAATTTATATTATGATCATAACAGTTATGGAGGACATTTTTACTGACGCCCTTTAAGCTCATTACTGTATTTCTTCATGAAGCAAGTCATGCAATTGCTTGTAAGCTCACTTGTGGTGAGGTAGAAGCTCAACTTTCAATACTTTTAAATCGAAAAACATTTGTTATATCTGCAATTCTTGTCGAATCTTTGGAATAATCTCTGTCGAACAACAAATTTTGTGAAGTTAAGCCCCTGTTTGGTGGAGATTAAAATCAAGTTTTTAGTAGATCTTGATAAAATGTAATGAGATATGTGGTTGAAAAGTTGTTAACTTTGACTTATATTAAAATCTAGATTTTAATCAGTACCAAACATGTGCTAAGTATGCATGCTGTATTTACTTCAGAGACTCCATGGATAATATCTTGTGAAATCTTGTGAAAGATGAACCTGTATCATATGATACAGAATAGAATGTTGCCATTATTCATTCTATGCCTTTCTGCAATCTTTGTTCGACATGCTAAATGCAAACTTTTATATTCGAGAATGTGGTTTGTTATCTATTGTAGATTCGATCTCTTCCATCCTGCTGTTAAGCAAAAGGTGATTGAAGATACTTGTTTCTTTTTAAGTACACGCGGAAAAGACTTCTATAATAGATATGTAATTTTAATTTTTCCATTTATCTTTCTGTTATATTCAAGAAAAAGTTTATTGGTACCCAAATTTCTCAACTATTTTTCTCCTCTTCGAGGGGCTTAAAACATGTTCATCATGTGGCCGAGCGAAGCGCACAAGGCTTCGTAGTAACCAGCCTACTTGTTTTTAACTAGCCTATTTGTACCGAAATAGAGGTATGATTTAAACGACAAGGTACAACATCATATTTGACACTAAGGAAGGTACCACCCAATTATGAGGTACATCAGTAGGTGTTACAATAATACGTAAATGAGTTTTTTCTGGTACAGCCACTCCATTGTCCACTTCTAGTAAATGTGATTGACCAAACTCTGGGCTATTATTTTCTTTTTTCAAAGCGAACAAGGAAACTTACAAAGAGAGTACTGCGTGGAGCCATTCTTTGTTTAACTATTTTCTCAAACATGCAGGTGGAGGGTATCCAAGTCCATGCAAATGAAGGCGGGGTGACGCAAACTCGCGGTGGTGTGTATTGGCTGATATTGCCGGCTGGATGTAATACTCTTTTCTGCTTATTTTTCACCCTCTGTGAACTGAATGCTTTATTTATCAATATATGCTAGTTTATCATGGATGACTTGGTAAATTTTGTTAGCTTCTTCATTCTCTATCTTCTTTGGCTCTGTTATCTGGTTGTGTTAATTAGTCATTCTTGATTCTCCGTTATAGATCTTGGTTCATCATTTTGGGGTATGGTTCTCATCCTTGCATCAACAAATCTTCTCACTGCAAGGATTGCTGCTGGATGTCTTATTCTCTCTCTTTTTATTGTGCTATGCATTGCTAAAAATGTAAGCTCAGTAAATAATTCCAATTTCAGATGATGCATAGCTATTTTAAATCCGTAATGGAGTGGACTGAATCTTACTGATTTCTTGAATGTTGAACAGTGGACACTGCGGGGGCTTTGCATTGGTGAGTTGCTTCAATTATATGCATCATAACTTTTTTTTTTACACAAAATATTGATACTTATTTTCCAATTTTGCCAGGATTTATTATTTTTATTGGCGTTATATGGGTTCTACAAGAGATGACTACAGTTCGCATTCTTCGATATATTATTCTCTTCATTGGTATGGGTTGTATCCTGATGTTTCGTTATTTTCGGAATTTCTCATCTTGATTTTATTTCGTGCTCCCCTGATCTAACAGGTGTTATGAATAGTTTGTTCTCAGTTTACGGTATGAACTCTACCCTAAACATAGTAGAATAAGGATAAATTTCGATGTACTTATGACTTTCTACAAATGTTAATTTTCTATGATGCAGATATATACGACGATTTGATTTCTCGGAGGGTTCACTCTAGCGATGCTGAAAAGTTTGCAGAACTTTGCCTCTGCCCTTGTAATGGTGCTGCATGGGGAGTAATTTGGTAAGTGGGTTCTATTTTTATGGTTAAAGATGTGAATATTCGAGATTTCTTCTTATTGACGAGCCTGTCCATCGATCAGGGGAATGATATCTTTCATATTTCTTTGTGGAGCTATTTATCTTGGTCTTGTCATCTTGTCTTGAGGTAACTACCACAACTTCTTTACATGGATATATTCGACGATGATGATGATGATGTTTCGTATGTAAATATTACATACAATTTGATCTGATATTTTCAGGATATATGTCAACTCCAGGAGAGCAGGATCTTCATAATTCTTCTATTAACTTATTATTATATGATTCAGTGGTCTCATTCTTTTAACTCTCCTGCACTGATATATTTTTTATTTTTCTCAACATTCAACCATAAAATCAAAATTCTGTAGAAATTGCATAGAAACTCGAAAGACTATTTAAAATAAATTAGAGCTAACTCATTGGTAATATAGAAGCATTTTTTCCTCGTCGAAATTCTGCATATGGACTACTGCTTTTGTCGACGAAGAAATTCTTTCATTTGGGCGAATATTTCTGCTTTCACCACAAGACGCATCGTCTTAGAATTTTCCCACAGCAAACCGCCATATTCTTGAGCAAAATCACAAGCAGACTCGAATACATCCTACCACACAATGAACAAGAATATTATAAGGCCAAAACCAACTTATTAGTATGTATATATCTTCATATAGAAATTGAAACAATGTTTGGGGCAGTGCTTACTCTGGATGGAAATTCATCACAAAAATGAGCCGGGTCGATCTCCACCCTGTTCAAGTCCGATTCCCACAACCTAATCTGGTTTTAAATCAAAAGAGAAGATGGTAGTCGTTTCACAATCAGTGATACAGTACCAGCAAGAAAATTATCGCCCAAAGTACCGTGAAAAGTTAGAATTGTTTCAAGAATTCTGTTACACTAACTTGCGAGTTGGAAAATATAGTTGAAAATTAATTTTCACAGCGGAGCTGAAAGTATAGCAATAAGAACAAGAAAAATAGGTTAACTTGTGATAAAAAGCAATAACCTGATCGGTAACATTTTCTGGTACTGAGGGTATTTTCTCTGCAACTCGAGGATGTGCATTCTGCTGGAGAAAAGAAATTATCTGCAATAACAGAAACAAAGTAGATTCGCTATTAGAAACTACAAGATTATCTGAAAAAATTGTCGAAATTCAAACAATTTAAGTTGGTGGCCCACGTCTTTAACCCACCCACACAAGGCAAGATGAGCAATACTAAAACCACTATTCACTGATGAGACAAAATTGAGGCTTAAAGTTCCATAGAAAATCGAATTACAAATATGAACAAACCAACAAACGGCAATATGGAGAGGTCTCTTTAGCCTCTGAAAAGAAATCATAATTTCTTTCTGTTGCGAAGTAATTAATGTTTAAGCACCATCTTTCATCTTTCTATTATGATGCAGAGTTGTGACGGATATCCGGCGTGCCAAGCAAGGATATTGGTTTGCAATTTCTCAGTCCTCTCATGATGCGAGAATGAATAGGTGAAAGACGTCTGCAAGCTAAACTCGTTGTAGCAAAATACACCAGGGTAGAATATGTACAAACCAGGAGTAAAGTTAAACCAATGATAGAGCTAAATCTGTTCTTAACCAGGCAACCACTAAAGATACATTAGAAGGTCTAAATAAACAATGAGAACCAGATCCTTGCCTGCTCTGAGGTAATTCCACTTTCAAAAGCTTTATACAAGCTTTCTTTTGTAATTGCACCAACAATGAGGTTAGGAAGCTGGTACTCAATCCTGTAAGTTCAGAACAGGACTCTGTTTGGTAATTTGTTTATAAAACAAGACGTTTTCCCAAATCACTTTTGAATCACATTTTTTAAAACAATTTTTCAGCCACATATTTTAACTTGAAAACAGCAAATTCTTTGTTTACAAACAAAAAAACTTTTATCAAACATATTGTAAATTATTCTTTATCAAGAGAGGAATGATATCTATTAACAGCGATAATGAAATGAAAACAGTCTGCTTAAAAACAAAGACTAATATGAACTTTTATGGAGGACTTTGTTGCAAGTTTATCCCATAGTAAAATATTACAACTCCTGTACTAGCATACGATCCTAAGCAGCCTCCACCCTCAGTCTTTCACTATTACGAATTTCAAATCAAAGGCCAATAAAAACAGCTTTGAATCAATTAGTTATGCCCCTATTTGGTATTAATAAAAATCAGATTTTTAGTAGATTTTGATAAAAGTTGATGAGATGTGTGGTTAAAAAGTTGTATATCCCATAAAATGTGTGGTTAAGATTAAATGTTGATTTTGAATTTAATTGAAATCTAAACATTTTGTACTACCTAACAGGGGCTATAAATCATAATACCACTTATCAGCACCAATATCAGCCATTGAAACGTATCCTTCTCGGAATAATAACAACTTGACACATCTTCCAATTTCTTTCTCATCTACTCTCCGAAAGCTCACAAGTCAAATCTATTAAATTGGTCCATTTGATGTGGCAAAGTTGAGTTGCAGTTAAGTTTTTGAACCACCTATGCACTTGATGATGCAAAAGACTGACCATCAATTTTAACTAATGAGATAAAACATGTTTGGCTTACAAGCTGTGCTTATTTTTTAGGAGGGGAAATAAAAGGTATGTGAACAAGTAAACATGCTCATAATTGTGTAGCATGAGTTTTTAATAAAAGACAAGGTAAAAGCCAAAGTTCTGACTACAGTTACTAGTTAAACTGATTGGCTAAGCTTTTAAGTGCTTATATTATAAGTCTGGTCATCATGCAACAATAAGCAGTTAACACTGAACAAGTGATAAATAATACATTGGTTTCTGAAGATTTAGTGAGTATTCAGGGCATTTTATTTTTAACCCCGTAAATATGAAAAACATTATGATTGCTATGTAGTTTGCTCTTTCCCTGATTTAGTAGATTAACAGCTGGTTGTGTAAAAGTTGAATCGCAAGCTTGTAGCAAAATTTACCAAAGTTCCTAAACTTTAGGTCCATTCACTGTTTCAGGCTTCCAATACCAACAAAGCTATAACAATGACAGTGAAGATGTACAGTTGAATGTGAATAATGCAAGCAAGATCTTTGCATATTGACTCGAAGTTAAAGTAGAAAAAAATTGCGTAAATACACTCAAAAAACAAAGGAAATAGCTGCAGTGCAGATTCCAGAAATAGCAAAGTTTACAAAATACTAGGTTCTTGGAACTTCAGAAACAAAATCAGACTAGATACAAACTACACGTAATGTTTTCAATCGTTACCTGTTTTTGTTTCAAAAAGTTAGAATTGCATAAAATATGTTGAAACTGTTTGCATGGAAAAAAGGGAAGGATTTCAGTATTTTACAGAGAATCAATAATTAGGCCAGGCCAGGCCAGACCTATTGTACAATGCATTTAGATTTTCAATTACCAAAGTAAAATTAGACAATCCAGACAAAATTAGTTACCACTAAACCGGGAGTGAATAACTTGCCAAACAATACCTTCATCTTGGGTTTGGATATTTTAAATGGAGGCATAATATTTAGCGAATCAAGCAAAGTTTTAAGGACGTCTATTATAACTTTATCCCAACAACATCAAAGCTCGTGGTTGTTTGACTAAGCTTAACTTTTACCTTTGAACAACAACTTTTTTACTTTTATGTAAAAACCAATAGATACTTTGAAAGTAACTCTTCTATTACCATCATAACTTACTAACTTATTTTCAGCTTTAAATACTAAAAATTTCATTTATTTTAACTTATTTACTTATAAGTGACTTTTTAAACGTGACAAACGTGCTCATTTACATCTTTAGTCAAGTATTGGATGCAGTATTCAAATACAGCAGGAATAAAGACAACATATTCATTGACAGACAGGCAGGGTTTTTCAGTTATCCTTCTTCCTCAGTGGGAAAAAAACTCAGTTGACACACATGCTTTGTTGAAGCAAGTGAATGGCATACCTTGAGAAGAGCCGCAAGATCTCGCAGTGTAATTTAGATGTTGAATATGCGTACATCCTGAAGTTCGTTTCCACGACAACAAATCCCTGATGAAATGAAATCCCAACCAAAATGGAAATATCATTACAAAACAGTTTCTTCTCCACGTCACGAGAAGACTAGAATTCAACTCGGCAAACAAACATAAAAAGAACAGTGTTTGAAGTTAGAACATTTTGACAGTGGAATCAAACATTTTTCTCCGCTCAGACAAGCCCAACGATTGCAAGGAACTTCTTGCTAGCTTGACTGCCTCATAAGCAGGCAAATGATTCCATGTGACCTACCTGTTTCCTTGAAGATGAATCAGCTAAGCTAATGGAGAGATTTGTAGCCAATTTGGTGGGTATGAACCAACTCTCTTTCCTGCCCTGAGCACAATTATCAGTGTATAACACAAATGAAGGTCGGCAAGAATTACGAAGATCTAACAAGCAGAGTCTAAAACTGCAATTGAAAATGGCAAAGAGCAGATCCCACCTGCTGGAGCTTGACCAATCCCAAATCTGCAAGATCCTTTATTATGTGCCGCTGGACATCAGTCAAAGTGTTCATATTATATGCCTACAAAAGCAATCATTCAATTTAGGATATGAGGTGGAAGAAACTCCATTTTTTTGCTTTATTCTTCATTGCATAGCTATTTAAGTTGAATTGCCAAATCTATTGAAAGGATTGAGAGGAAAACCCCCAAAAATGCATCACAGAGGCGATTTGGACAAATATAGGTTAAGAATTTAAGTATTCGAAGCCTCACCGTGAAACAAAGACTCTACATACGATGCATCTTACAATACAAATAACAACAGCATAAACAATCTGAATCTAATACCTCGCCAGTCACATGAAAGCTGAGTTCCAGCAGGAATGCTATAAGATCAGCTGTATCCACACCGTGATCCTACATCAAAATGTGAAAAATCCAAAACAGATGCATTATCAATCCAATAGGTTCACACAGTCCTTTCCCCACCCCAAGACAAGAACAATAAGCTACTCATTATACCCAGTGAATGTGGCAGTTACAACTAATCCTTTTCTCTAGTCCATTTGGTCCAACATTTTACATTTACTAAATGATCAATGAAATCAAATTTTTTGCAACCCCATCGGAGCATGTTAATGCTGGTGTACCCCTTCCTCTTCTATCCTTTATTGCTCAAGTGAATAGAAACTTCTTTATACATGCATCAACTATCTATTTTCTAATACTATAATACATGAATGAAGATCCGGAAAATGTCATACAACTTATAGGACAGCATAGAAGTGCTAGAAAGAAACACATGCAACATAATTCTCAGAATTTTAATGTCATTTAAAACCTTCTCTCTCCTTCCCCTCCAAGCATGCAACCAACACTAACAATAAGTTGAGACTTGTTCCCAATAAACTTTGAGTACATGGATCCTTATTTGCCACTTCTTTTTGATCCAACACCACACTTCTGAAAGGTCCCAAGCAACAAACCAGATGGAAAAGACATGTATCATTCCAATATATCCCAATCCATAAAATTGTTAACATACGGTCGCACAGTCGATTCCATTTTTAGAAGTTACAACTAGGTTAATAAATAAGACTTTTCCGGATGGCAGATTTTAGGTTAGCTACTGAGATTTTTCCAGGTAGAAGAAACTTAGATTTACAGTCTAAGTTGATGATTCCAATGGTATTATCAACCAGAAATTAGAAGAGTAGAAGACCAATGATAAAAAAAAATGAACGAAGAATACCTCAGAGTTAGTTATATATTCTCTAATGATGTACCAAAGTTGAGCACTTGTGTCCATCAGCTGTTACAAGACATTTGTCAGTATGCTTCACCAAGAAACACATTTTAACTAAGGTACATTTGCACTCATACCAAAAACTGGAAGCCGCTCTCTGTCAATTTTGAAGGCTCCTTATCATCTCTGTAAGAAAGCCAATTTTTGTGCATCATTACATGAAAAGACCTGCATAAAAATAATGCAAGCATTGGGCGCAGAATTACTTTTGGTTCAGAAGGCAGCGTTGGAACACTTTCATCATGGAAGAGCTGATATTTGTTGATTTTTCAGCTTCAGCCGAGTTTATAAGATGCAGCAAGAAGCACTGATTTGCCACAGTTTGCAAGTTAAAAAAATATGTATATATATTATCCAAACTATACATGGAAACAGAAACTGCAGAGCGACCAAACATAGAAATTGTATGATATTGACTCATACCGTAAACAAGCCATCCCTCCTTGGTAAACATATAATAAACCGTTACTAATGTAAATAAAAATAAAATGATGATGAAGAAGAAGATATTTGTCTGGTAGTATATCTCCATGTGAGCAAGGTTTATCGATTCTTTTACAAAACACTCATGCAATACGACAGAGACAATTGTAATATATAATGACATTCTCACCTCCCATTGTTGAACAGCATATGCATCTAAATCCTCCAAGCTAGGGATTCTCACAGTGACATTCGAAGGCATCGGTTCTCTAGGTAATATTCCACTGCAGATTCCAAATAATATACTCACATATTTATTCCTCAAAACATACATTTCATAATGAGTGAACAAAGGCTGCAGGTGAGAAACTAAACCTTACCCATGCAATATGTGCTTCTGGAGGTTGAGCTGAAATGTAGGGTGTAATCTGTAAGTAGCCTCTTTTTTCCTGCCACAACACCAAAAAGGACTCAAGCACGGTTTTAGAAAAGTCAAAGACATCAATAATGTGACAATAATAACTAAATACATAACAGTAATATGCCATGCGCAAAGAAACAAAAATCACGGGCACTTGCATAGGCATGGAAAAAGGAGGGCCTCTAATTTCGAAGCATTACAGCCACTTATTTGGGCGAAGGATTAACTGTTTTGCGTAATATCCTACGACTTTTCAAGTAAATCAAGACTAGAACAAACTGTATTCATGCAATCCGCAAGGAAAAAGAATAGCCTGAGATGTTGACTAACCATTCTAGGATGACTATCACAGCTTTAAGTTTCAAATAAAGCGAACAGTAAAATGTGATGAGATAACAAGAGTCTGTTTGAGTAAACTAACAAATGGGCATATATTTCCAACACATTTAAAACAGCTCATGAATATCCACTAGAATAAAGATGTAAGCACTACAACATGAAAATAGGTTCCTATAATTTCTATTAAACAAAGTTATCAAGGTAAAGAGAGAAAGAAAGTGTCAAAAAGTGGAATGTTTTGCAAATGTTGCAAAGTGAAATTAGAAAAGGATGCAATGGAAACTCAATTCAATTAACTGCAGATTTGACAAGGGAAACTACTTTAGTAGTTACCGCTTATCTTCCTCAGAAAACAGAGACTGGGCAGTAATTACAGAGGTTCCAACTGGTCTCTTAGTTAATGACATGAGATCTGGCACGTGGGCAGTGGCAATAATACAGGTAAAGAAGGGACTAATGTTTATGGACTGGAGCCACTTTGCAGCATTAGATTGCATAGCTCGAATACAAGAAGCTGAGAGCAATTTATCTCTACATCAAGTAAAAGCTAAGCCACATTTCCTACAAACTTGATCAGCCTTCAGCCGGATGGGTCCTTTCTCATTATTGTATTCCATTCATAGCCGGGGTGGACCCAACCAAGGCTGAGCGCAGGCGGAAGCCTAACCTGAACTTTTGGATCCTGACAAAAATATGATTTTTTTTTTTTTTTTTTTTGGATTTTTTGAATATATATTTAGTATTAAAGAATGAAACTTAAGATTATGACATTAAGCCCTTGTTTGAGCTCCATTATAGTCAAATTATTTGGGAAAATAGTGATTTTGGGGAGAATCTGTGGTTTAAAATAAGAGAGAAAAATATAATATTATTTTATTTGAGAATGTGTGGTTAAAAGTAAGAGAGAAAAATGTATTAAAATTTAATGGGTACCAAACAAAGGCTAATAAGAGTGTAGTTTTAGTGGTAAAGATTCACATGGTGGTTCACAATGTGCATTTGTTCGAATCTCAACTTGGCCACAATTAATTATCCTTTTTCTACGTTTTTGGAAAAGAATTGCACAATTGATCCTAAACTCTAAATCTATTAGCACAGTTTATCATTTTGCCATAATTCTAGCAACTTTTATAGGAATTGACTAAATACATTATCTCACTTCCTTAGAGGAAATGAGAAAGCATAATATAATAGTTGAAGTAATTTTTTCCAAACCCCTTCCAAAAATTAAAAATATAATTTCCACCTGCACCGAAAAAAAATTCTGGGTCCACCCTTGTTCATAGCTACCCTTTCTGAAAGCTCAAATGAAGTCAAAATCTTTTGCAATCACCTTATATCATGTTAACTTGGATCTGCATGTAACAATTTTAACATCTTAGCTGGTGCCACCTCCACTTGATCTCATCTCATTATTTTTATTTTATCTCTTCAAGTTCAACTAGGGGTGCGTTTGATTGCGATGGTGGACAATGGGCGGAAAGAAAATATGAATTGGAAGTGCTAGATTGGTTTAATTTTGTAGATGGAAAAAGTGGAAAAATTTTCAAGTTTTGTTATTTAATTGACATTATTTTTCATGTCAAATAAAGTAAATTTTAGCTATTTTATTAAAAATAATTACTTTTTTAACAGATTTGTAGTTGATAATGATAATCTTATTTTTTGGAAAAAAGAAAAAAGTCAATTAACAATAACAAAATTGATCAAACGTAGCGAAAAACCTTTTCCGTGTAACATGGAAATGATTTTCACACCCAAAGCTTAAGAAAAAATTTCCCACGTTTTGAAGGAAAATGGGCGCATGTGGTTGGAAGGAAGAAAATCTTTTCCAAGTTAAATTTTGCCAATCAAACACAAGAAAATGGGAAAGGTGGAAAATTGTTTCTTTTTCCATAGCAAATTATTGCTTATCAAACACAGCCTAAAATCAAATATTTTGCAACCACCTCTTTTCATGTTAACTTAGGAAAATGTCCATATTTTATCATCTCAGTTGGTTCCACCTCCGCTTGATCTTATTTTTCTTAACTTATGTGGTCACCCAATAAGCAAATTACATATCTTAATCTTAATATATATAATAATAGTATAGCAGTCAAAAAAACCCACACATAGTTTCCCGCCATTTTTCCTGCTATTTTAGGAAACTTTGTAATTTTATTAATTATTTTAATAATTGAATTAGGAAACTTCAATTAATGCAAAATAATTATAGGTGACATGCAATAAATGACTTATTGATTGTAAAAAATAAAAAATCTATAAAAAGATCAAATTGTATATTATTTTTATTCTTTTGATAATTATTGTAATATTTTGAAGTCAAAAAATATGCAATATAGGTGTCATTCACGATCTTAACGAGAAGTTCAATATAAGTTAAAAAATGAGAGCAAACTCTAAATATATCATTCTTAAAATTGCCTCAAATAATAAAGGTAAAAGTTTTACTTATACTTTTTACTTTTTTCAATATCCAATCTTTTTAATTTATCTCATCTAAGTCATAAAATGATATTTATCATTTCTTACCTAACTTCAATTTGACATAAATGATTAATTTCAAATCTTTTTTCTTATCAAATTAAAAGAAATAATGATATCCGATCTTTCTAAGTAAATTCAATTGAATCATTTTAATTTCTACAACTTCAGGTTTCGATAAACTCTTTGGTAATTTTGAAATTAATTTTATAAATTTACTCATTTTGTTCATTTATCTATTTTTTAATTTTTATAAATTTAAAATAACATCAATTTGTAAAATATATACTAAAAACTTTAACAATTAATTCATTGAATTCTATAGAAAATAAAAATATAAGGTTTTATCAAACTTATTCTATTTAAAAATAAAATATAGTCCATACATTTATTTAACATGCACAAAAAATAGTTTTGTGTGTGTGTGGGTAACATGGCCATTTTCAATACTTGGTGAAAAATAAAATGTCACATTGTATTTGAAACCATTGAATAGGAGTAAGTTTGATATAAACTATAGAAATGGTTTTAAATGTGTGATTGAAAGTGAAAGAAGGTAGTATAATAATTGTCAAATCAATCAATTGAGTGGTTAAAAATTGATTTTCTTTTTTTAGAATGTGTGGTTAAAAAGTACTATGTGCAATTGTGAAAAATTAGTTTTTAAATAATATGTGGTTGTGAATGAACATTAAAAAAAATTATTTTTGAATAATCAATTCTATATGAATAAATAAACTAAGGAAACTAGATAATGAACAATTAACTGTTAAAAAAATGCAATTCATAACTTTTCTTTTCTTTTTTTTGATATTTTGATTGTATATTGAATATACAAAATATGCATTAAAGTAAGAAATCTTATAGGGAGAAATTAAATTACAAATTATTCACAATTTGTGTATGCAAGTTATTATTATTATTTTTTTATTGTGTTATTTTTATCGGGCATTGTATTTTTACAACTTATTCAATAAATATTATTTATTCCGTGCATCGCACGGGTGCGATTACTAGTAACTATATAAGGAAACAAAGTTATCATAATAGAAAAGGATTAGTGTCAAAAGTAACAGACCTCATTCTTTAGAATTTATTCCTTTAGCATCCTGGAAAGGCAAGGCATTATTCAATTCATTTGGCTAAGAATATACTAAATATATTAGTCATCTAATTTGAAGCTTGGTTTCACTTTGTAAACAAAATGCCATCTTCCTATGACTTGAAGGAAATTCAACCATCGAGCTCATTTTTAATGATATATGTGCAAATGTGCATATTGGGTACATGCTCAGGTAACCCACATCATAGAAACAAGAGTTTAACACCGAAAGTGATAAAAAGGAAAAATGAACAAAATGAAATCAAAAGGACTTTCCATTTTTGTGTTTGAGGTACGAATCAATTTCAATAAAAACTATGTCTTGAACACCAAAATTCAAGAGAATATGATGAATCCATTTGAGAATATCACTTTTAACAACACTATCTAGGAATTGTATATGAAGAAAATGTTCTGGCAGTGAACATTCAGAGAAGTAAAAACAGAGAACAAATATGAAAATAAATGTGATACCTATCAAGAGTTTCACTCAAGACTCTCAGCTGTATCAATCGATCAATGGCCACTTTGTGCTTTGAAACCCCATCAGGAAGTACCCATTCTTCCAACAACTTAGCCGTCACTGGTCCATCTATGTACAACAGTTGGAGCACATATTTCTTTGCCAATGGAGGCAGCGATCTAAGTATAAATTCAACGCGTGAAAAACTAATACCCAACAATCAAAACATCCACATCATGTTAGCTACTCACCTACTACTACATATGATTTAATCTCCACAAAAAAAAAAAATTATTCAACGTAAAAAGGAAGACTACAACCGAGCCATTGCAATTATTTACAGAGTTCCTAACTGTGCATCATTCTTAATGGTAGAATAAGAAAAACTACTATCACGATTTTGAATTAAAGGAAGTGCTATTTATACTTGTACTCAATTCTTCCACAGAAAAATTGAACTACATGCGAGACTGCATTAAACTTGTTAATTCGTAGAAAAAATAAATAAAGAAAACACATAATGGTTTACCTGAGTATTGCTTCACAAATGAAAGAATTGTCATAAAGTTTGTCGAGTTTCAATGCAGGCAATGATGCCACCATGTCCATAAAATTTCTTGCCACCAATCTCACCTGCGGCATCTTTTATTCTGAAAATAATAGATTTTGAAATATTATAAGGAAATGACCTGTGAAGAGAAATGATAAGTCAAAAGAGAACAGCTGATTGCAAAGGTATCTGATCTCATATTTATAAATTGTATAGAGGTAATAAATCCATGACTTCGGTGATTTCATTTTTTTGGTGGTCCATAAATTCAATGATTTCATTTGGAGCCCATTATTATTGATCAAGTTTGAAGAAAAGCCCAAAACCATGTTAGTGGACAACCACCCCAAAACTGGAAAGCTTATACACCACCAACCTTTAATTAATATCAAAATTGTGTCTTTATAGAGATTCAAATTCTAGTTAATAAAAAAACATGCAGTGCAAATTTCACACTTCAATTGCTGTCAACGGCAACACAAAATGTACCAACTATCCTTCAGATGTGTTATGGACCTCCGTTGCTACTATCTACCCAATTTCATTTGAACAAAACGCTCAGGAACGTCACTTTTTTCAAGAGAAGGCAGACTATCATTAGTGGACATGACATTTGTCGTTTTCTATCAGTTTAGGAGTCCATTGTCACATTCTCCATGTAACTTTGAAAAATTGAGGGATCTGTTTTATCCAGTCTAGCTATAATCAAATGCAATTTATCCTATTTCAATGAATTGTTGGATTCATGTTCAATGTGACTATATCTGTAGTGTAATTTATTTGCTTTATTTCACCTGAGCTATCATTCTATTTTTGTAACGAATGACCCCCACCCCCCACCCCCCCCCCGGCAGGGAGTTCAATTCCATAGAAAATAGATCCTTTCTGGGCATCTCGTCCAAAAAAAAAAAAAAAGTAAGGTTTAAAATTTGGTGAAAATACCATTTTTGCCCTCACATTCTAATCAATGAGTTTCATTCAATGTAACGGTTCCTTCAATAGGATGGAATTTATGAATTCCAAAGACTCAAACCACCTTTTCCATCCCTCAGTTCAAAGTCATAATTAAAATTTATGTTAAAGAAGATTAACTAAAATTGTATGTACAGTCACAGGGCAGGAAAACTATCCTATTACAACAATATTCCAACAATAACTCTATTACTTCAAATCCTCCAAAGAATAAATCTTTTAGTATAAAATATGGGACATTGTAAGAGTACAAACTACAAATGTCAAAGTTAAAACCTAAACCCTAAACTAATTTTCAAGTATGGAAAAAGGTCTATTCTCCATACTAAATTAAATTTCAGGAAAGAAAAAAAATTAAAATATAATTTTGCAAGGGAACATTCAAATCCAAATAGTTCAAAACTATGCTCTTTGAGATAAAGAGCATTGTTGGAGACACTCTTAGCGAACCATGAAGTATTTTAATCGATAAGAATTGTCGCCAAAAGATTAAAGTTGGAGTTGTATTCAAGCAAATGCCCGGCTTCTTTTAACATTTTTTGATTTGATTTAATTTTATGTTTTTCTTATGGTGTATTCGGCTGCTAGAAAAATAGAATTGGAATTATAATGTTGATTTATTTTGGTTTTCTAGGTAAGATGTGTAGTTAAAAATTAGAGAGAGAGAATGTGTGGTTTGAAAAACTATGTAAATTAATTTGGGCAATCATTGCCACTTTACTTCACTTATCGAACGGAGCCTTAATTATATTATAAAGTAAAATTCAAGGTGATGTCTATTAGATTTTAAAGTAATACTCTCTCCATTCCACAAAGATAAACCTATTAAGAAATGGTAGTTAATATAGTTGAAATAATAAATTTTACCTATACTTTTCCAAATATACCCTTATGTTAATTTCAAAGACTCGTTAATTCATTCAAACTAGATGCTATTAAATAGATATTGGAATTAATTAGTGATCTATTCTTTAATATTGTAATGATTTATAAATTGGTTTATTTATGTTTTTGAGACATGGTTAAAAAGTGATTTAGAAAAATACGCTGTTTATAAATTAGTTTATAAATTGTAGTGAATACGTTAAAGAACAAAGTGTAGGTGATTGAGAGGACAAGCACCCCACCATAACCCAAGAAACAAAACCAAAATTGAAGGTGGTCTGCAGACTCACGTTTCCATTCAGCAAATAAGCAGTAATGAATTCAAGCAAAAATGGCAGCATCAAAATTCAAAATTTCGATCATGAAAACTTGAGTTCCGTACTGCGTAAAATTTTCATATAGCCACCAATTCTTTTTGACAGAAACACTTCCTTCTAATGATTATATTTTTCCCTCGTTAAAAAATTCACGTGGTTCACCAGAAATTCATTTCTAGTTAAAAATAAATAAAAAATAAAATAAAATCATGACATTTTATCATACAAAAACACTTCCTTCCAATGATTACACCAATTCTCATAGAAAGCATTTCCTTCCAATGATTAAAGAAATATGTATTCTCAAAAAAAAAAAAAAAACTCAAGAAGTCTTATCAAATAGAAAGCAACAAACGACCATTGTTAAGCCCCTATTTGGTATCAATTAAAATCTAGGTGCCTGTTTGTTTCTAATTAAAAATCAAATTTTTATCAAAGTCAACAATTAATCATAATTATATATTTCATGGGTCCCACAACTTTTCAACCGCACATCTTATCAATTTTTATCAAAATCTACTAAAAATTTGATTTTAATCACCACCAAACAAGGGCTAAATAAAAAATAACTAAATGTCATTACTACGATTACAGTTATAAACTTAGAAAATTTTTGGTAATATATTCTCATCATTTGAGAAACAACTCGTTGATATTCTTGAGGTGCAGAAATATAACTTTCTTCTTTTGGTGGACCATTCAAATTGAGCAATGGCCCCACCGAGTCATATTCTGTTGCTCTAATTTTTTTAAGGACATCTTCCATTGGATTGAGACAAATTGCATGATCCTTTAATTTCTTAGTCATATTTAGACTTCCAGTAAAGAGAGTATAAGGGAGGTGGATGGATTTTAGTGTTCTACACATGTGACCGTCCATATGTATGTCCATATGTCTGTGTATGTGTAAAAACATTCTTGGAAAAATGTCTAAATGACCTTTCATGTGTATTTGTAAAAAAGAAAGACCCGCTTATAATTCCCAAATTAAGTTAATTAAATGCCTGAAAAATTTACTCATTTCTGAGTACAATTGAATACCAAGGTCGTTGATTTGGATTACCAAGATACATTAACTAGGACATATAAGGAAATGAAAAATTAAATACATGCTCAATAAGGTAAGTGGCATATCTTTGTGGAACGAACGAAAATAGTATAAAAGTCTGTCTTTATGGGACAGAGGGGGTAATGAAAAATCTACTTACAGAAAATTCATTTACAAAAGTCACTACCACCATAGGAATCAGTAATTACCACCGTATAGGTTAATTACCTCCACCCTTCTTTCCCCCTCCTCTTGATCCCAACACCATCAACAAATCCGCCTTTCCCATTGCCATATTTTTTGTGTACATTCACCATGTACCTTTTTCCTTACTTTATTTGTGAGTTCAAGAAACTATCTAGTATTATCTCAAAGGTATCCTAATCAAGTGTAAAGGGAAAGGACATCGAGGAAGGTAATGAGGGAAGATTGGGATACGACTCATGACACAAACACAATGAAGAGAAGAAAATTGGGATCACATGAAAACTGAGATTAGTAAGGTGGAAATGAGGGAAAAACGATGCAGAAAAATGTACTGGGAAGTGGGAGCTCTGCATGGTTTGCAATGATGAACTTTCTGAAGGTACTCTAAGGCTCATTTTAAACCAGACAGAAATCACAAAAACATTTCATTTCCCTAAACATTTCAATAATTATTCACAGAAATCAAAGAAATCAGAAAAGGGAGTATCTTAACTAATCTATTCTCAAAAAAAAGATAAAGCTTCAGTCAGTCTGAAAAAATACAGCCGTCGGTCCATCTACTTCTATCAATTGCATCATAGAAGAGCATCATCTGACAAATAAAAGAAGCATATTCTAATTTCTAATGCATATTTTATCTGACGATTGCAGATCCCACGCAAGCACAAAACGTAGGACTACAATTGGATTGCATAACCCATCAAACATCTGCAGAAAACTTGTTTTACCTTAGGTGAGGAACTGAGCTGAGGGAGAGACGAGAGACAAGGAGAGTTGGGCAGGCCTGACGGGGAGAGTAAGAGACGAACGAGGACATTGGGGGAGAAAATTATAAATTTAAACGTTTTTTGTGATTTGTTCCCAAAAGAAAAATAAAATAAAATCCATTTTTTTAAGTTGGTGGGTCCCATGAACTCCCCCCCCGCGGGTCCGCATAGAAGCAATTATGTTTTTCAATTATAAATTGTTCATAAATTTTATTTATAAACGGTCAATTGCAACTTTTCATTGATCTATTTTTTTGAAAAAGTCAACAATTTCAGTTAGTTAAATATTCTCTGATTTTTCAAAAAAATAGACCAGCAAAATGTTGACACGTCACTATTTATAAATAATATTTATAAACAATCGCTAATAAACGATTAGCCTCTGTTTGGAAAATTATAATAAAAAAAATATTTTTAAACAATACAATTCTTCAAATCATTTTTTAACCACACACATTCTCTCTTCACTTTTCAACAACATATTTTTGCTTTTAAACATAAAGCTTTTAACAAACAGAGCAATTAATGTCAAGTTTTTAGAGTAATGTGAGCGATAGAAATTTAGTCCAAATAACGGGTAAAATTTGAATTGGTAGTAAACTTTCCTCGAAGTTTCCATCGGATCACCAACTTTAAAAACTTTCTTGTTAATAATTTGAATTGGTACTAAATTTTGTAATTGGAATATCATGAGTCACTCACTGAACAAACCGGTTAAAAAACAATAATTCTAAGGAGACGTGCTTTATGGACATTTTTAAGTGACATGATACACATTTATTGGGTGATGAAAATAATTATCTCACCACTTACTTTTTTCACCACTCAATGTATGTGTGTCATGTTATAATATCACTTAAAAATGTCCTAAAAATATCTATCTAGAATTACTCGTTAAAAAATGGTGGACTTTTGACTTCTGACTGAAATTCTAATCCAAAATTGGTTACATGACTCATGGAATCGTGCCAGAAGCCATCTTGTTAGCCACTCAGCAATTTCATCAACTTTTTTGTAAGTGTATTAACCCTCAAGGCTATAGAACTCTTGTACTAGACATGCCAAATTGAAGCTAGGATAAGCCTCCACTTGGTAAACTTGTTTATAACAAAGGGCAATACTTGTGGTCGTAAGGGCCTAAGGTGAATTTCTAAATTGGGCCCCGCATGTACAAAAAAAAAAAAAAATATATATATATATATATATATATATATATATATATATATTTTTAATGAGAGCTGACAAAAATTGAAATAAATCAAACTAAATAAAATTTTAATAACTAAATATGTTAACTAACGATAAAACAACACACAGAATTTATATTCAAAAGACTTATATCATAATATATTAATAAAGCCGAAAATGTTCCAAACAGTCACTTAAATACTATCCGTCTTGGAGTTTTAGAAGCAAAATATTTCAATCAAATTTGTGTAATCTAGTTGTTCAATCAATTCTTCATCCGCATTTTTCACAAATCACACTCGCATATTCAAAGGGATCCACAAATAGTTTATAAATCATACAGCAGTAGGACTCTAACTCTAAGAGCAATGTAAAATAACTCAAAACAGTTCCAGCAACAAATTTCAAGATGAGAATTGACAAATTCCAAGATGTAACTGAACTTTTGTAATTACTTGAGTAATTCTATGGAGACATCTTTGGAGGACATTTTTAAGTAACATTGTGACATATCACACATTCATTGGATGGTGAAAATATCTACCCCCATTTACTCTTTTACCATCCAATAAATGTGTGTCATGTCACGATGTCACTTAAAAAATGTCCCCAAAAATGTCTTTCTAGAATTATTGAAATTTAAAACACATGTCATGACTTATTGGGCAGTAAATAAAAGAAGTAAATAGATTCAACAATTCAAAAATATACTTTAAATATATCCAACAATTTCAGATGAATTTTATGTTAAGGCCTTTCTGATAAGGAAAAATACTGATGTTACCATAAATAAGAATCTAAGGGGGGTTTATTCAATTGAGATTTCAAAAGACATTTAAAGGCTTTTTTTAATGGATTTCATTGGATTCTACTGACTTTTATGGTTTTGTACAGACTCTCAAAGACTTTTATGAACATTTATTTAAAAAACTTTCATGGACTTTGTAGATTGATTTAAAAGACTTACATAAGCTTTTACAGACTTTTATTTTTTAATTGAAAAACTTGAATATATCAAGTGAATTGGGAAAAAAATTACAGTGTGAGAGATAAATAGTTTTAGGACAAATAAACATTTGTGATTAAAAAAAGGGGAAAAAATAAAATCAAAATTGCATTATGTTCATAATCGCACTTAGGTAACATATTATTATTAGTCAACTCAATAACATAAATAAATAAAACAAGTACCAATATTTGTAAAAATAATTTGTGAAGAAAAAATTAACTAATCAACATGCCCAATAACATATTATTATTATTAGTCAACATGTCCAACATCATTCCACATATTGGTAGCTATTGTAGCTCGCCAATCATTAGCATGCTCTCTTTGTCATTTGTCTTCCATAAAAGGACTCAATTGCCCCAAAACTCAAATAGAAATCTATATATAGTTTTGCATATTATGAAGAATAATCTGACTCTCCCTCCCAAATAGTCATTTCTTCTCTTTCTCCTGCTTGAACATCAGGTCAGGAAGATTAGTATTGTTGCCAGCGGAAGAAAACTTCTATACAAAGACTGTCTAGGAAAAGGTGGAGAGTCTCAAGGCATTAACAATAGAAAATACTTCAATACTTGAAAAATGGACAATGTGAAACTGGATTTTGATGAAGAGTTCATGAAAATCCCAATTGAATAAACCATCAATGCCACTAATGTCTGATAGCCTAACACTGTAAAGAAGAACATCTAATAATTCTTCACCTCAAGTGTAATTTCTCTTGTTCTTCCCAACCGGGTAGGCATCTAGGGACCTCTCCTTCCACTGAAATATATCACATTATTTTTCATTTAAAGCTGTTCTTTTTTTTTTAGAAATTTAGTTCTCAGATGTTCCATTCCCATGCTTTTCGACAAGATTCTTGATGAACCAAATGAATTCAACGCAAGAGCTCAAAACTTATTCAGATAACACAACGAAAATTCCAAAACATGGGGGTATTGGGTAGGCAGTATCCACCAAAGGATTGAACATGAATATCGAAATCGGCCCTATATGATGCGAAAGAACAATTTCCTCAAGAAGATGAAATGCTAATCATTCATCCCACACGGAATCAAGAATAAATTTCACGGTACACACAACTTCTGATGAATCAAAACACAAATCAACAAAATAAATTCTGAAAACAAAAGGAAGAAGATAGAAGTAATGACCTCAAATGAAGTAATAAAGATGGCAGAAGAAGGTCAGGGCAGTAAGCGTTTCGCCACTGGAGGAATTCGGCCGGAGCTGCGGAGGACTTCGAATAGAGCGGCGCCTGTGAAGGAGTATTTAGAAGGGAGCTTTTGGCTGCAGTTGAGAAGGGAGAAATAAAATCAATCGAAATCTTTGTCGAGTGTTGGAGAAATGAAAAGAATTCCTATTTATATTTTCGTCCATCAATTATTCTGGCTCAATTTTTTATTAGATTGATTTGTAGGATTTTAAAAAGTCTCGATTAAATAATACATGAGTTTAAAAGAAAATCTTTATGGGATTTTCAGAAGAAGAATTACTAGACGAGATTCAAAAGAATCCTACCCAAAAAAAATCATAATTTATATTAAAAGTTAAAACATTGTAATCCTAATCCTTTTTACTGGCAGACTGTTCGGCTTCTTTAGCCGAATTTATTTTTCAAATTTTTGGTATTTTTTACGTAGATCAATGATTGAAAATTGGTGAAAGAAAATATGTATGATTAAAAAGTAGTTTGAAAGATTGTATTGTTTATAAATTGTAATCATTGCGTAAAAGAATGGAGTGTGAATAAAAAAGAAAGGGACTTATATGAGAGAATACAAGTGACGGACTGACATGAGTGGCAACGGCTGACGGGGACGTGCGAGCGGCGACGGTTGAGCATGGAGCAGTGAATCACCTTTGCCAATCGCCACTTTCTTCTTCTTCAATTCTTCAGTGCGTGAGGGTGGTTGAGTGAGGCCGTGAGCGGTAAGTCTAGCCGTCTAGGCCTGAGTAGGATTTAGAACTGATGCTCACTGATAATCAATTCTATGTCTGTGTTCGGCTAGCTTATTAAAATGGTAATGATTGCCTTTTATTTGAACAATTTTTTACATTATTTTTTAATCATGTACACTTTCTCTCTTCAATTTTTAATTACACATTTTATCTAAAAAAATTCAAATAAATCAAAATTATAAATCCAATTCCCTTTTCTTAGCCGTCGAACACAACCTACATGGTATATGTTAACTTATTTGTTAAATGAAATTTTTTAACAACATATTAACTTTCTTATTAAATTTAAAATTAGTATTTTAATATTCCATCAAAAAAAATTAGCATTTTAAAATTCGAAGTAACACTTTTACCTAAAAATTCTCCAATGACGTAAATACATCTCATCTACCGACTACCCCTTAACTCTCACTCACTCACTCACTCACCCATCCAATCTTTTATTTATTCTTTTTTCCTCTTCTTCCTTCTCAATTTTTTAATAACGATAAAACAAATAATTTTTTTTATTATTTCATATCATATGATTTAATGAGATCTTCAAAATAATTATCATAATATTAATGTATAATTTTTGTTATTTTAAAAATAATTATTTATCATATTTTTTGGCTTAACTAAAAATTAACACATCCTCGTTTTTTTTTTTAATTATTATTATTATTATTATTGTTATTATTATTGTTATTATTATATTTGTCTATTAATGTCTTTTTACAATAGTTATCTAATGAAATTCCTTTTAGCATATAATATTGCACATTACTCTTTGATTAGATCAAAAAGTTTGACGGTGCACCATAAAAGCATGATCAAGCAGATTAGTAAAGATATTTATGAGAGAACAACTAATTTTTCAATTTGATATTTGTTCTCGACTTAAAGAAAATGATATAAAAGTGATTATTTCATTTTTTGTGAATATTGATGTTTTAGAGCAATACTTATTTATACAATTTTTTTTTTTTTAAGTATGATTATGTTATAAAATTCTCATTTAACAGCTCTAGAAAATTATTAACATTAATATAAAAAATAAAAAATAAAAAACTCATAATAGCTTTTATATAGCAATACAAGTTTAATTATGTTAATAATTATGTTTGAAGAGAATGAAATGAGGTGAAGAGAAGTATAGAATTGAAATATGAGGCTTGACTTTGAAATTATATATTTGGGCGTCGAGTGATTTTAGGACATTTTTTATTTGTTTGGATTTTTTTAATTGAATTTATTAATCGGGGGTTATTTGGGGGGGGATGAGGATTTGACAGCAATTTACATCCCCGCTCCATCCCCGATCAAAGATGCTTTTTCATACAATCCCCATCTCATTCCCGTCATTGTCGGGATTCTCTACCCCATTGTCATCCCTATGTATTTGTCATTTAACATCTAGTTTTTGCCTACGTTTGGGCCAGGCCTTCTACGTAAGCTTGTTATTATAAAATGTGGAAATTACACATAGCCCTTGTTTGAGCCCCATTATTTCCATTTATAAATTGAGTTTTGAAAAATTAATGGTTAAAAAGTTGTTTGAAAAGTAAAAAGTTGTGGGCTTTACTTTTTTGGATGGTTGAGATTGATTACTGTAGAAAAAAGTGGTAAATTTTGATGAGAAATAATGGGGCTCAAACAAGGGCATATCCCTACTTTTAAAGATCCAAATTCATAAATAAGATCAAACTTATATTTCTTCAAAAATCAGGTCTGAATTCAAATTTTAATCAATTAAAAAATTTACATAATAATATTCTATTAATTATCCAATAATATCCCAATTTTAAATTACAAAACATCACTTCAAACCCTAATTACTTCTCCATCTAACACTACTCACTCTCTCAGCCGACCTCCCTACATTCCGCCTCTCTCTACCTCTCTTCTCCTAAACTCTACTGTCCATTGTTCCACCCCTCTCTCCCGGAAAACAACTAGAATCGGAGCCACTATATGTAACCGCACCAGGGTCGCTCGACAGCGGACGCGGCAGCATGACGGTGACTTGAGGAAATTTACGTTTGCAAAGTCCTAAACAGCCATATACGAAACTCCCCAACACAGAGGCGATTTTGAGGTATGAAGAGCCAGAAGAGGCGTCGCGCATTGATCGAGAAGAGCCGCCCCTCCTTCTAGTGGTTAATTTTTCTAACAGTGGTGCCGCTGCGTGTAGTTGATGGTTTTTAACATTTTTGAGATAGTCTGCGATTTTTGATTTTTTGGGATGGTTTGGGGATTTCTGGTGGTGGCGACATAGTAGGCCGCCGCCGCCGCTGGGGTGAAGGAGGTGGGGGGATATTCTAGATACCTTGATGATGATGGTGGTGGTGAGGAGTTTTCTAGTGGCCAGAAGTTTTCTGATGGGATACCCTGGTCTGCAATTTTTGATTTTTTTTAGAATGATTCGGGGGTTTCTGGTGGTCAGGAGTTTTCTGGTGACGGCGACGACATAGGAAGTCACGCTGGCGATTGGGGCGGCGGAGATGGGGGGATATTCTGATGGTGGTGGTCGTAAGATCGTGGTGGCAGTAAGATCTTGGTGGCGACGGTAGATGTCAAACATTACGACCTAATAATTTAAAAATATAAAATAATTGTGACCTAATAATTTAACATGTTGTGACCTAGATTGATTAATTTGACATTTTGTGACTTACTATTTTGATAATTCATGATCTTGAAATTTGTAATTGTGACCTAGAAATAATTTTGATTTGTGAGTACTTATTTTGATAATTTGTAACCCTCAAATCATTTTGTGACCTAAAAGATTAATGTATGACACTTAAAGATTTGTGACTTAATAATTTATAAATTGTGATCTAAAATAAATTAAAGTTGTGACCTAAATATAAGTTCGTGACCTTAAAACTCTGACTTGTGACTTGAATTAAATTTGTAACTTAAAAAATTTGTCTTTTGTGACCTGCAATTATACAATTTTGTGATCTTAATATATTTGTGATGAGATTCGAAGCGCGGAAGAAACGCCGGAAAGTTCCAAACTCATGTTGTGGTTGGACGGATGAATCATGACCCGATATTCACGACGCGATGGCTCGACGATGCGAAATAAAGAACCACGACTTTCGAAATGCCACAAGGATTTGCCCAATCTCCCTGATAAGTATCTGGTTTTGAACGCCACAAATATTCTCAAGAAATATTTGATAAGTTCGGTATTTGAACGCCACAAGAAATATTCTTGATAAGTTCGAAAACATAGGAATCCACCTATATCTTTTATTGAATCCTCAATAAAAACTGTTTATATCAAAATCAAAGTCTGTTTTTAATATTACAATGAAGACGCCTTTATATAGGCTACCAGAATAAAAATCATAATCTACTTAGAAAACTGAATAAAATCTAATCTAATTAGGGAATAGATAAAATCTCTCATAATGGAGTCCTAATTTAATTGAAAACAATAATAAAGACAAAGTAAATATAATCCTATAATTAAGGAAATATAGTAAATTTTCGTTTGCATCATTGGTTTGCCAATTTGAAGTCCCAAACGATGGAATTTGACCCTAAAATCAATGGGCTTTAGCCCATGAGTCTTGCTCGTGACCTGTTTCTGCTCGAAAAACATATATCATTCATCCAATTCCGACATGGTTGACTGGACTGCACTTTTATTTGGCTTGAATATTTAACTTTCTGTCAAGCCTGCTATGACTCCAATTGTCGAGGGTCCGGAACACATCATACCCTCCTTCTTTAGAATGATTCGTCCCGAATCATAGCTTTGTTCCTGTTGTTTCACTTCACCTCCTGGATCAAACAGAAAATTATTGTTTCCATGCCAGAGGGATGACCAATAGTATCCTGTAACTTGGGTTACATGAATGGATTGAAGTAGAAACTCCTGTGGACATTGGTGGTGTTGCCCAAATTTTCAAGCACATTTAACCTGCAAGACAAAATTAAATAAAGGGGGGATGGAAATGTTAGGTTCATGAGGTACAAGGTATGGATCCTTGTATTCATGAATTATCTCCGTCAATTCCACATTTTGAACCACGAGACCCTTCTCTTCACCTCGTTCTCCTTTTGCAACTTCTTGCTCGTCCCCCTCTATCTCTTTTCTCTCAAGCCCAGTTACTTCCTCTAACTCAAGATTTTCTAGCTCATCCACCTCTTCAAATTTTTTTCTTTCAAATTCAACCACATCTTCTATCACCACATTTTTATCACCATGCTCGGGGCACTACCTCATCACTACTCAAATGTGGATCTTCCAATTCAACGCTCAAATCTTGAACTTCCACCTCAACTCTCAATTCAAGTTTTGAAGTTTGTTTAGTTGTTTGAATTTCCACATCAACTCCCAATTCAAATTTTGGAGTTTGTTTAGTTGCTTTTAATTTCAACTCTCCCTCTTTCTTATCAATATCCTTATCCTCATGATGCCTCCTATTACTCCACTTTTCACTCTCCTTCCTTACCCTCCGTGAATCTTCTAGTGCTTCCTCTAATGTCAACCCATATAGTACGCATGTTTTCCCTTTCTTAAGGAATTTGTATATGTGCATACTCTTATCATAAACAGCCTCCCTCCTATGTCTCCAAGGTTTTCCTAATAAAATATGATAAGATTTCAATGGCACCATATCACACCATACATCCTCACTATACTTTCCCTGAGCAATAAGCACTAGAACTTGTTCGGTTACTTTGAAATTCCCAAACCCCCTCATCCATGTCATCCTATAAGGTTTATAGTGTGGTTCTAGGGGCAATCCTAATTTTTCAACCACGGTGCTACTAACGAAATTAGTAAAGCACTTTCCATCAATCGCCAAACTGTACCCCTTATGATCCACATAACATCTAGTTTGGAATAAATAGACCGGATCATAATCCATCCCTTATGTGACGTTAAAAAATCTCAAGAATGAAGAGAATTTAGACATCAAATAGCAATAACGACTTTTATTGACTTGGAAGGAAATGAATACCAAGAATTTTAAAGAAACTCAACAAAACAAACGGAATAGGATTTGGATAAGAATCGAACAAAATAAACACTTTTGAATTTTTTTAAAATTTTTATATGGATCAAACTGGAAAAAATTTATTAGCACGAAGAACACTCAAGAAAAGAAAGATTCAATAACAAGATATGGATAATTCTTATGACAGACTCGATGATAAACATAAGAATTAAACTGGATAGAAAAACCTGAATTCAAAGTCCAGCTCTGATACCAGATGATGAGGTTCGAAGCGCGGAAGAAACGCCGGAAAGTTCCAAACTCAGGTTGTGGTTGGACGGATGAATCATGACCCGATATTCACGACGCGATGGCTCGACGATGCGAAATAAAGAACCACGACTTTCGAAATGCCACAAGGATTTGCCCAATCTCCCTGATAAGTATCTGGTTTTGAACGCCACAAATATTCTCAAAAAATATTTGATAAGTTCGGTATTTGAACGCCACAAGAAATATTCTTGATAAGTTCGAAAACATAGGAATCCACCTATATCTTTTATTGAATCCTCAATAAAAACTGTTTATATCAAAATCAAAGTCTGTTTTTAATATTACAATGAAGACGCATTTATATAGGTTACCAGAATAAAAATCATAATCTACTTAGAAAACTAAATAAAATCTAATCTAATTAGGGAATAGATAAAATCTCTCATAATGGAGTCCTAATTTAATTGAAAACAATAATAAAGACAAAGTAAATATAATCCTATAATTAAGGAAATATAGTAAATTTTTGTTTGCATCATTGACTTGCCAATTTGAAGTCTCAAACGATGGAATTTGACCTTAAAATCAATTGGCTCAAGGGCTTTAGCCCATAAGTCTTGCTCGGTGACCTATTTCTGCTCGAAAAACATATATTATCCATCCAATTCCGACATGGTTGACTGGACTGCACTTTTATTTGGCTTGAATATTTAACTTTCTGTCAAGCCTGCTATGACTCCAATTGTCGAGGGTCCGGAACACATTAATTTGTTTATTAAAATATTTTTATTTCTTTAATTTAATTAATTAAATTGATTACAATCTGATTTTTGAAATTATATAAGTTTGACCTTAATTTTGAAATTTGTATTTTAAAATACCTCATTTATGTATTTTTTCCTTATAAAATTTTTCCAAATCCCCTTTTTTATTTAAGGGATAATTAGGTTGTACGCTAGCTCTACCCACCCTCATTAGATAAATACCAGATTTTAATAGTATTTAGAATTACACGTGGTCGTTATTTCTCTCTCTCCTCTCACACTTCAGTCCGTGTATATCGCTCAACCTCTCTTCCAAAGATATTATCCAATCTTCCCTAAAATCATAATCTCTCCCTCCCTCCCTACCTCCCTCTCATATATCAAATGGAAGGAAATCAATTAAGGGTTTCAACAGAGATATATCCAAATTCCAATCTTCCCTAAAATCGGAATCTCTCTCTCCTTCATTGACCCCCAAATCCTCAATCCATAACAAAATTCATGTTGAGATCCATAATAGGTTTGAAAATAGTTTAACAAATATTCTGATTTTTCATTTTTGAAATCATCATTTGAAGCCACCAACGGCAGCCATGAGTAGTTAAGACAACTGACCTCGAACACTGGTAGTGATGGCACCACCTCAGCCCTGAACGAGGTGATTGACCCCCATGAGCGGATGAAACGAATGGCTCACGAAATCTCTATTTTCCCCTCAAGAATCATTAACTAGTGAAATGTGCAGCCATGGAAGGAGAAGGTAGCTCGGATGGCTATGGAAGCTAACAAGTAATGTGGCTAGATATAAATATATGAAGGAATATTTGTGAAAAAAAAGAAGAAGTGAAAGTCACGAATTAAAACTATGAAGCATTGATGGCAATGAAATGCAAATGAACACCTTTCACCGTGTAACTACGCATTTTCTTGTAGGGAAGTGTGGTGGACTGAGAGAAGGGAGAGTGGGGGACGGTAGGTTACGTGTAGTATGTTATATACGCGGATGCTTCTAATTTGTTTTTCATTTTTATTATTTGATGATTTTGGTGGTATGCAGGTGGCGAGTAAGTTGTGTTTGGTGGTGGTGAGCGCGGTGAATTTGGTTGTTCTGGTGGTGAAGGTGCTGGTAGACAAAACAATTACAAGAATTGTGATGTTACAATAAGTAAAATTACACAATATTACAATAACACTACAATTTTTGTAATGTTATAGTCACTGTAATTACACAACATAACAATGATAGTAGTATTGCTATAGATTCCGGTGAGGAAGTTGAGGTTGATGCGAGTGAAGATGATGTTGATGTCGAGTCTACTATGGATTGTAATGTTACATTAAAATAAAATTACACAATATTACAAGGATTGTAATATTACAGTAACTACAATTACACAATATTACAATGACTGCAATAGTGCATCATATTTTAGCTGACTGGTTGTCAATAATACCGATGCGAAGAAAAATAATATTAATGAATATTACACAACTATGGTCGTAAATTACAACACGTTACATAACATTATAGAACGCAATCGCTGTAAAAAATGTAGAAATAGTGAATAGTCGAAAGGAATGATGCTCAAACCTTGATTTAGGAAGAAAATCGTTGATTGTAGAGTAATTATTGATAGTTACCAATTGCCTAATGTAAATCCATAAATAAAAGGAAACAATATCCTAAATAAAATATTACAATATTTAATGACCCTTATTAATTCATAGTTTTTCTCACATCAAATTCGATATTTTTCTAAAGTATGGAAACAAAATTGTATAATATTATGAATAGTATAAAAATCCGGTATTTTTCAATTACAATACATTACAACCAGGTATTTGCGTAAATTTCCCTTTATTTAAACAGACAAATTAAGTTTGGGCCCCTTCAAATTTGGCCATTATTTGGGGGTCAAGGCGATCGCGTGCTGGGCCTTGCATTAGGTCCGGACCTGTTATAACAACATATATTTCTAAGGGAAAAATACATAAATAAAATAATTATAAATACAAATTTCAAAATTAAGATGAAATTTGTATAATTTCAAAAATAAGGCTGTAATTAAGATTAATTAATTAAACTAAATAATTAAAAACATTTTATTAATTATATATATTAAGGTTTCAAGCTGTATAATTTCAAGTCACAAAAAATAAATCATTTAAGTTACAAAATGGACTTAATTATTGGTAACAATAACAAATTTTTTACTTTACAATTGGTTTCAAGGTCACAAAATTATAAAATCACTAGGTCACAACATGTTAATTTCTTTTATCCCGACTTAATTTTAGGTTGCAAGTTATCAAATTATTAGATCACAAATCTTTTAAATTGCAATTATTAAAATATTAGGTCACAATTGACTTATTAATTATTTGGTCACAGGTCACATTATGTAAATTACGAGGTCACGTCTCACGTAACCAACATTTACTTTTGCCACAACCACCACCGTCGCCACAACCACCACCTTTCATCGGACAACACCACCAATATCAACATCAGTCAGATAGAAGGACGATAAAAGAGAGGCAAATAACAAATAAATCAACTATAAAATCCACCTCCGCCAACTTATGAACCTGTGACACCATCACCGCCGGTATCCACAGCAACTAAATCGACAATAAACTCCACTTCCACCAACTTATGAACTTGACACAATCACCGTCATCACCACCAATATCTACAGTAAATAAATCAACGTATGAACCTATAACACTATCACCACAAGTATCCACTCTCCCTGGCGGCGTCGGTGGCGATATTGGCACCCACTACAAGAGCGGGAGCAGACATTAGAGATCTGCCCGACAACTACGACGATGCCATTGTAGATCTGTGCGATGATGATGCCACAATCTCAGATCTGCACGATGATGCCAGTGTGGTGCGCGCGCGATTGTTGGCGGTGTGGAGTGTGAGGGTGTGAGTTGTTTATTCCAAAAGAGAGGCTGCTAGCAACGGCGCCGGACGTCTTGCCACTGGAAGTTGCCATCTCCAACGATTGCAATCTCTCCCCACTTACGATGCGATGTCTACTGCTCGGGCTGATAGGGGATCTCCATATGACGTACACAGTGCCTTCTTGTACTGATGCGATTTGGAGCCTATAACTCGTCGCCGACGTTAGCTGCGTGGTGACGGAGTCAGGCTGGCGATTTTGGCCTTGAGGGGGAGGCGGCTTCAATGGGAGAGAGAGAATTAGGTTTTTGTGTTTGTGGAATCAATTTGATATTTTATTTGATTTTAAATTTGCTTAATTTATTAATTGATTATTTGAATCCTAATTATAACCTGGATTTTGAAATTATTTAAGTTTTATCTTATATTTGATTCTAAAAAACAGGTCTCCCTGTAATTTCCTCTTTTGCTAAATCGCTTTTCAAACACACAAATTTGACATTTTTTAAAATCGCTTTCCAACCACGCATTTTACTTTAAAAAAAAATATTCTTTATTTATAAACAAAATAGAGTTGTCAAGCAGATGCTATGATTGTACTCTCAAAAGAAACAAAAGCTGGTTGTATAGCAGGGGTAATAAACGGTGCCAATGTGCATACTGATTAAAGCCAAGCAATAAACTCTAGACGAGGATATGACAGCCCGTGTGGCAGATTTTGGAATGGCAAAATGTTTTCGCCTCGAACCAACAACTGGCACAAACCAAGACTATAGGAAGTATAGGGAATACTGCCTCTTCTTTGATGAAACAATAAATCCATATTATTGTGGAATATATAGATAGTTTTTATTTTAATAAAAAAGATATCTGTAATCATTTCATATAAGTTGAGGTGTATAACTCAAGAAAATTGTTGTGTATGTTCATCTCAGAAAAATAGATTGAAAATAAACCACTTCTAACAAATAATACAGCAAGTAAAGCAAAAATTAGTCATGAAAAATCTGAACTCTTAAGAGCATTACATGTAAAAATCATCTCCATATCAATATCTATGTTAACTGTTTCTACATCACTGAATCCTCTCTGTTCTATCTGCATGGTTGGTTAGAGCTTTGGTGATGAAATGACTAACAATTCCAACGGGACAAAATAGCAGACAGAGAGAAACCGAATGCCGCGTCTCTACATTGTTCTCAAGTCCATCATAGTAAACCTGTCTGGTTGAGTAAAATGTGGCACGAGTCAAAAAATCTCCAAACAAACGCCCCCAACCTCCCGTCCCCAGTCCCTCTTAAAAGCAAAATGTGCATCTATGAATGTTGTATTTACAAGTCATGAAAGAGAGAGAGAGAGAGACCTTGCAGCAAAAAGATCTACAGCCAGTAAGTGGATCCATGCAGAAGCCAAAGTCATCTCACTGGAAAACATCTTAGCTATACCAGAAAGCTGAAGAATCATACGTGAAATGAGCAAAATTTTTATGGTTCCAAACTATCCTACAACAGAATTTTTACGTACTATTACACACCTCTGGCAGCCAGTATTTACTTGCAAACATCAACTGAATTGTATCTGGTGTCCAGGATAGATACAGTAGATAAGCGTATAATATTCCAAGAACAATATATGGTATGCCATTTTCCATCAGTTTTTTGGTCTGCGTATGGTACAAGGAAAACCATCAATATATGACTTGAGGCAAAGCTCAAAAGTTTCAAGTATTATGCCTCTGGATTTAAATCGACGTGACAAAGTTCATCACTGTCAGCCAATGGACGGGTTAAAACATCAGTATCATATCATGTCTCAGAAAGGACCAAATATGATTACACTTCTATCGGTTGTTCATTTGAAGAAAATGAAGAAATTAGATGGACACAACTTATAACGGAAACAACAGAAAGCTTCACTAACATTGTAGTCAAATAGTAAAATTTGAAGTAAGAACAGGAATACGGAAAAAATGAATTCGGATCCAACATAGTATTGACTTACAAGCTCAGCTCTTGGTGCTACAACCATGAGTGTATAAAATGGAAGGACAGCAGCTGTTCCCAATGTAAAAGCACTACTAGCAATTTGAGCACTTGGTAAACCTGCACCTCAGAGTGCACACATAAGTTTTTTTGTTTGTAAACACAGAGAGCACTACTGTATTCAACTTCAAGATCCAGGAAAAAAATTAAACATGCAATTTCAATTATCAAGCCTCAAAGAGTAGAGCATTAATAAGAGCCAAGAGAATTCTATGGACACATTTTCTTTTGAAAAACACCCACACCTGACGAAACGATGAAGAAAATGAAAACAAAAGTCTTAAAATCACGAGAAATGATTTCCTTCTGCATTAGAAAGGAAATGAAAGGAAGAAAGAAAGAACTAAAAGAAATGGAAAGTAATATAATCATTCATTATAGACTTATAGTAGTTGGGATTCTCTGATTCTCAACAACTATAGAAATAGAGAGGAAGTCTTGATTACTCTATCTATTATCGTGGTGACTGGTGTGTGTGTGTGTCTATATATATATATATATATAGAGAGAGAGAGAGAGAGATAGAGAGAGAGAGAGAGAGTTTCCTCCAGATTTCAGATTATGGCCTTCTATCTTGCTTGGTCATTTCCTTCAGATTTCAGCTCTGTTCTGAATCTGATTCTCACATAATGAAAGCACCCAAAAAGAAAAAACAAAACAGAGAACCCTGCATCCACAATCTTCGACTTTCGATTCACAGGGTGGAATAACAGTTAATAATACATTGTATAACCAAAGCTACATTCATGACCTCTAACTTTTTATTGAAGCTAATTCATTTAAAAGTTTAGTATTCCTTGCAATAAGGAAACCATTTCTTAATTGTTTTAAAATATCCATGATCATCAGAACATAAAATTCTGAGTAATAAAACCAAATTTCCCCCTTATTCTATGCCCTCAGAACAAAAGAAGCACCTGGTGATATAACAAAATTGAGATGCAGAGTCCAAATATTCCAGAAACAAGTGAATACATAAAGTTCTTCTTAGAAAAGAAGGTAAATCATGAAAGATAATAAAAAAATGTGAATAATTACATGATGCGTGCACTTCTGAAACATTTCCTCCAAGACTTGGTCTACTGATGGTCCTTGATCCTCTTACAAAACTCCAGCCAATTCCTTGCTTCATGCCCATTCCCACAACTTGTTGGCCAAACATTTCAGTGTTAATGCTTTTAAGAGCAAAGGCGCATTTCTGGCTTATCTTGATGTTGCACGAGGTTTTGGAAGCCAATCCCGAGGGGTCAATCTACAAGAAGTACACCCAATTGCCATTTAAATTATACACAACACTAATCACCCAATTCACTACTACCAAAAGCAACTTATTTGAAACTACCAAAATCCTCACCAGGTGTCCGTTAATCGAGAATTTTAGAGAATTAGTTACCATAATCAAGAACTGAAGAAGAATAACAGAAATCAAGAGTTGCAAAAAGAATTCCCAGATGAAGAAATTTAGCCCTTGTGTTGAGCCTCATTACTCGTAAATTCACACATTACCCATCAAATAATAAGTAAATCCAATTAAAAAAAAAAAAAAATCTACTTTTAACAGCAAATTCTTTAAAAAAACACCATTCCAAACCTCATTTTTGGTGAATAATAATGGGCTCAAGCAAGAGTTTAAAATGGGCACCAATTTTTTTTTAGAAAAACACATATACACACACAAACACAATAATGTGAGTTAAAATTCCATACCTTGAGTGAGAATTGAGAGTTGAGAAAGCAAGAAGACAAAGCCATATTTGAATCGAATCGTAATCAAAACAAACTGCAGAAATTTACTCCAATAATACCTGCTTTAGTTTTATTCGGAGAAGCTACAGATATACAGAGATCCACAATAATGGAGGGTTTAAACTTTAAAGAAGAAAAGTTAAAATTGAAGACCCGCAAACTCTATGCATAATAATAAAGAAAGGATGGTGAAACGAATTCATGCCCACTGCAAGTCTGCATGTTGCGCACTAGTGAAAGTACCTGGTAGTTTTGGCTAATGGATCCAGACCAGCATTGGATGGAAAAAGTTGTACCTCACTATTATTCATGTGTTTCTTTGGGATTTTTCATCCTACCAAAACAAGCCACGTGTATATGTACACGTGGCGCACATGCAGGGACGGAGTCAGATGAAGAAAGAGAGCGAAATTCAATGAAATGATACACAGTCAACGGTGACGCAATTATGGAGGCCCCAGACTTTGATGCATGTGAATGTTTGGACTGCACATATTCCTTGATGTATGAGAGATTGAGAGAAATAATTACGCTACTGTTTTGTTTATTTATTTTCTTGAGATAAAATGCGTACATAATTGAAAATTAAAAATAAAAATATGTGTGATTAAAAAATTATTTGAAACATTTAATTTAGTAAGGAGAGAAGGACATTACGTGGCATTAGTTCATCTCCCGCTACTAAATTAAACGTTTGGAACTGTAATTGGTATAAAGTGAAGATTTGGGTAAAATCTGTAAGAAAAAGAAAAGATTTGAAAGTGTGACCTAATTTTTCCTAAAATTAATGTGTGTTTCAAAATCAATAAGAGATTTTTTTTTGTTTGACCATTACGTGGCATTTCAGGATTACACGTGCCACGTTAATATTTTCTTATTTTAAAAATCGTTTTGTGAAGTTGGTTCATGTCCTTTTTAACACATTTCAATAATTTTATAATTGATAATAATATCTGGGGTTGATTACAGATCGTTATTATTATTATTATTATTATTATTATTATTAATAATAAAAATAAATAAGTGCCATAATGCTGTACTTAATGCTGTTCTAGTGGTGAACAAACCATCCTACCATACACAAAAAGTGAGAGATTATTAAAATCTATGAATCCTTTTTCCTCCATTAATTGAATTCGTTTGAAAAAACAAATTCTATTGTTAGTTATTTTTTGTCGTCCTCTCATGTTTTCGATTAGAGAATGTCCTAATTTTATAGTAACTAAGAGCAACTCTAATGGTTTATGCATATTTTGATCTATGTGTCAATTAAATAGATAAATATCTCACTCATGTCCATAAAACAGATAATGAAATTTAAAGCTTATCTCCAATTATCTTTGCCTATAATTTTTTATGTGTGCACGTGTCATCAAATTAACATCATTTTCTTAGATTAAATAAATGAAAAATTAACATTTGTCTAGTCACTTGATCTAGTACATTATCTATGTCTAGACAAAGTACAAGATAATATTTATGTCACATCAGCATCATATAGACATGAAAACTAACCATTGGAGATGAAATGTTTAAATTATTATTTGTTTTTCCTGTGTGTCAATGATTTTTTTCAATTCATAAATCATTAGAGATGCTCTAATAAAGACGAGGTTAGACATTATTTAAAATTTTAATTCATATATATTCATATTCCTACCTTGCAATGGGACATATTGAACTATTCTCAATTTATTTGGATGACACAATCGTATGATTTTAGGCCTTGTCCAGCGACAGGAATTTTGAATCTTTGATTATAAAGAACTTTTTATGTTTTCATGTAAAATATATGATTGAAATTTGTAAGTAGTTTAAAAAATAAGTGTGATTAAAATTTGATTTGGAAAAATATATTATTTATAAATAAGATACAAGTTACCAAACATATGCTCAGAGGTAAAATAGCAAACGATGAAATTCAAACTGGATAGAATTCCATTTATGGCCATTACTGTGAAATATTTTTTGGGCTGAAGAATCATCAAAATCTTTTTGACTTTACCATCTATTTTCTGAATTTTAAAAAACACGAATTTTAAAGAACGAGAATAACGTTTCATCCATACTTGCTTACCAAACATGCGTATATAGTTAACAGGAAAATACTAGCCTACAATGTAAACACACGAATAGTGCAATGACTGTTTTGTCCTCCCACCACCACGTGTCCATGTACACCTAGCAAAATCCTAGTTAACAACTCGTCCGCTTTTGTTATATCCTATTCCATTTCAACTACATTTGCAGTGAAAAGTATACCTTGATATTTGATTATTCATATTTCACAACTCATACAATACTGAGATCAAAATTAATAACAATAATATCCTCCTTTCTCGTCTTCCTTTCTGCAACAGTATATTATATACTTCTTATGGTGTTCATAAATATGTTTATTTATTCAACTAAAGAAACCATCCCCGCCTCTGGGGAAAAAGAATGAGATTCAGAAAGAAAAACAATGTGCAAAAGGAGGTAAGAATGGCACAATATTCAGCAATGCGCGTCCAACCAAGATATGATATCACCAAATACTCGAAGTATCATATCGTCTGGCTCCCCTTCGAGAAGAGAGTGATAAGCATCATCGTAAAGGTTAAGTTTCTTGTCGATGCTGCTTGCCTTCTCGAATAATGCCTTGCTCACAGATGGATCAGTCACTTTATCAGCCTTCCCATGCAAGATCAGTAATGGCAGAGACACCTGCAAATTGGAAAAAGGCCAAGGTTACGACTGCAAATTCAGTAGTATGATTGTACTTTTAGCTCATTCTACATTCTATATGGAGACCCTTGTATTCAAATGTAATGGGGTAATATATATTGAATTTTATCGGAAACGAAGAGTTAAATTCCAGAGGACTAAGAAGGAAATTTGAAGGACGTTTGCCTTATTCAAGGAAAGAAGGAAAAAGTCTAGAGAAAATGGCAAAGCCGTGCTAAGTAAATAAAAGAAAAAACTCAGCAAACTAAAAAATGAACATAAGAATAACAAAATAATATTACTCAAATATTTGAAATCATTTCGTTTTTGTCAAGCATCAGGAGCTACACGAATTTCTTTAGACAGGATGTTGTTTTAACTCTTAGGTATACTTAACGCCTAAGTCACATAATTTGCTTGACAGACTCTGCTCTTCACTGATCTGTTTGTGCTCTGATGCTCTACGAGCAAGAGTGACGACCTAATCCGTTTTACTAAGAGTAATTCTGATGTGGCGTATATTCATTGAGTAATGATCACATCAGCACTTTTTTATAATAGAACTATGCAACATTTGAATGTCCCATTAAAATGTCCTAATAAAATATCTACCTAGAATTACTATTTTTTACTAAATACTGATTTGGACTCCAGTGAATCTTAAATAGTCCTCCAAGAAACTGAAGTAAAACAGGTGGTTAAATCTTGTTCAAGACAGGTGATAGTTGTAATGGATGATGCCAGTTAGATTTTGTCGAACCATTGATTTGTCATGGAGTTTGCGTGAAAACGAAATGCGGGGCAAGCAGGGGTGGGGAAAGAAATGAGAATGGCGATGACAGTGGACTATGAGCAATCTAGACCTACAGCAGGAAGCTTAGGACTGGAGAAAAGGAAGACGAGAGATAAAAAAACAGAAGGGTTGCTGCAGGTTGAGGTGGTTTATGAGTTGTAATAGTTGCTCTCCTTTTGTTCATTGGGCAGAAGCAGACAACCTAATGGGGGTAGGGATTCAACACTTAGATTAGATCTTTCCAGCAAGAACAGTAAGGAATTTCAAAACTATAGATCAGCTATGGAAAGAACATACATAGATATTCATATGCTGAATCATGAATGCACTTGTAAACGCACTTATGTCTATACACAGATTCCGTGTAAACACAAACATGTGCACATTCGAGTTGATGGTCTTCCATCTCTGAGTTCTAGAACTAATGTTTAGTATACTACAAAAGACACGGATTGGATCTCTTGCAATCTTAAATATTTTATTTTACAAGATCCCTCATAAAATCTTGCTCAAGTTTATCTCAGAATCTTGAATCTTTTCCATTTTTTCTTTATTTTCATTCTTCTAGGAAACTTAAACTAGTGCGCCTCTCCAGAAACATGTTTTAATTCAAGTAGGCGTTAATTGAATCCAGCTAAACAATGTCATAAATTGCACCAACAATATTTTCTGGTCATTCACAAGACTTCAACATCACCAGTTTCAGGGCCTAAATAAATGGTATGATGCCTTCATAATATCCATAATCTTCAAATAACACCAAAAGCAGGAAATGCAGGGTTCTTTAATCCTTATATAGAACAGATCATAGATGAACAAGCAATCAGGCAACAAAGAAATATAAGTGGGATGGTTTTCATGGATGCAATTGATACCTTTTCCAATTGTCGCTCTATCTCTTCTGTGGTCCTCAGCAACTCCAAGGCTGTTCGTAAACGTGGTTTATGTTTGTAAGCAATGACATTATAGGCTGCCTGAATCAAGATGATGAGATATACATCTGGTCATCACATTCTTATTAAGTGTGTCAAAAGGTAAAAGCCAAGGCAGAACGTACTATATATCCCCTTAAAATCACCCATTCCATTCCAATTTTCTACCTCGATAAGTACCTGAAGGGATGCAATATCTCTATACGAGACATTATTAAAAAAAAAATTTATTTAAATATAATGTCTGACCCTTCCTCATCTTGAAAGAGATTTGTCCATTCGAAGCAAAAACACAGACCTGTTCTCTCTTCTTCGCATCTCTGAATGCCAACTCCGCTAAATCCTTCTGTGGAACAAGCTTTTGTTTTGGAAGTAATTTTGCCACTCCAATTAGAATTTGGGTCACCAACCATGGCGGAACCATGTCCTCTGCAATCTAGATAAAAGCTTCCATCAATCCAATGCAAAAATGAATTATAAAAATGCTTCATGGGAAACAAGATGGATATATTACCTTGCACATAGGTGCAACAAGAGTGGCACCATTCCATGCATCAGGTTGTTTCAGGTGCACCTTCAGAGCCACTGCTCCCCCCATAGATTGTCCGAACAGAAAACTTGGCAGAGCACAGAATTCCGGGTTTTCTGCATCCCATAGTTCATCTTATTATATGATCTTCAAGAAAGAAATGCATTTATATAGAATAAAAGCAGGCAGTTGAGGCCAATAACAAGGCCAAATGATGAGATTCGGATGGGCAGAATTAAACTAGTTTCTTCAACGATTCCAAAACCCTCGTATGAATTATATGACTCCCCTTGCAGTAAATAAAATCAACATTTCCTCCTTTTCATAAGTGAAAAAACTATCAACTTTAAATTACTCTCTTTCAAAGTTTTTCGAGCACTAATAAGAAGGCAAGTTGTAGGAAGCACTGTGCAAATAGACAAATATAGACATCATTAAGAAGGCAAGTTGTAGGAAGCACTGTCCAAATAGACAAATATAGACATCATCAAGTTCTACGCTGGTCAGCAACCCAGAATGCATTTCTGCGTGACATAGCGACTTCTAAGTTGTTAGTTGCAATTTTCTGTTGCAGTCCTTCTGAAAGGAAAGGGAAAATTTTGAAAGGGTAGCGGTCACAACATTTTACAAACGATTTTTTCTTATCATTATGTTTTATATGGATCCTTACATACCTTTTGCTAATTGTGTCAGTCATATGCATGCTCTTACAGAAAATATACCTTAATTTTAAGTCAGTTCATCTTTTATCATAGTTACCACAAGCATATGCATGCTAGCTAAGAACAATAGGGAACAAACATTGATTGAATTGCTATTTCAGAAGCTTAAGGCTTTCTCCAAATGATATTAAAAAGTATCAGCAAAGAAATTCCTGACTATCATGGTTGAACCATAAAAACTACTATTGATTTCTCCCATCACCTTTGGAGTTTGAACACAAGATAGTAATATAGTTAGAAACTAACAATAAGTAGTAACGTGTAGACAGAGAATTGACATTTCTATACTTGATACACAGATCTTTTGCCGTTGCAACAAACAGCGACTTCTAGATTAACGAAGCATTAGGCCAGAATCTCCATCAATTAACCGAGGCAAATAAGCATAAAGATTACAGTCATATCCTGACTAACAATTCCTTCTTAGAAGAAGGAAAAATTCTAAGCT
This sequence comes from Ligustrum vulgare, assembly GCA_963555705.1. Taxonomy (NCBI): domain Eukaryota; kingdom Viridiplantae; phylum Streptophyta; class Magnoliopsida; order Lamiales; family Oleaceae; genus Ligustrum; species Ligustrum vulgare. The sequence goes on along the minus strand of OY743173.1, from coordinate 52,677,256 downwards.
TCCTTGAAGGTAAAAAAATAATTGTTGGAAACAACAAACCTCTAAATTTCTTTAAAAGGTGAGAGTTGCAATTTTCCATCTTGGAAACAGTTCGCTCTACAGATTCTATGTAGGCAAGAATGACTAGCAATTTTCCTCTTACGAACAAAGAGAATGAAAATGAATGTCTCAATGGTGTAAGCAAATTAATGTCAAAGCAAGGTCTGAGACTTATAGCCCAATCTTAATCCAGAATTGAATGACATCATTCTCTCTCTCTTTTTTTATTATTATTATTTTTTTAATGACTCAGGTGTCCAAGTTTCGACTCCCTGGTTCGCCCTCCACGTAAATCCTAGTGCGGTTACAACCTATGTACACTTGGAGTGGACATTCGAACAGCGGTTCTCTACCCTATGAACTTTCCTTTACGTCTCATTCTCTTTTTGGGTTTCCTGAATGATGTCCTTCGTAAATGGTACTTTTATTTCCAAAAGTATCTTCCTAAAAGTACATAACGTGACTTAAAAAGATGTTTAGTCACTAATTTAGGGGAAAATAGAACATTATATCGAATACTCATTTTTCAACTCTAGCCAAAATCTCTTTGCCAATTCAAAAAAGGATTTGAATCCAGAGTCAGGAAGTATTTTTTTTCAATTATTATGGTGATTGTGATAACTTATAATTTATAAATGAAACCAACCAACCCCAACAGATTTATCATAGAGGTTGTTGAAATTCTTTATATAAAATAAATAAGTCAGTGTCATACCTTTAACGTTTGAGTAATGTTCAATAACATCATCAACGAGCTTTTCGAAACTAGGAACATAACCATGTAGGCCTTCTGATAGACCAAATCCAGGGTAGTCCATGGCAAAAACTCCATAGCCAGAGGATGCTAACTTCCTAGCAATTCCTATAAATAATGCCAGAAAACCATTTAGTTTTACATTTCACTAAAATAAGTCTGTAACTTTATGTTGTTATCATGGCACGTGCCTTCTGCAAAAAATGTGCAAGTATCTCCATAACCATGACAAAAACAAACTATTGCTTTTGGGGGACTGCTCTCCGGAAGCCAACTCTTCGAGAAAATTTCCAAGCCTCTAGAATTCACCTCATATGACTACATGAACAAATCTAGAATGAGTAACTTGAGTATCAAGATTAGAAAACTAAAAAATCATGGTTAAATATCCTGATACAATCTAGGAAGGCTAAAAGTGAAGAAGACCTTCATGAATTCCATCATTTTCTTAGGGTGGAACTCAAGTATCTGTAACTGTGAAAGAGCAGATTTTCTCTACTGCAGAATCATCATTTTATACATATAGGCTAAAAGAAAGAAATTACAACTAAAGCCATAGTGCAATGACGATTAAGAGAGAGAGGAGCTGCAAAGCTGAGTTGCATGTATTGATGCTTCCCAATGGAACTTAACCAAAACAGAAAGGTTGTAAAAGTTGGTGAGATTTCAATAATCTATTACCATTGCACAAGATGAAGATACATTGTTAAATATATTGTCGTTTGAAATAAGAAGAATTTAGTTATAAAACAATCCCTAGTTTGAGATGATATTTTGAATCGAACCTTTATTTTCTCATTAAAATTGGCATTTACTAAACATTAAACAAATCCTTTTTCTCGTTCCTTAAAGGTAAATATAATCAATTTTTTTACAACCACGTCAATTGATGTTAATTTTGGTCTACACCAGTGGATTTTCCTGAATTTGATCGGCTATCCACCATCACATAAAATGAGTAGTTTTTTCTTTAAAAAAAATGGTTAATTACCTAATTGGAGAAAAGCAATGAGGACTCAAGCTGAATGGGACCAAAAATAAAAAATAAAAAAATTGGTTACCTCCTTCATCTTTAATCCATCACCGGGAGTCTGCAAAAACAGTAAAAACTAATTTAAGACATGCAGAACAAATTTAGGTGCATGGAAATTTATTTTTTATTTTAAAAAAGCTTGTGGAGATTAGAGTTTTTGCACTAAAATCTCAGAAAAATAAAAAACAAAGGTACGAATCGTGAGAATGCTTCTGAGACACAAGAAGAATGTGTCTAGTGATTCACTTGAATGCCTTAATTCAGTTTTGTAACTCATGCTTCCATAACCATCAAATTTTCATATGCTAAGTAAAATTACTGTAAATCCCATCACAGACAGAAGTGCTGAACCATTAAGCATCTGAGCAGAACAACACAAACAAGGGGACTCCACTCCAGGACAGTTCAATCAACTTTAACCACTAAAAAAAAAAAAAAAAAAAAAATCTTTTTTTCTGTCTTCTTGAAAACGCCATTAAGAAATTAATTGCAGACGCCAAGAATCTCTTGGGTTCCTAAGTGAATCATAAGCAAATCAAGAACCCCATTTCTAAACTTCGAAATCTCATTTAAACTCTTAGTCAAAACCCAAATATATCCAACGAACAATCTTCATTCAATTCTTCGATTTTTCAAAGATTCAGTTTTTAAATCTAAATGGGTAAAAAATCAAAACTTTTTTCCATTTCAACAAAACTGAAGCAGAAATACCTTGAACAAAACATGATCGATAGAAAGCTGGATGTCCTTAAAAGCCTCACGAGCCTGACGTCTGGCGCCCACCTTATCCATGTCAGCATCCAGAATCTTCTGCAACTCCTTGCTTACTCCAGGAAACTTCACGGGATTCCCCATTAGTTTCGCAGAAAAATTCTTGGCCCTCAATTCTAGATTTTGAATAAACAATTAACAAATATAATATCAATAAAACCCACAAACATTTAATGAGAAGTATTAAAAACAGAAAGAGAGATGACAAATAAGACGATGAATCTTCAAAAGCTGTATGCTTTTATTTCTGATGAAGTGTTTACCATTGACCGGAGGCCTCTTTTAAAGTTTTGCAGATTTGAATGACAAGTGTAATTGTGATGATATAATCATATAAATAAATGAATATTACTTTTGTTGACAGAAATAAGCTGGATGAATGGTGCACGATTCAAGAGCGAGGGAAAGTTGGAGGGCTGCCAACCAAGATAGACTGCATTTGTTGGTTTCTTACTGGATTTATTCCTTCGCGTGATTGAGTTTATTGGGATTTTGGTCAATCATTTAATTAATAATATTTGGTTGTAGCATATAGATATCATTTTGATATTGATACTGCGCGTGTGCATTAATTTAATACAGATGGTCCCTAGCACTTCGAGTGACATTTTTGAACAATACTAAGTAAATAAATATATCAACAATGATACATTAACAATGAGTATAGTAATCTTGAATATCGGTACGGGTGATGCATCATTGTCACTTATATCTTCAAATGTAATTATGAATACCACTACTTTGTATTCAAGTGCATATTTTAAAATTTAAATTGTATTTTAAGTTGGTCAAACATGAATTTTATCTAAGTCCTTATTTGGTACTCTTTAAAAATTTATCATTTTTCTACGTTACTTAATTTCAATAATCATAAAAAGTCAAACCCATCATTTTTAACTTTTCAATCAAATCTCAACCATCAATTTTCCTAAAAATCACTATTCATTTCAAAAAAAAATCTTTTAAACAATATCAAACACACACTAAATGTTCTATTTAATATACACGAATTTCTTAGGATCAATTGCACCACCACTTGTGCTAAGTGACGGCTGACCTTACCGATTCATTTTCCATTGAAGTTAAAATGTATTTTGAATAATACGATAAAGTGAAGATAAAATTCATTGTAACCTGAACTGAAATTAAGAAAATAATAATGAGACATAGTGTTTTTCAATAAATCATGATCAACGTTACAAAATCTCCATAAATTATAAATGGGTTAATTACACAAAATACGTATACAATTATTGTTTTGAAATGATGCAAACAACCATTTATATTTAAATTTCTTACACAATATATACCATCCTTTAAGTTTTTTTGTCTAGTTGGATGTTAAATAATGGTGTGGTGATGACGTGACATAGCAATTTTGGTTCCACATAAGCATTGAAATGATTTTTTATTTTTAAAAGAGGTGTACATATTTTTTTAAATTATTTTTTAATGAAAAATTAAAATTTAAACATTCAATATACTAATAAATATGTGTGTGTAATTTTTTTTTTTCTTTTGAGTTTTATTAATTTTTAATTTTTCTAGCATTTTGGATGTTTAAATTTTAATTTTTCATTAAAAACTACGTGTACACCTATTTTAAAAAATTTTAAAAAAAAATCAAGTTCGATGCTTATTTGGCGCCAATTTGCTAGAAAGTAAGATCACATCATCGCCACATCATCATTTTACATCCAAAACTAAGCTAGAAAATTAAGATAATAGTATACGGTGTAAGAATTTTAAACATAAATGATAGTTTGCGTCATTTTAAAACATTAGTGGTAAATTTGAAATTTTTGGTAAACATGATTGGTATTTTGGGTAATTAACCCAATTATAAATAAAATAAAATATGTTATAAATTTTCAATTACACTCAATTTAAAACTAAATTACTAAATATATATTTATAATTTCACGCTCATCTATATTTAAACCCCTATAGTTAAGTGAACAAGTGATTTCGGTCTAAATGGCTTGTCAAAGTATGAAAGCTGTTGTTTCCTGATTGGTACGAAAAATTTCCTAATTTGGCTTTCTGCAAAAGAAAACATGGATGTCCACGTATAAATCTTCAATGAACCTCCGAGGTGGGGGAAATGTTGGGTGGATAAAGAGTTTACATATTCTTTCTTTTTTCCTTTTTAGTGAAACTTGTTGATCTCGATCTTAGGCTGAGCAGCATGACTCTGCTAATGTTTAGGTATAAGGTTCCTAAATATTTGGACAAATCGTTAGACACGTATGATCTTCTCAAGTGGTGAAAGGAAGCTGATTGAACTGAAATCTAGAATGGATACATTTGACGACATGAATCATTTGAAAAAATAAACATATTAGTTCTGACAAATATTGCTCATCATCATCTAGTTGTGGCATTTAGCGAACACTCCAACGATCACATTAGTTAATAAATGTGTGTTTGGGTGTGGATGAACAAAAGACGTTAGACAAAAAAAAAAAAAAAAAAATTGTAGTATCTGTAACGACAATAAGTGCGAGTTTTTATAGTGAAAGAGGTTCGATTACCTTGACGGAATGATGCACTACTCATCTTAACGATCGAGGCATATCTCATAGATATCACTTTCTGCGGTCTAATGTTGGCGTAACATTTAGCCCTTATTTGGTAGGAATTAAACTTAAAAAATAAGTTACAATATAACATACCTCGCCTCGATGATAGAGGTTCGAACTTTACATGCCACCTCAACTTAAGTAAAGGCTTCACTTTGTCTTTCTTTTTTCGATGATCTCGACTAGGTTAAATTAGCAAGTGATGTGAAATGTGGAGCTTAGATGATTTTTAGCTAACTCTTATGTAGACAATGATTTAAGCATTTTAGAACTATATATAATAAAATCAAATTTAAATCATCTCAAATATAGAAGAAAAATAATTTAAAAAAAAAATATTTGAAATTTATTCTTAAATTTTTTTTCTATATTTATTTATTTTACAATTTCTTTGAAATTGACCAAAGTTGGTAGTACATTTACGTCAAATAAACGTTAAGACGATAATTTGGCTGACCACCCACCAAATACCTTTTAACTTTATTGTTTATATGCTGACAGTTGCACATATATTATTTCAATTGATAGGATTGTTACTTCCTATTTGTAACAAGGCTTTGTTTGGCCTTTTTTTTTTAATTAATCAAACTCATTTAATCAGGCGCTTTTACGAGATTCATCATAACTTTTATAAAATCAATCTCATATTTTATCGATTATTATCAAAAATTAATAAAGCTTTGAAATCTTTTATCAAAATCAAAGAATGGCTAAATCCTATGTATAATAAATGGGGGTCGGCCACATTATTCTTAATTCATTCACTATATATAATTTATGTTTGGCTCTCATTTCTTAAAATTCATTTTCAACAATATATTAAATGAAATTCACCATTTTTTCAATCACGCATTTCATCAATATATTTTTTTTTTTTAAATCTGTTAAAAATTCGATTTTATAAAAATTAAACAATGGGTTATTAAATTTGTTCAGTAGCAACTACAAGAGATTGTGTCAATTACAGTTTACTCTCTCTTCTATCTCGTTTTACCTAATTCGTCATTTCCTTAATTTATGTTCATTCAATTCAATCTTATTAATTCACTATATCTTTTAGATAATGATACTTTACAACCCGGTACTCACTTATAATTCTTATAGTACTTCTCCAATTCTTAAGGAATGTTTTGGAATATCTTCTTAAGGAATGTTTTGGAATCCATCGTTGTTTTGTTCATTAATTTGGTTTAATGTGTTTGGAATTTGTTCGAGTAAAATTTACAATTATTTATATACATTATAAATGCAAGTTTGACGTATACACGACAATGCGGTCTTCTCCAAATTGATCTACATCTTAAGGATCCTGGACTGTGATGACTGTTGATTTGCTGTTTTGAAAATCTTCTGATTCTTAACTCGTACTTGGCTTTTGAAAACGTCATTTTTCACTTTCTCACTTCATTTGAGAGAAAATATCCATGATTTTTTTTTCTCGAAAATATCATTTGAGATTGTCATCTTCTACCCCCTCTGTTTGTTTGGTTTCAATCGAAGGAAGTAGTTTCCTTGATTGTTGTATCATTTGTTTAGGGTTGTGGTGTGGTTTCTGTATTCTTGATGAACGGTAACCTTGAGAAGTAGATTTGTGCTTAAAGATAAGTCTCTTTGGCTTGATCTTTGTATATTCTGAAACATTTGTATATATTGATTGTCGTTTTGACCATTTAGTGCAAATCGAGCATTATCCACTTCTTGTGAATGCTCAACGGGGGATTAGGTGTTCATAACAGTCATCGAACCTCTGGTGCTTCGGCCAGAAAAATCTATTGTGTTCATTTTAATTTTCTTCAAGTTATTTTGATTATTTTATTTCATGTTTGGTTGAATTTCAATCTTCTGTTGTTTCTGGGCATTTCATTGATATTAGTGCCTAGATCCAAGGAATACTATACCAATCCTTCGAGAAAATTGTAGATCTATAAGAGTTCTAGAAATTTCGAATCTCCATACCAAAGTAAAACTCAAAAATTGAGTTTTGAGAACTCACTTGGTGAGACCCGTCTGTTTTTTTTCTTTTAAATAATTTTTTACTTATGTTTTGGGGTTCTTGAGTTATTTTCCTTGATTTTCCACAGAGTCTAGCCCCCTAGAGACTAATATTTATCGAAAGGCTCCCGCAAAGCCTTGAAAATTTGAGATAAATTATTAAGGATGACAATTTGAATCGCTTGAACCGAAAATCGTCACAAACTGAATCAAAATGTGCGAAGAAAATCGAACCGGTGTTATGCTAATTTAATGACCCGATTTTTTGTTTGGCAGGTATTGTAATTATGTTGGTGACCCGAATCGAACTGAATATCTCGATTAAAAAAAATGATTTTGGACTATATTTAAAACTTAAAAAACTCAAAATTAGAGTTTCTATTTAAAAGTCAATTAACCAAACCCACTTGACCAAAGCTCAATCTAAATCCATTAACCCTAGGTCTATAGTCATTTGAATATCTGATTCATTCATCTACACTCCCTCAATCAATCTCCATTTCGACAGACGATAATTCTCCATAGGTTGTGCATTTAGAATATTATTGGTGGGTGTTAGTATAATTTTGTCAAATAATAAGGTGCTTCTAGGAAATGCTTAGGTAATAGGTTTTAAAAGGGAACTTTGTATGTGGAGGGTTATACTAGTCGTTATGCTCTCAAATTGACTTTAATATAAGAGTACTTGTTTGAGTAACTTGGTTCTCCTTTGATTGTTTAACGTGATTTATTGTCAAGTTCTCTGTACTAGTATGTTCTTAGAAATATTTTGGTTACCACGGAAGTAATCATGTTTTACTGTTCTTCAATTAATAGTTTGAAATTCATAGAAACTTATACTAAGTTGTTATACTAATATTGTTATCCTTGTAATATTATTTGCTAAATCCAAATTGTGAATTAGAAATTTTGGATATTGTTTGCATTTCACATTAGAATTTGAGATATCGTTTGCAAAATATGTTTAGTATTGCCATGTTGCTTTTTTATTATTATTATTAAATGATATTTTCAGTTGGACTTACAAAAATTAATTTATATACAAGTGGTTATTATTCGCACCGAATCGAGACACGAACCGACCCGACTTAGGCGGTATGAGGCGGTTATGGTATAGGCAAAAAATTGGTTGTTCGGTTATGATTTTGGACGAATCGACCCCGAATCGAACCGTTGCCATCACTATAAATCATGTAGGGGTGTGTATTTGAAGAATCTTGAAGGAGAAAAATATAGAACGTTAGTTGTGATCTTTGCTTTCTTGTTTAACTCCACATTGCCGATAATTGAATGTTCCATTTGTGAAGAAAATTAAAATTTATGAATAAGAATTAATAACTAAGCCTCCGTTCGGATCTTGTGTTTTTTTTTTTTTTTTATAATCATTACAATTTTCAATATAATTTTTTAATCACACATCTTTTCTCTCTCCAATTTTTAACCCTAGATCTATCTTGAACTTCGCAAAAAAACCAAAAAAAACTGATTTTAATCCTTCCAAACATAGGCTAATACTTTGCAACATGTGTCTTACTCTATATACTACTATATTGATTAAATTTCTTGAATTAAAATCCATTATGCAACAAAGTTTATTCGATTCCTTTCTTACTACTGCGTGTGACTCTCAAATTTGTTTGTTCAATCTTATATCACCGTTTCTTTGTGATGGCTTATGCAAAATTGGATCAAAAACTAATGGATAATGCAACAAAAAAGTCATAAAGCTTTAGACAATACCTCATGTTGATATGATTACCACTAATAGAATTGAAGAAATAGCTTGAAGTGTACGTATCTTTTTACACTTGTCTAAAAATGTTATAAGATCTATTGGAGAAACTAAAACTGCAGCATAATTATGGACAAGGCGACAAACCAAATATGTAACTAAAGTTGTTCCGAATAAATTTTATCTGCTAAAACAATAATTTTCTTTTAAAATGGATCCCTCTGTTAACGTGGAAGATCAGTTGACTGTGGTCTCGTTGAACTCTATAAGTGACATACATAGAGATAGTAAAAATGTTCTAGAATGTGATAGAGATGAAATCTCTAATGATATTATAATCAATGCCTCAAAAACAAAAAATATGCACCTTAAATCTAAACCAAAGGAAAATCACAATGGAGAAACTTTAATTGATAAAGTTAAGAACATCGATAAATCTAACTATCACTCCAGAAATTCAAATGAAAGTAAAAAGAAATGGAATGACAGCAACGTGTTTAAAAATAAAGCAAAGGGAAAGAAGTGCAAATACAGTGGTAAGTTAGGACATTTATAAAAAAGACTCATATAAGAGGCAAAATGAATTAAAAGAAATGAAATATGATGAAATGAATGTTGTATTAGCTTACAATAAAATGAACTAGTATTTTACTCGTGCGATGCACAAAAATTGTTATCCGCAATATTGATTTCAATAAATATTCATAAAATTTTTATACTTATACGTAATCAACATATATATAAATGCATAAAAAATAACTTTCTATTACAATAATTATTAGAATTTAAGAAATAACATAACTAATTCAAAATATTAAAAACTTCTTTGAATATAAAAAGTCAATTTATATATTTAAATAATAAATGACTATTAATTTCAATAATTTTTATGAATTATTAACTTCATCGAAAATGCAAATGTAGTATTTTTTTTTTAATTGTATATCGCGTTTGATGTAATATTATATGTACAAATATTGATGCATGTGAACTGTATTAATATATTTCTCATAACTTCTACATTTGTCTTTCGTATTTGACATACTTTTTCAATTTACATTCAAAAACATCAATCACAATAATTATAAAATAAGTAGACAAAATTTTTGAATTTAACTAATATAAAACTTTATTTACAAAAATAAAATTTTGAAATTTAGCAATTATCATGATACGACGACCAAGTAAAGTTGGAGATCACTAATTTATATCGAAAATCTTATACTCTATAATCTTTAAAAATTTATTAAAATTAAAATGATAAAAAATAGCAATAATTCTATTAATATTATTAACTAATGAGAAATCAAAGCATTAACTCTTAAATATTAGTTTTCGTTCAATAACTTTTTCTATAAATAATTTATAAGTAACACATTTTTTCAACCTATTTTTTAACAACACATATTTTTTCAAAGCTATTTTTGAACCACATATTTTCATTGAAAACAAAAATATAGTCATTGAACAGAGGCTTAATTTATTAAAATAAATAATTATATATATATATATATATATATATATATATATATATATATATATATATATATATATATATATATATAATATTCCAGAAAATATGATTTATAATATTAAAGATAACAAATGATTTGACCATTAATAATTAAAATATAATTTTAATATTGATGGCTACACATATAATTTATAATATTAAGAACAACAAATAAAAAAAAATATTAATTAAATAATAATTTGAATACTGAAAACTAAAAATATTAATTGAACTCATTCAGTATTAGTGTTAATAATAAAATTAAAAATATCACGACTCGATTTTTTCCCTACTCATGTGGCACGGCATGGAACTCATATTGTCGGATTATTCGTACTTGCAGGTAAATATCAATAAGTCCATTTACAGAGTTACATTGTGCAACCATTATAGCTTGTTGACCCGTGTGTTGGGGAAGGCTGACACATATGCTTTCGAGTATCTCGGGTGCCGAATGACAGGTTTGTTACAAGTGATATCAGAGCGGTACCGTTCGAACTTTGCGTTGGTTGAGTGGCCGACCGATGGCATGCATTCTGCGGTAATGATTTTGGGCCATAAAAAGCGTGACTTTGCCAAGAGCAAAATGGCAAAACGGTGCTAGTGAGATAATCATTGACGGAGGAAAACTTTGGGTTGGAGGAAGGAAAAAGGCATGGTTGGTGCAGTCACGCTGTACGTTTGTTTCGTTGAGCGTGACAATGTATTGAGGGGAATCCACCAAGAGGGACATTGCATTGTGAATGCTTTGATAAATGACAAAAGCTACGGCCAAGAGGGTGAAGGTTGGTGTCAAAGACGGTAAGTGCAGGGGCACTACGAGACAAGATGCAGGGGCACTGTGGACTATCGTCTGCTACATGAGGATCAGGCGATACCGTAAGTGGACGAAAATTGGCATTTTCTTTGAAGTGGATGATTTGAAGAAGAAGGCCATGCATGGACGCGAAGCAAGTGCACCATTGCGAGGATGCTAGTAGATTGGGTGGGGGAGAATGTCATGGCCCGATTTTTCCCCTAGTCACGTGGCACGACAAGGAACTCATATTGTCAGATTATTCGGGATGTGCACTGACATGACCTATGTACTTGCAGGTAAATCCCCTTCACAGAGTTACATTGTGCATGTATTATAGCATGCTAGCCCGTGTGTTGGGGAAGGCTAACCCGAATGCTTGCGAGCATCTTGGGTGCCGAACAACATGTCCGTTACATACTGGTAGCCTTCCAAGAAAAAAAATTTGCCTGAATTTTGGGGTCGTCACAGCCGCTGCTTGAATCGGCAACGACCGCGACGCGCGGTGTTCACAACTTCGCGCCAGCCGCCACTAGATGTCTCTATCCACTTCTCTGGCAATATTTTTCTACTCGCTCTCCTGGTGACATGTTGGCAGCCTCACCATGGAGGCACCGTGCACGAATCTCCATTTAGCCGACCAGGTGACATCTCTTCCCACTCTTCCAATGACATATCTCCCTACTCATCCTTCTGGTGACATATCTCTCTACCCACTCTCCCCCTTTTGCTCAATCCGGCCTATTTTTGCACAGATTTGGCGTTGATCTTCACTTCCCAGTCGCCAATCGTGATGCTGGTAAGAGTTGTTCCTATTAGAGTTTCTCTTCTTTGGTTGTTGAGCCCAGCTTTTCAAAGAAAACGAACCTCCATCACAGTCTATCAATGGTGTGAGTCTCTTGATGCTGTTGCAGCTAGTGATGATTTCTCTTTCAAGCCGACTAACACATATGTTCTGGAAATAAAAAATTAACAAGAATGGCGAGAGAGTGAACGTTCTACTTTCTCGTGCAATCCGACCGGTTCTCGCGGTTTTACTAGTTGGAATTGGGAGAATACTTTCCGGTTAGATTCTTTGAATTTCTTTTTCGCATAATCTGGTCGATCTCTTTGTAATTTGTGATGTATGTGTATAGATCTAGGTGTATATAGGTTGGAGTGGTGGTTAGATGACTATGATTTTTTATTTTGGCTGTGACGATGATTTTTCGTGGTGGTTGTAGTGGTGGTGATTGTGGAGTTGGTGGTGCAGGCAATGGCTAGGTGGTGGTTCTTGACGGCATCGAGTATTGGTTGGTGGAGGAAAGGGGTGATTGTGACCAAAATATTGATTAATTATGACTTTGTACGACTTGTGACACTCATTTGATTTTCATCAATTGTGACTTTATGTGACTCTTGACTAGTACATGATGTAACCCGCTTAATTAGTTTATATGTTCAAAAACTTTAGTTACATCTAAATCTATCTACACTACCTTAGGGAAGATTCTTTTGAGTATCAAATTTTCCTTCACATATTTCATTCAAACCCAACTAAGCCCTTGCTACCATTGAAGCAAGACAGAAATAAAAAGTCCTTTATCCACAAACTGAAAAACTCTCCAATTGAAACCTAAAAGCCGAATGAAACCCTTCTTCTCCATCCATCTCCTCCTGTATCCTCTTCGGTTGAAACTCTCTCGCAACCTCTCCAATCGAAACCCTATAAAACAATCGTAATCCCCTCTAGGTTGATAATTTTGTGATGTATTCGAGAACGAGATACCCGCTGTCAGATATGGTTGGAGGCAGCGACCTGGGGTTGGGTTAATGTACCAGAACTCCTGTCCAAATTTTCAGCCAAGTAGGTGTTTATGCTCTAATCGATTTATCAGTCAGTGAGTGTTTATGCTCTAATTGATTTATCAATGTTTGAGTTTCATCGTTTTTAGTACTTTCGTGGTTTCCTTTAGATCTTTCTCCTACTAAAGTTCATGTTTTTATGTTTTTACAGCCCCAAAGAAGAGACAGCGATCTACTTCAACTTATAATAGGAAGACGACACCGTGATCTTGATTACGTTGTTTTCAAGTTGTAGTTGGTTACATGTTCTATTAGCATGTGCTTGACGGTGGTTATTAGCATGTGCTTGACGGTGGTGCGTCTGTGGATTATTTTCGACAACCCATAGCTTTGGTATTCCTCTATTTTTTTCACTTCATTTTTTTCGATAGCTATGAATGTTCTTTCAGCACTAGAAATTGGAAAAGCAGTCATGCGTGTTAGGTGTATAAGAGTTAAAATTGATGATTTCAAATTGAGAGTTCAGGGGTTTTAGAAATGTTTAAATGTGGGTGTGGATTAAAGCTGAGTGTTAAATTATTTTTCTTTATGTCTGACTTCGGGATTTCATATGTGACTATCATTGGCTTTTTCCTTCTCAGGGTATAATTAATGTAAATTTTAGTATTATAGTTTCCCCATTTTGCTTTACTTAAGTTAATTATTTTGGTAAAAACCAGCCTACTGCATCCATGGATTTTTCAATATGGTTGGATTGAATTGTTCTCCTTTAGAGCTTCAAGTATATCCTAACTGATTTATCAGGACACTACATATGCATACCAAGATGGAAAACTTTGGTGATGTAATAAGCATTTGTGAATTCTCAATTATTAGATATGCAATTTCCTTTATTTATCCCAGCCGAAAAGAACGTGATTCCAACAAGCTATGCTGCAAATATTGTTCTTAAATATTAGGATCAAGATGAGAAAATTCTCCCTATTTTATCTGAATTCAACATATTAAGTTGAGTTGAACTTCTTGTGTCAAAGACGTGGATAATGGAAGCATGGTTTATAGAGTGCAGCCTAATGCAACTGTTGTAATTACAACTTCTATTTTTCTAAAAGTAGCATCACTTCTGACAAGCCTAAGGAACTTATCCAGTTGAGGTTTGAGTATCATGATGTCCTCAGTAGTGAAGTGCATAGGATATAGCTGAGCTAAACGTACTAATTTAGTCGTATCAAAACATGCAAATAAATTCTTTGGATTGAGGCATGAAATACAAGTAAGTAGCTCGGTGCTAGTCTCTGAAAAACGATCATGAAACTCTTGCAAGACTGAGCCTATAACATGGCAATACAAGTCAACATAAAAATGATGATGATAAGTCACCTGATGAGTTTCGCGTCTAGGTCGACCTTTCCTCACTACAATATCATCCAAGTTGGGTAATACAATCTCTCTGCCAACACAAAACTCAATTACCCTGCTCAACAAATTATCCCAACCATCATCCCTCATACGTTGCAATGAAGTCCTGCACAAACTCAATAATCTCATAGAATTTTCAATGTCCTGATATTTCTTCTGTAAGGCTTGCGAAAGATCATCTGTCACTGCAAGAATATCAAACATAAAGTGCATACAAAACACAAACTCAAAGTCTTGCATAATACCCAGTTGTATTCCAGCCATTCCTTTCAAATCTAAACTTATGCTATCATCTGCTATATTCTCAAGCACATCAATTATGTTATTAAACATACCAATAAAACGGGTAATTGTGAGCAGATTTGAACTCCATCTAGTATCACCCGGTCGAGCCAGGCTCATGTATTGAAACTTGCCACTACCACTGCAAAGTTCTTCCGTATTGAGCTTCGCGAGAATCTTGGCGTGGTAGCTTGCTCTGAGAGCATCAACACGCTTACATGAAGCTCCAACCAGATCCACTATGATACTCAGCATGTTAAACAAATCAGCAAGCACTTCGGTTCTACGCTAAACAAAAATAAGGCATAACTGGAGTTGGTGCGCAAAACAATGAACATATTGTCCAGATGAATTATCTCTTAAAAATTAAATCCTTCAACCCATTGAACTCACCGACATGTTACTAGCTCCATCGTAACCTTTCCCTCTAAGCTTAGAAATGCTCAGATTGTGCTTAGAAAAGATTTCATCATTTCATCCTTTAGTGATTGGGCACTGGTATCAGTGACATGAGAGATGGCTAGAAAACGTTCTTTGGCAGATCCGGACTTGTCTACACACCTCAAAACAACTGCCATCACGAGCCTCGTCAACTAAGATCGAAAACATAGAATCACCCAACTCTTTCATAATAGCCCTTGCTGTCTCCACCACACAACAGTTAACCAAATCTTTTTGAATGCTTGTTGCAGTCATTTGGTCATTTCTAGGAGCATTGCCAAGAACTACCTCATTCACTTTCTCACATCTATATGCATACCAGATTAGTAACTCGAGAAAATTTCCCCTGTTAAGCGACTTCTCCGACTCATCATGTCCACGAAAAGCCAATCCTTGCATCAAGAGAAATCTAGTAACAGCTAGCACCACGGTCAATCTAGTAGTGTACCTCTTTTGTTGTTCAGTACTTTGACTGGAAAGTGCAAAAGAAATACTTCTCCTTTGATTCATCAGATTTGTGCACATTGTGAAAGCATCATGATGAGCACTAGTAACGAGACCGACAGGATCTTTCAAAACTTGTTTGTGTTTCCAATCTCTAAAACCACCTTTTGTGAATGTTTCTCAACCCCCCTTGACCACCTCTACCGGGTTTGAACAAATAGCAGTACAAACAAATAGCGGCATCCTTCTCAATGCTATACTCCAACCAATGGAATTCAGCAAACCATTCATTCCTAAAACACCTCTTATCTTTTCCCATAATTATTTTTGGAAAACTATGTACGTGTGGTTGACAAGGAACTCTCTCCAAGTAAATCATCCTAACCTCATCTCTAATATTAGGGTCATAGGATTCGATTGGGGGCCTTTTTCCGGGATCATACTCAAGGTCAAGGGCATCTACATTGATCTCTACTCGAGACTTCTTAGTACCATCATTAGCAACAGGAAATGAACTTTGTGAAGGTGTCGAACTTGAAGTATTCATAGCATTAGAAGTAGCACTAGAGCAACCTATACCAACTGGTCCAGCTACAGGCCTTCTTCGAGGTTGATAAAACATTTTCATGTCTTTTCTCACTGTAGAATGTAAATTAGTCACTCAATGGTTCAAGATTTCAAGTAATCAAATTTCAAAAATTATTCCCCAATCAAATTATTCAATCCCAACTAAATCATTTAACAACACAATATTAAAATTTTCCCCACTCAATCAAATTATTCAATCCCTGACTAATTCCTGATCCTAAATCCCAAATAAGATTTCGCATGCATAATTCCTCAATAAGCAACAACAAGAAAGGCAAGCATGAAGCAACAATTAAAGAAATTTAGGCAAAACAAATAGGCAATAGGCAGAGGCAGGCACTCGAGGCTAAATCCAACAAAGAAGAGAATGCTTAAAATCAAACTAACCTTCAAATTCAACAATCGAACTTCATACAATCAGAAAAGGCAGATGAAGAACGGCTGGTGTGGTCGGTGTGACTCGTTGGAGTTGGATTGAGGCGAACTTGCGAGACAGAAACTAAGAAAAAAAAATTTATTCCCCACTCGAATCAAATGTCGAACAGCTGAATGAAGATGAAGAGAATGACAAACAAATTAACTTTCAAGAAAAGAATCAGTTGCGGGCTGCTCGAACAGCTAAATGAAGATGAAGAAAATGACAAACAAATTAACCTTCAAGAAAAGAATCAGCTGCGGGCTGCGACCACTTGCGGCACTACGCTATTGCTCCGCCTCTGACCACTGCGAGGCTGCGCCTGCGTGCGACTTGCGGGATTGAGAGAGAAATGAATTTCTTATGTCAGTTGGTCATGAAGCAAGAACGAAATGAGGGATCCAGGTATCCAGGTCTAGTTGCATTTAGTTTAGTAGTCAGAAATGGGCTTTTTGATTTTTCTTATTGGCTTGGAATTGGGCTTTTAATTTTTTTGGCTTGGATTTAATTGTAGGCTAACATAGTTGGGCCGGGTTACGGCCCAAAACATTTTACGTATCATTTTTTCTCGCAATTTCAGCACGGGCGCCCGCGGGGTCTCGCCATGTGACCCATCTGCCTCTGATTGGAAACTTTAACTTCTATTTTTTATTATAGAATACAAGCATTAGTTTTTAACTTGGCCTTAATTGAGCATTTTAAGTCATAAATTATGTTTGGTGACCATATTTTTGCTTGTTGCGACTTTGATGGATGAAAATAGGTGACGGGGTCAAAGTTGTAGAGGCAAGTTGGAAAGTTGTTTCAGCCTCCAAAGTAAGGTTATTACCAGATTATCTTATTAGTTCTGGATTTATAAAGGTAAATTTCTAAATTAAGTGATTTTTGAACTGGCTTTCTAAACTACAAGTCATGGACATAAAGTGTGCACGCTTGCGTAGTTACAATTTATGAAATGTCTTTTAGCAATTCAAAAAATGCTATATATGATTTACTGGTTTCAAATTTGCAAAAAAAAAATTGTGCATGTTGTCAAGTAAGATGTAAATGGGGGCTCTAGAGTCTAGCGTATTTGGATGAATCAGTGATTTTGAAGTGAACATAATGTCTTTATCGAGTTTTTTCATTCTTATTTGCCCAGTTAACTCCAAAAAAAGTTCTGAAACTATTTATCTAACTCGAATAGTTACCAATATGTTTATTCTTAAAGTTATATTATACTAGAAATCGCACCCGTGCGATACACGAAAGATATAATTAACAATTATCTATTAAATATAAGTTGTAAAAATACAATGTCCGACATAAATTGTGCATTCATTTATAGGCCTGGGCGTTTACCGGTTCAATTCGGTTATTAAAGGAACCGAAATTGAACTGAAACCTTCGGTTCGGTTCCTTCAAAGGTTCCGAACGGTTTCGGTTTCGGCTCGATTTTCAATTATCTTTTGATTTTTGTTCGGTTCCAATTAAAAAAATTAAATTTGATGCAAATAAAAAAAAAATCTAATTGTTTGCAAAAATTGAAGGTAAATACAACCAAATAAGCTTCAATTTAAAATTAAACTTCAAATTCATATAAAAAATACCAAGAATGTGAATTTCAAAATCTTGATGGTTAAAATCTTTTTTCTACTCTAAAATCATTCTTATTTGAAAAGAAATCACGTCGTTGAAGCAATAACATTTGAATCTCAGTAAAAGTAAATCCACAAAATAATAATACTATAATAATGTATGAAATGACTTAAAAGTAATTACTATATTCCATAATAATAGTATATCAAACAGACAACATTTCATAGACTGTCAAAGTATATATACATTAAAGTGTGGTTCTACTTGGAGAAGACCGTGAGTCGTGGATTTCTAACTAAAATACCTTACTAATCTAAAAAACATTTCTCGAATGGAAAGATTGTGAGTAAATTTATACTTCTCTGATCCACTGTCTATTTATTAAAGCGTGAGTATAAATATATTTTGCTGTATAATTCAATGAAAAATTAAAAAAAAAAAATGTTTATGACACATGGATTTCTAATTAAAATATTATACCAATCTGGACAATATTTCTCAAATGAAAAAATTATGAGTAAATTTATACTCTGACTCACTGTCTACACATTAAAGCTTGGGTATAAATATATTTTGCTGTATAATTCAATGAAGAATTCAAAAAAAAAATGTTTTTATCGGTTTTGATTTTGAGAACCGATCGATTTCGATTTTTTTTAAAAAAAAAAATCGGTTTCGGCTTCGATTTTTAATTTTTTTCAAGAACTGAAATATTTCGAATATTTCGGTTCGGTTTACTCGTTTCCCTTTTTTTGTCCACCCCCATTCATATATAATGAAAAATACTCAGTAAAGTAAAACATAAAATTCCAACTTGTATATTTCTTTTAACAGTTAATTGTTCATTTTCTAGTATTCTTAGTCTATTTAGGTGAAGTCAGATATGGAAGTATTCTTAATCTATTTAGGTGAAGTCAGATATAGACATGTGACTTATTTTGTACTTTACAATTTTGATTTGATGATTTAAGTCAAGCTTACAATTATTTGATTTCTTAAAGTTTAAATGTTTTCAAATCGTAAAATGAAATAAAGAGGTCATGAATTGTTTTATCATCTTTACGGGAAAATAGGTCATGAATTAAGTGTTTTAGAGATTCTACCGTGAATATATCAACTTCATTCCTGAAATTAACGTTCAGTAAATGAAATCTTCTTTTTTAAAAAAACTCTTGAACTACAAAATTAGGCTCATACAATACATGTACAAAGCTCAATTTACATATTCTCCTTGAGATCGATACTTTTCTTTTCATATATTATTCTTCATCATATTCTTCTCAAGAAGAGGTGTATGATAGATTTCTTTTTATATAATTTGATTTTTGAAGCATTAATTATTAATTTCAAGTGTTTTTCTAAAAAAACAATCATTAATCTTAATAAATATTGTTACTTTAATTGATTCTTCTTTCTTCATACTCACAATTTCTTTATTCATATTGTTACATTATTATTTTAATAAAAATTACTGATCGATCAATTGTTTAATAGAAATTATATAAACTAATTGTTAAAATCTGTAATATATTTTTGCATATTTTAGTTATTTAAATTTATAATGAAAAATAGAAAAATAAATAGAATCAGTAAATAAATAAAAATAATGTGAAAATTATGAATACATTGAAGAAATCTTAAGTTTGTAAAATTAACCCAACTTAATTAAATTTGCATTAAAAATTCGTATAGTTACTATTTATTTTAATTCGACGTGAAAAAAAAGAGAACAAAAATTAATTATCTATGACTAAAATGAATTTAATTAACTAATTATAAATAATATTATATGACTTAAATGATATAATTTAAAAGGAATTGGATATTGAGAAAAAATATAAAATATAAAATAAAACTTTACCTTTAATATTTTATATAATTTTAAGGACAATATATTTACAATTTGCTCTCACTTGTTAATTTGCATTAAATTTCTCGTCGTGATCTTTAATTTGACACTTATATTACATATCTTTCGATTTCAAAATAATACAATAATTATTAAAAAAATAATAATAAAATAGAAAAAAATAACATTTTGATGTTATTAATAGTGTAGCACTGAAGCCAATGTAATTAATGACACATGTAAAATAATAATTGCTAAAATATTTAATATATTATTTTTTAGCAAAAAATTTTCAAAACTAGAAAAAAAAATTTCGGGAAACTATGTGTGTATTTTGATGACGGCTATTCTATTTTTATATATAATATAATAACTAGTTGTCTACCAGTGTGATGCACTAAATATATAATTTTTAAATCATAATTTTGAAAATATCTCGATTCAATCATATTAAATAAAAAAACATAGTTTAAATAAAATTTCAATAAAAAATGTTATTGAATTTGAAAAAGACAAAATTATTCAAAATAAAAAATGCTACATGTACACTAAGTATACTGCGTCAATCAAAATTTGGCACTCGTTTAAATTTTTTATATAATTTTTTTTTTACTTTTATTTACGTTTTTCTCTGAAAATTTGCCCACATCATTACCTATTTTCCTTTTAATATGTTATAATTTTTTATTAACTATGCCCTTGTTTGAGACCCATTATTTGAAAAAAAAAAATGTGGTTTGGAATAGTATTTTTGGGAGGATGTGTGGTTGAAAAATGTTTGAAAAGTAAAAAATGGTATGCTTGAATAAAATAGATGGTTGAGATTGAGTGTTGAATAAATTTGATTTACAAAAAAGGGGGCCAAACATGGGCTATATTTTTTAATGTGTTGTTTACATATATTTTATTTGAAATTCAATATATTAATTAATATTTCCTTTTTTTAAACATGTTAATTTTTTTTTTAAATGATGAAATGATTAAGCCTCTGTTTGGTAATAATGTTTGGTTTATAAACTTGTTTATTTATGATTTTTTGGTAAAAAATAGTGGCTGAAAATTGGAAATAGAAAATATGTGTAGTTAAAAAGTTGATAGAAAATAAGTAATTATTTTTGTAACATGCGTATTGAAGAGTCTACTCATTTATTGACATATTAGGAAGTAAAATTTCAATAATTCTATTTATTTATTTTCAAAATTTATTAATTCAATTTTTTCATTTCCAACTTAACAAATTTATATAGCATATATTTATTTATTTAAAAATATATCAATCAAAAATTTTCATTTTCAATGTAACATATTTACATGGATATGATATGACATTTATTTATATTCAAATATATTAATCCATTTTTTTCATTTCCTACATAACAAGTGTTATTGAATTTGAAAAATTTTAAAAAAAATCAAAATAAAAATTTTTACATGTACATTCAGTGTACCACGCCACTCAAAATTTGACATTTAATTAAATTTTTTTATATAAATTTTTTTTTGACTTTCATTTACGTTTTTCTAGAAAAATTTGCCTACCTTATCACCTATTTTCATTTTAATATGTTATAATTTTTAATTAACTTTATTTTTTAATATATTGCTTACATATATTTTATTCGAAATCCAATATATTAATTAATATATTTTATTTTTCATTATTTTTTAAACATACCAATTTTTGTCAAAATGATGAGATGATTAAATTTTCTACCAATTTATAATTTGTGGGAAAAAGTTGATAGCAAATAATTAATTATTTTTGTAATATGTTTATTGAAGAACCTACTTATTTATCGACATATTAGGAAGTAAAACTTCAATGATTTTATTTTCAAAATATGTTGATTCAAAATTTTTATTTCTAATTTAACAAATTTATATAGCATGTATATATTTATTTTCAAATATATTAATCTGAAATTTTCATTTTCAATGTAACACATTTACATAGATATGACATTTATTTATATTCAAATATACTCTCCTCGCTTCTACTTTTATATATATAAAGATAAAGATAAAGATAAAGATTAAAATATCAAGAGTAAAATTAAGATTTATTTGTGAAGAAATATATTATTAATGCATTGTATATATGGTCACAATTATCATGTATGTGATTTTGTTTTCAATTGGAAGTATTGGAAGTTAAGAAAACTTACAAATAATCTCCAAATGATTGAGTACGTTATTTATATAATTTGAATTTATGTAATAATGCAAGAACTTTAATTTTTGTTAACTTAAAAGGGGTTTATTGAACTGAAATTTTTTATCTCTATACATGGTTTTGATAGGAGTACTCCAATTCGAGTTGAACTTTTAGAGATTAGAAGGATTCATTTGATAATTTTCTAGGGTTTAAGGACAATTGGAAGTGAATTGAGAAACATATTTGTTGAAACGGATTTATCAATAAAGATGGATTTGGCTATCTTCTCTTCTCTTTCTTATCTATGTTTAATTAATTTGAACTGGGTTTTCTTATCTTATTATTTTCTTTTGAATATTTGTTTATCTTGTAACTTGCCTCGGTTTCAGTGGAAGCGCAGCAAATGTTTGAAGTAATAAACAATGGCTCAGAGTAATTGGGAAGAACCAACTTTTAGTTTGTAATACTTTTTCGTCTATTTTTTTTTTTTTCATTTTTCTTTTTCCCATTCTCACTTATTCTATTTATTTTGATACAAATTAAGATAGGAAACCAATAGACTCTTTCATGTTTCGCTTTGTGGGAACTATACTTGGATTTTTCCATGTCCATTTCTATTTAGTATTATCACAGCATCCATTTATTGTGTGCGGAATTTATTCATGGGATGTAAATCGTATATGGCTCATGTTAATGCGTTCTTAAATTTAAAATCAATATAGTGATAAAGATGCTTCTTTAATTTAACAAAAGTTTACTCCACTCTCTTACCTAATGATGATCACTTTTTACAGATCGCTTATTGGTAACACTACTATAATTTTATATTCCGCATATAAAATAAATTTGTAGAGAAAGCTTCTTATTCGTGTGTAAAAACCTTTCCAGACGAAGATAATTTGTAGGGAGGTTTGAGTGGCAAACATCGAGGGGAAAAATATAAGCAGACAAAATTGATACATTTGTCTGTGGAGGTATGGGCCTACGAACCCTTTCGTTACAAAAATCATTTATCGTCTAAGATCTTTCCCAACGAAATTATTTGTATGTTAATGTTTATTTTACCTACGAAATATGTTTCGTTGGCTAAAATCCGAGCCTACAAATCTTTTAGAGACAAATATTATTTGTCGCCTAATTTCTATCTCTACACAATTTTTCGTATTCTAATGTTAGATTGACCTACGAAATATGTTTGTAAGTATAGAGTAAAATGACGTAGACTAAATCGTAATTTTTCCCACAATTGGAGAAAGCTTTTTTGTTCTAACAATTATAGTATTTGTGGGGAAAAGTTAAATCATTTTTATTTATATTTAGTATTAATGATTGTTTGTTTACGCAAAATTATAACGATATGTAGAAAAATAAATTAAATTAAAATTTCTAATATAAATCAATATATTTCAAACTCCAAATATTGTATCAAACTACAACTAAAAACTCATTGTCACTGAATGTGATTATAAACTTAAAAATAGTTTAGCAACATGCTCTTTAGCTATCTATATATAATAATAATAAAGTAAATATCTATCCTCATAAATTAATTAATTAAATATGTTACTCATCCTCATCAAAGTTATGCTCTTTCTCAAAGTTGTTCTCTTCTCCCGCAACATCATCATCATCTTCCTCGATAACATCATCTATAACAAAAATAGAAATTAACACCAAACTTTAGAAACATAATTCTATCATAAAATGTCGAACAAGGGAAAGGATAAATCATACGAAGGAAAGCATAGAACAACTTGCTGCCAATGTACCTTTGTTTGGCTTAATGCTAAAAGCTTCAGGCCAGTCATATCTTGAATCTTTATGCATTTGCTGATGTGCTTCACGTACTTTTTGGTTGCAGCAGGCTACAACGAATTAATTATTAGTATGAAAAATGGACATAAAAGGGAAACTGGGAAATGTAAAAACATATAGCAAGTGCTCTCTAAAATTACATCCTTTAGCACTGCCTCTCTCATTATAAATTGGATTGAGTTAGATAGAGAAAATTTTCTTCCCTCGTCAGTGGGTGAAATTGAATATGTTTACTCGTTTGGAAATTAAAAATTATCAGAACTTACAAAAAACAGTTCTACATATGTTGGAGTTATTAAAGCATTAATTATAAATAAAAAATTAGACAAGTTTCCAAATTTTAATGGATCATCCTGTGAAAAAAAAAAAAAAAAAGCAATATGAATACCAAGGTCCTGGTAGCAAAACTGAACTTCTGCAGATTTCATCTACAGCCACACAAGCTTGTTGTAAACATTTCCAAAGTTCAAATTTTTTTATGATGCCACATCATGTGCAAACGGGCATATATGTGTGAAAAAAAAAATCTAGGATGAATGCTTCAAACCGAAAGAGAATAAAACAATTATCAATAAGCCTTACAGATGCTCTGTCATATGTGTTTAAACCTACTCCAGTAGCAAAGACGGAGAGACCCTATTGGAAAAAGGCACCACTTATTAGAATGACCAAAGAATTTCATATCTAAAGAAGGTAAACTATCTTTAACTAAAGATGAAGTGTAACTGAACTGTTCCAGTAGCTTCAAATGCAGTATGAGTATGCAAATATAAACGTAAATACAAATTGTAGAACAAATTCAATAGTGAGAACCTCTTTTGAGTGACACAATAATCCTATTAGATGTGAATCATGTATTGCTCGGTAAAGATTAGTGGGAACAATGGGTTTCTGCAACAAGAAATAATATTGGAAACATAAAGGTGATTAAAAATGCCAAGATCAAAATGATTCCAACTCTAAGAAAACGTAGATAATCTCATAGCATACAACATCAGCAGCAAAATAATGTTTATTTTCTTGGAGATTCAAATCGAAATGCAATCTGGGACAATGAAATAATCTAACATTAATTAAGAAACATAAGATCTGATTTCATTAATAAAGCATCAATAAAAATATATATTTGAGTTTCCATATAAGTCCATGAACAAAATCAAAAGCATTCATTTCCTTGATAGTGGTAGTGTGTGGAATATAGTTACCATCTCAAAGTGGAATTGTAAGAATAGGTAGGACATATCAAAAGCATAGTTAAAGTTCAAACCCAAATTTTAACCAAGAGCATCAAACGTAATCGATGGAAACACGGATGAAAGATCTAAGCAACTCAATCTTTAATCTGCAAAACATAAACATAAAGAAACATCATATAACATGGGTAAAAATAGAATATCAAACAATAATAAAAAAAAAGTATAAGCACATTAGTTTATCCTATCACATTTGTTTGAAGAAAAATAAGATTCTTCAAACAATGTGTTATTTTTCGACAGAAAGTACAATATCATCAGGACTCTTCTTGGTGTCTTGAATCTCACCAACATAAAAGCTAGTTCTTCACCCAACGAGACTCAACAAAAACCTCAGTCTCCAAAATCGATTCAATTTCAATCTTCTAATTTTCCCTATCTTAAGTGATTAAATCTTCACCCAAAAAAGTAAATATTTACTTCCAAATTGTCAATATTTTGTAATTTTTCAGTTTCATTGATCTCAGTATAAGCCGAATAATGTATAGTGCTCCACCATTCGGGTTATGAAGAGCGCACAAATGCTCAAGAACACACAGTAAACTGAATTCACTTCAAAAAACAGAGGCTGCAAAATTCTATTCTGTCCAATCCTTAACACTAAATATTTTCCCAAAACCTCATAAAAGAAAAGGCACCTGAAGCACGTCATCTTCTATATTAAACTAATTATTCAATCTAGAATTAATAATTAATTTCATTTCATGTGTATAAAGAACGGTATAAGAATCAAATTACGGAGTAGACAAATGAGTAAGAATACAAACATGTTGGAGGCATTGTTGGATAAAAGATAAGATTTGATTTGCGCTCTTCATAACCAGAAAGAACCTAACGCAGAAGACCATAGTTTTTCTCCCCAAAATCAATTAACTTATTCATAATTTTCACTAAAGTAGGAGGACGATACAGAGAAACTCGTCGTGAGGAGAGAAGTTGTCGCCGACCGCCATGGCCACCATCATCATTTCCACACCTGAAACCACATCTATCAAAGTCCCACCCAAGTAGGAGTAAGAATCGAGGGAGAGGATATGAGATAGAGCAGGAGCGGGCGAGAATGGAAAACCCTAATTTTTTTTTCCAGTTTATGCTACTATCGAAATGGTGTCATATTGACATGAGTTGAAACGACGTCGTTTGGGTCGAGACCGAAAATAATGAACACTAAAAATAAGGTTGCTCTTTATAGTAGAGAAGAGATCGGAATAAAATATAATGAACAGTAAAAAGCACTTTCACCCATAGGATAGGATAGGATAGAATAAGATGAGGATATTTTTTTCTCTCAAACTGAGTTTGAAAAAAAAAATGTTTGTAGGCACAAAATCATTTAATTTTGAAGCTAAATGTTAGCCCTACGAATCCTCGTTTTGCGGGAAAAAGTGAATTACCCATGAGAAATTCTACAACTTGATCGGGAAGGTCTATCCCCGCATTGAAGCTCAAACTTATTTGCAAAAAGAACAATAAATCAATAAATAAATATGGAAATTATCTAAAAAAACACTTCTACAAAATATTAAATTTGTAGGGTAAAATAAACTCATGTTACGAATTAAAAAAATTGTCTTCTAAAGTTTTGTAGGGAAAATTATATCTCAACAAAAATTATTTTTGTAATAAAAATTTAATTCCGCCTACAAATTTCATTTTATAGGCGAAATTTTGTAGGCTAAGTATATATATTTTTGGAGCCAATTTTTTATACCTACAAAATCCTATTTTGCAAGAAAAACAATTTTTACATACAAATCTTATTTTGTATGCGCATTATTTGTAGGAAAAGCAAAACTTTTCTAATAATACCTACAAAATCTCTTTTTGCAGGGAAATATAATTTTTACATACAAATTTTATTTTGTATGCGCATTATTTGTAGAGAAAGCAAAATTTTCTTGTAGTGTAAGAGGTGATTTGTAACTTTCCAATGAGTCTCATGAATGTAAGCAAAATTATGGTTTGGAAACACACAAAGGTTGTTTATACCCCTCACTTATGGTCAGGAATCAGGATATCATTTTTGGAATGAATCACCTACAAAGGGTGAAGTCCAGTCACCTTCCTTCACTTTCATTCTCCTCTTTCCTTTCCTGGTGGATTCAATGACTCCTTCATTTGTATCCGGTGAATTTTCTTTTTGTAGTAGTAGAGGATCAAGACTGGAATTTTCTACTCCCTTTGTTGCATTGCCAAGCTTTTCGTTCTTCAGCCCATGTAATGTGGTCGAACAAGGAATCAGTGCTTTAGATCTCGAGTTAATGTGAGTTTCATGGTTACCGCCCAACCCTGACAGATCTCAAGAAATTTGGATTATTATTTAATACTTAGAATTGTTGAAAGCAAAGGTTAGAAGCAAATATATGCTAAGATGTAGGCTACAACATTTTTACTACTCAGAATATAAAATTTTGATTTGATACAATCGTCTTCACTGAAGTATTGCTATATTTGCCAAGTTATATTTCAGTTTATTCAAAACTTTGAGACATATTCATAATTTCAATTAAAATTTAATTTATATCTTTTTTTTTCAAATTTTAGTTTTGCCTTACCTCAATTGCCTTAATAGATTATAACTTCAAATTTAATATTCGTATCATATATCGTTTACGTGAGATGTGCAACGCACGTGCTTACTACTAGTCTATCATAAACGTGACCAATTATATGGGTGATTATGACGAATTATTAGATAATTGTGACCAAAATATTGACTAAATGTGATTTTGTATTACTTGTGACGAGTACGGTATGTGATCGGTTTAATTAAATTAGTTGTCACAAAAATTGATTTGTGAGAAAACTAGTAATTGTGACTTACAATTTGTGTCAACATTGGACTTTGTTTAACCATTGGATGTGATGCGTTTAATTTTAAAAAAACTTATCGATCATAAATATGATCGATTATTAGGTAATTGTGACAAAGAAAATGAGCGAGTTGTTATCAATAAATAATATACGACTAAAAATGTTTGATTGCGATTAAACTCGTAATTGTGACCATATTTGTGTGGATTGTGACTTTGTGTAACTTATGACGATTATGAGATGTGACCAACCAGTTTAATTAAATTATCGATCATAAAATTTGATTTGTGACTAGATTTGTAATTGTGATCGAACTGTAATTTTGTGTGACTAAACTGTAACTTTGTGAGTGGAGTGGAGTGTGGTGGGATAGATTGGGTGATGTTTTGGGTTTTATATTTAAAAATATATTATTTTTAATTTACAATATAAGAGATAATTATTTTTATATTAAATATAATATTTATTTATTTATTTATTTATTATTAAACACATGAAAATTAAGTTCACTAGTTTTAAAAAGTGATAGACGTAGTTTTTAATTATGTACTTTTTTCATATTAAATTTTGATCAATTAAGCATCCGTTTAGCGGCTTGTAACCGTCATTATAAATGAGATTTTAGAGTTTTCTAAGTAGAATTTGTGGTTAAAAGCAATTTTGAAAAATGTATATAATTAAAAAGTGATATTAAAAATTTTAATGTGTATATTGATAATAAAGTAGCCGAACACAAGCTAAAATAATTATTCTTCCTGGCAAGTAAATTATTTAAGTTTAACCGACCATGGCCGCTATATATAAATATATAGTATAAAAATTACTATCTAGAAAAGCCGTTTGCAGAAAGGATTAGGTTATATTGACTTTTCACATACCAAAAAAGAGGGTATGATCGAATCTTTATACCCATATATATAAATAATAATATTCAAACACCTCCTCCATTGGTTGGTAAATGGTAACGTTATGCAAATTGAGCATTCCCCCAACTAATCAACATCAACATTAATTAATAATTAAAGCAAAACAGTAGTTTTCATTCATTAAAAAATGACCTTGACAATTCCGAGCTTATGGGATAAGAACGGATGACAACTTGGACTTGTTAATGGCCCATAGGTTAGGTCCCAAGATGGGCGCCCATAGTCCCACAAATTCAGAAACAGGGTGCCCGATTTGGTTTTCTGCAAAGCGGTTTCCAGAAAAGCAGGAGCAAGTGCAGGTGAATCGGGCCCCATTCCCAAGCACTAATTTGCCATTTGACTTCCAACAAACGTGGCTATTCGACCGTATTCTGACACTTCATGCGATACCACGCGCCTCCCATTTTCTCCCCATTCGCATGTCACCGGACAAAGCATGGCTCCGCCACCCTCTTCACGTGCCACCTTTTGTTGCCAACCACGGGTATATATAAAGACTCCTACTCTGAAAAACAAAATAATAATAATAATAATAGTAATAATAATAAATGGTGCAGTAATTATTTACACCGCATAAATTTTAATTAAAAATGTCTCTCTATGATTATTCAAAAATAAGAGTCCAAATGACACTTTAATCCCTAAAATTCTACTACAATTATTAAAGAGTCAAACTCACTCTCTATTATTAAATATATGATATATTTAAAGGATTTCAATTTCTAGTGCTCTATGCATTATCATTTTTACTAAATATTTGATTTCATTGAACATTGATTTTTAATATATATATATGTATAACGTTAACCAAAAATAAAGAGTTAAAAAAAAAAGTTTTGTTGATTGTGTCAAAATTCAAATATTTTTGTTCTTTAAATATAAATAGTTTGGAGAACTAAAAACTAGCACGTAGCATTAAATCCATGTGTTATGATTTGAGATTAATATCCAAAGTATTAGTTAATATTCTCACTTTTACATGTCTCATAAGATGGTGATTCATTTGAGAAGTATTTCCAGTTCGATATCATAATTGATTTGAATTTCTTCATAAAAGGTGCTCGAATTCTTATATCAAGTTAATGTTTTATCTTTAATTGAAAGTAGATAAATCGCTAATACCAAGTACGGCAATGAGTTAAAAATCGAACTTAATTGCATCCAAATTTGCATTCTGGGCTTCAATTGAAGAAAATTCATCCAGATTTACATATTTATCCGTATGAATGCATTTATATATCCCACATATATGGGGATATAACCTCATATAAACGATATATGGGATAATTGATAAAGTGCCTATGCAAGCTCTTTTAAAGAGCTTTTTTAAGAGCCTTTTAAAGTAAAATTGATTTCTAAATTTCTAAACCAAATTTTAAACTTTCTAGATTGATTTTTTGTAATTTACATATAAATAGATACTTCCTAAAATAAAATAAGTTGATAAATTTACGAGTAAAGATATTTGTGCAAAGTAAAAAAATAATGAAATTTGTAAGTTTAAATTTACAATAATTCTAGGTAAACAATCTTTAGGGATATTTTTAAATGACATTGTGAGATGTCATATATTCATTGGATGGTGAAAATAACTACTCCACCACTTACTTTTTCACCACCATGTGTATGTGCGTCATGTAACAATGTCACCTAAAAATGTTCTAAAAAAATATCTTCCTAGAATTATTCTTCAATTTAAATCTATCACTGAAGCACAATTTTGATTTAGATCCACCAAAATATATATTGGGATGTAAAAGTAATTTTTTGGTGTAAATTTGCATCCACACTGAAGAAGCTCTAATACTACATAAATAGGTGTTTAGCATCGTCATCGAATCTAGATAGCATTATCCAAGGTTACAATAAATTTAGCCCATATTTGATTTTAATTAAATTTTAATTTTAATTTCAATTCAAAGTCAATAATTAATTTTAACAGTATAATTTTTGGAACGATTCACAACTTTTCAATTAAACATTTCATTAATTGTTATCAAAATCTACTAAAAATTGATTTTAATTTATATCAACCAGGAGCTTAATTATATTGGGAAGTTTTTATGGTGCCCTTGGAACTATAATAGCATTATTATTCAAAGCATCCACAATGAATGGACTAAAGTACATATTAGTGAAAGAAATTATGAAGATGTTGAAAAAATGTGTACAATGAACATGTTAAAACAAATGTTAAGGGAATATTTTTAACACGTGTTAATTTGTACGTTAAATTTGATTAGCAATTTAGTGGATGACATGACAATGTTAACTTGAAAAATTTTCCCAAAATTTTATTCTTTATTCTTTTCTTCTTTAATTTTTTTAATATTGATAAATAAAATAATTTTTTTGTTAATTTCATATTATATAATTTAATGAGATCATCAAAATGAGTACTATATTAATATATAAATTTTAATAATTTTAAAAATAAATATTTACCCTATTCTTGAAATGTAACTTTATGCTAACGTTTATTGGAAGTTTCCAAGGCGATGTGACGTTCACGCGTTACAAACGGAATTAAG
The DNA here is from genome assembly GCA_963555705.1 of Ligustrum vulgare. NCBI lineage: Eukaryota > Viridiplantae > Streptophyta > Magnoliopsida > Lamiales > Oleaceae > Ligustrum > Ligustrum vulgare. The sequence continues at coordinate 52,645,749 of OY743173.1, read as the reverse complement.
CAAAGCTTGTCCTTTCATGGTTTGATCTCAATAAGAGGATAAGTCACAATTTGTTTGTTTGTGATTAAAATTAAATTTAAATTTGTGTCAAAATTAATAATTAATTTTATTCATACATTTTGTGTGTTACACAAATTTTTAATTTTATATTTTATCAATTTTTATCTAAATTTACCAAGCGTGTTTGATCCCCATTTTTTGAAAAAAAAAGTTATGATTATGAATAAAAATGATAAGTTTAATTAAGATAGATGATTAAAATTGAATTTGGAATAAATTTTATTTTAAAAAAATTGAGGGCAACGCTGAAATTTTATTGTAATTTGCACCATGGGCTAAATATTTTAATGAAATTCAGCGGTGGTGCAGCCCCCAACTCCATGAATGTGGAAACCTGGTATTTTCAAAACACCAAACTGTATCCGCCTTTGAAACAACTGCATGCGACCCCGGTTTGTAAGCATCCCCATATTCTCTCCTCACCGTATAAAACATGTGACTTTCTCCATTCACAAACACACAGGGAGAAAAAAAGAAAAAAAAGGTTTACAAGCACACCCACCCCCACAATCTCCATCATCCACGTACAAACTGCTAATTCCTTCGAAGTTTCAGAAATCTTGTAGACTGAATATACTTGATCAAAGCAAATCAAAATGCGGCTGAGCTGTAATGGATGCCGAGTCCTCCGTAAGGGATGCAGTGAAAACTGCAGTATCAAACCCTGCCTCCAATGGATTAAAAACCCCGAATCCCAAGCCAACGCCACTGTCTTCCTCGCCAAGTTTTATGGCCGCGCCGGTCTCATCAACCTCATTAATGCCGCTCCAGAACACCTCCGTCCTGGTCCGTACCCATCTCTTTATCTGTGTCTATAGATATGTTTTTTTTCCTTCTGAATTTTAACATTTTGTTGAATTTGCATGCAGCTGTATTTAAGTCTCTACTATACGAGGCGTGTGGGAGAATTGTGAACCCCATATACGGGTCGGTCGGATTGATCTTTTCCGGAAGTTGGAATCTGGTTCAGAACGCAGTGGAGGCGGTTCTTAAAGGGAATCCGATTACTCAAATAGCAACTGATGCCGCTGAGATGAAAAATGGACCTCCTTTTAAGGCATGTGATTTAAGACACGTGAATAAGGATGAGAACTTTACCGGTATACACGGCGTTCGGAGCCGGTGCCGTTTCAAGCGATCGAGTGAGAAGTCCTCGGCGAGGAGATTGTCAGTCGGGTCGGGTCAGAAGGACGTAAACAGGTCTCCTAGTCACGAGTCTTCGTTGAGCCACCAGTCACAGGCGGCTGTTGATAAGGACTGCAGGGAGAGAGAGAGTTTGGCTTCCGTTGGTCCCGCCGAAGTTGATTATGAGTCGGCTCATAATGATAATAACCGAGTCGATGAAGGTGAGATTGAGCTGGAGCTGACTCTTGGAGTTGAACCAGTTAAACCAAAAGGGAAGCCAATTAAAGAAATAAAACGGATGAAAGCCGTTGACTTGGCTGAGAAAGATGATGGAATGTATAGAATGGAGCTGAGGCTTGATTATCCGGCTTCATGCGCACCCGAGTAGGTTTTGATGGCTTAGACGAACTGTTTCTTCGTTTTTCTTTTGGAAGAATCCATATAAATATGATGTTTACTATTCACAATTTCAATTTTAAAATATAATTTAAAAACTTTCAAAAATCAGATGTTAGTTATAATTATTTAGTTAAATTAAATAATTAAAAGATATTTTGTTAATTATATAAATTCATATCACAAATGCAAATTTTTTAAGTTACAAATAATTTTTAGGGTCACAAATTTTCAAAATAGTAGGTCACAAATTATCAAAATAGTACGTCACAATAACAATATTTTTGAAGTCACAAATAATGTCAAGGTCACAAATTTTAAATTAATTGATTTCAAGTTATTTCTTGATCATAATTTATCAAATTATTGAATCATCTATCTTTTAAGTCACAATTATCATACTATTAGGATGTGTTGGTTGGAAGATGGAAAAGGAAAATGAAAATATTTTCCTTTTCCATCTTTTTTTTCTCAAGTTAGAAAAAATATTTGGAAGAAAATTGACTAAAGCATGCATTATTTGCTTGTACCTAGAAAATCTTTTGCATGGAAAAATTGTCAATAAAACAAGAAAAAGGAAAATATTTTCCTTAATTAGACATTTTTCATGAAAAATATAGGCAATCAAACACACCTTTAGATCAAAATTGACTAATTAATTATTATTAGGTCACAAATTTTCAAAATAGTAGGTTACAAATAATTTCAATGCCACAAATGATTAAAATAGTAGGTCACAAATTATCAAAATAGTGCGTCACAATAACAATATTTTGAAGTCACAAATAATGTTAAGGTCACAAATTTTAAATTAATTGATCTCAAATTATTTCTTGGTCACAATTTATCAAATAATTGAATCATCTACCTTTTAAGTCACAATTTTCGTATTATTAGATCAAAATTCACTTATTAATTATTATTAGGTCACAACAAATTCGAAAACTTGCCCACGTTACTGTCTCATAGCCACATGTCCACAACCATCATCGTCTCAACGTCATCGCCCACCACCACCACCGTCTCGCCACCGCCACCGCCTATCATCGTCGCCATGTATGCCTCCACCATCTCAACCTCAACCCCAAGAAAAAAGGCAGTCAGTCAGCGTTCACCACCACTTTGCAACATACAAAGCATCACCACCATCGGCCACCATCATCGTCGCCCAATGCACCACTGCATCAGCAGACCGCCACACCACCACCATCGTCGCATCACCACACTGCTACACTACAACCTCACCCACCACCGCAACACCACAATACCACCCCCACCAACACCACCATCTGTGACCCACAAAACATTAAATCTAACCTTAAATATCATCGTCTCCAGATCTGACAATGTTCGCTCGTTCCTTCCAAAAACCCCATGGAAAAAATCCTTTATATAAATTCTAGTTGGAGAAGTGGTCGATGCGGCGACACCCTACAAGATCGAAGCAGCAGGTAGCGCGCCATGCGAGATCGAAGCAGCAGGCGACGACGCCACTTCCCTGAGGTAATAGCGCTAGTGTGCGGCGAAGTCCTATAAGATCGAAGCAGCGGCGGCGACACGCTGCGAGATCGAAGCAGCAGACGGCGTCGCCACTGCCCCGAGGTAATAGCTCTGGTGGCCTCTACCAGTAGCGGTTTGCTGACGGCGTTCAGAGAAGTGGTCGGATCCAGCGAAGAGGAAGGTATGGCTGTCAGTTGCGAGAGTGGCTGAGGTGGTGTTGTGAGATTGAGAGAGATTGAATATAGAGAGAGAAAGTAATTAGGGTTTGAAGGTGTTTTGTGTGCTGTGAGATTGAGATAAGATTGAGCAAATTAATTTAATTTAACAATATTATTAATTTAATTTATTAAATAATTAATTATTTTAATTATAACCTGAAATTCGAAATTATACATGTTTAGTCTTATATTTGAATTTGAAACTTAAAAAGTAGGGATGGGTGTAATTTTCACTTTTCTTTTTCCTTTTTCTGTTTGTAACAGTAATTTTTCTCATAGAAGTACCCACAAGTTAGCTAGATGGTGTTTGTTTTACCTTTTTTATTTTCTTTTTATTTTATATATGAGAAAAAAACAGTGTACAGAATAAACGCTTTAAAAGAACAATGATGCTTGTTGACCACAAAATCCAGCTGAATCTTGAACCAACACGTCTCAGCTCCTTCCTCTTGAACACATGAATCTCCTGCGCACTGTGACAAACAATCAGCTTGCAAAAGGGGCCGATGTGGCTCCCATTTTCACTACGATGCCAAAGTCAGCGGCCATGTTCAACAAGTATAATTTGAGTGCGGGAAATATAAGTGCGTAAAAGAGAGAAAAGGGAGTGACAGAAATATCTTTTTTTAAGAGTATGAAATTGCTAACCCCTTATACAGTGAGAGGAGTCTTCTATTTATAGACGAACTCGTTGCTTTAAATTGCGACGCGTGGAGAATTTTACACGTGTGTTCACTCTAGCCTTTGAATGAGAGAATCTTGCTTTTTGACTGTAATCATTACTACTTTTCGTAGGAAATGGGCGCATGTCACATTTTAGTAAAGGCTGGGTCACATCTCTGACTCCATCTCTCTTCTGGTCATCGCCTAGAGCGCCCCGGCTGAGTATAAAGCATATCGGCCAGACGTAAATCAGTTCGGTTAAAGAGGTTCACTTGACACACCACCTCGGAACCTGACCCAAGGTGATATTTTAGACCTTAGCCATGGGTCAATGTCCATTGGGTCTCTATTGGGCCCTTGCTAGTGGATCACTGTACCTCTCTTTGGGCTTGGATTCAACACTAGTCCCTCAAATCCGAAGTGATCATTCATGGACGTGTAGGATTTATTGTACGCTCGAGGCACTAACTTTGTTATGGTGGCTTTTCTATGATGCTGCAGACCTGAAGCCTAGGATGACATTCCTTATTGGATGTTTGGATTTGGAGTAAAGCCGACCCCCTATTCACGTTCTACTTGTCAAGTGAAAATTGGGATTTTATCAACACGTTTTTAGGCGGCGCATTCAATATAAAGGGGCTATCAATATCGGTTCCCAAGGGGCAGGAAAGGAATGATTGGTAGCATCTCTCCGCGCGTGGTGCCCACAAGGGTAACTGAACGGTTTGCTTCCTTCATTTTGACAGTTGGCGCCTAGATTAACCCATTTCCCAAAGAATGCTGATTAACCATATTAATTATGCGGCTCGCAGATCAAGGGTTTTAGGTCACAAGTTTCCCTATAAAGCCTCCTTCTTCTTATTGTATTTCCTTTTTCGTTTCCTCAGGGTATCTCGTAGCAACATTCTCGAAAAAACTGTAGCATCTCTTTCGTTGTAGTGACATTTTCAGTATTTATTCGAGAGTTTTTAACTCAGAATCCGGATTACGTCACTCTATACTCTCTGTTGGCACGCTGCTCACCCTGTGTGCATAGTTTTGAAGGTATACTTCTTTTCCTTTGTAAATGCAAAGAAAGAAAATTTTTGTTTTTGTATATTTGTTTTTCTTTGGTGAGTCTGATCCACTTTTAAGAATAAATGGAAGGAGTTGGGGGAATGGGTTCACAGGAAATGCTAGCAATGACGATTCCTGTCAGAGTTTTCTGTCCAATATCTTTGTCGGTTTTTAGTTCCCGCTTCTTTAGGGAGCAGATTAAGAGGAGGAATAGGAAAACTAGCGGTATAATTTATTTGAGTGATTATGACAGCGAAAAATAGAGAAACCAGAACTACATGGCCCATCTGTCATCCGAAAAGGAATCCGCGCTAAGAGAACTCTGAAGCAAACGTGATAGAGACATGGAGAGAGAGGGAACAACTGGTTCTTCTTCTGGCCCACAGGATCTTGATTTGGGCATCAGGGCCCCTTTCCGTGCGCATAGAGAGGAGCTGGGACTCTCAGAGGAGGAGATAGCCCAAGTTGAAGGTTGGGTGGACCTGGTAAATAAAATATCAGGATATCATGTAGATCCTGATCTAAACCCAGATTTGTGGGAGAGCAGCGAGATCACTACTGAAATTCGAGGAGTTGATTTGGCTGGGGCCTCGGCGAAATTCAGGATGCTAGAAGGGATCCGTTTAGTGCACCCTACACCTTCTTGCCGACCTTGAAGTCCTCCCCCAGGCCAAGCGGCCGTATGTTACGATGCTCTGTCATGAGGGATGAGGTTACCTCTGCATCCCTTCTTTAGGGCCTTGCTTAGGAGCTATAACTTGTGCCCCTACCAGTTGGCACCCAACTTCTGGACACAGGCCGTGGGCACTTGGCTAGTGTGGCAAGAGGTCAATCCTGACCATCCCATCTCACTACACATTATTCATACTTTGTACACTCTAAAGAAATCGGTGAGAAGGGAGAGGGACGTGAGACCAGATGTGAAAGACTGGTATTACTTGTCTCCTAGAGGCTCATATCCTCCCGTCATTACTGGCCAACCTACCTCTATAAAGAACTGGAGGAACCAGTGGTTCTGGGTGGCTGGGGAGTGGCAGAGTTCTCCTGTGGACCCTAGTCCAGAAATTTCAGTTCCCCGAACTCTTTCCCTTCCTAGTGAGTATTGTATTTGCTTTAGGGTCCTTAAGTGTCATGTGTCACTTGCTTTTTATCCTTTCTTTACGTTATCGATTTGTGACAGGGGACACTTTTGCCCGCCTACTCCCTGACGCAGATTTAGTGTCCGTTAGGCGCTTGTTCACTTACAAGGGCACCTTTCAGGGGGTTATTCAACAAAACAAATTATTCATCAAATACGGTCTTATGCGAGCCATGGGTGAGTTTGTTTTGTTACTGCCTTTACATCTCATGTCCCTATTGTTCACAGCCTCATTTTACTTCTTTTCTGGTTAGGTTCCAAAGAATTCCCGAAGATTTCTCTGAAGGGTCTCATGGCTAAAAAGATACCTCCAGCCCTTCGCCACGACAGTGACATTGAGAAAAAGCAGAAAGCAGTGCTTGCTAATCTACAAGTTGGGGTGGCCAAAGAGGTGTCGGAGGCGTCCACAGCCCAACTTCAGGGTCCTCTTCCTGCACTGCTGCCACCACCCAACCTGCTACTATTGGGTCCCCAACAGCCCAGCATGGAAAGGGAGGCAGATCCTGAAAGAGGCATTTCCAAAGGGAAGGGGAAAAGGTCGGATAGAGGCGGATCCAAGAGGGACAGGGAGACTAAGGATGCCTCGGTGCCACCTTCTTTGCCCGAGGACATATCTGAGCATGCACCTGAGGAGGAGCCCGCCCCCTTGAAGAGGCTCAGAAGAGGTAAGGGAAAGGAGTCCACCTCTGCACCTCCGCCACCAATGATTGAAGACTTGGAGGATGAGCTATCCATGTCCCTTCCTGATCTGGCTTATGAGGTGACGCCTGAAGGGGCAGAAGAGCTGAAGCGCATTAAAGCCAGTGTTCTCCCCAGGGATGTTACCTTCATCCCTACTTTATTTGACTCCCCCGGTTCTCCTCCTGCCAGGGCGGCCTTAATCACTGAGCAGTTTTGGACAGAGGGTTGGGCTGCCTTCTCCTCTAGTGCCACTCCGTCTCGGAAGCTACTTGCTGCCAAGGTCGTGAACGCTAGAGCTCTAGCCCTCATTGACGAGGTAGAGTCCTCCGTGGAGGTAGCGCAACGGGACAAGAGGGACGCTGAGACTGCTCTCCGCCATACGGACAACATGCTCAAGGAGATCGATGACCTCAAGGCCCAGCTGTCCATAGCCCGTAAATCTTCCTCAGAAGAGAAGGCTAATGCGAAGCGCCTCCAGGAGGACAATGATAAACTGAAGCATGATCTCCGGTCCTCTGAATTAGACTTGGCGACTCTGTGCAAAAAATTAGATGATTCCAACCGAGACCAGTCAATCACCTCTGAAGCTTTGTCCGTAGCTAATGCAGCCAACTCTAAGCTAGAGGCCGAGGTGGTAGCAGCCAGCGAAAAATTGGAGAGAGAGGTGGAAGCCAGGAGGAAGGCAGAGGAGAACCTTGCCTATTTGGAAAGGCATATGCAAACAAGGATCACTGAGGTTCTAGAGCAGACTGTCACGACAGGGTGGAGAATGCTTTAAGTACCAGAGTGTCTGAGGCTGTCCAGAACTTCAAAAACACTTTTGAAGAGACCCCAGAGTACGAGGCTATGCAGAGGGTTTTTGGGAACTTAGGGGCCAGGATGGCTTTGGGTGACGTGAAGGAAGCTTTTCCGACTTTGGACCTGTCCTCCATTGAAGCCTTGTACCCCGAGTCTCAAGATGCTCCTGCGGAACCTCTGGATGCATCTGGCAAGGGCTCTTCAGAAGATGTCCCTCCGCAATAATCATCTTATGTATTTGCCTTATTGTTGTGTTTTTGTTTTTGTTTTTGTTGTTGTTTTTTTTTTTGTGGCGCCAATGGCGCTTTATACTGTAAATGTAACATTTCAAATTGTAAATGTCTTGATTTTATGAATGAAATGACTTATTCATATTTTGCCCAGTATTTTGGCAGCAACATTTGAAACTGTTTCAGCATGAATGTTTCCAAGCGCGGATGCCTTGTAATTGTAAATGTCTTGAATTGTATGATAATATGTGCACTCTAGTCCCTCAGATCTAACTAGCTTAATGCATCCACGTTTGCTGATTAGATCTGATTTTGACCAACTTTTGAGCAATGTTACCTTATACTCTGTAACACCTACGTTTACAAATTTTTATGAACTCCTGTTGATGGCATGAACATTTTCAATCTATACGCAGTGGTCGTAGTGTAAGTTCACAGGAGTCCTTCGTTTTTAACAAAGTTCATGCCTAGCGGAGGCGTGTGGTTTTGCAACCAAAATAATATAGGAACTTTTACGTTTATTCTTTACTCTTGTTTACACAATACTTAGTACACATATGTCTTGCAAACACTTTGCCTGAATATATGTATGAAAGTATCAAACACTTTGCGGAAACGTTTAACACTTCGCAAAAGAAAGCGCTCTGTATGTATGAACTAGCTTAATGCATCCACGTTTGCTGATTATATCTGATTTTGACCAACTTTTGGGCATTTTTCTTTTGTATTCTGTAGATCTCGCATTTATGAATTCATGTGGACTTCTATTGATGATGTTTAACATTTTCGACCCTTACGCAGTGATCGTAGCGTAGGCTGATAAAAGTCCCTTATTTTTAACAAATTTTATGCATGGCGGAGACTCGTGGTTTTGTAACTAAAATAGTTTAGGGGAATATTGTACCCATTGAGGAGGAATTTTATTTATTAGAAATAACGACGAAGGTGATCTGTGTTCCAAGGATTAAATAGAGGTATCCCAGACAAGTCTTCAATCATGTATGTTTCAGGTACCACCTCGGTAGTTACTTTGTACGGACCTTCCCAGTTAGGACCTAGAGTCCCTACTCCTGGCTCTTGGGTTTAGGGAAGAACCTTTTTGAGGACTAAGTCCCCAATATTAAAGTGTCGGCTGCTCACCCTTTTGTTGTAATAGCGAGCCATTTTCTCATGGTACCTGGTCATTACCACTTGGGAATCATTCCGTTTTTCCATGAGGAAATCCAAATTAGCCCTCTGTGCTTCTTAGTTTCCTGCTTCGTCATAATGGGTTCGGCGAAGAGAGGGGACCCCAATTTCCACTGGACAAACAGCCTCGGATCCATATGTCAAGGAGAAGGGCGTCTCACCAATTTTCGTGTGCGAGGTGGTCCGTAGTGTCCATAAGACTTGAGGGTGATGCGGAGATGAAAAAAATTTCTTGATTCCCAGATCGTCGCACAGTTCATCTACACTTTTGATTTTGAACTGTTTCGCATTATTACTAACCAACGAGTGAGGTATTCCAAACCTGCATATGATATTTTTCCAGATGAACTTGGTGGTGTTGGCCTCGGTGATTCTCATCAGGGGTTCAGCCTCGACCCACTTGGTGAAGTAATCAATCGCTACTATTGCAAAGCAATTATTTCAAGGGCCCCTAGGCATAGTACTAATAATATCAACCTCCCACTTCGCAAAAGGCCAAGGGCTAGTCACCACAATTAACTTGTGATGCGGGTGACGTGGTATGGTTGCGTGTCTTTGACATTTATCACACTTGCGTACGAAGTCGTGGGAGTTCTTTCGCATAGTAGGCCAAAAATATCCCTGTTTAAGGGCTTTCCGAGCCAGTGATAACGCCCCGGTGTGATTCCTTCATGGATTTCTTTCATTACATACTGTCCTTCCTCTGGCCCCACACATCTCAATAAAGGGGAGGTGTAACTCCATTTATAAAGTAGGTCATCCAAGAGTACGAAATTCGCAGTGTATTTTTGCAATTTCCGAGCTGCCTCTAGCTCATTTGGCACTGTCTGATGCTTCAAATATGCGATCGGGGGATTCATCCAGGATCCCTCTTCTTCTACTGCCAAAATCTTCGGTCCTGACTCAATAGAAGAAGTCAACATGCGCTCAACTGGGATTAGATTATGTAGCTCTGAATCACTGCTGCTTGCTAGTTTGGACAAAGCATCGGCGTTGGAATTTTCTATTCTGGGGATGTGCTGTAACTCCATTTTTTCGAAGTGCACAGCCAAATCTCTTACTCTCTTTAAGTAAGCGACCATAGAAGGTTCTTTGGCAGAAAATTGCCCATTAAATTGACTCACAACGAGCTGCGAATCGCTATTCGCCACTATGGACTTAATCTTCAAAGTTTTTGCAAGTCTTAGCCCAGCTAATAACACGTCGTATTCAGCAACATTGTTTGAGGCTTACAATTCAAAGCGGATCGCACTGTGTAGTTTAAACCCCTCTGGGCTTATTAGCAATATTCCCGCACCGGATCGTCCCTCAGCCGAGGACCCATCGACGAACAATTTCCACTCTCGGATGTCATCTGTGTTATCAACCATCTCGACCTCCGGTGGATGTGTGAATTCGACTACGAAGTCCGCCAACGCTTGACCCTTCAGAGCGGTCCGAGGCGCATAATGTAGGTCGAATTGACTGATTTCTATCGCCCATTTCAGTAACCTCCTAGATACGTCTAGTTTTTGCAACACTTGTCTCATGGAAAAGTTGGTGAGCACGCGTATGGAGTGTGCCTGAAAGTAGGGACGAAGTTTGCGAGAGGCTATGATTAACGAGAGAGCAAGTTTCTCCATATCTGGGTAGCGTGTCTTGGCATCCAACATGACTTTGCTCACATAATATACTGGGAACTGATTCACATCCTCCTCTCGGACCAACACCGAGCTAACAGCCTCTTTGGATACAACCAAATACAGGTAGAGAGGCTCGCCAGCCTTTGGCTTCGATAGCAATGGGGGCCGTCCCAAAGATGCTTTCAGGTCGGCAAAAGCCTGCTCACATTCCGGTGTCCATTGAAATCGCTTTCCCCCCTTTAGGACCTTAAAAAATGGCAAGCATTTGTCAGTGGATTTGGAGACGAATCGATTCAAGGCCGCAATTCTTCCTGATAAGTGCTTTATTAGCATGTATTTAATTCACTTATTATATTATTTTGTTATTGGTTTGATCCTATTGAAGCATCGTTTAATGCATTTTCATTTATTGTGTTATACAGGATCGCAAAGAACGAAAAGAAAGGAAACATGACCAAAGAAATACAAAAAAATCAAGAAGTGAGGTTCAAGGGCATATTCAAAGAGCTCCAAATCAATAATGGCATGTGGGAAGAAGATTAGATGCAAAAATTATGGTCAAAGAAGGTTTGGAATGAAGTTGGAAATCAAAAACCCGCAAGGATTGTGATCATGAATTTTATTCATAGATTGAAGCTCAATTTTGTCATAGAAGACATTAGAATTTGGGAAGATCTATTTCACAAATAATTGTAGATATTTGAGTTTTCTTTCCGACGCAACTTGAATCACCACAATCGGACTTCGGAAGAGAAAGTTATGACTAAAACATAGAACACAGACACTTCTCGACAGAAATACACTTACGGCCGTAAATGATATATTTACGGCCGTAACTTCCAAATTCCGAAAATTTTCAGTAGCTAACTTACGGCCGTGATAAGGAAAGTTACGGCCGTAACTTGCTCTCCAAGGAATTTCCTTATCTGATTCAAGGTCTATCTTTGATATATCTTTGTGGTAAAGTTAGGGCACGATTTTGGGAGTATTAAAGGAGGAAAATCACCACAAAAAGGAGGCTAGACATTGAGGAAAATTGAGAGCAAAATATAGAGTATTCTTGAGAGATTTTTTAGCACAAGAGCATCAAAAGCAAGGGGAATCCATGAAGCAATTTGAAGAATCTACCACAACCATGCTAGGTTAAATTCCATATCTTGTTCAAAGGGGAAGTTGCGTTAACTTGATTATGTTATTTTCTTTTCCTACAAATTAGTAGCGTGAATTTATTCCTTTATTTTTATTCTTGGATTATTATGTTTTGAATGTTCATTGAGTTTATTTGATTAATAGTTTAATTTGACCAATTGGATTATTGATCTTTGGATTCATGAATATGCTATGTTTAGATTCTTGATCCGTAATTGTCATTGAATCTTTACTTTAGTAGAAAGTAAATCTCGTGCAGGTTTAGTAATAATTCAACTTGGATTGATTAATTCGAGCTTGTGAAATTAACGATCCAATTCAATCTATTCTTCTAGATTTTCATACTAGTCGTGCATTAAATCCTAAGAGCTTGTTTAGGATTGTCCGTGGCTAGAATTGGTTCGAAGAACTTGTTTTGAATCAATATACATAAGGAAGAATTTAGATAATCAGAGCTTGTTGATTATTTATGATTGATAATTGAATAGGGATATAAATACGTTACAAGGAAAAGTATAACATTAATTAAGGACACAACCGAACCCGAGAACGAGATTTCTTCTCATATTAATTATCTAGTTATATTTTATTATTTATTTTATGCATAGTTTTCATTCAAGCAATTTCACACAACAAAACCCCCATTCCATTCTAATTGATCGAACAACTAAAATTAGTTTCCGTTCCTCGTGGGATCGACCCTTACTCTCGCTACTACATTATTAATTATTATTTGACAAGTAAGGATTTATTTATTATTTTGGTGCATTGCGACACGCATCACTTCCCGTTAAGATTTGCACTTCTTTTGGATTACGAGGCGATTGCATATTTAACAAAGCATTGATTTTGTCGGGATTAGCTTCGATTCCCCTCTTATTCACCATGAATCCAAGAAATTTTCCAGATGCTACCCCAAAAGCACACTTCGCTGGGTTGAGCTTCATTCAATATTTCCTCAAAACATCGAAGGCCTCTGACAAATGGCGGATATGATCCGCGGCGACTATGCTTTTGACCAGCATGTCATCAACATATACCTCCATGGTGTTTCCTAATTGTTCTAAAAACATGCAGTTTACCAGCCTCTGATAGGTAGCTCCCGCATTTTTCAAGCCGAATGGCATAGCTTTGTAGCAATAGATTCCTCTATCTGTAATAAACGAAGTATGCTCCTCGTCCGATTCACACATGGGGATTTGATTGTACCCGGAGTAGGCATCCATGAAAAATCAATACACACCCTCAGTTTCCCATTGTGTTTTGGTACCAAAACAGGGTTTGATACCCACTTCGGATAGCGGGATTCTATGATGAAGCAATTTTTCAATAGCTTTGTGACCTCGTCTTTCAAGGCCTCATACTTGTCAGAACTCATGGGCCTTCTCTTTTGCCTATGCCCAGGGCTTCGGGGATCTAGCTGGAGTCTGTGGCAGGCCTTTTTAGGATCGATCCCAACCATGTCACCATGCTTCCATGCGAATACATCGAGGTTTTCAAGTAAGAATCTCTTCAATTGACTTTTGTATTTGATCGGTGAGTCCAATCCGATCTGCAATTCCTTGATTGGATCAAGCGGGTCTACACCGAAGCATTCTAACCTTTCGGCCGGGGTGGAGCAATTGTCACCTGCCATTCTTGGGTCTAGATCTGTCAAATCTTCTTCCAGTGTCATCGTAACATCCTTATTTCCAGAAGGCCCTTCACCCAATCTTTCAGGGTCTGGAGCAGCCTCGGCCATGGCTACATCACTGATCATGTTCAAGCTTCGATCTTGAAATTTTCGGATTGCATTTGTGTAACAGGACCGCGATTCAGTTTGGCTCCCCTTTACAATGGAAACACCATGCTCCGTGGGGAATTTCATACAAATGTATTTTGTATGCGTTGCAGCACCTAAGTCAATGAGACCTGGCCTCCCTATTGAACCATGATAGCAGGAGATTTTGTCAACAACCAAGAATTTCATAGGGATTTTGGAGAGAGTTGGTGCTTGCCCTACTTCAGTCATAAGGGTTATGGATCCTCTGGGGGTTATGCTGTCCCCTGTGAATCCATATATTAGATCTGGGACTAGAATGAGTGGAGTGTTGATCCCCATTTATCGAAAGTTACCCTGTAAATCACATTTATCGAGGCACCATCATCCACCATCATCCGTGACAACCCATTCCGAGCCACCACTACCCTGATAACCAATGCATCATTGTGTGGGAAGTGCACTCCAATGGCATCGTCTTGGGTGAATGTGATAGACTCTGTTCGAGGCATCCCAACAGGATGTGAATGGATATGGTAATTCACGTTGGGTAGCTGCTTGGCCTCTCTGATATACCTCTTTTGAGAGTTGTTTGTGCTCCCACCTGGGTGGGGGCCTCCCAGTATTGTATCAATTTCACGGATAGGGAGGTCGGCCACAGGCATAGGTGGTTCCCGTGTATCTTTAGCATGCGCCGAGGCGGTATCCTGGCCCTTGTTCCTGTTTCTTTAACGGTTGTCAATCCTCTCTTTAGTCGAGTTCTTCCATGGAGCTCTCCTGTCAGCTTTGTTGAACTTTTGGCCACCAGATTTTTGAGTTCTCCCCGTGTCGGGGGAGAAGTCACTTCCGCTTCTTCCCTGCGCCTTATGGTCAGCTAACATGTGGATTTCTCTGCAATCTTCTGTCGCGTGACCGTAATATCTGTGGTAGGCGCAATAAGCCCCAATCATGGGCTATTTCCCACTTCGACTACTTTCTATTCTCCCTTGACCCGGGGGGATTCTGGGAAGGAGTGTTGGAGTGCAAGTGGGGAATAACTTCCATGATTTCTGCTGCATAGCTAGACCCTGTCCCCAGAAACGGACGCGGCGCTCCACCTTGGTTGCCGCCGTTCCTATCCTTGTTTCCCCCTTTCTTGAGGTTTGCTTCATTGGAGTACCCAAGATTGTATCTCCCTTGAGGGTGGTTGTCTCTGGCCCTAGCCATTTCTTCCGGTACAATCTCCTCCTTCATCGGGTCTACTATAGCATTGTAATCCCTCGGTTTCCTGCTTCGGACATCCTCCAAAACATGCTCGTCATATCTAGCCCCCCTTTCAAAGCGGAAAACATCTCTGCCTCAGTGATATTTTCGCAAATGTGCATCTCTTCAGTAAACCGAGGTAGGTAGCTTTTCAGAGATTCATCCCTTCCTTGCCTCAGATCCTGAAGGCGTTGGAGTGGGAGCTGGCCAGGCCTAGAGGAAACAAAGCCATTTTTACAGGCCGTTTTCAGATCTCTCCAACTGTGGATGGTACTAGGAGGGAGTTTTTTGTACCATCGTAGCGCACTTCCTTCAAGGGTTAAAGCAAAAGCTTTGCATTTTAGTGCTGGGGTGGCTCCGGCTATTTCCATGCTGGCGTGATAATTTAACAGGTGATCGTCAGGGTCACCTCGGCCAGAATATTTTGTTATTTCTAGCATTTCGAAGTCATGAAGAACTGAGCACCTATGGATGCCCTTCGTGAAGGGACTTATTTCCTCTTCGTCGTCCAGCTCATATGAGGGTAGTTCACTTTTCTCGTCATGACCGGAGTACATTGGGCCATGGTATTGGTCGTAGGGCACCGAGCGTACTCCTGCCTTTGTGGCGGAAAAGCTCGGCCGTAGTTTGGCCGGTCATAGGTTGGAAAATCATTATGAGATTTGGTCCGAGCTGCTTCAGCTCTCCTTTCTTGCCTATTCCTAGGCACATGTGTGGGGGCCAACTTTTCTGCCCCTGCGCCGTGGTCCCTATGCATTTGGCTCAGTGACAAGGCTTCTTCAGCCCGTCGCTCCCGCCTATTTCTAGGCTCATTTGCATGTCACCGGCCTTGATCAGTCCGGCCTCCCCGTCTGCCTCGGAATAATCCTCCGATTCGGCTAAAAACGCTGCCGGACCTCGATGGAGAAGCCTCCCTTCGACCAACAGGGGATTGATGCTGTTCTCTAGGTGTTTCCTGCACCGGGTGCTCTTCATCGAATGGAACAGAATCCACCTCGGCATATGCCTGTGAATCTTGATAATAGTAAGAAACGGTGGCTGCCTCAGATGGGGAGTAATGTGGCTACGAGTATTGCGGGGGCATCATGGGCTCGTTCACAACATACCCTCTAGCCATGTAGGCATTCATCGCTGCAGTCTGTTCTATCTGCATTTCCAGCATTTGGGCTACCATACGAGTCATGTCTCGCAGGAAGTGACGATTGCGGTGCCGGGGCGGAGGATTAGGTTGGGCCATCCCGTCATTGTTCTCATGAGGTCCTTGAGGAACCTCTTCCCCGCTACGCTGGTCGTTTCTACTCCTGCGAGGGTTAATATCACCGTCGCTTTCGTTCATGTTTAGGGAAATTCCTTGGTCTTATCTTGTCTTTCAAAGATAAGTGAGCTTTTATCTCAAAGCTCCCAGCCTTTTTCAAGATTGTTAAACTTATATTTCAAAGTTACATGCCTTCTTCCAAAGTGTTAAACTTCTGTTTCAAAGTTTTAAGCCTTTGTCAAGGTGAATAAACTTATGTTTCAAAGCTTTCTGCCTTTTTCAAGGTTACCAAACTTATATTTCAAAACTCTTTACCCTTTTTCAGGGGTGTTAAATTTATGTTTCAAAGTTTTAAGCCTTTTTCAAGGTGAATAAACTTATGTTTCAAAGTTCTTTACCCTTTTCCAGGGGTGTTAAACTTATGTTTCAAAGTTCTTTACCCTTTTTTAGGACTTCCTTTCTATGTGTGGCTTTTCATCATGCGTTTTCGTAGTTAGCAGTATGGCTTCCCACAGACGGCGCCAAAATGTTGACCACAAAATCAGGCTGGATCTTGAACCAACACGTCTCAGCTCCTCCCTCTTGAACACGTGGATCTCCTGCGCATTGTGACAAACAATCAGCTTGCAAAGGGGGCCGAGGTGGCTCCTAGAGATGGCAACGGGGCGGCCGATCCGCCCCGCCCCGAGATTTTTTTACCCGATCCGGATCCGCCCCGCGATCCGTCAAATTTCGGGTCGGGTCGGGGCGGATCGGATCGGTCCACCGATCCGTGGACCGATCCGCCAAAAAAATTTTTATTTATTTTTTATTTTTTTAATTTTTTTTAATTTTTTTAAATATATTTTAAATTAAATCTTTTATAAAAAATTTAGAAAATTTATTTTTTTATTAAATTTTATTTATTTTATTGAAACGAGACGTATAGAGGCCGATTCGCCGATTCAACGGATCGAGTTTTTTTACCATCACTTATTGTAATTCTTTCTTCAAATGAAGAACATGAAAAATGTGTTTTCTTTAAAATGCAAAGATTGCTGGTTATTCCCAAAAATTAAAGTTTGCTACAAAATTTATAATATTAGATTTTTATACATGATAAAAAAATTATATTTAAAAAAAATTTCGGATCGCGGATCGGATCAGCCCCAATCCAAATCCGCTCCGTGAATTTTCGGATCGGGGCGGATCACAAAAATTTCGATCCGTCGATCCACGGATCGGGATTTTTTCGGATCGGATCGGATCGGGTCGACGGATCGACGGGGCGGATCGGATTTTTTTGCCATCTCTAGTGGCTCCCATTTGCACTCCGATGCCAAAGTCAGGGGCCATGTTCAACAAGTATAATTTGAGTGCGGGAAATATAAGTGCGTAAAAGAGAGAAAAGAGAGTGAGAGAAATATCTTTTTTTTTAAGAGTATGAAATTGCTAACCCCTTATACAATGAGAGGAGTCCTCTATGTATAGACGAACTCGTAGCTATAAATTGTGACGCATGGAGAATTTTACACGTGTGTCCACCCTAGCCTTTGGATGAGAGAATCTTGCTTTTTGACTGTAATCATTGCTACTTTTCTTAGGGAATGGGCGCATGTCACATCTTAGTAAAGGTTGGGTCACATCTCTAACTCCATCTCTCTTCTGGTCATCGCCTAGAGCGCCCCGGCTGAGTATAAAGCACATCGACCAGACGTAAATCAGTTCGGCTAAAGAGGTTCGCTTGACACACCACCTCGGCACCTGACCCAAGGTGATATTTTAGACCTTAGCCATGGGTTAAGGTCCATTGGGCTTCTATTGGGCCCTTACTAGTGGATCACTGTACCTCTCTTTGGGCTTGGATTCAACAATGCTAAATTCACATTATCTCTGTATTGTCATTCACAATGTAAATGACATTGTGCAAATAGATATTATTAAAAGAAAACTAATGGTGGCTCGTGCAACTTTGGTTTTGAGTTGGTTAGATTAGCGTAACGTAAGTTTCTTTTTATTTTGTGTGTGTTTGATTCTAATTAAAATGAGTTTTTTAAAAATAAATAATGATTTTAAGAGAATTGATGGTTGAAATTTAGTTGAAAAAACAAATATTGTGAACTTAACTTTTGATGGATAGTTAAGATTGAGTATCGTAGAAAAATGTGAAGATTTTAATGAAAACCAAATAAGGGCTTTACTAGTACCATTATTTATTTAAATTTTAATTTAATTTAAATTCGGTATTTAATTTTACTCACATTTTTATAGGATTCACAACTTTTCAATTACACATCTCATCAATTTTTATCAGAATCTACTAAGAAATTGATTTTTATTAATACATAACAAGGGGCTTAGTATGTAACTTTGAGCTTGTTTGGTAAAGTCAAAAACTTCACAATAACTTTTCAAACTCAATTTTAATTATCCATTATTAGTCAAACTCACAATTTTTTACTTTTCAAACATTTTTAAACCACACATTCATCAAAAAATAAAAAAATAAAAAATCACAAAAACCAAAAAATTTCACATTACGAAACAAGCTCTTTGTTTTATTTGCTAATGTATGTATCATTTCTTTTCACTATAATGTACAAAGACCAACAAATTCGAAAGTTGAATATATTTATTATCTATAATGTTTTCCTAAATGGATCTAAAAGAAGATTGAACCTAATACAAATAAGGTTTTAGCCAATTTTACAAAGCAATAATGTGAATTCGTAAATTAGTGAGTCAACCTATTTTCAAACTTTTCCTTCAAAATACAGATCTTAACATCAATGTATTTTTTTCTCAACATAACATGAAGAACTACTTATCAGTTGATAAAGAACATCAAATCCTGTTCTTAATCAATAACATCACAACTACTTTATCTCTACTTACATATAAACAAGAAAAACAATTACAAAATTCTATACCAATCATATTCAAACTGTTGGATCGATTTGAACAATAGAATGAAATAATCAAAATTTAAAATGCAAGAACGCCAAGATTTTTCGTTCTGAAGACCCCGGAGGTTTGATAATTTAAGAATCACTTACTCCCCCATTGAACAATCCATTAAATTTGAATTTACGCTCAAATTCTACTAGACACATCAAAAAGTTCATCGCATTACAAGATTGATATCAAGAACACCTAAAAAGATTCCTAAAAACGAATCCTACATCCTACCAACACAATCAATCGGATTTCACCAAGAAGAAACTCCCGCTCCTATGTTTACTTATATTTTAAAACCACTCTAATCAATAAGAAAAGAAATATTTTAATCACCACGAAAAGAGATAACAAATGGAGAAGTACAATTAAATCTCACCAAGAAGTCTTGTTGTTCACCGATATCTCGTTGTACAGGTCGTGAGAAGTAAAATAGTGGACCTAGAATCCGGATTATCGTTCTCACGGAGACTGCTATTATGTACCGAAATATGTTAGCTCTAAACTCTATTTGAACAGATGAAAGAATTGTGATTTTTAAGACTAAAATTAAAAAAATAAACTAAACTAAGAATTAAAATGCGAAATTTCTTTTGTTTTTAAAAATGATAGTAAAGTAGTTGAGATTTACGATTTCACCTAACCAATTAAATTAATTCTAATTCCAGTTTCATTTCCTAAATATGCATTCGATCGAATTCACTAATGTATATTGAAATTCTTCTCTTGAGTTTAAATCAATTCTACCTAAATAAGTCAACCATGTATCTCTACATAGGGTTCGAATATTCCTTATCTAGATGCATAACACACAAAAATTCACACAAAACCACAGTAATAATAAAAGTATATCTCTATCTCTTGTTCAATCACCGGATTTATTACCACGTTCTAAGTTATTAACTCACCTCTTGGATTATGAAAATAACTCAATAAATCATGAATAAATGACCAATTCATTCACGTATTAAGAACAATAATAAATCAATACATGCAACGAATTACTAAAACAAAGGAACTTGAAATTAAAATAATATGACTAGGCTACATCGTTCATCCCAAAATAGATTTTAGTTACATATCTTGATTAAAGAGCAAAAATAATAAAATAAAATGTTCATTGAAAACTAAAAGAAGAAAGAGAAGCATGCACCAAGTCTCAATTCTTCAATTATCTTCAATCACGCCCCTTTGCTATGCTTGAATCTCTCCAGATTTTCATGATAAATTCTCTTTTTTGGCTTATTCTTAAGTGAGGCAAAGGTCCTAATTTCATACCTCATAGGTTGTATTTATAGTTGGTGAAGAGACCAAGTTGAAGAAAGAAATAAATTCGTCAAATCCGAAGCGAGTCTTTTCTAGTTTTTGCACAGTGTTCAGTATTTCGATCATATATTTCTATTCCCTTATCCAATCGAGGTGATTCAAAGTTCTTTGTAAATATAACGTAAAGGACTATAATTATTCATGAAATAGGATTTTATCAATTTGAGCGTTTACTACCCCAAAAGTAGATCTCAAAGTCCGACTAGAAACAGAGCGCTTGTTGGGAGACAACCCAACCTTGCTTCCTTTTTATTTACTACGCTTTCATTATTTATTTTATTTTAGATTAATTCATGATAGGTAACTTGTTTTGAGTGTTTTGCATACTATATGTTAAGGCACTTTGCATGTTAGTCTATTGTTGCATTTTTAGGTATATTTTTGATTTAGCATATTTTGTTACATTAGGTTTTTAATTGTCATCCCAAGCATCACACACAGTAGTTTTGATCATGAAGTTAATGATTGGGAACTCATAACATAGATCATGCAGTGATTAAGGGATTAAAATTGAAGTTAAAATTCAAAACCAAGCGAAAAAGGTATTTCTGTCGGTAAGCCGCACGATCGCGTATCAGTATGGTTGAGCGATCGCGCTAATGCATTTTAGAAATTTTTTTGTGAACAGTATTGAACTGCGCGATCGCTGGTTTCACAACCATGCGATCGCTCAGTACATCTTGTGGCAGAAACGACAGTTTACATGTTTCATTCTATTCTTTTACTTTTAAACTTCCCAAACTCTTTTTCACTCCCCCAAAAATCACTCTAACATTGACCTCCCATCATTTGTGCATGTCATCAACACTTAGTTGCATCAAACTCATTGCTTTCATCACCTACAAAACTCAATCAAAGGTATGAAATTTTCACTTTCCTTCAAGTTATTCAAAAGAGTGAAATTTTCTTTGAATTCATAAGTGCAAATTTATTGGGGAGTGGAGTATGGGCTTAAGTTAGTTGTTGGAGAATGTGATATTTGCTTTAATAGGTAGAATCTTTTTGGTCAATCAATGTTTCCAAATTGATGCAAGTTCTTTAATTTTTGTAGTGCACATATAGTGTTTGATGAAATGTCACAAAGAGATTTTTGTGCTAATTTGAGAAATCCTTCCGAGCATTTATCTTCATGATATGTTTATCATTGATTATGTGTTTTTAGTTCATGAATTAGTTCACTTCATTTCACGAAATTCATGAAAATAAATTTAGTACCATGGCAGCCCCATTGCAAGGTTACTGCAGGCCATTGCGCCTGAAAAATTGCTTCACATCACTTACTTCTCCATAGCTTTTCATGACCTTATTGATCTTCAAATTGGCTGAATTTTTAATATGTTGTCAACCATGCTGTGAACTTTAACATATCAAAAGATGGCTCAGGAAAACTTGTGTTTTTCTAGGTGATGTCAGGGCATGAACATGTGTGGTCGATCATCTTTTAAAAAAAATTCAAGATTTTGCTTTAACTTTAGTTTGGGGGTGTTAGTTTGATCTTACAAAGTTTCTTATTAGTGTTTATGACTTCTAATGCTAGTTATCTCTTATTTGCTAGGAATACACCAATCAAAACACATCCAATCAAGTTGGGAAAAGCAAGAATATGGTCAATTTCATCCAAAAGCATTTCAAATGAAAGTAGCAAGGCAACAAAGCATCTCCATTGCACATGGGAAGTTCTCGTTCTCTCTCATTTGTCTTGTTTTACATTTTTAATTCTTTTCGACAAACATTGAGGATAATGTTTCTTTCTAGTTTGTGGGTGAAAAACCTCACTCATGAAAATTGCTCCCATATTCATGATATTCATTCGATGTTTTCATTCTATTTTATTAGGATAAAAAAAAATTGAAAATTTTGTTGACATGTTTATTGCCTAGGATATAGTATGAATCAATTTGTGCTTAGGCTTGAAAATTGGACAACATGAAAACATGAACTTATTTTGAACTAGTTATGTTGTGCTAGATTCATATTCATTGCGCACATAGCCAGCGTTGGATAATTGCTTGTGTAAGGGATTTTGTTTAATACATGTGAGGCAATTTGAACTTAGGAATGACTTGAAAATCCAGGAACTTAGACCGTTAGACATCCCATCCCTAAATTAGAACCAATCATGCTAAAAGGCAAGTTTGGCGGTAAAATGGTTGGAATTTGTATGTATTGACGGGTTGGAGGTCTGTGGTTCTTGGTTTTGCACTTTAGTCATTGCAGTTTGGTCAACTGGTATAAACAATTTCCAACATAAAAATAGAAAAATGCTGAAGGTCTTATTCTGCTCTTCAAATACCTTTTTGACTCGAGTAAGTAAGTTTGAGGGGTCTTTCAAACCTGGTGCCCTGAAGCCAACTGGCTTGAGAGTCATCGACCTAAAGCTCATTACATAGGTCAATTAGAAAGCAAGTACGGAGAGTGTACTTACACATAAGACATTATAACATCTTTAACTTTTCTGTTTAAGCCTTTATGACTCGGGCAAGTACGTCTTAGGGGTTCTTTGAACCTGGTACCCTAAAGCCAACTGGTTTAGGAGCTGCCGACCCGAAAGCCCGCTACAGGGGTCATATAGAAAGCAAGTATGAAAAGTTCTGCACAAAGATGCTAAAAGGTAGGGACAATTAAAAGAAAAAGTCGTCCAAAAAAAATGTAATTGCATGGTATAACCTTTATTGACTGAGCTGTGGTGGTTGAGGTTGTAGAATTGGGGTCTGCTTTCTTTTGATTTGTTATGCACACATATTTCTGATTCTGACTACCTTGTGTGAAAAAAACAAAGAATATTTTTAGAACCCACATAGATAAAAACTTGGGATATGAGAGAAAAGTAGAAAGTGGTGATCATCCATGAGCGTTGAAAGGAATTTTATTAGAAATCATAGATTGACCACATGTGATTCGGGCTTGAGTGTGCATAATGAGCCACACAAAGTTGAGTATATGTTTTACATAAGTATGCGTTTAACATTGACTATTCACACACACACTTGAAAATCTGACATGATATAACTAGAAATTATTTTGCATTTGTTGTACATAACTCTTGCTGAAGTGTAAAGTGATTTGGACTATGGAGGCATATGGTAAACATGTTAACACAACAAAAATAATTGTTCTTTTATTTCTTTGATTTTTGTAGTTTATTTTCCATTGTTCGAGAACGAACAATAATTTTAGTTTGGAGGTGTTTGATAAGTGTATTTTATGCACTTATCTGTATGTCTAAATTAGAAGAAATCATTGTCGTTTTAGAATATATGCTCTTTAATTTATGTTTAATTGTTACTTTGCAGAAAATATCTCAAAAGGCGAAGAATGAAGTAAACAGTGGGAAAAATGCACATTTGGATGCTAATTGGAGCTAAAATGAGCAATTGATAAGTTTGTGACGTCAACCGGAAAGATACAATTTGCTAAAGTAAATGAATAAGAAATTGGAGGATCCAATTGAAGGAATTGAGAGTTGAAACGAGCAAATTGAGAAGATTTCAAAGTATGTGGACTATAATGTTGTAATTGGAAGTTGAAGTACTGAAGAGCAAATTAAACATGAGGGAACAACTTGTAAATATCCAATGATTGACTTGGATCACAAGAAAACACTTTGAGGATTTTTAGGAGTCAATTGGATGCAATTAGAAGTCAAAAAAGGAATTGGGAAAATCCTATTTCAGGAAGAATTATAGACATTTACGTTATATTTCCAAATAACTTTGAATCACCTCAATCGGATAAGGGAAGAAAAATATATGGTCGAAATACTGAACACTGTGCAGATACCAAAAAAGACTCGCGCACGGATTTGATGAATTTCTTTCCTTCTTCAACTCGATCTCTTCACCAACTATAAATACAACCTCTTTGCATGAAAATCAGACATTTGCCTTTCCGTAGAACTAGCCACAATATAGATTTCAACATCAATTTCTTGGAGATTCAAGCATCGCAGAGGGCGCGTGAATTGAAGATAATAGAAGAATTGAGACTTGGTGCATGCTTTCATTTCTTCTTATTTTCAATGAACGTTTTCTTTTATTGTTTTTGTTCTTTAACCAAGATGTGTAACTAAATTCTACGTTGGGATGAACGATGTAGCTTAGTTAATTATTTTAATTCCATATTCCTTGTTTTAACGATTTAATGCATGTGTTGATTTATTATTGCGTTTAATGCGTGAATGAACTGACAAATCTTTCATGATTTAATGCGTTATTTTCATAATCCGAGAGGTGATTTAATAATATAGATTTAGGTAATAAATCCGATAATTGAACGAGAGATAGAGATACTCTTGTTATTATTGCTATCGTGTGTGAATTCTTGCGTGTAAAGCATCTAGATAAGGAATATTCGGACCCGCAGTAGAAATAAAATGTTGACTTATTTAGATAGGATTGATTTAAACTCGAGAGAGGAATCTCAATTTGAGTTAGTGAATTCGATCGAACACATATTTAGGAAATAAAACATGGAATTGGAATTGATTTAATTAACTAGGTGAACTCGTGAATCCCAACTAACTTACAATCGTTTTTAAAACAAAAAAAAGCTCGCTAATTTAATTTTTAGGTTTAATTTCTTAATTTTAGTTTACAATCAAAAATCCTCCTTGTCAGTTCAAATAAAGTTTAGAACTAAAATGTTTCGGTAATTAATAGCAGTCATTGTGGGACGATAATCCGGACTCCTAGGTCCACTTTATTACTTCTCACGACCCGTACACTTGCGAGAATGTCTCGCATCGCGAGATATCGGTGAACAAGATCATTGCTTAAATTATTGCAAAACAAGATTCTGAAAAGCAATTTTTCAAGAGTCTCACCTTCATTATATAAGTACTAAAACAAGAATAATTGGACAATTGGCACCAAAAATAGCAAAGGTGATAGCTTATGTGTCAAAAGTCAGAAGAACCATGACCAGAAGAGCTTCCTCTTTTCAAGAGTTTGTTCTCCACAAGGGAAGACCCATCTTCAACCTTGACGTCTTGAAGTGATCCACAGCGATCATCGTGCCTAAAAGAAACTATAGTAATTAACAAAAAATCAGTATGCAAGTTAATAATAATGATCTTGCTACTTGAACAATTCATTTGAATAAATATTTGAACAACTCTCTCACATATAGTGTGAGGCCCACACGCATATATGTATGTGAGCCAACACCTCATATATGAGAGAATTGTTCAAATATTTGTTTAAATGAATTGTTCGAGTAAAATTTTTGTAATAATAATAAATCAATTTCGGCTCCATACAAAACTAACCATCATCAACAGAGTAATGACTGCCACGACCACTTCTAGTGGATTTCAACTTGGTGTGTTTGATGGAGGATGGAAAATTCTTTTTTCATCTAAATTTTTCTACCTCAACTCATAAAAAAATATTTTCTTGAAAATTGGCAAAAATAATCTTTGAATAATTGTACCTAAAAAAAGATTTTCATGGAAAAAATTCCAATCAAACACCAAAATTAGAAATTATTTTCCATGATTTGTCATTTTTCATGTAAAATTTATCCAATCAAACACATCCTTATTTATTGCCACATGTAACCAACATGTCATGTTTTATATCTGCAATATTCCCTGGAAATCTATAACGTTAAATATAAATATATAAGCTATGAAGCACAATTAAAAAAAAAAAAAAATGCACGCTAGCATACTACGAAATTTGTCAACGGAATAGAGGGGGTTGGAACTTGAAAATTATAACTTCCTTAAAATAAACCAAATTCAGAATATATATAGTGTAGTGACCATACCTTCCTCGCAATCCATTATTTAGAAGGCTTCAGAAGTAGAAGATGGAAAGATCCATCAGTCAAATGTGAGCCATCCGAATGCTAAACAAGAGTCCAAACGCCATAATCAGGCTTACTCTTGTTCCTTGTTCACTTAAGCCAAAAATTGTACGAAAAAATAATATAACAACAAATATTTAATTGCAATTTTGAGGACACGAAAGAAAAGCAACCACGACAAGCATAGAAAGTAATAAAAAATAATCAGTTGTAAAAAATCTAATCCAAAATGCATTGTCGACTCATGTAGAAAGAAACATCTTAACGGTGATTTCACATTGTTACCTCACAAATCCCTTTATTTTTATTTTTTAATGCATTTAAAGTTTTGTGGCAGTAATTTTAAATACCATAATGTAAGAAAACAAACTGAAGCCATAGGGGCACTCGAATTTGTACAGTAACTACATTATACTATTCACCCACAAAAATAAATAAATAAATAAATAAATGAAATGAAAATCACAACATCTCACAAAATAGAATATTGGGCAAAAAGCATCAATTACAGTTGAACCCCATGTTTCTTATAAGTATATTGTACGTAACTTCCAATTTTGAAAGTTTGGTTAAATTATATGTGTGGATAAGAACCATATTTTGAAATTCCCAAATTCCGAAATTTTCCTCCCGTGTGAGGGGGAATTGGCAAAAAAATTTGTCAAAGTGGCACTTTTTAAAACCACATGGAAAATTTTTTTTTTTAATTTTTTTTTTTTAATTTCAAAACCTAAAAAACTATTTTGTATCATCCTTTAACAAAAAAACGCTAACCCTAAATTGAATCCTCCCTTTCTTCACGTCTCGGTTCCTCCACCTCCAAAATGTTAATCCTCGTATTAAACCAAAATTTAAGGCCATCTCCAAGAGTTTTCTCCAAATTTGGAGTAATCTTTATCCCAAATTTGAGTCTCCAACAACTTGACCCCAAATTTGGGGTCAAGGGAATAGTACTCATTTCTATTATAATTTCTTAATATTTTTATCTTGATAATAATATTTTTAATTAATGATTTTAATATTAATTAATAGCTTACGCATAGAATAGATCGAATTAAATTATTGTGAACAAAAATAATTTTTTTTAGAAAAAAATAAATTAACAATTATCGAATTATAACATTTCAAATTAAATAATAATTATTATAATATTTAAAAATACAATTATTACTACAACAACTTCTTATTGGACTAATTATGAATGTTTGGCATTTAAATTAAATATGAAAATGACAATTTGATAAATAGAAAGAGCTATCCCCTAATTTGGGATTATGAATTGCACTATTCACAACCCCAATGAAAATTTGGAGTGTGATTTGGGATACCACTGGAGATGATTTTACTCCAAATTTATTTCAAATTTGGGGTATGGTTGGAGAAGAGAGAGACAGAGAAGGTCTGGGCAGCCGTCCGTCATCATCGTCTTCACCAGACTCCGCCTCATCTTCGGGTGCTTCTTCGTCGGGTTCAAGGATACTGGTCCTAAAAGGGTTGTAATAGACTAATAGTTAAGTGGTGAGTACGTTTCATTTGTTGGATTTCTATTTTAGTATCACATTCAATGTACTATTGGGATTTTATTTTAGCGTCTATTTGTTTTTAGTTTTAACGAATTATTTGTCAACATCAAGTACAATTTGGTGGGCCACAAGTTGAACTGTATCAGACAAAATGACTACACCCACTTCCACTAAAAGTACAAAAAGCATTCCTAATTGTCACTAATTATCAAAAATGCCCTTCCAATTTTGACTTGGTAAAGAAATGCAAAGGGTAATTATGGTCTTCAATTCCACAACAGTTCTCTGCAAAACTTTAACTCTGACACTACACTGTGCAAGCCCATTATTTTAGTAATTTATTTGTTGTAGCAAAATTGGAAAATCTCTTTTTAACGAGGGGCTTAATATACTAAATAAACTTTCTTGGAAAATTGATTTACTGTGGTATTTTATTATGTATATTATATTATGGCAATGAATTGCACTACAAGAATTTCTTACCAATTTGGAATCTCTCCTTTGAGCTTTGATATGATGGATTGAATGGCTTACTTGAGTATGATGTTGAAATTGTGTTGTAATGGGTTAGGGATTTAACTGAATTTTTCGGTGTGTGTTGTTATGATGAATTTAAATCTATTGAAGTAGCGTGCTTTCTGCATAAGTACTAGTTTACTGATGCTAATTATTCTCTATATCTCACTAACATTGGTAACTCTTTTCATTGCTTGCTTTGAATAATTCTTTTTGCATATTCGTCCCATTGAAATGGTCAAAAATGTTTTGAGAGATTTACAGACGCCTTTGTCAAGAAACTTGTTTCACCCCTGATTAGAAAGTTAATATTTGGAATCAATTAGTTAAATTTGGGTGGACGTGTTACACTGGTATCATTATTTATTACCCATTCCACTGACATGTTAATAATCATGGTTTGTAGGCTACCTTTTGATGGACAATTATCACAGGTTAGTTAATTTTGGGATCTTCACATGTTATCTTTTATGTGAACTCTTCTCTGGTGCCATATTCGTATATTGAAGTCTAATATTTTGTTTAATTTGCTGCTTATTTGTTTTCTTTATTTTGGCATGATGACTAATACACTTGCAGACATATATGGCTTTTCCAACTTCTTGCATGACTACTATAGTTGATTTATAGTATGCTGAACTATTTTGGACGGAGTACCATTGCCATCTCATGAGAATCGGGCAATGATTTATCTATGGGTGATGGATTATCATTAGTTTAGAATATAGCTATGCATAAATATAATTCAAATTGTTGCAATGAAAAATATGTTCAGTGTGTTGAACTATTTTGTTACTGCTTCAAATTATTATTGTTATTATTGTTGTTGTTTTTATTTATTTATTTATTTTACATTACTCGTGTATAGGACAAACACGAAGAAAATGGCATGGCCATGACAAACCTAAATGGGGTAAATCAGGCGAGGAGAATATTGAGTTCACAAATGATGGACTATGTATTGTCTCAAAAGATGCCAAGTTATCAAGTACTTGGATATTTGGCTAGAACCTACAAATTTCTACCTCTTTCTCATACATTTCATATCAACATTAGCCTTTGAATTCAGAGTCCCAACATTCTCCATCCCAACACCGATCACCCACCCAATAAAGATCTTCCTATCAACATCATTCACTCTTGCAACAACATTCACTTTTGAACATGCTTCATCTTCTTATTAGTATTCGTCTTATTCCGCCTTATCGTTATCCTTAATCATTCTAGTTCTACTATCATCAACCATACCATGCTTTCTTTTACCCGCTGATACCTTATCCCTGCAGAGAGTTTATAGGGATGCTCAATGACCCAGACTTCATACAACAGTTCATGCCTCCGGTTCAGATGAATAGTCAAAATGATAATAGTTAGCATATATTGTTCTTGCTATGCACTTTCAAGAAAGATTTCGATGCTATTAATTAATAACATCATTGTTAAGTTATCTACTTTTTTTTTTATTTAGTGTGATGTTTGATTATGTATTCTTCGAGACAGATTGACATTTAATTAAAATTTGTATTTACCTTTCAATTTTTATTTCATTGAAAATAACTAATTCTATTGAATGTTCAATATTTATATTTAAAATAAATTATATGAGTCGAATTTATTATTTATTTAATTAAATTTAAATATATTAGAGAGACAGAGAAATATTGATTAATGATAGGGGCCTTAATAAGTGCCCCTATTGTTTTAAATTTATTTTGGTCACTTAAATAAGTGTCCCTGATATAGTTACGAGAATAATCTTACATGACATACATATTATTCGGGACGTTTTTAGTTTTCAATTCCTTCATATTTATTATTAGGGACGCCATTTATTAATATGCCCCTCATTCTAAATGCTCCTAATACTCTCAATTTTAGGATAGCCAATTTGAGGAGACGTTCGGATACGTCGAACTTTTGTAAGATCTATTTTAGAGGTTAATTCATGAGGATTATTATTGCATGATCTTGAAAGTAAGGTCTCAATTTTTTAGCTGTTGTAACAAGGGCAAGTGACAATTTCTTGCCCAAGGTATACTTTGTCTTGGCGTCGAGTAACATTTTGCAGATTGATTTTTGAGCTCTTCCTTCTTCTTTTATGAATATGGCATTGATTACATGTTTGGAGATGGCCAAATACAACAAAAGATTATCCTAGGGGTTTGTCTTAACTAGCACCGGAGGTGACCCATACTTTTCCTTTAAATGTCTGAATGTGACTTCATAATCGTCATCCCACTTGGATTCCTTATTTTCCCTAAGTGCTTTGAAGAATGAAAAGCACACGTGTGTTGTTCTTAACATAAAATAACCAAGGAATGCAACCCCGTCAGTAAGCCGTTGAACTTCCCTTATGTTTCTAGGAGACTCCATGGTAACAAAACAAGGGTTGTAATTTTATATGGGTTGACCTCAATACATCTCTAAGTGATCATGAATTGATGTGATCCAGACCACGGATACAAGCCCGCACAAAGATCCGTTGAAGGTCAGAGGAGGGACGATGACTCGATTGCAGACAAAGAGGGCCAAGGAAGCAATGGACAAGCTAGTTCAAGAAACAATGGCCAAAACAATGTTCGTGTCATCAAAAGAAGCAAGTTCCATGTTGGGGCCGAGTCAAAACGACGAGTGGATCAACATCATTCAAGCCGTCGAAGAAAAATGTGAATTTTCAATGTTACGGCCGTAACATATATTTCCTCACGGCCGTAACCAACTTTCTGCTGAAAATTGATATTGCGAGACATAAGCAATCACGGCTGTAAAGGTTGAGTATCACGGCCGTAATGGAGTTTCTGCTTAAAATTGGAATTTGGACGTTTTTGGACTTACGGCCGTAAGTCATATTGTCACGGCCGTAAGAGTGAATCAGAAGCAAGGTTACGGCCGTAAGAAAATTAGTCACGGCCGTACAATCGAATACGCGTGAATTTTAGGGTTTTTTATTTCCTTATTTTTAGGTAGTTGTTTCCTTATTTAATTAGAACTCTTTAACCTAGTTTTTGACCCTATTTATAGGGATGTAATTTTCATTATTCATTACACAACTTTGATAATATTAATTGAGAGGCTATTTGCTTTCACAACCTTTATTCTTTATTGAATAAAATCCGAACTTGCGAGTTAATCTTGTTTGTTCAAATCTTGGGTGAGATTTATTTTCATTGTGATCAAGAGGTCAACATATCAATTGATGTGTTGGTTGCTTGGTTCAATTAATTTGAATCAATCTCTAAATCGTGATTCTTTGGCGTTCTTGGGACGATTCCAATAATTTGTGGGTTGCGTAGCTACAATTGCTACGTGGTTTGCATCATGAATCCAAAAAAATTTCCTGACCCGACTCCTAATGCACACTTGGTGGGGTTTAGTCTCATCCGGTGTTAGTGAAAGGTGTCACGGATATTTTCCAAATCTAAGATATGATCTCCTCTTTCTTGAATTTCACAACAATGTCATCTACGTAGATCTCGATACTTTTCCTTATGTGTTTGGAAAAAATCATGTTAACTAGTCTCTGATAGGTTTCCCATTGCTTTCTTTAGACTGAAATCATGACCTCATAACATTATATACCTTTGTCAGCCATAAATGAGGTCTTTTCTTGATCTTCTTTTGACATTCTTATCTGATGGTAACCCGAGAAAACATATAGAAAATTGTAGAGTTCAGATTCTGAGGTCAAGTCTATTAATTTGTCAATGCGAGGGAGTGTATAGTTGTCTTTAGTACATACTTTGTTTTAAATCCGTGAAGTCAATGCATAAACGCCACTTGTCGTTGAAAGACCACATTGGCAAGCCATTTTGGATACTTTTACTTCTAGAATGAACCTCGTCTTCAAGAGTTTGTCCATTTCCTCTCGAACGACCCTTCTTCTTTTAGTGGTAAATTGTCTTCTTCTCCATTTCGCTAACTTTTTGTCGGATTGCAAATTGAGCTTGTAGACTACAAGGTCAAGATTTATACCTAGCATGTCTTCCGCAGTCCATGCCAAGACGTTAAGGTTTCTTTCAAGTAATGCGATAAGTCTTCCTTCGATGCTTTAGGTAGGTCTTTTCTAATGGTGAAGGTCTTTCCTTTCAAGATTACGACCTCCTCCAAATCCTCTACTAGGACATGTATTTTTTGGTAATGACGTAATCACCATCAAGTCTACCATCTCTTTGTTTGTACAACTAACATAACAATGTTTTGTCGCTGGTTGATCTCCTCGTATTGGCAATACCTGCTGGAATTGAGAATTTAACCGCTAAATGATATGTTGAAATAATGACTTCGATGTTGTTGAGGAAATGTCTCCCCAAAATAACATTCTAAGCCATTAGAGTCTTTAGTACCTATGGATCATTCTCATAACCTGCCTTTCTTATGATCCCAATGATGTTGGAAGGTCTATTAAACCTTCTAATTTCATGGATCTTCTCCCCAAACTTGTTAAATTGTTGATGACTGGATGAAGTCTATCTGATGGGAGTTGCATTTTGTTGAAAGCTTCAAGTGAGAGGACATTTGTTGCACTTCCATTGTCAATGAGTATCATTTTTCACATTAAAGTTTGCGATTATCGTTGAGACAACGACAATGTCATCGCGTGGATAAGAATCCCTTCCATGTCCTTACAGTCAAAAGTAATACTAGATAGGAGGTCGGGTTCTTGGAAGACAACCTCTGTTATCTGATTATCAATTCCTGAACATAATTCTTCATAGCATTCTCTGGATCTCCACCCGAAACAATCCTTCATACAATGAAGTTTATCATACTAGAGGGCTAATTTTTCCCTTAATTCTTTTTCCCGGAATTGCGGCTATTCTTATCATATTTTTTGACATATTGTCCCATGTGGTCTTTCTTGATTAGAGCTTCAACCTCCACTGATGAGATCCCAGTCGGGGAATCTCGTCGAAAAACGCGGAATAACGACAATTAAAATTTAGGAAAGATCTAAATCAGATTTGACTCCAAAATAATAAGAACACGAAGAAAATAACGAAAAAATAGAAGATAGATTTGAAGGTAAAACCTTGACCCAACAATCGCGATGCAATTAATGACGATGCGGACTGAAGAACCAGGATTGGTGAACGCCACAAGGGTTGTCAATTCCTTGATGAGTTTGTTGGATGAACGCCACAAAGATCAAATCTTTGATAAGTTCGAAACAAAAGGGAAAAACTCAACCTTTCAATTTTGGAGAATTCTCTCTCAAATATTATTAATCTCAAAACTTCTGTTTTTACAATGAATTGAAAAAGCGTATAAATAAGCAAAATAACCTAGCATCTAATTTACTCAAAATAGAATTCTAATTAGACTAAAATTCTAAAATAGGAAAATAACCAAAAACTAAAAAGGAAATTAAATAATTGAAAATCCCCGGAAATCTGGCACTCCTCATTTACGGCCGTGAGGAACTCTCTTACGGCCGTAATGGCCTTTCTGATAAAAATCTGATTTGTTAGTTACGGCCGTGACGAAACTCTTACGGCCGTAAAATGCCCCTTTTACCGCCGTAACTTCCAGGCTTACGGCCGTAAGTCTCGTTCTGCTTAATTTCTGCCTTTTCCTTCGATAATTTGTTACGGCCGTGATAGTAAGTGTTATGGCCGTGAATATATGTATTACGGCCGTGAAGATCCTCTTTTACGGCCGTAAGGTATTTTCTGCCCAAATTACTTCTTTTTCTTGATTCGGCTCGATCCATCCCTCTTCTCGGCTCGACCCCAACACGGAACTTGCTCCGTTTTGCACGTAGATCACTATCATATTGCCGATGGCTCGACTTCGCCCTTCGATGCCTTTTCCGGATCACATCATCCACCCCAAACAATCCTTCATACAATGAAGTTTATCATACTAGCGGGCTAATTTTTCCCTTAATTCTTTTTCCCGGAATTGCGGCTATTCTTATCATATTCTTTGACATATTGTCCCAGGTGGTCTTTCTTGATTAGAGCTTCAACCTCTCTCCGATGATTCCTGTAATCTTCAGTGGTATGACCTTGACTTTTTTGGAAGTTACAAAACTTTTTATAGTTGCTATCAATGATCTATCACCTGACATGTCTTGGTCATTGTAGATCTTCCATCTCCTTGGCCTTCATTGAAATGTGAGATCATTAAGCATTCAAAGGAATGAAGTCTCAAATTTCATTAATTATTTCCTTTCTGATGAGGTGGGGTCCTGGGCTGTTGACCCTTCCCGTCTTTAGGCCTTGACCTTTTGCTCCCCTATTTCAAGGATCCTGATGATGATGTGTCCTTTATGGTGATCGTACTCGAGTATATGTGGTTAGATGCTTGTTTAGTTCTGAAGTCTCGTCATATTCCTTTATTCAGGGATACTTGAACCTATTAGGCAAGTGGAACGTGGTTATTTTTGGGGTGAAGGGAGTTCTCCGCATAAAAGTAACTAGACATTGTGCACTCTATCTTACCCCACTTTTTATTCTTCCTTGAATGATTCTTGAAGAGCCCATACCAACGGGAGTGAGTTGCATGTGCCCATCCCGCCACTGAAAGAATTTAGTCAAGATATGCTCAAATGTTTGACCAGCAAGATGTGGTTGCAAAGAAATGGGATAAAGTCTTGATGCAAAGCAAAGGCTATGAAAATCAGTTGTGTAACGCCCCCAAAAAACTATAACATCCTAATTGTCCATTATGATATATTAAGTTATTTTTAGAATTTATTTAATGGTTATGGGTATTTAAGGGAGGAAAAAGGAAAATATTAACAAAATGAAAATTACAAAAAACGTGTGTAAATGCCTTTCTTTAAGAGACTCGTTTGATCTCTTCTGACCTCAGTTGAATGCATGTGATATATGCATGGATAAATTCACAAGACGAACTTCGAGAATATCAATTTTTTTTTTAAAGTTCGGTCAATGGATAGTTGCAGATGAATTTTTAAAGTTAGCACTTTACTAAAAGTCTCAACAAAACGTTATAAGTGATTTACTTTAGCAAGCCATAACTTCCTACTTGATTAACCATTTCTTCTGTGATAAATTTCACGTAAAATTACGCAGTGAATACTTCAAAATGATACTAAGAACTTAGATATTTCTACCTCATTAGATAGTTTGAAATTAAACTTGAGCATGTCGTCCCGAAACTACAATTTTGAAAATTCCAAGCATGATGTGTGCTTTGCCACGCTTGCCTTATAGCTTTCCTTGTTCACCACCTACATATAACCTCTACCTCCAGCTTGCATGGTTAAGATCTTCAATCTCCAGCTTTTGAAGATAAAATGTGAATCACTTCCTAGTCAAGTTGAGAGATAAAATCCCATACAAGCAAGACTTTAGCCCATTGCTATTTAATCACACCTTGCTGGTCGGATAATTGAGCAGATGTTTCGAATTTAATCGAAAAATCGTGAACTTCATCTCGCTAGTAGGATATTTTAGTCCTCCACGCTAGCAAAATGAGTGACGGAATTCGTTCGGTGGCCAATGAGGTTAGATAGTTCAAACTTCAATGACCAGTTGTAAACATATTGAAGTTGGATGGACAAATCGTGACATCATGCAAAGTTCGATAGCCACTGAAACAATTACCTCTAACATTTGATTGTATTTAACAGGTCACATAATATTTCCATCCTCCATGCTGCTAAAATGAGTGACATAATTCTTACAGGTGGCCAAAGGGATGAGACGGCTCAAACTTTAGTGGCCAACTTGAAGTATATTGAAGTTGAGTGGGTAAATCCTGATAACACATAAGTTCAGTGGCCACGAAAACAATTAATTCCTATTGCATTACATTACAAGAAAGAAAATGAAAAACGAAAGCGAAAATAAGAAAACCCTACTACGAATTTCTCTTCCTCGTCCACTCCCGGAATCATCAAAATCTCCGAGAAACCTTACTCTTCCGTTCTTGGAAAGATTCCATGGTATGTGTTTTCTTCTCCAATTCTATTTGTATGCCTTCACACCTCCGTTACATTTGGTTTCACATTGAACGGAAAACCTAATTTTTAGGCTAATCCGGGAAATTTTGTTGAAAAAAATTAATAATTCCACAGAATGGAACTGTTCTTCACTAGGAGGCGTGGCGTTACATTTCTGTCGAATTACAATATGGAAAGAAATTGGAGCTTTAGTTCATTCATTGGTAACTGGTAGTTTGATAACTTCGAGCTAGGGCTTGACATTATTTCAGATATATTTGCATCACTTTAATAGCGGGTTTCTTATTTATGTTTGTAAATGGGAATGTAAAAAAGGTGATTTTTGCTATAATTGTAGGGGTTCAAGAGAGAGATTTCGAATTTTCGAATTTGTTGAATACAATAGTTGGAATTCGTTTACAAAAGAGAGACCATTTGTTTGGTTGTGCAGAACCTCATTTTTTTTGGTAGCCATTGTTGAACTTGTTGGCTGTTGCTTTGAATAAAAACAGAGTTTCATTGCAGTATTCAAGTGTTCAGTCCTAAACTCACTTGATACGAGTGTAACATAAAAATGGCAATGAAATGTGTATAAAAATTGTGAATATGGAAAAGGATAAACTAAGTTAATGGAGACAATGGCTTCAAGTACATTGATACAAAATTTAGGGTAGAAAGATGTTCGTCACTGTTGTTTAAATATTAAAGAGCAGCCAATGGACTACTTACAAGATCAAGCAATAAAGGTTTTAATAAGACTCACTGCAACTAAGTAAAATTTTATAAATGTGAAATCACTGAACTAGATGACTAAATTGGTTTAAAATATAATCGACACTTTTCCTTTAAACTTCAACTCTTCCCCACACCTTCCCAGACAAGCATACAAAAAGGAAAAGAGGATAAATGAGATCATGTTGGACATTGAAACAATTTCTGACTCTTAATATAGCGTCTTTTATTCTGTAACTTTACGTTCCACGTGAATTTAATTGTTGATATTTGGATATCTCGTCAAAACATTCATCCTCGACGCCCTTAATTTTCTGACTTCTAATTTTC
The DNA here is from genome assembly GCA_963555705.1 of Ligustrum vulgare. Classification (NCBI taxonomy): domain Eukaryota; kingdom Viridiplantae; phylum Streptophyta; class Magnoliopsida; order Lamiales; family Oleaceae; genus Ligustrum; species Ligustrum vulgare. The sequence continues at coordinate 52,608,588 of OY743173.1, read as the reverse complement.
TTCAAATTGCAGGTATTATTCTACATTTCACCTTTAAGCTTTGAATGAAATAACATATATCAATAATAGTGTCGTTCAAATAGAATTTATCAAATTATGGAAGCAAATAGAAGAATTTCTTTAAAGAAACGTTCTAATCCCCAGTTCAAGAGAAAGGGGGCCCCTAGGAGAGGACAAGGGAACATATCTATGCGTGAACAATCTCCTGAAAGCTCTCATTTTTCAGAGACGGTTTATCGTATACTTTGTCAATCAAAGAAGATTGGTAGTGTCATTGGGAAAGGTGGTAATATAGTGAAAGCCCTCAGAGAAGAGACCCAAGCAAAGATTACAGTTTCAGATTCTGTTCCTGGCTCAGATGAGAGAGTGATAATTATCTTGAGTCCTTCTGACAAACGGGCAAGCGGATATAATGACAATAAGGATGGCGAAGATCCTCAAGCCGAGAAAGAAGATAATGTCATGAAGCCACATTGCGCAGCACAAGACGCTCTCCTCAAAGTTCATGACAGGATTGCTGAGGAAGATCTTGGTGGAACCGGAAATGAGAATGAAAATGAAATAGTGATCACTGCACGTCTTCTTGTTCCAAACAACTTGGTTGGATGTCTTTTAGGTAGAAAAGGAGATGTCATTCAAAGATTACGCAGTGAGACTGGTGCAAACATCCGTGTTCTTCCTGCCGACCATCTTCCTGCTTGTGCTGTGAACTCTGATGAATTAGTGCAGGTAAACACCTTTAAGCGCTGTTGCGAAATTGTGATTTCTTTAGTCTTTACGTGCATTAATTGAAAAAGGAGATACTTAACTTCTTGCTGATTTATGACAGCGTGTCATGCGTATTGAAATCTTTTCATAATATTTCATGCCTGTGGTTTTGCAAACATATCTATATATTAATACATGTTTTAGCGGTGGTCTTTTAAGTAAAGCTTCATTGCGGAAGCCCTTATCCTTTTATGCAGACCTCTTGCTACTGATTGGCAGCATTGTATCTCTGTTTGTGGGGTGGGGGGGTGGATTAGATTTCTGATCCTTTTCAGGATGCAAACAATGCAACAGAGTCTGTTGGGATTTCAACAATAAGATGCACACATACTTCTTGCATTTTTCAAATGAAATTGAAATTAGTCACATTACAAAGGAAAAAAGGGAATAGGGGAAGAAGTTTCTTACAAACTAGAAATAAAATAACACGGAGGGAGTATTTACTGCTTATGTTTTGAGGCATCTGCAAGTCACAGATCTAATTCAGCCCACAAACTGGGAGATGATTCAAATTTGGATTTCTCATACAAACTTGTGGAGTGTTAGTTTTTTTTTCCATTTTCCCATACTTTTAGTGATTAGTCTTACAGGCCGGCATTAGTTCTCTGAAGTGTTTGCAGATGAAGGTTTTAGTAAATTATACAGCTGGGGGACTTTAAATCTTCTTTCAGAACATTACTGTATAGTGATAACTAATATACTATTCTAAGAGAATCTCCAATAGACTCTCTAAACTTGAAATGCTCTTTATTTTGGAGAGTCAACTATTAAAATTTCACTCCAATAGACTTTCCTCTACTTTAATATTTTAATTTAGAGAGTGGGTTTGACTCTTCATCTCCAATTTTGGGGAGTCAAACCCACTCTTTATTATTAAATGCATTCAAAAAGTTTCAATTTTCAATGTTTATATATTAGCTTTCTTTATTATATATTTAATATCATTGGTCATTCACTTTTAAAAAAATAAATATTAACTAAAAATAAAGAAAGACAAAAAATATTTTTATGAAAAAGTAAAATAAAGAGCCAAAAATAAAGAGTTTGTTGGAACTTGTGAAAAATTTTACTCTTTAAATTTAAAGATATTCTCTATTATATAGAATATGCTCTTTAAATATAAAGAATCTATTGGAGATGCTCAAAATAAGAAGGCTATGCAAAAGACAAATATTCTTTCATAACATTATTGTATAGTGATATAGTATCCTAAATTGGCTTGAATACCTAGGTAGAACTGTAAGCCTAACACCCCTAACTAGAATTCCCTCGTATCATTATTTATGTATTTCTCTTGCATTCTTTCCCCCGAAATTTGGGCGTGATTGTCTTCTTCATGTGAAACAAGGTTTTCTTGGAGCAATTTTTATGGACTACAATAAATGCTGTTCACATTTATAATGTAATCCTCCAATTTAATCTAAAGTACATATAAACTTGACAGGTGTTTCAAGTGTTTTTATTGAGTTCTCATCATTGAAATGAAATCTGATGGTTGTCTATTTATTATAGATTTCAGGTAAACCTGCAATTGCAAAGAAAGCTTTGTATGAAGTGTCAACTCTTTTGCATCAGAATCCACGGAAGGACAAACCTCCTTTAGGTTTTCCCGCTCCCCATGTTAGTCAAGGATTTCCTCCTGGTCGTCCCTTGGAAAATATGCTCCCCCCAGGAAATTTACCATGGCGGCCCCATGATATTGATTCCCACAGTTTGCCACCTATGCCGTGGAAGGGGGAATATGGGACCCGTCCATCAGGATATGGACCCGATGACTTTGATGGTGTTCCTCCTTCTCATGGCCGGGAAGCTCCAAGTGAATTCACTGTGAAAATCCTCTGTTCTGCAGAAAAGATTGGCAGTGTGATTGGCAAGGGAGGCTTAAATGTGAAACAATTACAGCAGGAAACTGGAGCCACTATTCATGTTGAGAATGCCTCTGCAATCTCAGATGAAAGAGTAATTCGTGTCTCTTCGTTTGAGGTAACGAGCTGTGTCTCCTGCTGTTACCATTAGCATGGTGTCTAACTGAACAGAATGTTGTTTCAGGTTCTTTGGGAACAAAGATCACAAACTATTGATGCCATTCTTCAACTGCAAAATAGAATAAGTGATTACTCTGAGAAGGGGACAATCACGACAAGACTTCTTGTTCCATCAAGCAAGGTCGGCTGCATTCTTGGACAAGGAGGTCATGTCATCAATGAAATGAGAAGGAGAACCAACGCAGACATACGTGTTTATTCCAAGGAAGATAAGCCCAAATGTGCATCAGAAGATGAAGAGCTTGTGCAGGTGATACCCTGGGATTGTGCAGATTTGTCATCCGTAATTATGTTTTGTGACCTATTGTCCTTTCTTAAACTAAGAGATACGTTCCTCTGCTAAAGCTTGTTCACGCTTTTGATTATCAGATATCTGGAAATGTTGGGGTTGCTAAAGATGCCTTAGCCGAGATTGCTTCAAGACTTAGAACTAGATGTTTGCGTGATGTTAATGCCCGAGCAGAACCTATTCCTGTTAAGCCAATCCCAGGATTTGGTCCTACAAGAAACTTGCGAGATGGAGGCCTACCTCTATCAAGTTCTACCAGAGCTGGAAGCTTTGGAAGACATGAACATTTGAAGGTAATAATCTGTTAAATATGTTGTCCACTAGTACTGAGGGTTCCATGTCTAGGGTTCTTATTTTCGAATTGTGTTTGCAGTATCCAGTTTTATAATGTATATTATTAAATTCTTTGAGTGGAGCAGGAGATTCAATTAATTGAGATTCCGAAGCTGAAATTTCACCTCTACCATCAATAGGTTTAGCCATGACGCTCTAAATGTCAAGTTTGAGGAGAACTTTTCATATTATCTGCAAAAAGGGATATAAATCTGAGAGAGAGAGAGAGAGAGAGAGAGAGAGAGAGAGAGAGAGAGAGAGAGAGAGAGAGAGAGAGGCTCTCTCCCTACTTACCGATCACTCTGCTCACGAGTTTCCTGGCCTACCATCCTAGTGATTGATCCATAACTCATCCTTTCCTCCTTTAGATTTAGTTCCAGTTCCTCCCACAAAACTCCCTCATAGTCTATATTCTTCTGAAAATATTTGTTCCTTCCCTTTGACTTCTGCATTTCTGCCCCTGTATAAGTCCGTGCCTTTTGATTACGTGTTTTAACGCACATAAAACCAGATTAAGATTGAATTTCAAATAATGGCATCATGCTTTAACAAAGATTTCAAATCATAATTCAAGTTTATAATCTTACTTGTATTTTGTTCAACGTCTTTTGATACAATTGTGCTTTAAATCTGTTAATACACCTATTTATATTTTATAATTATACGCACAGCAGAGACGGAACTGCTTTTGTTCTACACAGGAGTTGAAGAAATGATTTCCAGGTTTTCATTGTCCTGAAAGGAGTGCAAAATAAAGTTAAACGCCTTGTCATATTTGGTTTTGATCCTGATTTTGTTGACTGTAAAGAGTATCAACTGAAAAGCTGTCAATTGAACTATTTGGGTTTGCAATGGGGGGAATACATTTTGTTTTATCCACAATTTATAAATAAGGCTTGAGTTACATTCTTCATAATTAAATGTGAAAAGTGCAAGGCTGTTGTCAGGCCGACTAGGGCTTAAGGCTTTATGTGGGCTAAGTGCATATAGTGTGTACATTATTGAAGTGTTGCATATAAAATGTGCATATTTGGTGTGCAACTTCAGTTTCTACATATTTATACCTAGTTTGTAGAAAATATTCTAATAATGAATAAACTATTGGCACAATAGCGAGAGCTCTAATGTAGCTTGCTTTTTTTTTTTGCTGCTGAAGTTAGATTGATGCTATGAATTAGACGCCATAACAACATATATAATCCGTCTTTGTATCTGTAGAGTCTAGAGCATATGGAATTGCACAAATAGAGAATTTTTTTTTGGTAAAAGGAGTAATTAATGAGAAAAAAGAAGGTGAAGAATGGAAACGAGGTCCTGTTAAATTAATGCTGAAGCCTGTTTTTTGAGAAAAGTGAGAAATACAGTGAAGATAAGTGAGGGAAGTAGTAAGAAACAAGTGGAGTTCACTGTAAGATCGGCATATACCCCTAAATTAACTATGACTACATAAAGATATTGAACTACCATATTGGACAATCCGTGAACCAAAGAGTACAGGACTTAGAAGATTCAATAATCAATGCCCCAAGTGCAGTGCAAGTTGCTAAATTAACTTCCCAAAAGTAGTCCTGTCTGATGTTCTCCTCAAACTCGTGAATGTAGATGATCTTCTTGTTTTACACAATAAATATGTTATTTTAACTCGTTGAAATATAAATTACTTGTTTATTCATGTCTTGCAATTTCGACGATAATTTTAAATTGTCTTAAGCTTTCCTTGTACTGACTGTCAGGCTGGTTTTCGGGAGTACGAACCTCCAAGATTTCCAGTTCCTCCACGCCCGACTGGGTAATGATCACTGTTAACATTAATTCATTTACTTATTCAATTTTTTGTTTAGCCTGATGAAGTTTGTGGTACCTTTTATTTTAATTTTAATTTTAATTTTAGTTACACGAGAGGCGACCATGCAATGGAGGCTAGGATTTCAAATAATGCTGTTAGTTCTGTCATGCGAACTGGAGGTAGCTATATTACTGAGGTGAGGTTTATTGAATTACTTTAAAAGTAGTCCTTTTGGCTCTAAAATTATAAGTGTCTTACAGATTGATCTTCATGATATCCGGAATGTATATCAAAACTGTTAATTGGGATGTGGAATGTAATTGTTTCTTACTAAATTGCGTTGAATTCCCTATCCACAATCAAATAGATTTGTTGTATTTTTAGAAATCAAGTTGTTCCTTTCAGCCACATTTCATGTCTGTTTAATTGTGTTTGGCTTAAAAAGTGTATTTGTAGAATATGATGGAAATTTTCATGTCATGTTCAGTTCCAAATTAAGAGTATGTTTGGCCCCCTTTAAATTTTTAACACATTTTTCTCTCTTCTTTTCAACCTCACATTTATTAATAAAATAATATTACACATAAATAAATCAAAAAAAGATTCTCCACTTTTTAACTACATATTCTCCTAAAAATCACTATCCATTTCAGTTAAACTCTTTTTAAACAAAACATAAAAGACGGCCTAAATAAATTACACTGGATTATGGTCTTCCTGACTGCAAAACTGGAATTGTATCTCTTTGTTGAGAACGAAGATATTTTTTTGATTACAAGGGAGAGAACGAAGATATTAACCAAGGAAAAATTAGAACTGACAGAAAAATTGAGAAACTTTAGCCATTAGCATCTAAGCCAATAGCTGTATATATTTTATTTTACTACCTAGCTTATTATTCTTTGATTTAGTCAAAGTACTAGGCCTTTAAAAAGAAGGGAATGAGAGGACATTGCCAGTGATAACATGGATGATAGAGGGATAAAATATGATTTAAACTCCATAGAAGATTCTACTAGTTATTATGATATGGATGATTTTTAAATTTTCCTCATATCTGGTCTATTTCTTGGCTTCTACTTATTGCTTTTCCTACTATAGGAGTTCTTATTCACAGGTAACTTCATGATTTTTTTTTTAAAACATGTCATTTTAAATTGAGAATTAATGTATGGTTAATAGTTTTGGGAATTCACACTTATCATTATATATTTATGAATTTTTTAAGCGTTCATTTTATGGCTTACTCAATACACCTTGCTCGTGAAAGCAAAATGCTCAATACCTGTTTACACCTTTTAAAACATTGATAGTATGTGCAAAACTTTGACGTTGGACCAATTAAAACCAGTGTTCTAAAACCCGCGTGGCGCGAAGTGCGCCTCCGACCTGTTGAATTAGTGAAAAGCGTGAAAAAGTCGTCTGAATTTTTTTTTTTATCTAAAAAGAGTGAAAAAACGCGCATAATGCGCGAGTAGGTGTGGCGAAGCGCGAGTATGCGCGCTTATGCTTCTAATTTTTTTTTCATATTTTTTTAAGGGGTTAAAATATGTGTAAAGTTTAAATCTAGTATATAGGAATTGAAAAACGTTTTTTAACGCCTACTCCCGCTTAAGCTTGAAAAACTTAACACTCGGGCTTCACGCTTCCTCACGCTTCACGCTTTTTAGAGCACTGATTAAATGAAGATTATTTTTTTGAGCAAAATAAGCGAAAATTATTAGAATTTATTGAATCGTGCCATTAATCTTCAGTTTGATTGATAGGTTTGAATCGTTTGATGTTCATATTTTCATTTAATATTTTTTCAATGTACTCTTAAGTTTAGGAGCTTATATAAAGGTTGTTTTTATCACGGAGTTCACTGTATCAAGTTACTGTTGAAAGATGTTTGCTGACAGGCATCAGTAGTAACCATAACCCACAAACATCCAGATCACTGCATTTCATGCTTCCAATTGTCAGTTTTTAGGCATTTTAGGTCAGGCATCCACAGTTTCAAAGCATCCTTTGTAGCTGTTTTGCATGAACTCCAAAATATTAGAGTTACACACTTGCGCACTTTTCTTTCAGTTAAACATTTTCCTCAATTTGTTATCAGTTCTGCATATTTTCTCACCTGAGACATGTATCTCACTTTCAGCTATTTGCATATCAGGCTTATATGCAAACATAATGGGTTTTTTTTAGTATGTTCGAGTTACAATTGTGACATGTTATCTTTAGTACAAGAATGTGAGCACATCTAATTATTAGTCCAAGTTTTGTTTCTGTTGATGGAGGAGTTGATAATTTTTCCTTTAAAATCCTAGATTGCTGGGACAAGGATGAAGCTCCAGGATCCCCGTTCTGGTGGTGTTGATTTTGGGGCTTCCAAGCATTTCAATGCTTCACAAAGTTCACACCAGTCATTTGCTTCTACCGAACCCAATAACAGTCATCATCAAGGTGTTTATCAGAGCTATAATTCTCAGCATGGTGCATATCCAAGCATGAATCCTTCTCAAGTCCCCCATTATGACTCTAATCCTCATCAAGCTGTGTACGAGAATGTGTACTTGCAGCAGGCTCCTTACCAGAACACGGCTCGTTACCAGAACACAAGTACTCAAGGTCCTTATCAATATTGATGCCCAATTTGGACATTTTGTACCATATTTCGATTGTTTTCTGCAATAGTTGCCGAGTCTCAAATGTTTGTGATCTTAGAATTAACTTTTGCATGACATTGGGCTTCTTTCCTAGCCGCTTAACATAACTGATAAGCAGCTCTTGTACTTGTCTCATCACACTATTCTAGCTGTCTTTAGGTGAAGACGACAGTTGCAAATTTTTATCATACTATGAATTTTTAAGTTTGCAGGTGATCTTATTTTAGTACATTAGTTCATGCCCGTGCTCATTTTCTATTTCCTAATTGAAAATTTATGTTTTGAATGGTGATTCTTTTGAAAATATGTAGTTAAAAAGTAGAATTTTTTTTGGATTTACGTGTAGGACATTTTATTGCTTAAATGTGATTGAAAATAAGTATTTGAAAAAAGGTTAATTTAACAAGCGGGTACTGAAGTGAAGCGAAAATATCTACACGGTTGCTAAAGTTTCAATCTTATGGCGTTGATATACATGAAGTTAAAAATAGTTTCGCCATGGTTACTGAAGATTAATATTCACTCAAAATTAAAAGCGCGGACTTGATGTATAATATTGGTCCTTTTTTGTAAATATTCGAATAAACTCTCCATTTTTCCAACCACAATCCCCTCTCGTAGCCACCAACATCACGCTGTCTCCAACCACTATCACCCCCACCTAGGCCACCAAAATTGCACAGAAAAAGTGGGGAGAAAACCTCATATGGACAAAATTATATTTTAAGTCATCATCTTTAACTTTGAGTGAAAGTTAGTCCCAAGTTATCATTGTCAAAATTCTTTGTAGTTTCGGTGATCAGTGCCGTAAGAATGGAACTTTAGTGATCGATTTGGAATTTTCGCTTAACTTTATTGACTGTAAAATAACCCCAAAAAATGAGGTTTGAAAAAATGATAGTCAAACATAGGCTAAAAATAAAAGTTCAACTTTTCTTGACTGTATGAATGGCACGGTGTTAAGAGAAGCTGAAAAGAGTTTGGCTTCTTTTCTAGCATTTTGGCTTAGTCGCATGCTTTTAAGAGCCAAAATAAAATTATACATGAAAGCTTTTGCTGGATCCATGTTTTTTATAACATGTTCGTGACATATTAAAAGCATAATGATTTTTGGAAGAATGTGATTAAAAAGTGTGGGTGAGGAAGTTGTAAGTACCATAAAATGTGTGATTGAAAATGATTTAAAAGAAAAGTGATTTTGAAAAAAGTTGTGGCAAACAAGGCTTGAAAGTAATCCGTTTAGACTACAAAGATAGGAAACGCTCCCAAATTACTTTTATTTTCTCAAAATTTCTCCAAATATAAAAGAGAAAAAAATTAAGGCCAAACCGCGAGTTCGGATATATTATGTGCTTGTCTTGTCTGGCTTTCACTTCCTATATTTTTCTTTTTAAGTTAATTCCTATATTTTCCTTTCAAGTTGACAAAGAGAGTGACACGCGTCGATGCCATTTTTTTTACGTCAACCGTTTGACGCTAGATGAAGGGTCTTCCTTTGAAATAAAGTTCTCTATTCCCTAGTAAAAAATATCTTATACAAAACACCCTCGAGAAATCTCTTCAAATACATATACATACAAAGATGAGTCAAATCTCCAGTACTAAGCCTCAAACCAATGGTAGAACAAGGAGTCAGAATGTTGAGCTCCCTCATAATTTTCGAGCGAACAGGCCGGAGAAACTTCGGTATCAACCATGGATCCTCGCATGGAAATATTCATGGAAGAGTTACAATATATTGTCAATGTTGTTGTACATATATAAAAAATCTATATGTTATCGATCACAATTCAATAGATGTGAGGTTGATTCAACAAATCTTAGGTGGGAGAATCGCAATCCTGGTAGGAGTATATATTTTGCCGAGAAGGACCTTATCAGAGTACTACTAATAAAAATAGGTGAGGTCTACCAGAAGGAAAATATAACCATAAGCGTGAAGGGGCGTCTGGGGTCACTTAGGGAACCAAAAACCTCAAGCTTCTCAATATGCCAAATGAGTTAGATCAATTGAAAAGGAGAACGTGTTGAACTCGAATTCAAAAAGAAGGGTTTGACGGATGAATACACCACAAGAAAGAGCTCACCATTCTCAAAAAAACATCTTGTCAGAACATCTACTTGGGAGGCTCAAGATTCCTCTATTAATCAAATATGAAGGAAAAAGTGACCCAATAGGTCATTTAAATAAATACACCTCTTGGATGGAGCTATAAGGTGCCATTGATTCTGTTATTGTGAATTTAGTGGGTGCATAATGTAAGTGTGTAGATGCTCTTTGAGTAAATTATCATTCTAAGACTTTGATGAAGCTTAATATTTTGAAACTTTATAGCGACAGTAGTAAGTTTCAAGAAATTAGTTTGGTAAGATCAGGTTAAACTAGAAGGGGCCAGCATCTAGTCACAACCACTCATTTTATTAGCATGTTTAATAACGTTATAGATGCTCTTGAGAGTATATCACATGATGACATAAATTTTCAGAGCAGAGACCATTGATCGAAAGACAGGTGAGCACTATGCAAGAATTTGAGTTTGTGTTTTGTCTCTACTTTATGTTTGAAATTCTTGCAATTACAAATAATTTTTCACAACTCATACAGGAAAAAGATCAGGATATTTGGAATGCTATGACATTGTTGAACTTGTGCAAGTATGCATTGTTAAACAAGAGGGACACTAGTTAGGATATTTTGTTGAATATGGTGATTGAATTTTGTGTTGGTAAACATATAGTAGTGTCTGATATGGATGATATTGTGGTTTTGAAAGGCCGACCAAGGTGTGGAGCTCAACACGTGACTTATTATCATTGCTCTTATGTTGATTTGTATTGTTATGTGACATACTTGATTTTGCAAAAGTTGAATGATCATTTTTTCAGATATAACTACTGAGCTCCTTACTTGCATTTCATGTTTGAGTTCAGAAGCCTTATTTGTAGCCTTTGATAGTCCTAAATTGCTACGTCTCGCTCAGTTCTACCATTTGGACTTCAATTGTGAAGAATTCATATTACTTAGACATCAATTTGACAATTTTCGTATGCTTATCAGAGGAGAGAAATCTTTCTTTAACCTCAACATCATATCTTGCGTAGCTATGAAACTAGTTGAAATGGGAAATTCTTGATATTTTTATTTGTTTACAAGCTCATCACATTGACTTTGATATTACTTATGGTAACTGCAAGTATTTAAAGGGCATTCTCTGTTATGAATATAATCAATAGCGACTTGGGAAAAAAAAAAAAAAAGGGAGATGAGTGGTTTTATGAAAATTTGGTGGTGTACACCGACACAAAATTTTAAACAAATTGAGAATGAAGCAATTTTACAGCGCTTCTAGAGTGTGAGACCTTGAAGAATGCAATTGTTAAAGCTTATAGTTACATAATAAGGTTATGATGATTTTTTTCCTCTTATTTTGATTGGTATTTAATTAGACCCTGTTTTCTTTCCTGTTTTGAGGTCCTTTTCTGTTTTTATTTTCGAAAGCACTAAAAACGCGTTCTCTCTACCATTTTCGAAAAAGCATTTTGGAAAAAAAAAAAAAATTGTACACAAAACGCAAAACGCCCAAAACCTCGTTTTGGGCGTTTTGTGTGTATTTCGACAAAAAATGTCCAAAAAGTGGAAAACGCGTTTTGAGAATTTTTTTTTAAAGAATTATCTTAACTTGAAACTAAGTTTAATATAATTTTATTTTTTGTTTTTTTAGAATTATCCTAACTTGAAACTAAATCTAAATAAAGTTATTTATTTATTTATTTAGGAGAATTATCCTAACTTGGAACTAACCTTAAATAAAGTTTTATTGAATTCAATATCAACATTACAAAAAAAAAATTAAGTGAGAATTCTTGTTGTTATATTTCAAAAAATGCCTTGATAAATGGACTCTGGTGGTTTTAAAAGAAATTGCATTTTCTGAATTTTAATAGAACTAGAGTTTTCTCAAATCTCGAACCTGACCAAGCTGTGTTAATAAAGACTCTTAATGCTCACATTAGTATGTTGCGTGTAACCATGTTTTCAGTGTATTGTGAAAGAAAATTTGAGTTTGAGTCAGTAGTAATCTGCAAACAGATTAATTAAAAATAGTTTAAGTAGTATTCTGAAAAATTTCAAACAGAACGTGTTTTCCAGCTTTTCATTTTCAAAAACAGTTTTCAGAAATGACAAACCAAATGCGTTTTCAGCAAATTTGAAAACAAAAATGAAAACAGGAAACACATTTTCGAAAATGAAAATACAAAATAAAATATAAACAGAACGCCACCTTATATTTTCACATTACATAAGAACTACGTTTTAGAGAATTATATAGCGAGTGATTTTTTTAAATATTATTTAATTAAATGATAATAAACGATCTTACTCTTGCGATCTTTTGAACAACGATTAATGATCAACAACCACATTAGCTCATTGACAATCCTGGATACACTAGTGTGTCAACATAGGGTATGATTGGCATTGGCCTAAAGATGTTTATAAATGATTTATGATCGATAAAATCACTTTTTATCTATAAATTTTATGATACTCATAAATTTTACTTACTATCTATCATGGATTTTTATTTACTTATAAATACTTTCCAAACATAAACTTAGTACCGTGCGTGAGTTGTTTAAACTAACAGTAATTTCTTTTTAGGACAGGAAATTTGCAAAAAGTATTAGCCTCTCTTTGGTAAACATGTTACATATTTTACCTAGAAACATAAAAAAACATATTTTTAAACACAGAAAGTTTAACAAATAGAGCCTAAGACGTTTAATAAATTTTATAGCATTTTCAATGATAACATTGACTTTTTAATCACTTTAATTGTACTAAGTTATTGGTGAAGTAGATGCAAACAAGTACAATTTTGTTCACTCACCTTTAGGAGGTGAATATAACCCCCCCAATGTAAAGACAAAAGGGGAAGAGATTGGGCCCACAATTTGGAAACAAAAAATAGGGAAAATTACGTAACTACCTAAATGTAATGTATTGTAATTGAAAAATATCAGATATTTAAACTATTCGTAATATTACTAGATTTTTTGTCATAACTTTAGAAAAATACGATATTTTGAAGAGAGAGAATGTAATATTTGATTGACAAGATTAACCGAAAATTTTTTTATTTAAGAAAATTGTTATCAATTATTTACCTAATTAAATTAGGAAACTTCAAATATCCTGAAATTTAGTCACACGTTTCCTTTCTTGGAAGACTACCACATTCCATATTTGTGTACTGATTATTCCTGTCATTTTTATGTAATATTACATTGTTGCAGTTGCTACTAATATTACATGTCGTGTAATGTACTGTAATACATTTTGTCATTACAGTGTATTTAACATCACAAAATGATAGTATTCTAATTACATAATAGAGCTTGTAATAGTAGATAAAGTGAAATTACACTCATTGAAATGCTATTGTGTATGTAATTTTGCCTCATGAATCCATAGAGTGTTACGTAGTATCATTGTATGTAATATTACAAATGATGTAATACATAATGCAAGTGTTTTCTCGTAATATTACATTCTATGCAATTAATTAATATTTGTAAAACATTACATTTGATGTAATTTAGAAGTTAGTATATGATTTTATCGATTAAATTTCATGTAATGTCAGTTTGATGTATGTTAAATTGAATGTGGTTTTAATTAAATTACATAGCTCGTAATATCACGTCTGATCTAGAAAATGACTTCCCATATTATTAAACTAATTTAATAATTGTAATTTTCAGATTATTAGTTGATTTTAAATGTAATTACACTCTTAATTTAATCTCCTAAATAAATGGTAACTATATCCCTAAATAATAGGTTCCATAATTAATGAGGTCAATCAAATAATACACCATCTCTCATGGAATCCGTTATTTTTCTATAGTTACTAAATAATGTATTTATCTAAGAAAGATTGAAGGAACTAGTGAGAGTCTAATTAATCTAAAAAAATACCATGAATTTCTCTATACCATTTTTTTTTCTTTTTCTTTTTTTGGACGTATTGTTTTTAGTTTGGGCACATTTTTTGTTTTTTTATTTTCTAAAGTAAAGGGCCATATCATTGGTTATTGCAGTCGACATTAAGTATGTTTACAATGAACTATGGGAGATGATTTCTCCAAATAAAAGAAGAACCAGCAATGGATATGTTAATTTCTAATTAAATCTAGGAATAATTGATTACTTATGTTTAAATTGAACTGGTAATTTATCTATGATAAATATTTATTTTTAAAATAGTAAAAATTTATATGTTAATATTATAATATTATTTTGAAAATATCTTAAATCATATAATATGAAATCAACGAATTTGATTTTTTTTTTTTTTTTTTAATATCAAGTTAAAAAATTTAAGAAAAACGAAAAAGAAAAGCTTCCAACTGAATGGAGGCTAAATAATAAATCATCTCATCACTCACTCACCCCAACCCTATTTATTCTCTTTCTTTTTCTTCTTTCGTAAATTTTTTAACGTCAATTAAAAAAAAAAAATTTAATTTCATATCATATGATTTAATGATATTTTCAAAATGATTACATTATATGTAAATTTTTTCTATTTTAAAAATAAATATTTATCGTAAATAAATTATTAATTCAATTTAAACATAAATAATCAATTATTCCTAGACTTAGTTAGAAATTAACATATTCATTGTTGGTTCTTCTTTTGTTTAGAGAAATCATCTCTCAAAATTCATTGTAAACATACTTAATGTTGATTGTAATATTCAATGATATAACCCTTTACGTTTTAAGAATTTTTTTTAAAAAAATGGCCCCAAAAAAAAAAAAAAAAGCCCAAAAATGAAAAAGGAAAAAAAAATGATATAGAGAAATTCATGATAAAGTTTTTATTTTTTATTTTATTTTCCAAATGGTGGGCCAATCTCTTTCCCCCTTTGATTTTACTTGGGGTTATATTCACCCTCGGTGAACATAATTGAACTCGATGCAGACACCACCAATTTATTCCTTTTTTTTTTAAAAAAAAAAATATTGCATTTCAACATTCCAAATCCTGATGCATTCATGATACAAAATTCACCAGTACTTGTGCGGAAGGCAAAAAGCCAATTGTCCTACCATAACGAAGATTTAGAAGTCTCTTCTTTTGATGGACCAAAGAATGGCTGGACGCCTGGACCCTGGGGGGGGGGTCCATCTATAGAAGTTTGATCTGATGTCCATCATGGACATTGGACAATATAAAATTTGTTCACAATCAGTAAAAAATTCTCAAAGTGTCCAATATTTTAGACATTATAAAAATCGTGAACAGTTTTTATGTTGTCAAGGATGGACAATAGATCAAAACTGTCCATCTATATACACACGTGCACTGTATTGTCTTTCTTCTCAAGATTGGTTGGTCGCTCAATTGATGTTTGTATGTTTAATGTAGATTTTCTTCATTCATTATTTCTTTTGTTTTTTAATTATTTAAGCCTCTGTTTGTTTTTTTCATAAATCAGGAATTTTAATTTTTTGAGGTAAAATGTTTTGATTAAAAAAAATATATAATTAAAAATTATTTTAAAAAAATGTATTATTTATAAATTTACTTGAAGACTCGTTGTCAGCGTATCGCCATCCAATTCCCAACGTGGAAATTACACCAAACCATACTTTTAAAGATTCAAATTCATAAATAAGATCAAACCTATATTACTTCAAAATTCAGGTGATAATTAAAAATAATTAATTAATAAATTAAAATAATAAAATAAAATTAATTATTTAACCTTATTTCAATTTACACCACTCTACACTATTTCAAACCCTAATTATACTCCCCACGACCATAGATCTGATTACACTTCTCTCTCAACGTAATAACACTTCATCTCTCTGCCTCTCACCATCACCATCATGGTTCAATGGAGATCCCACCTTCCTCTCACGGCCATACCCCATGCCAGCCGGACTCCGCCCCTGATTCGAGCGTCAACGATAATACCATCGTTGGCAGTAGCGATTTCAACGTAAACCTAAAGTTAGAGGCTGCGGCGACGCCTCTATGAGATCGAGCAGCGGCGACGCCAATGCATCCATCAGGTAGTAGCGTCACTGCTACCATCAAACAGTAGCGCCACTGCACCGATCTAGGAGCGGCGCCACCGCTTCTAGATCGGGCCGCTGTTTTTGATTGAGTGGTGCAGCTACTTCGATCCCCTTTTTTTTACGTTTAAGTGGTGAGTGGAGGCGATGTTGGTGATGGTGAGGGATGGAGTGGAGTTTTTGTATTGTAATTTTTAAATGTTGTTGAGTTTTGCTACTGGTGGTCTGGTGGTGGTGGAGGCGGTGGTCGGTGGTGGCATCAAGACAGTGGTGTTGTTCGAGACAGGAGACTGTTAGGGATGAAGAGTATGTAATTCCATAAATGTGGTGGTGGTAGATGGGGCTGTGGTGGATGCGGTGGTGGTGGTGTGCGGTGATGGTGGTTGGTGGTTGGTGGTGGTGAAGTTTTTGTGTTGCGGTGGGCGGTGATGGGTGAATGCCTGCGTTTTTTTTTTTTTTTTTTTTTTTTTTTTTTTTTTTTACGGTGGTGATGTTGAGGTTGATGTGGTGGAAGGAACGACAATATTCAAGTGGTACCGTGGTGGTGGTGGTGTTGAGACGGTGACCTCATAATTTAATACGTTATGATCTAGTAATTTAGTACGTTGTGACCTAAGAAAAAGTCAGGATTAATTAATTTGACATTTGTGTGACCTAATGATTTAGTAATTTGTGATCTTGAAATCAGTTGTGAAACTTTTGACCTAATAATTTAATAGATTGTGACTTGTGATCTAGAAAAACATTGAGATTGACTAATTTAACATTTATGTGACCTAATGATTTAGTAATTTGTGACCTTGAAATCAGTTGTGAAACTTGTGACCTAATAATTTAATACGTTGTGACCTAGAAACAAGTCCGGATTGCCTAATTTGACATTTGTGTGACCTAATGATTTAATAATTTGTGACCTTGAAATAAGTTTTGAAATCAATTGTGAAACTTGTGACCTAATAATTTAATACGTTGTGACCTAGAAACAAGTCTAAATTGCCTAATTTGACATTTGTATGACCTAATGATTTAATAATTTGTGACCTTGAAATAAGTTTTGAAACGTGTGACCTAAAAGATTTGTATTTGTGACATGAAATTATGCAATGTTGTGACCTTAATATATATAATTAATAAAATATTTTTAATTATTTAACATAATTAATTAATATTAACTAAAACCTGATTTCTGAATATATATAGGTTTGATCTTATTTTTGAAATCTATACTTGTAAATCCCTTAATTATGTATTTTTCCCATGAGGAAATTACATGTAAACCTGTTTTATACAAATCAAATTCAAATATGAGATCAAAGTTGTATTATTTCAAAAATCAGGTTATAATTAAAATTAAAATAATTAATTTATAAATTAAAATAATGATATTCTAAAAATTAAATTAATTATCCAATTTATCCCAATCACACACGCGCAAAACCTAGTTACTATGTATCTATCTCTGATTCTCTCTCTGTAAACCATCCCTCTCTCTCACACCAACAACCGCCTCCTCCCCTTCTCTCCACGGACACACAATCATCGCCAGACCCATCAATTCGCTCTGACCGTCGCTGTCATTGACGATTTCAAGGTAAGTAGAGTGGCGATGCCATTGCTTCCATCTACATGGGGTGAAGAAAAACATCTGCCATGAAACTTGAATGGATGTGTGAGGTGTGTGAGCAGGCGCCCGCCATCGTCGCTTGCAAGGTGGAGTAAATGCATCACCGTCGCAAGCACCGCCATCGAAGGAATCACCTCCACCCCCGACCGAGTCCCAAAAATCAGAGCACTTCAATAGAGTTATCTCCACCACCGACCAAAAAATCATCCGCAGAAATTGGTTTTGGTTGTGGGTGAAGTGGCGGATCTGTTTGTTCGGTTGTGTTGGTGGTAGTTGATCTATTTTGCTTGGTTGCGTTGGTGATGGTGATGGTTGCAGATTTTTTGCTGGAGCGACTGGGTGAAGTGACGGTGGTGACAGATCTGTTTTGTTTGTGCTGTGTTGGTGGCGGTTGCAGATATTATGGTGAAGGTTTGCAGGTGGCAGTGGTCGTCTAGTGTTGGTGGCGGTGGTGAGATGGTGGTTGTGCGATGGCAGCAGTGGTGGTTTCATGTGAGGCAGTGGTGGTTGTTTGTAGGATTTAGGTTTGATTTCTTCGTGTCATCGATGTTCACATTGCAGCGTGGTGGTGGTGGTGGTGGTGGTGGCGACGATGACAGTGGCGGCGGTGGCGCAGCATGGTGGTGGTGGAGGAGGAGGTGGGTGGGGTGAAGTGACAGTGATGGTGGTGTATTCACAGTTTCATTTGCATTGGTCACACGTTTAGGTTTTATGGGTGGGGTGGATGGGGGTGTTTAAAGATTTGTGACCTAATAATTTGATAAATTGTGACCTTAAAATATCCCAAATTCTATTAATTTGACATTTGTAGCCTATTGATTTTATAATATGTGACTTAAAAAAATTATTATTGTGACCTAAAAATAAGTCTAATTTGTGATCTAATATTTTGATAATTTATAATCCTGAAATTATTTGTGACCTAAAAAATTTGTTTCTGTGACTTGAATATAATGTTTGTTTTTTGTGACCTAAAACTGTTATTGTGACCTACTATTTTGATAATTTGTGACTTAAGCAATTTACATTTTGTAACCTGAATTTATCTTGTATTGTGACCTGAATTTACGTGGGTAAGTTTTCGGATATACTGTGACCTAATAATTAATCAGTGAATTGTGACTTAATAATATGATAATTGTGACTTAAAAGATTAGTGACCTCATAATTTGATAAGTTGTGACCTAGAAATAACTCGGGATTGATTAATTTAAAACTTGTGACCTTGTAATTATTTGTGACTTGATAAAACTGTTATTGTGACCTGATATTTTGATAATTTGTGACCCTAAAATTATTTGTGACTTAAGCAATTTACATTTTGTAACCTGAATTTATCTTATATTGTGACATGAATTTATATAATTAATAAAAAAATTTAATTACTTAATTTAGTTAAATAAATACCTGATTTTTGAAATTTTTGAAATTATATGTTAAAATTGAAATTGTATATTCTAAACACCTTATATATGTATATTTCCCTTTTCCCATTCCCAACCTAGCGAAGTCCGTCAAGATCCACCACCCCTTTATTTCTAATAGGCCGGCCCAATCTCTTTCCTTCATTTAAATCTCTTCACCAGTCTTTCAATTCCCGTTTCTCGTAGGACATTAGCTGCACAAAAATTTCCCATTCAACGACACCCAAGAGGTATATGTTAATTCAGTTTCAATTTTCCTTAGCGATATAATATATATATTCACGTAACTCTGAGGATTCAATGAATTTATTTTTTTGGTTCTTCGTGGATTTTGTATTTCCGTAACTTGAAATCACAGATCTGAGGTTCCAATTACAACAGGTTTCGTTTGATTTACTGTCTGAGAGAAATATGCTGTCTGCTGAGTTTTTGGGTTATTGAAATGTCGTGTATTGAATGAAACGGAAGATAAAATAGTGTGTGTGAAATCTGGCATATAGAGTTGTGTTTCTTATTACGCTTTTATGATTCAATCGAACTTCGTAGAGTTTGTTCAGCCCTATATAGTATTATGGGAAGGAATATTTGAATCCGTGTGAGCTGTGTTCAGTGAATTTACCCCAAATCATATTATTGAAAGAAGTAACGGAATCTGATGGGAACATATTTAGATAAAATTCTTGGCTTATTATTATTATTATTATTTTTTCTTTTTTCTTTTTCTTTTTTTATGCATGATTTTTATTGGGTATTATTATTATTATTATTATTATTATTATTATTTTTTTTGTGGATGATTTTTATTGGGAATATGCGATTCTCTCTCTCTTTTCCCCCCCCCCCCCCCCCTTTCCTGATCTCGTTTATAATTTTTCTATTTGAAAAAAATTGAAGTTTAGGATTATAAGATGTAGTTTGTTGAATGAAAACTTTTTAATCCAAGTGGTAATCTCGTAGTTAAATACAAAGCTGAGGCTTTATCTTAGATAGAAGTGTTTGTAGTTAGTTTCTACATAGATGTTTCGGCATATTATAATTAGTGTTTTGACATTTCAAGGTTCTAAAAAATTTGTGCAGATTTGAGTACTACATAGCACATTAAAAAATGTCACCAGCTGATTCGTCGCGCGAGGAAAATGTATACATGGCTAAATTGGCCGAACAGGCTGAGCGCTACGAGGAAATGGTTGAATTTATGGAGAAGGTAGCAAAGACTGTCAATACAGAAGAGTTGACTGTGGAGGAAAGGAACCTTCTCTCCGTGGCATACAAAAATGTCATTGGTGCTAGAAGGGCTTCATGGAGGATCATCTCTTCCATCGAGCAGAAAGAAGAGAGCCGTGGGAATGAGGATCATGTCAATGTAATTAAGGATTACAGGGGTAAGATTGAGGCTGAGCTCAGCAAGATTTGTGGTGGGATTTTGAGCCTTCTTGAATCCCACCTTGTTCCCTCAGCTTCTTCTGCCGAGTCCAAGGTGTTTTACCTGAAGATGAAAGGTGATTACCACAGGTATCTGGCTGAGTTCAAGACAGGGGCTGAGAGGAAAGAAGCCGCTGAGAGTACTTTGGTAGCATACAAGTCTGCTCAGGTGATTTATTTATGTTTGAGATGATGGGTTTTGTGCTAATGGAAATTTTTATGTGGACCTTTATGAGTTTTTCTTTATTTGTGTAATGCAGGATATTGCATTGCAAGACTTGGCTCCCACTCATCCAATCAGGCTGGGACTTGCACTCAACTTCTCTGTTTTCTATTACGAAATCCTTAACTCACCAGATCGTGCTTGCAACCTTGCTAAGCAGGTATTTTGACAATGTTTGTATGTGCTTTCATTGCTTGGTCATTTCTTTATAACCTCATGATAGACTATGAGCTTGACTTTTTTCTGTTATTATATATGTCATTGTCTTTAGCGCCTTTGGATGTGTACAGTTATAATGTTGGTTGTTTCCCATGTTGAAATTAATGGCAAAGGACGAAACTTAATTTCTATGATTGGAGCTTCATTAAGGACACTATGGTATGAAATACAAGTTTGACTTCCGTAGATAAAATATGAATTTTCGAAATAACCTTCTTTAGTTCTTTTGATGGCCAAAATGACTTTTTTTTTTTTTAAATGCTAATGGTTATCTTTATTTAGTCTCCGTTCGGCGGCTAGAAAATTGTTTATAAATAGAATCTTTATTGTTTTCAAGGTAAAATATGTTGTTGAAAAGTGATTTCAAATGTGGCTAAAAAGTGGTATTGGAAATTGTAATGTTTATAATTATTGTTTGTAATAATGTTATCAAACGGAGGCTTATTTATTTGCTTAAAACACCATCTCTAGTTGACCAATTATTCTATTAGAATGGTGGTTGCATTGTCTTTGCCGACGTATGGATGCATTCTGACTTGAAAAAGTTGAAGGGATGTGTATTCTAATGTAGTTCAATACAGAGAGTCTATTTGAAGAGTTCTAAACTAAAGAGTATTTCCCATTTTTTTTTATTTTGACTTGTCTTTTTGAAATTTCTTCTAAATAAAAAACCGAAGCCTTTCTTGCATTTATCAAGTTCATCTGCTCGCCAATATTTCAGGGTATGTTGCTCATGTCTGTATTATGCCAATCAGTTGATATTCTGAAGATTAAGCACACAACAGTGATCTGATTATAGATGTCATAGCTATTGATTCAATATAATACAACTTTGCTCGAGAGCATGGCACATCTCTGTGTACAAACTCGGAAAAACACAAGCCAATGGTGTTTTTTCCCCCTTATGTCATTCTCTCTTTTTGTTCTACTTATTATTATTTTGGTGGTCAGTGCATTTTGTATTTATGCCTTCTCTGTCATTTATCACCAATCAGTTGTTTTCGTTTATAAGCCTGCTCAAATATCTATAATACTTTTCTTCAGGCTTTTGATGAAGCCATTGCTGAGCTAGACACATTGGGTGAGGAATCGTACAAGGACAGCACATTGATCATGCAACTTCTCCGAGACAATCTGACTCTTTGGACTTCTGATATAACGGTAGATCCAAAATAACCCACAAATTTTCCGAATCACTTTCTTACTCCCTCTCCCCTGGGTTTCCCACTTTCATATACAATATTAATCGTTTTAATGCCAAAGCGTACAACTTTTAATAGATTGCTTCTGATGTATACCATTTGAACTCTCAACATTTATGTTTGAGGAGTAGATTAGTTCTTTTAGAACGAATTGATCAGACACTGCAATCATCGGCATAAACCACAGCTTCTAAGATGTTATTCTTAATGTTTTCTTACCTGGGCCAATTGAATTTGGATTAGTTCCTTAAAAAATGCCATGTTACTTATAATGCTGCGGTTTTGTGTTTATTTGTTTTGATATCAGGATGATGCTGGGGATGAGATCAAGGAAGCTTCCAAACCCGAATCTGGTGAGGAACAGCAGTGACAAATCAGTGGCATTGTGGAGTTGTGAACACCATTTGTAGTTCTACAATTGGATTTCTATTGTCGTGGCAAGACTCGAGGGATTTGGTATGTCGAGTGCAGCAGTCCCATGAATCTTGAAATGTTTTTGTTATAAGAACATACAATAGGGTATAAGGCTGCAAGGTGGCGTGTAAACTTTATTTATTTGTTACGTTTGATTTGATTTGATTTTGTAGTCGATTTGTTGGTTGCACTAAGCAGTATGTATGGGATTGGAGGATCAAATTTATTTTCAAAAGAAGTTTTATGATTTCTTTAATACATCCTTTGGATTCAAACCTTGTTAAAAATTAAAACCCAAGAGAACCAGAGGAACGAATAATTGAGAAGAGTCCTATTTCTCTATGCCTTCCCATTGTAATCTGCTTGCAAACAAGACTGTATTGACATGGGGTAAAGAAAGGACACAAGTGGTGGTCAACTTATATTTTAGGCTATTATTAGTAACTTTTGGGGGGTGGATGGAGCGGGGGTGGGTTGGTGGAATAGAAAATTAGTACCCAAAAGCAAGGGGTCATAATTCTTAGTCAAGCGCTAGAAAGACTAGTATTATTGCAGACCCGACTATGCACGAACCCGAAAACACAGGGCATGCTCCAATCACTCCAGCAATAATGCAAATATTAAAAGGAAAATTGATGAGGGATTCCCACCAAGATCTACAAATGAAGTGTTTGGCATCAACACGAGAGAGAGAGAGAGAGAGAGAGTAATGGTGTATTACTATTACCTTGAAATTTGAAAAAAACAAAAGCTTACTATTACCTTGAAATTTGAAAAAAACAAAAGCAGATAGTAAGGATTTTGCTACTCTTACTTCTATGAATTACACATTTCCTTACTCTACTCACATGAGGTGGGGACTACAATTATTTTAATTGACGTGGACTCTATCCAAAATCCTTATTCCCTTTCACACGAGGTGGGGACGATAATTATTTTAATTCATATGGACCCCAGCCTATTTGAGGGGGAGTAAGGGAATGTGTAAACTCCCTTTCACACGAGGTGGGGACGACAATTATTTTAATTCATATGGACCGCATCCTAAGTGAGGGGGAGTAAGGAAATGTATAATTTAGTAAGTGTAGCAAGGTCCAACAAGGAAATAAAGAGAATGAACCCAAAAAGGCAAAGTGGAAATGTAGGATAAGTCTCGTGTGTAAAAGAAAGAAAACTAACGGCAGTGATCTTGCTTGTAGTCGATGTATTTATCGACAGAGTCAGAGACCAATCGGCAAGTCCCAGTAGAATGAGATACACCACAAAGTGGACTGTTAATGGGGGGTCCAATTAGGCTACTTTCCACCATTTCCAACGGCCATTTTTAAGACCTCTAATCAATGTGATCGGATTGCCCGTTCGACACTCAAGTTCCAACGGTCATCAAGGTCAGCCTTTCATACATACGAGCTACGATTTATAATATAAAAGTAATATATGCGTTGGGTAGGAAGCTACATCATATTAATACATCGTTAGTGCACTTTTTAAATAATTTGATCTTAAACCGGCAGATAGCAATCTTGTCGTACCACATGGGAGGAGATTTCATTGATCCTGTGACTCACTTCCACAATCAATCCGCCAACGTCCTCATAGCAGACCGTGTGCCTCATATTTTCACACACATTTTCGCATTGCATTTCCTCCGCGTCAATGGCATGAATAATTCTCACAAATTATGTCACCATCTCCTTGATGGACAGGCATCTATAGTGCCCCGCACCTCTTCAGGCAGTCACACGTTCGTAACGGCTTTGACACCAACCTTCACCTATATGGATTCTTTTCTTTGGTCGAACCGATGAAGATACATAAAATTGAGTTTTAACGGCGGTAAAATGATATCAGCTGTGAAAATGAAATTTGGCACAAGGACACATTTTCACTTATATATGTACATATGACATTATATATGCAAGTTAACCTTACACAGTATCCATTAAAAAGTTACATATCATGCTGCTTATCTTCAGTATATTTTTACAGAAGATAGAGTGGAGGTTCAATAATAAGAAGTAAAGAGCTTAAAAGCAAAAGAAAGAAGGAGAAGTACATAAGTGATTTGCAAGGATCAGCATATCGTCTAACAAGTGTCATTCTTTCTTCTTGACTAGTATCTGAAGATGCGTCTTTCACTTGCAGACTCGGGCATGTGAAAAACCCATAAACTATACCAGTAAATGCTGCTCCAAAATGTGACCTGCAAGCAACATACTCGGTGAAAATCAAATTACCTGATACATTTTTCTAGTAATAATGAGCTCAATTGAATTCAGTTCGATGATAAGCTTCACGGTAATTGAATTCTTTTTGAGTAAATTTGCATAAGTAGTTGCTTACCAGTCATCAATTGGACCAAAGTTGCTTAGAACAAAGCTGAGAGCTGTAAAAATAATTGCCTTCTGAAACATGCTTTCAGAAGCCTCAGTTGCAATAACATCTCTGTTTTGAACTTGATAAATTAGCCAAGCTCCAATTAAAGCAAATACAGGTCCCTAAGCAAGAAAAAAACTGATTAAACAGTAGCTATACATTGCAAAAAGATCATGAAGAAAGAATTCGAGAAGAATAATCTATGCCTATTTATTTGGTAGCAGACTAGCAATCAGAAAATGAAGTTTAGGAAATAAATTGACAATTATGCAAGTGTAAAAAATGCAGAATCATACCGTTCCACCAACAGTTGGCTCTGGTGTGTGCAGAAAACTGATCAGGTTTCCGGAGAATCCTCCAAGAATATAGATCAAGAAAGTTGTAAATGAACCATATTTTCGAGATACTTCAAGCCCAAAAGTGAAGAGAAACCAGATACCGAGGGCTATGTGAAAGATTCCCGAGTGCTGGAAATAATAAAAATTAATAAAAGTAAAAAATTAGATCAAGGATCTTTTAAATACGAAGAGGAATGAATCCCCCCATTTCCTTTTTGTAACCTAGAGTTCATACTTCATGCAAGTGATAATATTTGGGCGTGAGCACGCGCGTATTCACATGTCTTCTAGTATTTACTAGATAAATCAAACTTAGAAAAATAGGAGTTACCATTCTCAGGTAATTCTCTTCAGTGCATATTTTCAAATAATAGTAACTTCAAGTTAATTCAATGCCTTCATTAGCTTATAACTCCAGGAAGCGAGGACCCGTTATATGTGTATATCTTTAATATATTGCATTGTCCATTAATATTAATTTTTCACATAATAGTTCTTATTTAAGAAGTTCGAAAATAATGATAGAATTGAAGCACGAACCAAGTGATTGTTCTTGTACCAGAAAAATTGGTGTCACTAGTCTCCACCATTCTCCAATCAGAATCAAGTTATTTATCTTCGCTCCATAGACCAAAGGAAGTGAAAACAGCTCCAAGTTAGAGTTCTTTATTGGAGTTGCTATCTCAATTAGAAAGACTGCGATGTTTATAGAAGCCAATACACCTCTGTAATAATAATAAACAAAATGAAGCATGAGAGACGGTAAAATTGTAGAAAATACCAATATGGTAAACCAAAAATTGGCTGCATGAGAATTCAGTATACACGCATATTAATGTATTTTGAGAAGGATAATGCATTTACATAAAGTAAAAATCAGAGACATAATCTGCAGACTTCTGACTCCCCTCAATATCACTAGGTTTCAACTCCATATAATTATTCAGTGTTCTGCCTCTGCCACTTTCATAGTCTCCATTAGAATAAGTATTCGAAGATGCCAGTAAATTTTCAGCATCAGAAGCAGATGATGTATGGTTTCTTGAAGTTTCATCTGAAACTGGAAATAAAGATAAAAAAGGGGAAAGTGTCAGAAAAAAAAAAAAAATCTATTACTAATAATTGTGAAATAAAGATAATAAAGATAAAGTTTTATTGTGAAAGCAAGAATATCATGCTATCACACAGTAATTACCTTCATCAAATTTCTGATGAGAATCCTCTAGGGATCTGAGACGATTTTCTTCTTTGAATTTATCATTACTAATAATTGAATCTGTCCTCTGGTTCATACTCCTCAACGAAGGCTGCTTGGCATCACTATGGACTTTTCTAAGAAAAGAATCTAAAGATTCCAGATGCTTCTCAGCAGAACTCAATGATCTTATACTTGTGCATAGTTTTCCCTTTCGTTTAGTAATGCAAGAGGTATAAAGGCGCGTGACCTCGTGCTTCCCTGGAAGAATGGATGAATCATACGCCATGGAGTCTAGCACGTATTCATTGTTACCTTTTCGTTTCATTGGCGGGCTGATGGCATCAAATAACATGTGCCTTTTTTTGTTTTGGTTCTTGCAGTTTTCAATCAAAAAATTATTTTCTCTACAGTACAACTGATGGCTGTTTGCAATTGTTGCCATCTATTTCTGAATAAGAAAGTAAGCAGCATCAAATTGCAGTCATAAACTACTCAAAAGTAAATGTTCATGGAATCATTTGATTGTAATCCACATTAATTAAGGTGCATCAAGGTAATAAAGGCTAAGTAAATCGATGACATAATAGTGCTTCACCAGTTCCTAGTTCCAACTACAACTTGATTTGATGAAATCTTCATTATCCAGTCAGCAACAAGTTTCCACAAAAGACAATCCAGACACTGAATTCATTTAGTCCAGATTAAGGAGAACAGAGTAGTTCTTATAATCAAGCAGATATAGGGCCCATTTGGCAAGACTTTTGAAAAGTCATAAACTTCTCCTGACACTAAAAAACTGCTTTTGAACATGTTTATATATATAATTTTCAAAAAGTACTTCGTCTTATTAGAAAAACTGTTAAAAGAAGGTTCATATAAGGTAGCTTTTCTACTACAAGTAAAACTAAAAGTTCTTATAAAACTGGAAATAGAATAAAACGACTTGCTCTGACCAAGACTTCGCTTTTTGCTCTCTCTGTGGAGAGTATGATTTTAAGGAATGTAGATAGACCAAAGAGTTAGTGAACAGAATATATGAATTATAGTACCATATTAAGAGGGGGCATCTGTATTTTACATCTCTACTAGCGAAACATTTCAACACGGGGCAGTTAACTTTTAACAAGAATCCGAAATGGTGTATTCTGAATAACCATTCATATCTTTATCTATAAGGTGAAGCAGTATATGTTCATTAACACTAACGCGGCATGCTTATAACTGGAACACCATTCAATTTAAGCCAAGAAATGGAACTTGCATGTCTTCAGGTAATAGAGTAACCACAAACCAAGAATCAAGGAATTTACATTCTCGCATTTTATCAAACAGTTTATCATCAATATGATATTAATCAGACAAGACAAATTTTCCAGCAGATATCTTCAGAAAACGTAGATAGAAACATTTACAGGGATATATAATACAACAAGTATACTTGAAGACCACGCAATTTCAACTTTCAGAACAGGCTGAGGGAGTAGTACCTGTATGGAAACACAAGTGAAACAGAAACGTGATTCCCAGATAGTTTTGGACAGTGGATGATTTCGCTTTGAGTTGTACTTCCTCGAACAAGTTCCAGAGCACTTGGAACTCCTCTCCAGGCTCAAAGTACTATTATAATCATACATTGGCAGCGACGTGCTGTAAAAGAATCCAAACGAAATTGTACCTTATCCTCGTTGTCCCATTGATAAGCTGCCACGTTTGCAGTACACTAGTTTCAACCACTGCTTTTACACCCAAAGATTTCCATTGGGGCTCGCTAAATATCCCTATATATCAGTATCAGTATAGTATATAAAAGGGAATTAATAGGACAAGCGATTGCCTGCTCAAGCTGCCCGAATTTTTTATTTTATTTTATTATTAATCAAAATAGAAAAATTCAATAATTATCAAACTGCACGCGAAGATGCTTCATATGCGTTCTATTTGCACCATGCACGCAATACGTACTCAACACTGGTTTACTAATAAGGGAGCAAAAGAGCAGCCAAGAGTGCTAATTTCGCACTAATTTCGGGCAGTTGGTTGCTTGAATCTTTTTTTTTTGAATAATTAACAATTTCAATTGGTCAAAGATTTTCATCAATCATTTTTACTTTTAAAAAAAATGGATCAATATAATCTTGTTAGGTCGTTATTTATAAACAAAATTTTTACCAAACAGGGCATACCTTTTAATTTATCAAATAAATTAAAATCTAAAAGATAAACAATATAAAAATCCTGTTACAACACCCAGTCCTATTGGGTATATTAGAAAAACTCAACAACTCAAAACTCCTATATATATAGCCCGCATCGACAGTAAACTTCTAACTAATCTTATAAAAAAACAAATACAATTGCTTATAACTGTTTTCCCAAAGGAGTTAATGGTGGTGGGGAATGTTTTCTCTTCCTATGACAAAGTTTGTGTTATCTTATATTTCTACTCTAGTAATATTATCTTTCTTATTGCTTTTTCACATTTGATCAAGAAAGGTGAAGAATGTTTTGATAATCAACCATACTACATGAACAATTAAGTTGAACAACTTAGTAGACAATCCTCTCACATTAGCGATAGGGTCTGCACATACATGTGGGTGGGCTCCACCACCCATGTGAGAGGGTTATTCACTAAGTTGTTCATTTAGAATTTTTCTTTGATTGTTAATAGTGACAGTTAATGTTTTCACTATGTCGGGAATGTTTCATGTTCCTCTCAGTATGATGTTAAAGTTTTTGTTATTCTGTTTCCCAAGTACTCTCGACATGTTGTTTTATACGTTAGTTTTCCATGCTTTGCAAATATTTTGATGATAGCGGAGGTGGGAATATTAGAGGGTTGATTTGCTTAAACATAATTAGTTAATGAAAAACTCTCCCAAACACGCTCTTAATTGAGGATAATTCATTA
This sequence comes from Ligustrum vulgare, assembly GCA_963555705.1. NCBI lineage: Eukaryota > Viridiplantae > Streptophyta > Magnoliopsida > Lamiales > Oleaceae > Ligustrum > Ligustrum vulgare. Next base: position 52,579,270 of record OY743173.1, on the reverse strand, counting down.
CATATTAAACTAGTTTTATATCCATGCGATGCACGGACATTTCATTGATAAGCTGCCACGTTTGCAGTACACTAGTTTCAACCACTGCTTTTACACCCAAAGATTTCCATTGGGGCTCACTAAATATCCCTATATATCATTATCAGTATAGTATATAAAAGGGAATTAATAGGACAAGCGATTGCCTGCTCAAGCTGCCCGAATTTTTATTTTATTTTATTATTAATCAAAATAGAAAAATTCAATAATTATCAAACTGCACGCGAAGATGCTTCATATGCGTTCTATTTGCACCATGCACGCAATACGTACTCAACACTGGTTTACTAATAAGGGAGCAAAAGAGCAGCCAAGAGTGCTAATTTCGCACTAATTTCGGGTAGTTGGTTGCTTGAATCTTTTTTTTTTTTTACTACAAACTAAAAATATTTGATAATGATCAAATTGCACGCAACGTGTAGGTTACCAATTTTTTTTATTAACTCAACATTCTATGTTACAAACTTGAAAAATTCAATAATTACCAAATTGTACGCAAAACGTCGCCAAATATACTAGTCCATCAATAAGTCCATTACTTGCTATCGTACAGGTCTTCAGGCGACGAAAATGTTTGGTAAATGTTGGTTTATAAATTACCACGTGTTAGCGTTTCATTGATTAATTTATTTATTTTTTTGAATAATTAACAATTTCAATTGGTCAAAGATTTTCATCAATCATTTTTACTTTTAAAAAAAATGGATCAATATAATCTTGTTAGGTCGTTATTTATAAACAAAATTTTTACCAAACAGGGCATACCTTTTAATTTATCAAATAAATTAAAATCTAAAAGATAAACAATATAAAAATCCTGTTACAACACCCAGTCCTATTGGGTATATTAGAAAAACTCAACAACTCAAAACTCCTATATATATAGCCCGCATCGACAGTAAACTTCTAACTAATCTTATAAAAAAACAAATACAATTGCTTATAACTGTTTTCCCAAAGGAGTTAATGGTGGTGGGGAATGTTTTCTCTTCCTATGACAAAGTTTGTGTTATCTTATATTTCTACTCTAGTAATATTATCTTTCTTATTGCTTTTTCACATTTAATCAAGAAAGGTGAAGAATGTTTTGATAATCAACCATACTACATGAACAATTAAGTTGAACAACTTAGTAGACAATCCTCTCACATTAGCGATAGGGTCTGCACATACATGTGGGTGGGCTCCACCACCCATGTGAGAGGGTTATTCACTAAGTTGTTCATTTAGAATTTTTCTTTGATTGTTAATAGTGACAGTTAATGTTTTCACTATGTCGGGAATGTTTCATGTTCCTCTCAGTAGGATGTTAAAGTTTTTGTTATTCTGTTTCCCTAGTACTCTCGACATGTTGTTTTATACGTTAGTTTTTCATGCTTTGCGAATATTTTGATGATAGCGGAGGTGGGAATATTAGAGGGTTGATTTGCTTAAACATAATTAGTTAATGAAAAACTCTCCCAAGCACGCTCTTAATTGAGGATAATTCATTACATATTAAACTAGTTTTATATCCATGCGATGCACGGACATTTCATTGACAAAATATAATGTAATGTCGGTTCAAATAATATTCATTCTGGGATTGTATTAAACTAATTCATCAATTTTAAGCTATGTGGTTGTTCAAATCATTACCCTTCATTTGTGATCAAAGAGCCCAATTTTGTAAAACACCAATTTAATCGCATATGAAAGATTTTTCCGATTCATGTTGGCCTAGAGTCAAAACAAACACACACAAAAAATTTGATAATTCCCCAAGAATAAAAAATATATAAAAGTAAAATAAGCTAGATTTTAAAAAAGAAAAAAGAAAAAGAAAAATATGCAAGGGAACGTTTTAACCTACTCCTTGCCAGTCCAGGTTCCAGAAATTCTAGTTGTTGCATCAATTAATCTAGATGCATTTTTCTTAGAAAATAAACATGAACATTATATGAACATCAAAAAGATAAAAAATAAACTGTCTATCTATCTAAGAAATGGTGGAGATGACTTAGACATTTAAAATTGATCTTTCTTTACCCTCATCTCTCCAAATTCGTCAATAAGAGAATCTACTAAAGTAAATAGGAGCCCCGAGTCTCTTCTGCTGCTTTCAATCCATTCTTCCTCTTCTCTGAGCCATCTTAATATCCTTTCTTGTATGTAAGTTGAATTTGCAAAGTAAATAGGAGCCTCGACTGCAAGTATAAGAAAAGATGGTACTCTAAGAGCTTCCCTGTATCTGTTAAGGTTTTGATATATTTGAGTACCAGCAATGTTCCCCAAAACGGCTGTGTTTGGCCTTGTAATGTGCAAGAGAATCTTGAAAATTGAAACTCCAATTGCGGCGAAGTGACAAACAAATTTGTCTAAACGGATTGAGTCGAGTTTGGATATTTGGCCGAAGTTGACAAGAAGTCACTTTAGTCAATTTTCGATACTTAACCAATGTCCAACAAGGTTACCAAAAGGCATGATAACTTGTCTGGTTTTCTAGTTTCCGTTTTCTAAAATAATGATAGAATTGTAGCACGAACCAAGTGATTGTTCATGTACCAGAAAAATTGGCGTCACTAGTGATCTCCATCATTCTCCAATCGGAATCATGTTATTTATCTTCGCTCCGTGAACCAAAGGAAGTGAAAGAGCTCAAAATTAGAGTACTTTATTATTGGAGTTGCTCAATTATAAAGACTGCTATGTTTATAGAAGTCAATACACCTCTGTTCTGTAATAAACTATTAATAAACAAAACGAAGCATAAGGTAAAAATGTAGAAAATACCAAATATGATAACCAAAAATCGGCTGCATGAGAATTCAGTATACAAACATATATATAAATTTATTTTGAGAAGGATAATGTACTTGCATTAAGTAAAAATCAGAGATATCATCAGGTTTCAAATCCACTTTTATAGTAAAAAAAAAAAAAAGTGAAGCCCCAACCTTGGAGGTCTCACCTGCCCTGTCATTGGATTTAAATTGCGTGATATGACTCAGCTGGTCAGAAACTAAGAGTTTGACCACTGATTAAATCCACAAGAAAGTTAAGTCCAAAGTGTTATTGTCAGGACTCGAACTCTCCACACGTGAACTGCCAGCGGAATTGATATTATATCGCCTCAGAGTTTGGCAGTTGAGTTATGCCCCCGGGAAACTCCACTTTTATAGTCTCCATTGGAAGTAGTTGAAGATGCCTGTAAATTTTCACCATCAGAAGCAGATATTTGGTTTCTTGAAGTTTCATCTGAAACGGGAAAAAATAAAGATGAAAAGGATTAGAAAAAAATACTTTATTCCCCAGCAATCAGTATCAGAATCCAAGGTTATTCCGAAAGCAAGAATACTTGAAGACCACGCAATTTCAGAAACGTGACTCCCAGATAGTTTTGGACGATGATTTCGATTTGATTTTGAGTTGAACTTCCTCGAACAAGTTCCAGAGCACTTGAAACTCCTCAGCCGGCTCAAAGTACTATTGTAATAAAAAAGAAAATCAATATAAAAAAATAAAAGTCCTAATCTAAATCAAAAATAAAATCCTATTATAACATGTAGTTCTATTAGTATTAGTATATTAGTAAAACCCAACTACTGAAAGCTTCTATATATATAGCTTCAACTTTTGACTTATCTTTACAAAATAAATACAATTGTTTATATAACCGTTTTCTCCTCTCATCGACAAGATGTTATTAGGGTTTTTGTTGTTTTGCGTGCCTACTCTCGTAACCTTATTTTTAATAGAGCCGATAGTGATGGGAAATGTTTTTAAGATGGGATGAGCCGTTTTGGATAACGTCATATCTTCCTATTTTAAAGTCTGTTATTTTGTTTTCCTACTATTGTGTTGTTTTACGAGTTAGTTTTTCGCGCTTTACGAATTTTTTTATTATAGCGATGGTGTGAGTGTTAGATGTAAGGATTTTAATCAATCGTGTGGGTTTATATGTGAATTATTGTGTATTGAATAAAAGACTATCAAATTTGGTTAAGCCCATTTAAAGTGATCTAATAAAGATTTGGTATATTGGGCTTTAATGCATCTAATTAATGTATGAGCTTTTATATGTAAATATCAGGCCATTACCTAATTCATGATGGACCGAATTAGGTTAACTGGCAATTCAGTATATAAAGTCGGTTATGGTCCCTAAATCATACGTATTGTTCATTCTTTTTGACATCCCATCATCAGAGAGAAAATAAGGACTACGTATTGATTTAGAAGATCCAACCAACCGAATCATTCATCGTGAATCATATTTGATTAAGGTACGCTTCCCGCTTCAGTTATTTAATTTTTGATAATTCAGCATGATGATTTTAAATCATAGATAAATAATTATCTATGATAAAATTTTCTAACAAGTGGTATCAGAGACAATCATCAAGTTGTATTATCAGATCTTTGTTTAATCTTGTGAATTTGGAATAATCATGTACACTCCCATGGATTTGGATTTTGAAACGTGTACCCAATTTCTTCATTTTGTCACTGCCGAAATATGGATTATAATTTCATGTTGGATTTACTGAAAATTAGAATTGCTAACTTCTTGGATTTGGATTCAATCGTTCCTTACTGACTCTATATGAGAACACGTATATGATTTTGGGGGATGCAAATCCGTTTTCAGTATATATCATGTATATAAAATCAGTTGAAATTGGGTATGGTTTTCCTTGATTCGGTTTCTTTATATGTGAATCTGTATGTATATATATTTCGAAATCAGGTATGGGTTTCTCTGTTTTGGATCTATTTTTCTGGGTTGAATATGTGGATTTCGATTTTGGATGTGTTGAAATTTGAGATTTATGTATGGTGGTTGAAATCAATTTGGTATTGGACCCGATATTGTGTGGATGAATTCGGTTGATGGTGGTATGGCGCTGGACTGCGCGCGACGCTGAGATGTAGCAGTCGCTGGCAATGGGCACGCAATGGTGGGATTTGCGCTGCGTGAGGCACCGCAGTCGAGCAGCAACGAATCGCCCTGCATCGTGGGAGTTCGCCAGTAGTGGTGCCACGTTCTGCCATATTGGGGGACGGTAACGGCAGCGGTTAGGGTTAATCCGAAACCCTAGCTGTTGAAAAATGAATTTTGGGGCAGGGGCCTTGGTTGTGAATTAGAAGTCTTTGAGGACTGTTTTGCAATTTTGAACATTATGGTTAATTGCACCACAAGTCCTCTCTCATTGTTTTGAAATAAAGATCAAGCCCTATAGTTATGGAAATTACGACCTAAGCCCCTAAAGTTATAAATTATTTAAGTTGGGACTTTTTAAAGTTAAGGATTTTATAATTCAATCCCTAAAGATTTATAACTTCCTACTTTGGCTCCTACAGTTTGAAAATTTTCATTTTCAGTCCCTAAAGTTTGAAAATTTTCTAATACAGGACCTAAAGTTCTGAAATTCTCTAATTTGGTCCATAAAGTTTGAAATTTTTTATTTCCAGTCCTTAAAGTTTGAAAATTTTCTAATTCAGTCCCAAAAGTTTGAAAATTTTATGATTTAGTCCTTAAAGTTTTCAAATTCACTATTTTGGACCCCTAAAGTTTGATTTTCTTTCAAAATTGGGACCTAAAGTTTGGAATTTCTCTAAATTAGCCAATTAGATTTTGGAAAAATTGTAATTTAAGCTCTTCAAGCTTAAAATTTCACATAATTGGCCACCTAAGGTTTAAGAATATTGCAATTGACTCTCTCAACTTAAGGATTGCTTAAGTTTTGAATTCTATAATTCAAATTCTAAAGTCAAAATATATGCAAATCAGTGATTTCAATTTCAAATTTTGGTACTACAGACTCTTTTGAGAGATATAATATTCGAAAGTAAGTTAGTTGAAGCAACATGTTGCCAAAGCAACCTCTCTTTTGGATATTAATTAACTTTGAATATTAGAAGGTATTTGTGTGTGTTATTCATTGCGGATATTGATCGGCCCAAAGGAATGTAAATATTTGGCTTGAATTTCACATGCACCTGTGGTGATAAACACGTGACAATTATTTGGTTTAACGTGTGTCCAATAAATCGGTCCAAAGAAAGATTTATTGGTTAACATGTCTTATTGCCAGTGTTTGATCACTACACCAAGGAAAATTAGGTGTTTGTGTGTTATTTCAAGCGGATATTGATCGGCCCAAAGGAAGGTCAATATTTGACTCGAATTTCACATGAACTTGTGATAAATACGTGATGGTTATTTTGTTTTACGTGTGATCAATAAATCGGTCCAAAGAAAGGTTTGTTGGTTGACATGTCTTACTGTCAGTGTTTGATTACTACACCAAGAGTACCACTTACAAGTCAATATTTCTGTCCAAAGACTAAATACTGATGTTGTACTAGGTATCTTGTGATGGGCCCTACCATTGTTTGAAAGTATGATTTGCATAATAAGGTATTTATGTGAGCTATTTTGTTTAAGTGTTCTCTATTCGGTTTCAAATTCTACTAGTAGTATATCTATAAGCTCAAATTTAATCCCTGTATTTATGGAACAAACTTCAAGGATCAAAACAAGAACATTAACTTTTTGTTGGCTGCATGGATTTAGATCGTGTACTAAGGATTGAGCAACCTGCTCCTCTTACGGATGAAAGTTCATCTAATCAAATGAGGAACTTTGAGAAGTGGGATTGCTTAAATTACTTGAGTCTCGTGATCATTAAGTGCGGCATTCCGGAAACCTTTAGTGGCATAGTATCTGAGGAGGTAAATGATGTCAATGAATTCCTTGCCAAAATTAAGAAACGTTTTGCGAAAAACGATGAGGCTGAAACAAGCACGCTTATACAAAACTTGATTTCAATAAAGTATAAAGGCAATGGAAAAATAAGGGAGTACATCATGTAGATGTCTCACACTGCTAACTACTTCAAAACTTAAGGAACTAAAACTCAGCTTGTCTAATGAATTGCTCGTGCATTTGATATTGATATCGCTTCCTGCACAATATAGTTAATTTAAGGTTAGTTATAACTATCAAAGTAGAAATGGACTCTCAATGAGTTCATTTCATAGTGTGCAAGCTTCTTGCACAATTCAGTCAATTTAAGGTCAGTTGTAACTATCAAATGGAGAAATGAACTCTAAATGAGTTCATTCTATTTTGTGTGCAAGAGGAAGAAAAGTTGAAGAAGGACAGAACTGAAATTGTTCACTTGGCAAACACCTCTAAAGATAAGGGTAAGTAAACAAATAAAGAACATAAATTTGCTAAGGTCCAAAACAAAAGAAACCACATAAAGATATTGAGAATTGTTTCTTTGTCAGAAATCTGGAAATTTAAAGAAAGATCGTACATAGTACCAACTAAAACTGCTGCTAAAATACCTTAAGAACTTTTGACCGGCAGAAAACCTAGTCTAAAGTATTTCCACATTTGGGGATGTCCAGCTAAGGCTAGGCCTTATAGGCCACATAAAGAAATTGGACTCCAAAACAGTAAGCAGCTACTTTATTAATTGTTTTGAGTGATCTAGGGGCTATAACTTTTATGATCCCACACTTTAGTCAATTTTGAAATGGGAATTGCAACATTTTTTGAGGATGTTGAGTTTGGGGGAGAAATAAGGTTAGAGATATTGTCTTTAAGGAAGAAGTTGAGGAATGATCGGTTTCGATTCCTGTTGTTGTTTTTGACAATGTGCAAGTTTTTATGCATGTCATTGATCAAGAAGCATATCCAGAACCTCAATTAGACAATATTGAAGAACCTGTTGAATCCGAGCCCAAAGAAAGGTACAGTGATCCACCAGCGAAGGCCCAATAGTGGCCCAATGGACCTTGACCCACAGCTAAGGCCTAGAATTAATATCACCTTGGGATGAATGCCGAGGTGGTATGTCAAGCAAACCTTTTTTTAGCCGACCTGGTTAACGCCCAGCCGATGTGCTTTATACTCAGCCGGGGCGCTGTATGGCGTTGATCAGAAGAGAGAGATGGAGTCAGTGATGGGACACTGCCTTTACCCAGACGTGACAGGGGCCCATCCCCTACAAAATGTAGCAATGATTACGGTTGAAAAGCAAGATTATCACATCCATAAGCTAGGGTGATGACAAGTGTAAAGTATGCCACGTGTCGCAATCCAAGACAAGAAGTTTCACTATAAATGAAGCACAATTGTCTCCAAGTAGAGGGTTAGCAATTTCTCACTCTTAACTCTATACTTCTCTCACTCCCTTTTCTCTCTTTTACACACTTATATTTCCCACACCCAATATATATATTCGCCCAAAATTAGTACTGACTTAGGCATCGGAGTGCAAACGGGAGCCACCTCGGCCCCCTTTGCAAACTGATTGTTTGTCACAGTGCGCAGGAGATCCACGTGTTCAAGAGGGAGGAGCTGAGACGTGTTGGTCCAAGGTCCATCCGGATTTTGTGGTCAACATTTTGGCGCCGTCTGTGGGAAACCATACTGCTAACCACGAAAACACATGGTAAAAAGCCACACATAGAAAGGCTGGCCTTGAAAAAGGTAAGAGCTTTGAAAGATAAGCTGGTTGGCCTTGAAAAAGGTAAGAGCTTTGAAAGATAAGCTGGTTGGCCTTGAAAAAGGTAAGAGCTTTGAAAGATAAGCTGGTTGGCCTTGAAAAAGGTAAGAGCTTTGAAAGATAAGCTGGTTGGCCTTGAAAAAGGTAAGAGATTTGAAAGATAAGCTGGTTGGCCTTGAAAAAGGTAAGAGCTTTGAAAGATAAGCTGGTTGGCCTTGAAAAAGGTAAGAGCTTTGAAAGATAAGCTGGTTGGCCTTGAAAAAGGTAAGAGCTTTGAAAGATAAGCTGGTTGGCCTTGAAAAAGGTAAGAGCTTTGAAAGATAAGCTGGTTGGCCTTGAAAAAGGTAAGAGCTTTGAAAGATAAGCTGGTTGACCTTGAAAAAGGTAAGAGCTTTGAAAGATAAGCTGGTTGACCTTGAAGAAGATAAGAACTTTGAAAGACAAGTCCGTTAACCTACATAAAACCTTGAAAAATGGCTGATAACATCTTGAAAAAGAGTGAAGAACCACAAAAACCTTGAAAAAAGGTGAAGAACCTCTTGAAAAAAGGAGAGGAGAAATACTACATAAAACCTTGAAAAGGGAAGGAAACTTTTTGAAAAAGATTGGTAACAAATGTCTTGAAGAAAGGCCTCCTCAAAAGAGGGACTCTCCTTCTTATTGTCCCCAAGTGGCTCTCCCTGATATTGCCTAAGTGGCATGGCCGAGGTGCTTCCTTCATGTTGCCTAAGTGGCATGGCCAAAGTGGCTCTCCCTCGTATTGCCTAAGTGGCATGGCTGAAGTGCTTCCTTCATATTGCCTAAGTGGCATGGCCAAAGTGGCTCTCCCTCGTATCGCCTAAGTGGCATGGCCGAGATGCTTCCTTCATGTTGCCTAAGTGGCATGGCCAAAGTGGCTCTCCCTCGTATTGCCTAAGTGGCATGGCTGAAGTGCTTCCCTCATATTGCCTAAGTGGCATGGCCAAAGTGGCTCTCCCTCGTATTGCCTAAGTGGCATGACCGAAGTGCTTCCTTCATATTGCCTAAGTGGCATGGCCAAAGTGGCTCTCCCTCGTATTGCCTAAGTGGCATGGCCGAGGTGCTTCCTTCATATTGCCTAAGTGGCATGGCCAAAGTGGCTCTCCCTCGTATTGCCTAAGTGGCACGGCCGAAGTGCTTCCTTCATATTGCCTAAGTGGCAAGGCCGAAGTGCTTCCCTGATATTGCCTAAGTGGCATGGCCGAATTGGCTTCCCTCTTATTGCCTAAGTGAACTCCTTTCCAAAGGACCTTTTCCATGGACTCCTTCCGAAGCACCTCTCTCGAAGGACCTCTTCCATGGACTTCTTCCGAAGTACCTCTCCTAAGGTCGTCTTCATAAATGTCGCAGCAACATAGTGTCAAAAGACACCTATAGTCATGTCTGATTTAAATGTCGCGGCAACGCAGACTCATGAAACAATAAAAGATTTGTTTATTGCCGAAGCGGAACGGTTCGGAGAATATATTATTAAGATCGGCTTAAGTGTCTCCACGACACATGGTCTCAGAGACCTTATATTCTTAAGCCTCGGCTTAAGTGTCTCCGAAAATGACACGGCTATGGGAGCCCTACCCACTCGTCTCCAGAATGGCATGACCTTAGAAGTTTTTTCTGAATTCACACCGGATAAAACACGGACGAGGTAATATGTCGACGTGATTTAACCCGAACCTGATGTACTGAAGTAACACCGTTACAAGTTAACAAAAGAATAAGATCATTGATCTAAGTCCTCGCTAGGGGCTGCTAACAAGCATAATTCCAAGTAAACATGAATAGCTTAGCAAACCCCCACAAATAAGGGATTTCCCCATTCAATGGAATCCACCCCGGACTAACAAACTGAGTACTTACAAACGAGGCTATAAAGCATGAATACATGGAACTCCTAGGTGGATGTCCTCCTTTAACTCCGGAGTGAATATTCTATTAGATGAGGGTGAAGCATACTTGGTTGATAAATTTATGAAACAACCTGAGGAAGAAATTGGAGTCAATTAAAGAAACAATGGTAAATAAACTTCCATGAGCCCTATGGGGAATCAGAATTACCTTACAAACCGCCACAGGAGGAACTCCATTTTCACTGGCACATGGGTCAGAGGCAGTATGTACGGTACAATTTAAAGGCATATCGCCCATGTTAGATTTTTAACCAAAAATGGCCCCGATGTAATCACCCTGGACGTAAACAGGGGATTCACGGGGAAGTACGAGTTGTGACCCATTCAGTCAAAGCTAAGCGATGGACATAAATGTCTTTAGCGCTTAGATTTGAGGGACTATCACATCCACCAGTGACTCCAAGGACCGGCACAAGCTTCGGACTATCCTGTATTAAACTATGTTCATCCTATGATGGACCATCTCATATTGAATGATGACCATCTTACAATACGAACTACTTGTGTATAGCAGAGCAATACATAAAATTCACATATAAAGATCAAAGGTGAAGTAGATGAAGATTCACAAAAGACAATGACAAAAACAGGCATCCTAAGCAGGAGCGCGGGAAAGGTTGGCTTCTTTAGAAGAAGGGCCGCCAGTGACGTTTTCAAGGGGACTTTCCTTACTAACATCAGATAGTGCCAAACGAGCCAGAAGCAGCTCGAAAATTGCAGAAATACTCTGCGAATTTTGTACTCTTGGACAACCTACTTTATAAGCGGAGTTACACCTCCCTTTCGCTGAGATGTGTGGGACCAAAGGAAGGTCAGTATGTGATGAGAGAAATCCATGAGGGCATCTGTGGTAACCATGCCGGGGTGTTATCACTAGCCCGGAAAGCCCTCAAACAGGGATATTTTTGGCCTACAATGCGAAAGGATTCCCATGACTTTGTGGTAAAATGTGATAAATGCCAAAGACACGCGACCATACCACATCAGCCGCATCACGAGTTAACTGTGGTGACTAGCCCTTGGCCCTTTGCAAAGTGGGGGGTTGACATTATTGGTCTTATGCCCAGAGGAGCTGGTAACAATTGCTTTGCGATAGTAGCAATTGACTACTTCACCAAGTGGGTCGAAGGGGAACCTTTGATGAAGATCACCGAGGCCAACACCACCAAGTTCATTTGGAAAAATATCATATGCCGGTTCGGAATACCACATTCGCTGGTTAGTGACAATGCAAAACAGTTCAAAAACAGAAGCGTGGATGAGTTGTGTGACAATTTGGGAATCAGGAAGCTGTTCTCATCTCTACATCACCCACAGGCCAACGGGCAGGTCGAAGCGGTGAATAAGACCATAAAAATACCCTGAAAAGGAAGTTGGAATTCAGAAAGGACGCGTGGGTAGATGAGCTACCAAAAGTGTTATGGGCGCTTCGAACCACCTCGCACACCGCTACTGGTGAAACACCCTACTCGCTGGCTTACGGAGCCGAGGTGGTATGCCCCGTCGAAGTCGGAATCCCTACGCTTCGTCAAATTCATTATGACGAAGTTAGGAACGAGGAAGCGCAAAGGGCCGGTTTAGACTTCCTCATGGAAAAGCGTAATGATTCCCAAGAGGTAATGGCCAAATACCAGAAAAAGATGGCTCGATACTACAACAAAAGGGTGAAGAGCCGACGCTTTAATATTGGGGACTTGGTCCTCAAAAAGGTTCTTCCTTCAACACAGGAGCCAGGAGTAGGGACTCTGGGTCCTAACTGGGAAGGCCCTTACAAGGTCGCTGCCGAGGTGGTACCCGGAACATACATAATTGAGGACTTGTCTGGAGTACCTCTACGTAATCCTTAAAACACGGACCACCTTCGCCGTTATTTTCAATAAAACTAAATTCCTCTATGATTGCAACATTATCATATTATTTCAAAAAAATCGTGGGCGAGCTGTGTTAAAAGTTACGCCAATCTCTATTAGACAACCATAATGGATAAACGCACATTCTAAAATTATTTTGGTCATGACGTCATACGTCCACACTATGCATAAAAATTGTTAAGGACAAGGGACTCTCATAAGGCTAAACTACGATCACCACGTAAGGATTGGGAGTTTTAATACAATAAATGCTTCGAACCACTCAAATCTAAGGTGCTGCACTCGTTCACCGTCGTTCACCGCACAATATGTTTGGAATCATTCAAATATAACCAAATGTTGTCACATAAACCAAAATCCTTGGTGCGTTAAGTTAGTTCATACATCTGGACAAAGCGTTCGCAAGATATATATATATATACGAAGTGCTGTGTGCATAAGCGTAAAAGACAAACGTAAAAAATTCTTATGTTATTTTGGCCGCAAATACCACACGCCTCCGCCAGGCAGGATCTTTGTTAAAAACAAGGGACTCCGGTGAATTTACACTGCGACATTAACAGAGGTTCATACAAAGTTGTAAATGTAGATGTCACATAGTTTTAAGATGAAATCGCTCAAAGGTTGGTCAAGATCAGATCTAATTAGCAAACGTAAGTACATCAACTGTGTCGGATCTGGGGGTATAGCGAATGATTAAACTTGAATAGAATTATTGCTGCGAAGTGATGACAAATTCGATCCGCTCATGAATGACCACATTGGATTTGAGGGACTAGCACGCCCAAAATATGGCCATATGGCCATCCATGACCAAAGTTTAGATATCGCCTTGGACTAATGGCCGAGGAGGAAAGGCACAGAAGCCCCTTCAGCCGAACTAAGTTATGCCTATCCGAGGTGCTCTAAATCAGGTGTATTTCACAAATCAAGACATTTACAGACAAACATTCATGATGCCCCACATATCATCATACAATTAGGAAACACTCGCACTTGGAAATATTCATGCTTAAACAGTTAGAAATGTTGCTACGCCGAAATATAAGTAGACCATTCCATTCATGAAAATGAGGCATTTACAAATCAAATAAAGGCTACACTCACAATATTAGGTGCCGGGGCACTCACAAAAAAAAGGGAAGAAGAAGAAAACAGAAATGAACATATTAACTAACAAAAAGGTAAAAGATGGAAGAGGATCATTGTGGAGGAACGCCTTCTGGAGAACCCTTGCTGGAGGCGTCTAAAGGATCTGCAGGAGCATCTTAAGGCTCGGGGTAAAATGCTTCAATGGAGGACAGGTCCAAGGTTGGAAAAGCTTCATTCACGTCCCCCAAGGCCATCCTAGCCCCTAAGTTCCCAAAAACCGGCTGCATAGCCTCATACTCAGGGGTCTCTTCAAAGGTGTCCTTGAAGTCCTGGACAGCTTCCGACACTCTAGTTCTTAAAGCATTCTCCACCCGTGTTGCGACGGTCTGTTCCAAGACTTCAGTGATCCTCGTTTGCATGTGTTTTTCCAGCGAGGCAAGGTCCTCCTCTGCTTTCGCCCTAGCCTCCAGCTCCCTCCCCAGTTTTTCGTTTACCGCTGCCGCCTCAGCTTCTAGCTTCAACTTGGCTGCATTAGAGGCGGCCAGGGCCTCAGAGGCAATAGACTGTGCATGATTGGAATCATCCAATTTTTTGCATAAGGCCGCCACGTCTGATTCAGAGGCATGGAGGTCATGCTTCAATTTGTCATTGTCCTCTTGGAGGCGCTTCGCATTAGCCCTCTCTTCTGAAGAAGATTTGCGAGCTATGGACAGCTGGGCCTTAAGGTCATTAATCTCCTTGAGCATATTGTCAGCGTGGCAGAGAGCAGTCTCAGCATCCCTCTTATCCCGTTGAGCTACCTCCACGGAGGACTCTACCTCGTCAATGAGAGCCAGAGTTCTGGCGTTCATAGCTTTGGCAGCGAGCAGCTTCCGAGACGGAGTAGCACTGGAGGAAAAGGCGGCCCAACCCTCTGTCCAAAACTGTTCGGTAATTAAGGCCGCCCTGGCTGGAGGCGAACTGGGTGAGTCGAACAATGAAGGGTTGAAAGTGACATCTCTGGGGAGGATGCTGGTTTTAATATGCTTGAGCTCTTCCGTCCCTTCTGGTCACTTCATAAGCCAAGCCCGGCATGGGCACGGATGGCTCGTCCTCCAGTTCCTCGATCATTGATGGCGGAGGTGCGGAAGTGGACTCCTTGCCTTTTCCCCTTCTGAGCCTTTTTAAGGGAGCAGGCTCCTCCTCAAGTGCTTGCTCAGAAATGTCCTTGGACAAGGAAGGTGGCACTAGGGCATCCTTAGTCTCCCTGCCCCTCGGGTCCGCCTCTATCCGACCTCTTCCCTTTCCCTTTGGCGATGTCTTTTTCAGGATCGGCCTCTCCAGCAATGTTGGGTTGTTGGGGACTCACTGGCAGCAAAGTGGACGGTGGCAGTAGAGCTGGGAGAGGGCCCTGAAGTTGGGCAATAGACTTCTCAGACACTTCTCTTGCCACCCCAATTTCCAGGTCGGCCAAGACCGCTTTCTGCTTTCTTTCAACCTCGCTCCCATGGCGCAGAGCCGGAGGAACCTTCGTATCCATGAGGTCCTTTAAAGAAATCTTTGGGAATTCTTTGGAACCTAGTAAGGAAAGGAGGACAATGGGGGTTATATATAAATAAAAATAAAAATAAAAAACGAACAAGCAAAAGATGTAACAGCAATAAAAAGGCGAACTTACTCATAGCTCGCATAAGACCGTGTTTAACGAATAATTTGTTATGTTGTATAACCCCTTGGAAAGTGCCCTTGTAGGCAAATAGACGTCTCACTGCCGTTAGATCCGCGTCAGGGAGGAGATGGGCAAAAGTGTCCCCTGCCATAAGCCAATAATATGTTAAGAAACAGTCAAGAAAAGTGAGTATGGATGAAAGAGCAAAAGACGCATGACACTTAAAGACTCTAAAGCAAATATAAGACTCACTAGGTAGGGAAAGAGTTCGGGGAACTGTAATTTCTGGACTAGGGTCCACAGGGGAACTCTGCCACTCCCCAGCAACCCAGAACCACTGGTTCCTCCAGTTCTTTATTGAGGTAGGGTGACCGGTAATAACGGGAGTATAAAAACCTCTGGGGGACAAATAATACCAATCCTTGACATCCGATCTCACGTCTCTCTCCCTCCTAACTGACTTCTTCAAAGTATAGAGAGTGTGAATGATGTGCAGTGAGATGGGATGATCCGGGTTGACCTCTTGCCACGCCAACCAAGTCCCCACAGCCTGAGTCCAGAAATTGGGGGCCAGCTGGTAGGGGCACAAGTTATAGCTCCTAAGCAGTGCCCTGAAAAAGGGATGCAGGGGGAGCCTCATCCCACAAGAAAGGGCATCGTGGCATATAGCCGCCTGGCCCAGGGGAGGGCTGCAAGGTCGGCAGGAAGGGGTAGGGAGCACCAGATGGACCCCTTCTGGAAACCTGAATTTTATCGAAGCCGAGGCCAAATCGATCCTTCGGATTTCAGTAGCAACCTCACTGCTTTCCCATGACTCTGGGTTTGGATCGGGGCCGACATGGTAGCCCAAAAATTTGTTGACCTGGTCAACCCAATCTTCTACCTGAGCGATCTCCTCAGCAGTCAAACCCAACTCTTCCCTATGCGCCCTAAACGATGCCCTAACGATCAAGCCGAGGTCTTGGTGACCTGAAGAGGAGCCCGCCGCCATTTCTCCTCCCAAGTCCCTGTCTCGTTTGCTTCGAAGTTCCCTAAGCGCGGATTCCTCCTCGGATGATAGATGAGCCATGTAGTTCTGGTGTTTTTCTTCTTCACTGTCAGAATCACTCAAATAAATTATGCCACTGGTTTTCCTATTTCTCCTCTTAACCTGCTCCCTAAAGAAACGGGAACTAAAAACCGATAAAGAGATGGGGCAGAAACCTTTGATGGGAACCGCTATCGCTAACATTTCCTGTGAACCCGTTCCCCCAACTCTTTCCATTTTTTCTTTTTGTTTTAAAGGAGAGTCAGACTCAACAAAAGAAAAACAAAGTGCAAAAACAGAATTCTCAAACCCACAATGAGAAACTAAAAATAAGAAAGTCTTGCATATACAGGGATCAAGAGATTTACCTTCAAAAGATGAATGCTTGACACTGTGCACTTGAAATGAAGAACTCGCCAAGGAAAACTGTGGAACGTTAAGGGTGGATGCTGGGTAGAAAACCCTTGAAGAAAAGACACGAAACTCGCAAGGAAGAGAGAGACGGCGCAAGTTTTCGCGAAAGTATGTCTGCAAAGATTCTAAGAAAATGGAAAAAGGTGAAATGGTAAAATGAAGAAGGATTTATAGGCATCCTAACGGTCTAGATTCCTTGAGTTTCGTGAGCCGCATGATTAATGTGGGTAACCCATGCTTCTTGAAAAATGAGCTAATCAAAGCGCCAGCCGTCAAAGGGAGGGACAAAAACCGTTCAGCTACCACAGTGCATGCCACGCGCTGCGAAATGCTGCCCCCCCCATTTTATATATATATTTCTTGGAAATAAATACCGATAGCTCCTCCGAATTGAATGCGCCGCCTAGGAAATGCGCTGATATGATCCTGGCCGGTAGGGAGAGAAAATCCGAGGCAGAAGGTCGGCTATGATATGGATCCGAGCCTTACCTAAGGAATTTCATTATTGACTCCCTAAAAAGTTAATGCTGTGAAATCATGGAAAATCCTACACGACCATGAATGATCCCTTCGGATTTGAGGGACTAGTGTTGAATCCGGGCCCAAAGAAAGGTACAGTGATCCACCAGCGAAGGCCCAATAGTGGCCTAATGGACCTTGACCCACAGCTAAGGCCTAGAATTAATATCACCTTGGGATGAATGCCGAGGTGGTATGTCAAGCAAACCTTTTTTTAGCCGACCTGGTTAACGCCCAGCCGATGTGCTTTATACTCAGCCGGGGCGCTGTATGGCGTTGATCAGAAGAGAGAGATGGAGTCAGTGATGGGACACTGCCTTTACCCAGACGTGACAGGGGCCCATCCCCTACAAAATGTAGCAATGATTACGGTTGAAAAGCAAGATTGTCACATCCATAAGCTAGGGTGATGACAAGTGTAAAGTATGCCACGTGTCGCAATCCAAGACAAGAAGTTTCACTATAAATGAAGCACAATTGTCTCCAAGTAGAGGGTTAGCAATTTCTCACTCTTAACTCTATACTTCTCTCACTCCCTTTTCTCTCTTTTACACACTTATATTTCCCGCACCCAATATATATATTCGCCCAAAATGAGTACTGACTTAGGCATCGGAGTGCGAACGGGAGCCACCTCGGCCCCCTTTGCAAACTGATTGTTTGTCACAGTGCGCAGGAGATCCACGTGTTCAAGAGGGAGGAGCTAAGACGTGTTGGTCCAAGGTCCATCCGGATTTTGTGGTCAACAGAACCTCCTATCCAAAATAAGGTAAATTTCAGAAGTACAAACTTAACAACCTCAATAACTAAAGCCATTAAGGAGATCCTGAGAGAAAGGGAAAAAATGTTATTCCGGATAATTTAAATAGTATTTTTCCAAGAACATAAGGAAATAATGGAATGGTGGAAGATGGTCCAATCATTTCCATCAGGCCATGCAGGGTTCTAACTCTCAAAAGTGGATTGATGTCATAAATAAGGAGTATAAGCATATACAAGACAATAAAGTTTGAGATCTTGTCCCATTACTAGAAGGTGGGAAGCCCATTGTTCTTAAATGGATTTTTAAATCAAGAGGGATTCGAAAGGTAATGTGGAAAGATATAAAGTTCGTCTTGTATCTAAATGCTTTACATAGAATGATGGAATTGATTATAAATAGACTTTCCCTTTGGTTTCTACGAAAGACTCTTTGAGGAAAGTCAGATTGTTGCACATTTTGACCTCGAGTTACATCAAATGGATGTTAAGACGACGTTTCTCGATGGAGAAATTGATAAGATGGTTTGCAAATTAAAGAAATCAATTTATGTGCTCAAGCCAACTTCTCGTTAAGTGTAATACAAATTTCATCAAGCAATTATCTCATTTGGTTTTGAGATTAATGCTGTTGATGGTTGTGTGTATTACAAGTTCAGTGGGAGTAAGTATATTTTCCTGGTTTTATATGTTGATTATTGCTTACCACCAATGATATAGGCATGTCACATAAAATTATGAGATTTTTTAACAAGGAATTTTGAGATTAAAAATCTTGGTGACATCTCTTTTGTATTAGGAATTCAGATACACCGGGATTGTTCTCGAGGTATTCTTGGATTGTCACAAAAGGGCTATATCGATAAAGTACTTAAGAGGTTTGGTATACAAAACAGTAAATCAGGGGACACCCTTATATCGTTAAGGGAGACAATTTAATCTCAACTAATGCCCGAAAAGTTATTTTGAAGTTAAAGAAATGCAGAGGATCCCATATAGTTAAGCTATAGAAAATCTGATGTATGCTCAAATTTGTATGCGTTCGGATATTGCATACATTATTGGGATACTAATGAGATATTTAAGTAACCCTGGGATGGATCATTTGGAAAGCAGTCAAACATGGGTTATAAGGTATTTAAAGAGAACAAAAGATTACATGCTCACATACAGAAAATCGGATCAGTTGGAGATCATATAGTATTATGATTCCGATTTTACTAGATGCCAAAAAAGTAAAAGATCCACATCAGACTACATCTATCTGCTAGTTGGAGGAGCTAATTCCGGAAGGAGTGCTTAACAAACACTTTAGCTTCTTTCACTTGGCAGCACAGTTTGTAGCAATTTTTGGGGGCATCTAATTATGGAATATAGTTGCGAAATTTTGTCACTTGGCTACATATTCTGTACGGTATAGAAAGACCACTAAATTTATATTGTGACAATAACTCAGCAGATTTATATTCCAGTAACAACAGGAGCTCAACTAAGTCAAAATATATTGACATAAGTTCCTGGTTGTGAAGGATACAGTTCAGAGTTGACACGTGTCAATAAGAGCACATTGTGACAAACTCCATAATTGCGGATCCGCTTACTAAAGTATTACAACCCAAGGTCTTTCATGAGCACAATACTCATATGGGTGTTGTACTTCTTAAGGATATTTGGTTTCAGTGAGAGTTTGTATTTTGGGTGCATTAGACACATTTACTATCCTTTTGGATACGGTTTAAAGTTAAAGTTATTTACAGCTGTATGGTTTCAGGTTTATTATCTCTGAACTTGTTTGAGGATGATCTCACTAAAGTTGGACCAGTTGGAAATAGGCATGTTGAAGATCACATTACATGTAATTTCCATACTACACATCGTCGAAACTATGTAGTTGTCAGTATAATTTAAAAGATGAATATAATTAATTAAAAGTGCTTCCTCTCCTACCCAATTTGCATAACACGTATATAATAATGATAAATCCTACTTTTTTAATCACCAAAGGTAATATAATACATAAAAGGCGAATTCATTTAAAGCCATACATTTAGTTGATAGATTAATCTTGTAGGTGTCAACATAATTTAAAACCATACATATGGTCAAAACTATGTAGTTCTCATCATAATTTAAAAGATGAATATAATTAATTAAAAGCGCTTCCTCTCCTGCCCAATTTGTATAACACGTATATAATAATGACAATTACTACTTTTTTAATTACCAGAGGTCATATAATACATGAAAGGCGAATTCATTTAAAGTCTTACATTTAATCGATAGATTAACCTCGTAGGTGTCAACATAATTTAAAACCACACATATAGTCGAAACTATGTAGTTGTCAATATAATTTAAAAGATGAATATATTTAAAATCAGTCTCATATGGAGGAAAAATCATCCTATATTTAAAATCAGTCTCATATGGAGGAAAAATCATCCTAATATGAAAGTATAATAAGAGCAAAAATATTTAAAATCATTCTCATATGGAGGATAAATCATCATAATATGAAGGTATGATAAGAGCAAAAATACTTAAAGTAGGTAAAATCGACCATATATGTGACATGGTAAATTACAAAAGATATTTAAAACTATTACGTTATGTGGACGGATAGAACCTTTGTTAACTTAGTTGGCTAATGTAAACATTATAGTGGTATAATGATCATTCACAATAAATATATATATAATCCCCCCGTCTCAATTATATAGACTTGTTTGACTTTTCACATAGATTAAAAAAACATATTTAATGTCAATAAAAAAGTAATTTTTGTAAAAAAAAACTTCCAACATACCCTTATTTAATATCAAAACTATTATATTAGAAGTAATTAATAGGGGTACATTGGTAAACAAACAAAATAAATACTTCTCAATAAAGAAATAAGTCTATATAATTGGGACAAACAAAAAAGAAAAGACAACCTGTATAATTGAGACAGATGGAGTATATTTTATAACAACCTTGGCAAGTAACGGATCAAATTCAATAACCTGCTCTCGAGCTTCGCTATTCAATATCTCAGTAAACTCTCTTGATTTCTCAATGCCAATCAACTTTGGAAGTGATGTGATTCGAGATAAGAGCTCAACGGAGAAGTCGAGCCAGGAAGACGAATGAATCAAACCAAGTCAAAAGGGGTTGAAATTCGAGGATCATGAGCATTTTCACGTTCGTAAGTTCCATATGTCACTGCCGTAATCCACTCTTGGGGCTAAAAAGCTGGATTCCTAGATTTTTATACTTACGGCCGTAAGTCTCAGTATCACGGCCGTAACTTTAAACAGAAACACACTTGCGACCGTAAGTATCATCTTCACGGCCGTAACTGTTCTGCGGGCCAGATTTTGCCAGATTATATTTCTTTTTCTATTTTTATTATTTTAGTTTAATTAGAATTCTATTTTGAGCCCGTTAGCGGCTACCCTAATTGTAGGTCGTTTTTCATTATTTATATGTTATTTCCATTCATTGTAAAACAAGTTTTGATAAACAGTTTATTGAGAATTCAATAAAATTATAGGTGAATTCTTATATTTCTTCGAACTTATCAAGATTATCATCTTGTGGAATTCATCCCGAACTTATCAAATATTCGAGAGAATATTTGTGGCGTTCACAATCAAAAACTTATCAAGGAAAACTGGACAAGTCCTTGTAGCGTTTCGCAAATCTTAGTTCTTCAATCCACATCGTCAATTTCGCGTCGTGATTGTCGGGTTAAGATTCCACTGTCCATCCATAACCTGAGTTCGAAACCTTCTGGCGTTAATTCCGCTCATCTCGAATCGTATCATTCGGTATCAAAGCTGGACTCTGAATTCAGGTTTTTCTATTCTATCTAGTTTGATTTTTATGTGTTTATCATCGAGTCTGCCACATAAAATCATTCATATCTTCTTTTTTTAGTCTTGTTTTCAAGTTTTCGTGTTCTTCGTGTCGGTCATTATTTTTCCAGTTTTGATCCATATAAAAATCCAACAAAAATTCAGAAGTGTTTATTTTATTCGATTCTTATCCAAATCATGTTCCGTTTGTTTTATTGCGTTCATGTCGAATTTTCGGATTTATAAAAAAAATATTTTTTTATTTAATTCCGAAAATTCATTATTCAAAAAAAAAAAAAAAAAAGTCATTCCAAAATTAAAGAACCACTTTCTTGAGTTTCATTAAAATTCTTGATATTCATTTTCTACCAAGTCAAAGTTAGAATTCGTTCTCGCTATTTGATGTCTAAATCCTCCTCATTCTTGAGTTTTTTTTAAAACACCACATAAGGAATGAATTATGATCTGGGTTCCTTGTTCAAAACTAGATGTTATGTGGATCATAAGAGGTGTAGTGTGGCAATTGATGGAGAGTGCTTTACTAATTTTGTTAGTAGCATCGTGGTTGAAAAATTAGGATTACCTCTAGTACCACACTATAAACCTTATAGGATGACATAGATGAGGGAGTTTGGGAAGTTCAAAGTAACCAAATAAGTTCTAGTGCCTATCGCCCATGGAAGGTATAGTGAGGATGTATGGTGTGATGCAGTGCCATTAAAATATTATCATATTTTATTGGGAAAACCATGGAGACGTAGGAGGGAGGCTGTTTATGATAAGAGTATGCACATATACAAATTCCTTAAGAAAGGGAAAACATGCGCACTATATGGGTTGATAGTAGATGATACACTAGAAGATTCACGGAGGGTAAGGAAGGAAAGTGAAAGGTGGTGTAATAGGAAGTATCGTTGGGATAAGGATATTGATGAGAATGAGGTGGAGTTGAAATTAAAAACAGATGATCGAACTCCAAAATTTGATGAGGAAGAGGTGGCAGTTGTAGTTGAATTGCAAGAAGAACCTCGGGATAGGGATATTGAAACGAAGGAGGGAGACTTGAAACATGAATTAGAAGTAGTGGAAAAAACTCCAAAATTTGGCGAGGAAAAGGTAAATTTGGGTAGCGAGAGAATCATTGAAAATACAATTGTTGATGATGAGAAGCATAAGTTGGAAGTTGAGGTGGGTGTTCAAAATTTGAGCTTTAAAGTGGAAGATCCACATTTGGGTATTTATAAGGAAGTGTATAAAAATGTTGATAAAAATGTAGAGTTAGAATATGTAGTTGGGTTTGAGAGAAAAGAAATAGAAGAGAATGAGCAATAAAGTAAAATGAATGTTGGAGGTGAAGAGAAGAGCTTCGTGGTGCAAAAAGAAGAAGTGGAAGTGTTGTATCACGAGTACAAGGATCCATACCTTGTACATGGAGAAACTAACATTTCCCTCCCCATTTTATTTAATTCTTTCTTGCAGGCTAATTGCACTTGGGAATTTGGGCAACATAACCTATGCCCAGTGGAGTTTATGATTCCATCCATCCGTATAGCCCAAGTTACAAAGCACTGCTGGTTGATCCTATTACAGGGAAAAAATAATTTCCCATTCGATCCAGGTGGAGAAGTTTTACATCAAGGCCACACGAGCAGGACGTGTTTGAAGAGCAGGCTAGAAGCTGATTCGAGGCGGAATCCTTTTCAAGAAAGGGGGGATGATAAGAGCTCAACGGAGAAGTCGAGCCGGTAAGATGTATGGATCGAACCAAGTCAAAGGGGGTCGAAATTCGAGGATCATGAGCATTTTCACGGCCGTGAGTTCCATATGTCACGACTGTAATCCATTCTCGGGCTAAAACACTGGATTCCAAGATTTTTATACTTATGACCGTAAGTCTTAGTGTCACGGCCATAACTTTAAACAGAAACACACTTACGGCCATAAGTGTCATCTTCACGGCTGTAACTGTTCAGCGGACCAAATTTTGCGAGATTTTATTTCCTTTTTAGTTTTTGTTATTTTAGTTTAATTAGAATTCTATTTTGAGCCCATTAGCGGCTACCCTAGTTGTTGGGTCGTTTTTCATTATTTATATGTTATTTCCATTCATTGTAAAACAATTTTGATTTTGATAAACAGTTTATTGAAAATTCAATAAAATTATAGGTGGATTCCTATATTTCTTTGAACTTATCAAGATTATCATCTTGTAGCGTTCATCCCGAACTTATCAAATCTTCGCGAGAATATTTGTGGCGTTCACATTTAGAAACTTATCAAGGAAAAATGGATAAGTCCTTGTGGCATTTCACAAATCTTGGTTCTTCAATCCGTATCGTCGATTTTGCGTCGTGATTTTCGGATCAAGATTCCACCGTCCATCCACAACCTGGGTTCTTAACTTTTCGACGTTAATTCCGCACATCTCGAGTCGTATCAAGAAGTTTGGATGTATGTAAGCATCCATAATGGATTGGTTAAACTACATGTTGGTAGAATAAATTAGTTAGGAGTTGAATATTAGTCTACAATGGATATGTTAACTCATAAGTTAAGGGAATCTTTTTAACAATGAGTTAACTTATTTCTTAAATGTAGCTAGAACTTTAACTGATGATATGACATTTGTGTTGAAAATTCCCCAAAATCCAATAGGAGCCGTGCACCCCTAAAACCCACTCATCTTGATATGGTGTAAGATTTGAGTATAGTAATTAGTATGCTCTGCAGTTTTAACTTCAAGGTGAACCTTTGCATTTGAAAATTGCTTACTGAGTATATGATCCGTCGGGGGTTCTAGTGATCCACAATAAATCCAAAAGAGAGGCCCTTTGTTGAGCTTGTTGAGGCATTGTGGGGGCTAGATTACCGCGATTTGTTGTAAATTGCTGTCACTCCTCTCATTTGGATAAAGAAATATTTTATTTTTTTGTTGATTTCATATTACATGATTTAATTCTTCTAAATCACTACCGTATTAATATATAAATTTTGTTATTTAAAAAAATATTTATTATATTCTTGGATTTAACTAAAAATTAACATCTCAATTGCTTTTGTTACAATAGTAATTAGTTAACTTTAACATGTCCACTTGTCATTTAACATCTAATTTTTACCAATGTGGCTAATTAAATTTAGCTAGTCCATTGAGGATGCTCTTATTGAAGCATGCTTGACCATAATTTTTCGTTGGGGATTATGAACAGGTAAATTAGGAAATGAATATGGTATGATTTTTCGTGTATTATCATCTTGTAGCTAAAGAATCGTCATAAGATTATTTGTTAAAAATTTTGTGTTTAAAAATATATTTTTTTTATTATTTTTGAGATAAAATATGTAGTTGAAACTTGGAGAAAGAAAATGTGTGTAATTAAAAATGATTTGAGGAATTGTGTTGTTTAAAAATATGTTTTTAAATAGTTTGTAGAAAGTGGCTAAAAAACCCACATGTCAATCATCCAAGAAAGAAAAATTTCAAGCTCAGTGCCACGACATACAAATTCGCTACACAACTCCAGGTACATGTTTGTTGGAGACACGAGTTCATAACTTACTAAACATGGCCATTCCAAAGAGTATTCTAGATAATGGTAAGTTATAGTTATGCTAAAGAATTCTAGAAAGTTGTTTATAAAATATTTTTGATATTTGTATAGATTTATGGTAGAATAATTTAGAGAATTCTAGATGAGGATTGTAGACCATAGGATCAAATTAATCCTAGTCATTCATTGTACTTGTCAACCACTATAAATAGGTGGTGGCCTCATTTGTAAAGGCATCAAGCCTAAAGCTTTGAAGTGTAATATAATAGCATTCTTCTAAAGCTCTCTTGTTCCTTTTCATTTTCCTTGCCTTGTTCATTTCTTTATTTTATCATTCCTTAATCCGTTATGTTGGAAAGAAGGCTTACTTAGCATAATCGCAAAGAGGGGCGAGAATTTGGAGAAGCGCTAAGACCGCACGGTACTTGAGATTTGTAAGTCTGTGACATCAGGGTGACATAACATGAGATGTCCCACACGTGAATCGTCCAAGAAAGCTAATTTTCATACTCAACCCAGGAATTTTTTACTTTGAATAAGAAGTCTAGATAGTGGATCAAATTCATCGAACTTTATTTTTAATTACACATTTCATGATCCACAAACTTTTGAAGGACTTGGTAAGAGCATCCGCTAACTGGTCTGAAGATGAGACATGAATAACACTTAAGTCACCAGCTTGGAATTTTTCCTTGACAAAGTGAAAGTCGAGCGCTATGTGCTTCATTCTAGAGTGGAAAACAGGATTGGCACGTAGGTATGCTACCCCGACATTATCACAGAACACGACAGGTGGCTAGGACAAGGAAAATCCAATCTCAGTTAGAAGGTTATGAATCCAAGTCAATTCTATAGTAGTGGAAGCAATGGACATGTATTCAGCTTCAGTAGATGATCGAGTCACAGTGGATTGCTTTTTAGAACTCCAAGATTTGGGGTTAGACCCCAAGAAGATAATGTTAGCACGTGTGGATGTTCTGTCAGTTAAGTTGCCACCCCAATCCGCATCAGAAAAGGCATGCAGTGACATAGGGGACTTTTGTTGCAAGAATATGCCATGATCAATTGCCTGCTTGAGATAGCGAAATAGGCATATTACAGCCCCCCAGAGTACAGTAGTAGGGAAATGCATGAATTGGGAGAGTTTGTTGACTGTAAATAAAATGTCAGGACGAGTCGAAGAAAGATATTGCAATCCCCCAAGAACTGACCGATATTCATTGGGATTTGGCATTGGTTCACTGTCGTTGAGAACATGAATGTGAGTAGAAGACATTGGACTAACTAACTCCTTAGAGTTGGACATTTGGAACGATTGAGGAGGTCTAGTATATATTTTCTTTGTGACAAGAAAAGGCCGTCATGATGAGATATTACCTCGACGCCCAAGAAGTAGGAAAAAGCACCAAGGTCTTTGAAGTTTAGCCTCTTTTATTATGAAGGATAAGATATGATAGGAGATATATTCAGATATTTTACTAAATTAGTATTTTACCCGTGCGATGCACGAAAATTTTTATCCGAAATATCGATTTCAATAAGTATTGTAGCGCCCCGAGTTCCGTATACCCGATTCACTACGTCATTTTCTGTCTAAATTTTTTCGAATAATATTTTTGCGGAAGAAATAATTGAAATTCATTTTTGGCAACATTAAATAAACTGTAATGGCCGCTAAAATTGAAAACATTTATGAAACCATTTGAAATAGTAAATCGAACCATTAATATTGTAAAGAAATTGTCAATATCATAATTTCTCAAATAAATGAACTTCTCTAAATTATTCGATTGTTTGGAAAATACGGAAATCATTAACGTCAAACTTTCAACCGTTCAACGATTATTGCCACCATCATTCATCGCTCGCCACCGTCTCCGAAATCTGCAAAACTGTTAAAAAGTAGGGTGAGTATTTCATGGGGGAAATACTCAGTAGACTCATCGCATATTAATTTAATTTATAAGATGATTAAACACATAAATCCCGGCTCTTTATAAAACGGGCATTGATAGAGCTTCTTTATAAAACTGTTCTTGATAAAACTCATATTGTGCATTACAGTACGGGACATATTTTGCAAATCATATGCTCTTTGAAAACATTTCTTTGAAAACAGTTCTTTGAAAACCATATACTTATAAAACATTTTAATTATGCCAAGCATAATTTCTTTTGAAAGCATAACATAAGATAGGATTGAAATCCTCATAAACATAAGAATTTTACCGAACTTAGGTGGTAAGAATTCTTATGTAGTAAAATCATAATAACAGTAAGTTTTCATCATAACATAGGATAAAATCGAAATCCTCATAAACATAAGAATTTTACCGAACTTAAGTGGTAAGAATTCTTATGTAGTAAGTCATAATAACAGTAAGATCATAATAACAGTAAGATCATAATAACAGTAAGATCATAATAACAGTAAGTATACCAAAACATAATTCATGAAATTCATAGGGATCATTTCCATCATAACATAAGATAGGATCGAAATCCTCATAAACATACGCGACAGGAATTTTACCGAACTTAGGTGGTAAATCCTCATAAACATATGGAAAGGCAGGAATTTTACCGAACTTAGGTGGTAAATCCTCATAAACTTATGGAGACACAGAATTCTACCGAACTTAGGTGGTAAGAATTCTTATGTGCATAGCAATGATCCAAAACATATAAAACATTATCGTAAAAACATAGGGTATACTTACTTTTCATAAAAACATAAGGTATATTTACCTTTCATAAAAACATACTTGTTTTTCTTAAAAATTGACTTTCACAAGTCACATGACATTTATATGAAATCATAATTTAAATCAATTAATAAGTGCGAGTCTACCTCAAATCCGACGAGTGCAAAGTTGAGCGGGAATGACTTCAATTTCTTTTAGATTCTCCGTACGCTTCGTCTTAGCCAATAAGTCACTTTAGTATATCGAATATATAGTTCAAAATGATAAATTATAATTTGAGGACTAAAATTGATGTTTTGAAAGTTGAGGGACTAAAATGAATACTTTTGAAAGTTGAAGGACTAAAGTGAATATCTTTGAAACTTGGGCTTAAAATCAAATAAAGTAATTCAGCAGGGACTGAATTGATCAGAATTTTAAAATGAAAGGCTGATTAAAATCATTTAAAACTTTGGGACTGAAATGGATAATTTTAAAAGCTGAAAGGACTGAAATAAAACCTTTTTAAAACTTGAGGGGCTGATTTGAAATAACTTTAAAACTTTAAAAGGGCTGAAATAAACTATTCAAAGCTGTAGGGACTGATTTAAATCATTTAGAAAACGTAGGGACCAAAGTGAAATTTTCGAAAGTTAAAATATAATATCAGATATCCTAATCAGATCTCTCAACGTTCTCTCTCTCTCATTCGTTCACTGTCTCAGAAGGCTCAGACGAAAATTAGGGTTGAATCGAGATTTTGATAATCGATCTTAGCTGCGACATCCGGTGATAATTCCGGTGGAACAACGATCTGCAGCTAAGGTAAGTACTTGGGTTTAGGATTGAGTCTCTGTGGTGTTTTGAGTGTTTTGATGTGCGAAACCGAGGCTTCAAGGTCGCGGTTTAGATCGCGATCTTCCGGCGAATAGGTGGTCTGAGGTGAGGTAATTAACTGAGTTTACTTATTTCTTGTTTTGGGTTTTGATTTGTGAGGGGCAGTTGTTGGGTCGTTTGGTGAAGTGATGGAAATCAGTGACGGTTTAGGGATGATGATTTGAAATGGTGGTGATGTTTGTAGAGGCGGTGATGGTGTTTAATTCGGTGAAGGTATTGAACTGTTGCAGTAATTGGGTTTGATTTCTGAATTGGTGGTGATTCTGATGGTGAAAGGGGCGGATTGGTATTGACAATAGCAGCGTTGGTGGATGATGGTTGCTGTTTGATTCGGTGGTGGTGAATTGTCCAGTTTGTTGTGTGATGGAGCAATGCTGAGGATGATTGCTTTGGGACTAGGTTTGATAATGTCGATTGGTTGCTGGTGGTGGAAGGACAATGTTGAGTTGGAGGTGGTAACTTGGCAGTGATAATACTGATTGTAGTGTAAATGGTTCGTGCAGTAGTTGCTAAGATGGAGATGATGGCTGTGGGTTCATGATTCAATTGGCATTTGGTCTGAGTGTTGCAGAGAAATTGAGCTGGTGATTCTGAGCCGAGCTAATGTGTAGGTTGTTGGCATGTTTTACAGTGATTGATGGAGGTGATGATTCATAAACTGGTTTGGAGTTGAATCTGGGCAGTAGAAGATGGTATTGGGGCAGTGGACTGGTTTCAATCTTGGAGGTGATGACTGTTTTGAGGAGTTCAACCGAGGCAGGGGTTCTGCTATGGAAGTTAGAGGCTTGGTTCCTTGAAGATGATGGTTCAAGAGATTGAAGCATTACCTCGTATGTTGATTGTTGGTGATGAATAAGAAGATGAAGGAGAAGAAGGTGGCCTGGTGATGATGATAGGTTTGTGGTCCATGTGCTAAGTGGAATCTGATATGAAAAATTAGTGATGATAATGATGATGTTTTAAAGAAAAAGAGAAAGAAAGGAAACATGATTAAGGGAATATGCTTTCGGCTATAGGATAATTAAGAAGGAAACAAGGTGGGGAACGTGAGTTGTGATGGGGAAGAATATGTATTGAGTTGGTACTATAGAATATGATAGTGTAGAATTAGGTGTAATATTTATTTGTATAAAAATGATGATGTTTTTGTATAAAGAATTGTTGTCTTGGTGTAAAGAAGAAGACATGTGGGAAAAATTTGGATTTTAGAAAGATTTTTGAAAATAATACTTTGAATAAATAATTAAAATAATATAATTTTAGAAATTCGAATATTAAATTTAAAATCGAACAAATTCGATATTTCTTGACTTGGCTAGACGAATCCGTCGCGGCGTTAATTTCAAAATAATAGGTGAAATAGTAGCGACACAATTTTCTAAATATTAAAATAATTATTTATTGCATAAAAATTCTGGATCGCTATAATCTTACCTCCTTAAAATAATTTCGTCCTCGAAATTAAACTTACTTAATCTTAAAATTTCTGAATACTTAATCAGAATCTCTTCTTCTTATCATCGAAAATTCCAAAAATAATCAAAGAATTACCTGAATATCTTCTCTACGTAATATACCCAAACATATCAACATAATATCATCAACTTATCTTTCCAATATTTGTAACCCAAAATTCAGTAAACAAATATCTTCCAAAACTAAGATTCTATACTTAAATGTCACCATATTTCCTGCAAAGTATTTCTTTCACTTGTATATACGTATGAATTCTGATTCAATACGGTACTCATTTTACTTTCCACGTATCATCACATTATACCAAGATTATCATTATTAAAACAAAATATCAGTACCCATAATCCAAGAAAATATTCCAAATCTCCAATCAAATCTCCTTTATCGATAAAATTTAACAGCGCATTACTTCTTGTCTCCTCTTTTCATTAAAATAATCCTGCGCTTTCTTGCTGGACACAACATTACGCGGATTCACTCAGATCCTTTGCGCTTTTAAATAGTTCATGCTGGGAAGAGGTTGAATCATCAAACAATGGATATCATTCTTTCTAACATTCGCAAGTATTATTCCAGTCTTCCTATGAATGATCTGAGAAAGATCTATAAAATAAGGCTCGAAAGATTGAGGTTGCTAATGGCTCATGATATTCCAGAAGATGTTCGCTGGTTGATAGAAGCAAAGGTTCGACTATCTGGTGAATTACCATCAACATTTCCAAAACATATGCCTGGTTTAGGCAAAAGCACGTTCGCAAAGAAACGAAGAGCAAAAAGACTGGGTGGTTGCTACAAATGTGCTCGTTGGAACTGTAATACACGTTGCAAATCAGTAGGATATTCTTCTACTAATCGGGATGATAAAATCGAATTCATAAAGGGTGGACTGAGTAAGGAGTCTTTGGATGATATTCGACTGACTCTTGAGACGCACCCAAGTGGTTATGTACAACGTGAACTTCTCTCCTTATACGCTCAGTTTAACGAGGACAAAAATCGTTATAGTCTCCAAAATATAATATCGAAAGATCCTGTTTGCCAGTCTGTTTTACAAAATGAGGCTTCTGGCAGTTCATCAATGATATAAGGTAAATCTTTTTAAAATATTTTGCTGCTTTCTTTCACGCGTTTTGGAAATAAAATATATTTTCCTTTCTCGAGGTTTGATAAAGCTGGAAATAAATATATTTTTCTTTTCTCGAAGTTTGATAAAGCTGGAAATAAATCACCGAAAGGTGATATCTTTGATAAAATAGTCAAAAGTTGGTCGATTTTGTCAAAAAGTGAATCTTTACTTTTTCAGAATCAATCAAAAACAGTAAATTTTTCCGGCTTTAAATAGCCAAACATATTTCATAGTTCAGGCATCCCAAAATCACATCTTCTTCGTAAGTTTTCCCTTCTTTAATATCAAAGATGGAAGCACCAAAACTTCGACAGATCAAAACTATTTGTGTATTTTGTGGATCAAAAGTAGGGAAAGGCTTCGGTTATCTAGAAGCGGCTGTAGATCTTGGAAAGAAACTGGGGGAAAAAGGTATCACTCTTGTATATGGGGGTGGTAGCAGTGGTCTAATGGGTTGTGTTTCCCAATCTGCTCTTGCAGAGAAATCAAAAGTAATCGGTGTTATACCTGTCCCTTTGGTAGATGTTGCAGGCAAAACACGAGGGCATGAAGTTCAAACTTTATCCATCCATGAACGCATAACTTGTATGCTATATGGTTCTGATGCCTTTATAGCCCTGCCCGGAGGTTTTGGTACCTTAGAAGAAATTTTTAACATTACCTCGTGGGCTCAACTAGATCTCCATACTAAGCCTATTGGGCTTCTGAATGTTAACAATTTCTTTGATGGTTTGTTAACCTTTCTTGATTATGCTGTGGAACAGGGATTCATCTCTCCATTTTCCAGAAGGCTTCTTATTTCTGCTCCTACTATTGATGAACTACTGGATAAGCTGCAGTCATATATCTCAATACAAGATCCAGCAGGAGTTAAAATAGATTGGTCGCAAGGAAGGGGGATCAAGCGAAAATGGAGTCCGGTTAATGTAAATTTAACTCTTTGAATCTTAGAATAGGTGGGGGTAGAGTACAGAGTATTCTCACTCTCGAGACACCCCTCCATTTACTAGGATTTCCTTAATGTTTAAATCTTGTGTGTACTTCAAAGATTCCAGGTGGTAGATTACGGAGTATTCTTACTCTCGAAACACACCTCTTTGAAGGTTTTCTCTTTATATCCTCAAAAGATCAGAGGTGGTAGGATACGGCTACTCCGGAAACACATCTCTCATTCTGAGGATCTTTCCATGCTTTTCTCTTATGCTTTCGTGTGTTTCATGTATTTCCTTTCCAGTGTGACTCTTGTGTGTTCTCCTTATGAGAAAAAAATAAAATCTCTGCTATCATCTACTAAATCTCGTTTGTGATGTAAATGATCTTGCATGTCTAACCTTAATTCCTTTAGTGGATGCTTATCATATTATGCTCTTAATTCCAATTGATAAAATTCTGAACAGAGTCTCCCTTGTAATTTGGACTTATCCAAACCATAAGCATACTTCATAACTCACAATAATAAATAACTCCACATTTGATCACAACGATCTAAAAATATTGAAAATGATTCCAACACTTCAATATCATCAAAATATCTCATAATTCAATTCATAATTCCTCAACATAGAAATTTCAAATCATATTTTTCAATATCACAATATTACTTCCTTCCATACTTTAATTGGCTCAAAAGTTACTCATACTTATAAATATATGCCATAAATCATATTCCCAAAATTTATTCACAAAGCCAAACTTCATAATAAATTTCTCTTCAACATAGAGGCATAATAAATTAACTCAACATAATATCCATTACTTAATTCTCAATAAAATCATATTATTCCCATTATGCTCAACACTCGTTTTCTTTAAAAAAATTTCTCATAATCATACATTAAAGCATATAAGTTATGACAAAGCATAACAACATCATTATTTTCGAAGAAATACATTCTTATTTCTCATAAATCATAAGTATCCGAAATACTCTTCATTCTTTCTCATAAATTAGTAAAATGAGTATTCGAAATACTGAAATAACTTTAAACATCATAAACTTCTTTACCTCGGAGTTGGTGGAACGAATGATGGCAGTGGCAATCTTCATCAATAAAAATCTTAAAATGGAAAATATTTCTTGAAAATTCTTTTTGAAAATTTTTTCCAGTCTACAGAAACGCAGACTAGCTCTGATACCAACTTGTAGCGCCCCGAGTTCCGTATACCCGATTCACTACGTCATTTTCTGTCTAAATTTTTTCGAATAATATTTTTGCGGAAGAAATAATTGAAATTCATTTTTGGCAACATTAAATAAACTGTAATGGCCGCTAAAATTGAAAACATTTATGAAACCATTTGAAATAGTAAATCGAACCATTAATATTGTAAAGAAATTGCCAATATCATAATTTCTCAAATAAATGAACTTCTCTAAATTATTCGATTGTTTGGAAAATACGGAAATCATTAACGTCAAACTTTCAACCGTTCAACGATTATTGCCACCATCATTCATCGCTCGCCACCGTCTCCGAAATCTGCAAAACTGTTAAAAAGTAGGGTGAGTATTTCATGGGGGAAATACTCAGTAGACTCATCGCATATTAATTTAATTTATAAGATGATTAAACACATAAATCCCGGCTCTTTATAAAACGGGCATTGATAGAGCTTCTTTATAAAACTGTTCTTGATAAAACTCATATTGTGCATTACAGTACGGGACATATTTTGCAAATCATATGCTCTTTGAAAACATTTCTTTGAAAACAGTTCTTTGAAAACCATATACTTATAAAACATTTTAATTATGCCAAGCATAATTTCTTTTGAAAGCATAACATAAGATAGGATTGAAATCCTCATAAACATAAGAATTTTACCGAACTTAGGTGGTAAGAATTCTTATGTAGTAAAATCATAATAACAGTAAGTTTTCATCATAACATAGGATAAAATCGAAATCCTCATAAACATAAGAATTTTACCGAACTTAAGTGGTAAGAATTCTTATGTAGTAAGTCATAATAACAGTAAGATCATAATAACAGTAAGATCATAATAACAGTAAGTATACCAAAACATAATTCATGAAATTCATAGGGATCATTTCCATCATAACATAAGATAGGATCGAAATCCTCATAAACATACGCGACAGGAATTTTACCGAACTTAGGTGGTAAATCCTCATAAACATATGGAAAGGCAGGAATTTTACCGAACTTAGGTGGTAAATCCTCATAAACTTATGGAGACACAGAATTCTACCGAACTTAGGTGGTAAGAATTCTTATGTGCATAGCAATGATCCAAAACATATAAAACATTATCGTAAAAACATAGGGTATACTTACTTTTCATAAAAACATAAGGTATATTTACCTTTCATAAAAACATACTTGTTTTTCTTAAAAATTGACTTTCACAAGTCACATGACATTTATATGAAATCATAATTTAAATCAATTAATAAGTGCGAGTCTACCTCAAATCCGACGAGTGCAAAGTTGAGCGGGAATGACTTCAATTTCTTTTAGATTCTCCGTACGCTTCGTCTTAGCCAATAAGTCACTTTAGTATATCGAATATATAGTTCAAAATGATAAATTATAATTTGAGGACTAAAATTGATGTTTTGAAAGTTGAGGGACTAAAATGAATACTTTTGAAAGTTGAAGGACTAAAGTGAATATCTTTGAAACTTGGGCTTAAAATCAAATAAAGTAATTCAGCAGGGACTGAATTGATCAGAATTTTAAAATGAAAGGCTGATTAAAATCATTTAAAACTTTGGGACTGAAATGGATAATTTTAAAAGCTGAAAGAACTGAAATAAAACCTTTTTAAAACTTGAGGGGCTGATTTGAAATAACTTTAAAACTTTAAAAGGGCTGAAATAAACTATTCAAAGCTGTAGGGACTGATTTAAATCATTTAGAAAACGTAGGGACCAAAGTGAAATTTTCGAAAGTTAAAATATAATATCAGATATCCTAATCAGATCTCTCAACGTTCTCTCTCTCTCATTCGTTCACTGTCTCAGAAGGCTCAGACGAAAATTAGGGTTGAATCGAGATTTTGATAATCGATCTTAGCTGCGACATCCGGTGATAATTCCGGCGGAACAACGATCTGCAGCTAAGGTAAGTACTTGGGTTTAGGATTGAGTCTCTGTGGTGTTTTGAGTGTTTTGATGTGCGAAACCGAGGCTTCAAGGTCGCGGTTTAGATCGCGATCTTCCGGCGAATAGGTGGTCTGAGGTGAGGTAATTAACTGAGTTTACTTATTTCTTGTTTTGGGTTTTGATTTGTGAGGGGCAGTTGTTGGGTCGTTTGGTGAAGTGATGGAAATCAGTGACGGTTTAGGGATGATGATTTGAAATGGTGGTGATGTTTGTAGAGGCGGTGATGGTGTTTAATTCGGTGAAGGTATTGAACTGTTGCAGTAATTGGGTTTGATTTCTGAATTGGTGGTGATTCTGATGGTGAAAGGGGCGGATTGGTATTGACAATAGCAGCGTTGGTGGATGATGGTTGCTGTTTGATTCGGTGGTGGTGAATTGTCCAGTTTGTTGTGTGATGGAGCAATGCTGAGGATGATTGCTTTGGGACTAGGTTTGATAATGTCGATTGGTTGCTGGTGGTGGAAGGACAATGTTGAGTTGGAGGTGGTAACTTGGCAGTGATAATACTGATTGTAGTGTAAATGGTTCGTGCAGTAGTTGCTAAGATGGAGATGATGGCTGTGGGTTCATGATTCAATTGGCATTTGGTCTGAGTGTTGCAGAGAAATTGAGCTGGTGATTCTGAGCCGAGCTAATGTGTAGGTTGTTGGCATGTTTTACAGTGATTGATGGAGGTGATGATTCATAAACTGGTTTGGAGTTGAATCTGGGCAGTAGAAGATGGTATTGGGGCAGTGGACTGGTTTCAATCTTGGAGGTGATGACTGTTTTGAGGAGTTCAACCGAGGCAGGGGTTCTGCTATGGAAGTTAGAGGCTTGGTTCCTTGAAGATGATGGTTCAAGAGATTGAAGCATTACCTCGTATGTTGATTGTTGGTGATGAATAAGAAGATGAAGGAGAAGAAGGTGGCCTGGTGATGATGATAGGTTTGTGGTCCATGTGCTAAGTGGAATCTGATATGAAAAATTAGTGATGATAATGATGATGTTTTAAAGAAAAAGAGAAAGAAAGGAAACATGATTAAGGGAATATGCTTTCGGCTATAGGATAATTAAGAAGGAAACAAGGTGGGGAACGTGAGTTGTGATGGGGAAGAATATGTATTGAGTTGGTACTATAGAATATGATAGTGTAGAATTAGGTGTAATATTTATTTGTATAAAAATGATGATGTTTTTGTATAAAGAATTGTTGTCTTGGTGTAAAGAAGAAGACATGTGGGAAAAATTTGGATTTTAGAAAGATTTTTGAAAATAATACTTTGAATAAATAATTAAAATAATATAATTTTAGAAATTCGAATATTAAATTTAAAATCGAACAAATTCGATATTTCTTGACTTGGCTAGACGAATCCGTCGCGGCGTTAATTTCAAAATAATAGGTGAAATAGTAGCGACACAATTTTCTAAATATTAAAATAATTATTTATTGCATAAAAATTCTGGATCGCTATAAGTATTCATAAAACTTTAATGCTTATACATAATCAACACATATATAAATGCAAAAAAATAATTCTTTATTACAATAATTATTAGAATTTAAAAAATAACACAACTAATTCAACTTATTAAAAACTTATTTGAATAGTAAACGTCAATTTATATATTTAAATAATAAATGACTATTGATTTCAATAAATTTTATTAATTATTATTAACTTCATTGAAAATGAAAATTTAATAGTTTTTTTAAATGATATATCAAGTTTGATGTAATATTATATGTAGGAATATTGATGTATGTAAAAGGTATTAATATATTTCTCATAACTTCTACATTTGTCTCTCGTATTTAACATACTTTTCAATTTTTATTCAAAACATCAATCATAATAATTAGAAAATAAGTAGTCAAAATATTTGAATTTAACCAAGAAAACTTTATTTACAAAAATAAATAGTCAAAATAATAATTTTGAAAATCTCGCAATTATCATGATACGACAACCGAGTAAAGTTGGAGATCACGAAATCACACCGAAAATTTTATACCCGATGATCTTTAAAAATTTATTAAAATTAAGAATAATTAAAAAAAATATTAATCATTCTATTAATATTATCAACTAAAAAGAAATCAAAAGATCAAGATTAGTAGTATTTATCGTGTAAAAGATGTTTAAAGAAATTTAATCCTGCAGGAAATTGTCTTTATTATGAATGGTCAAACCCTGCAGAAATGGAGTATTTGATTGGAAAAAAGTTTTATTCAAGGTTCAAATTAAACCTCAAAACATTAGTCAGCAAAGTGATGTCTATGATATAATAAGGTTGACGGGAGATAAGGATCTGATATCTAAGTACAACATAAGTCATTCCGTTGAAAATCAGGTTGGTGCAACACTTTCAGATTGACTAAAATGTGTTATTAAAGTTCTCTTTCATGTTTTTTATTCAAGTTAGATGCCTAATCAATTAATAAATAATTATAGGAATCTGACGTTTTATCGCGTCTTGAGCAAGCGGACATTGTTGATCTTAATATACACCAACAAGACACCAATGAAAAGATCTAATATGCTCATTAGCGAAAGTTGGAATTCATGTCATGCTATTAACAAATATTGATCATTTTGCTGGGTTGTGTAATGACACGAGACTAGTAATTACAAGACTTGAAAATCATGTCTTGGAAGCCAAAGTTATTTCAGGAAATAAAGTTGGGAAAAAAGTTTTCATCCCAAGAATGACACTGACTCCTTCTGATCCAAGACTTCCTTTCAAGCTTCAACGAAGACAATATCATTTGATTGTATCATACAATGTGACTATCAATAAGAGTTAGGTCAATGACTCTCGCATGTAGGGCTTTATCTGAAAATGTCAATTTTCAACCATGGACAATTATATGCTGCAGTCTTTATAGAGTCACAAATCATAGTGGATTGAAAATATTGATTTGTGATATAGATGGAAATCCAACTAATTCAATCACGAATGTAGTCTTCAAAGAAGTATTTCAAAATATAGATTAGATGTGATTTTTTTTAATATAGTCTTAATCATGATTTTATTAAAGTATTGTTTATCTTATCATTTTTTTAATTATATAATATAATAAACCGCGTTGCCAATTATTATCAAGATTATTACTGTGTATGTTAACTCTCGTGCATCACACTGGTGAAATACTAGTATCATATTATGATACTTACAATACTTCTCAAATTTTCGTATCACAACCTGAAACTTTTTCAAATTTTTATGATACTTTGGGCAGAATTTTAGTATCACATCTTGATATTTTCAACTTTTTTATGATACTTCGGTCAGACATTTCATCAAACACGTGACAACTCTTCCTTGATAATCTTGGGAAGTTCTTTTCCAATTATGAAACTTTTTCCCTCTGAAATTAGAATTTCTTCCAATTCTTCCACCGGAGACATACGCACTTCGGTGGGAGGTTCAGTTGACATTAACTCTATTTTTCCCTTTCCAATGTAGCTGATGTAATAGCTTCTGGCCATTGCTTGGTTACCTTGCACTATTGTTATGCTTGCGGGTGTTGGGAACTTGATTGCCAAGTGATATGTTGACATTATTGCTCTTAACCTGTTCAAGAACGGTCTTCCCAAGATAGCGTTATAGGACATCGGGGTTTTCACAACCTGGAACGGTGTTTTTCTCCTGCTCCCAAAGAAGTTGGAAGATCTATCAAACCTTCTGGTCTTACTATTCCATAGCCAAAACCAGTTAGTGGAGTAATGACCAGTTGAAGCCGATCCTTGGGAAGTTGCATCTTGTTGAAAGCTCCCGAAGAAAGAACGTTAGCAGCACTTTCGTTGTCTACAAGCACTCTTCTTACGTCAAAATTTGCAATCATGGCACTGATTACAACCACATCATCATGGGGATAAGAAATTTCTTCCATGTCGAGGTTTCTTGAAACTGATGTTGTCTGAGAGTCTATGATCATGACTAACCGACCCGACCTCTTGATTTTCCAAAGCCCGAGCATGGTTCTTCCTGGCATTATTGGAATCACCCCTTGAAGCTATGCCTCCAAAAATAAAGTTTATCGTGCCGACAGGTCTATTCTTCTCCTCCCTTTTCTCCTGATGTTGAGGGCCCTTACCTTCTTTCTTCACGTAATGACCTAGGAAGCCCCTTTTGATGAGGGCTTCTATTTCCTGTTGGAGTATCCTGCATTCATTTGTGGTATGGCCTGGGATCTTGTGAAAGTCACAATATTTATTGCGATTTCATTCATCGATATTCACCCTGATGGGTCTTGGCCAGCACAAGTCTTCCCGACCTTTGATCTCCATAAGAATGTGAGACCAAGGTACATTCAATGGAGTGGGATTCTGATGCCCGTAACTATTCCCCTTTGAGCTAGATCGGGAAGAGTTCCTTCCATCTTCTTGTCTTGGCCTTTTGTTCCCCTACTTAACTGGTTCCAGAGATTGTGCTATCGTAGATCCATGAACCTGATCTTGTGCCTTCACTAACAGTAAGGTCTCTTCCATGTTTATGTACTTTTCTGCTCTTCTAAGAAGTTCAGTTACGTTCACGGGAGGACTTTTAGATAAGGACATTCTGAATTCTTGGCCCCATATGGCTAGGGTTAGAGCTGAAGTTGCAGACGTGATGTGAAGATTGGGAATCTGAAGTCTCTCACCATTGAAGCGGATCATGAATTCTCGCAGTGTTTCACTGGGCCCTTGTCTCAACTACATGAGGGAAGCACCTATTTTCTTTATCCTTTTGCTGCTTGCAAAGAAGGCTGTGAACTTCTCAGTAAGGTCGGCGAAGGAAGAAATTGACCCTGATGGTATTGTGGAAAACCAATCCCAAGCTACATTGGTCAAGGTTTGAAGAAAGGCCTTGTACAATATCTGGTCAGGAGCATTCTGCATGTCCATGACATCTATATAAGTATTCAGGTGGTTGTTGGGATATGTGGTTTCATCGTATTCCTTTATTCGATGATACTTGAACCTTTCTGGAAAGGGGAATGATGTTATTTCAGGGGTTTTTCTCGTGAAAGAGGCCCGACCTTCTGTGTTCTGTCTTATCCCGTCCGCTATCCCTTCCTGAATAATTATGGAAATTTCTCGCTATGTTAAGTTGGTGGAGCCTTCAGTCACGGGATACCCCTCCCCCCCAAATTCCAGGAGAATTGATATCCACAGGATTGACTGGCCTATGATCTTCCCTGAGAATCATTCCAGGAGTATGAACGTCAGGTGCTGCTTGACGACTAGTTTGCTGTTGAAGAATTTGACGGAGGTCATGGAGCTGCTGCTGGAGCTCATTGAAAGCCTCTTGACTAACGGGCCCATTTAAAAAGTTATATTGGAAATTGTAATGTTTATAAATGTGTGGTATATCACATTACCCGAATAGAGGCCAAGTTTACCAAAAGGTTATTTTAATAGGGTGCTTTTGTGTTTTCCTAAATGTTTAGGCATATCCATGCGATCGCGACAGGTTTTCTGCGTGATCACGTGGTTATGTTTTCAACGTTTAGGATTAAAACTTTTTCTGTCATTATAACATATTTTCAACTAATTCAAAATTCAATTTTTATTCATCTATTTTCTATGATCAACCTTATCCTTTAGTTGTTGAAAACCGCTTTTAACGATCATACTGATTTGTTCATTGAAATATTAGTTGTAAAATATCATTTTTCTTGCAATGAGGTCTTATTGGATCTTTTCTTACATGGGTTGCCCAGGTGAACCATTTGATAAACTAGTATTCAAATGAATTTTAATCAACAGAATAACTCTTACCATCTCTCTTTGGCCGCATTATCCCTCTACTTAATTTAGAACTCTCTTCTCATATATGGGTATCAGAATAACTTCACGGACCTAGAAGGAGTCGGTACCACAAGCGTCATGGTGACGATGGCGGTAATGGTCGCAACAACTATAAGAATCTGATGGTATTGGTTATTGTATTTATTGTACTCATTGTTATGATTTTGTTCTATCATAACCTTTATGTCATTCATCCTTAAAATATCCTAAAAAGATTCAAATGAGGACTACTTTTTTAAGTTTGGGAATGCTGAATATTCAAATGAGGACCAATGATCACCGCGTTTTGAGTCTCTTCTTCTACTGCCTTCTTAGTTTGAATATCTTCATGACTTCTTAGTTCGAAGATCTTTCTCGTCTTGTTGCTTCACCGCTGTGTTTTTAGTTCTAAGATCCGTATTCTTGGTTCTTTTCATACATTGTAGTGTTCTTGGTTCTTTTCATTTTCTCTTTTTTTCTAATTTCTATGTAGGAGTCGGTA
The DNA here is from genome assembly GCA_963555705.1 of Ligustrum vulgare. Taxonomy (NCBI): domain Eukaryota; kingdom Viridiplantae; phylum Streptophyta; class Magnoliopsida; order Lamiales; family Oleaceae; genus Ligustrum; species Ligustrum vulgare. The sequence continues at coordinate 52,537,509 of OY743173.1, read as the reverse complement.
CTACCGTCATCACCATGATGACGGTAATGGACGTAGTAAGATCTGAAGAAAGAAATTTAGAGGTTGTTTGATAAAGGAAAAAATATCACCACAATTTTTCAAACTCAATCTCAACCATCTATTTTTAGTCAAGTCCACAGTTTTTGACTTTTCAAACTTTTTTCAATCACATATCAATCAAAAACTAAAAAAAATCACAAAAATAAAAAAAATTCACATTAACAGGCTCTTAGCTTACGTTCTTTCAAATTTATTGTTCCTCATCTATAAAGATTCCTCGTAAAATGTCCTTAGCAAGCTTCCATATGTTTACGCAAAATTAAGATTTGTCAATCGCTCGTCTTTTGAAACTATCTTCTCAAAACATTGTGCAAGGAAACCGAAATAGAATACTACATCTGAATTCTTGTTACTATACACTAGGATATTTTAATAGATGAATCAAATATCTTGCATATGTCTTTTGTTTTCAGTACCTTATTTCTTCTCATTGCATGTTCCAAAATTTTTATCCTAACTCGACATCTAGTCAATACCTAGTCTCTGTTATTTAACGAAATCATTATAATTTATAAATTAATTCATAAAAACACAATTTTTCAAATCACTTTTAATCATAAATATTTTCTTTCACCGTTTTTTAACCACACATTTTACTTTAAAAAACATAAATAATAAGTTTATAATTGTTGAAGTATTGTCGAACTCACCACTTTTTAACCACAGATATCACGTCAAAAAATAAATAAACCAATTTAATTGTTACAATGTTGCCAAACAGACCCTTAGTCTCATGTCAAATTTCCATAACACATAGCAATAAAAAAATCATTTGATATAACTGCATTGTTATATTACAAGAGTTTTGCTCTCCTCCACCTCATTGTTATTACTTGGGGTGGGCGTCGGTCGGGTTGGGTCGATTTTTTGCCCAATCCGAACCCAACCCACCACGGTCGGGTTGATAAAAAATCAACCCAACTCAATCCAATTACGAATTCAAACCCAACCCAACCCAACCCACCAAATTTCGGTCGGGTTGGGTGGGGTTGGTCGGGGTGGGCTTTGGCCCAATTAGTAAAATTTTTGAAAAAAAAAAAAAAAAACTCATGAATCTATCTTTAATTCAAATCAATTATGTAAACTACAATAACCAAAAATACAATAAATTGAACACTTGCTAATAAAATTAAAATATGTTCAATCAATATTTAAATAAGTCAAGTTTCATTACTTATATTAAAAAAAAAAAAAAAAAAAACGTCTTTTTTTTTTTGGTTGGGTTGGGTTGGGTCGGGTTACCGACCCAACCCGAAAATTTAAAAAAAAAAAAAAAAAAAATCCAACCCAACCCAATTTTCATGAAAAACCGACCCAAACCGATCGGGTTGGGTCGGTTTGGACGGGTTCGACGGGTTGGATCGGTTTGTGCCCAGCCCTAGTTATTACAAGAGTTTTGCATTCCTCCACCTCACAGGGAGGAGAGCCATTTCCCCGCCTGAGAGGGGAGGGGGTGGGAATTGGGAAAATAGGGGTTGGGATGGGACCCACTCCCACCAATTCCATACAGGTGGGTTTTTGTGAGGCGGTAGCAAAATTGTATATTACAATGTCGATACCCAAAAAAATTACTTAAAAAAAAGGAGCATTTTGACAAATATCCAACTTTTGGTTTCATATTTGAAACTTACGTCATTTAAAAATATCACCGATTAATACTTCAGTTTTTTTAATTTTTTTTTACTTACTGAAAATTATATTCTTTAAAACAAATCTTATTTTATTATTACTATATTAAAAAAAGATAGTAGATGAAAAATCCCCCCAAAATTTCCCCCCAAAAAAGTACATTCTCATCATCATCATCATCATCATCATCATCATCATCATCATCATCATCATAAATAAACAAGAATACTTTTGATAACTATACTATTATTTTAAAATTGAGAAATATTCAATATGGGTATCAAATCGAAGATCTCAACGAGAACTTTAATATGAATTCATAATTGAGAACCAACCGTTATCATGCCGTCCCGAAAATCAAATCAAATATTAAAGGTAAAAGTTTTATTTTGTACATTTTACTTTTTCTCAGTATACAACTACTTCAAAATTATTTATTTAAGTCATACAATGATGTTTATAATTTCTTAGCTAAATTCAATTTTGTCCTAAATAATTAATTTTAATTTGAGTTGTTTTTCTTATCAAATTAAAATATATAATAAATGTCCGAACCTTTTAAGTAAAATCAATTAAGTCTGAATATTTTTGCAAGTTCAGATTTAAATAAATAAATTACAGAGCCATTTTCTACTACAATTAGTAGGTGGTCTATGCCCAAGAATCCTTCCCATGAAGGAAAATTGAAAATTTTGAGCGTAATTTCATCTGCAAGTGAACACGCGTGTATATAAAATTCAGTGCATTTATGAGTCTACAGTGAAGTAATCGCATTTTTAATTTTTTTTTTCCTTTTCTTCATTGACGTAGGTCCCACATTTTGTTCTAGAATCTAAATGGTCGTTCTCTTTGTGTTTCGATTTTAGATTTTGAGTTTTGGATTTTGTTTTGAATTTTGAATTTTGGTTGTTTGTTTTGAGATTGCTGAAAACATGTTCTCTTTGTAATTTTGGAAACTGTTTTCAAAAATAGAAAACTGAAAAATGCGTTTACTTTGTAATTTTTTGATATATTTATTTTATGATATTTTATATGTAAAAAATGGTTGATTTGTTGAATTACATTAATTTTAATGTTAATAAATCAATTAGTTCTCTATGTCAATAAAGTCATCATTAATATTGTTTCAGCTAAACAAAAATTTAACATCATACCAATAAAATCTTAACATGAATCTATATATAATGGCAAAATAATATAAGAATTTCAAGTGAAGGAAGCGTCTCACATTTAAAAAATAATAATAATAATAAATAAAAAATTACAAAAAAAAAAAAAATCTTAACATGGATCTATATAATAGCAAAATAATATAAGAACTTCAAATGAAGGAAGTGTCTTACTTTTACAAAAAAAAATAATAATAAATAAATAAAAATAAAAAATTTACAAGAAAAAAAACTTAACATTGATCTATATATATAATGACAAAATAATATAAAAATTTCAAGTGTATGAAGTGTCTTACTTTTACAAAAAGTAAAAATAAAAATAATTCACCAAAAAAAAAAAAAATCTTAACATGGATCTATATATAATGACAAAATAATATAAGAATTTCAAGTAAATGAAGTGTCTCACATTTAAAAATAATAATAATAATAAATAAAAAATAAAAAATTCAAAACGCGTGTTTTAGTCGTTTTGGACTTTTTAACACAAAATATCCAAAACGCAATAAAATCGTTTTGAGTTTCCTTTATATTTTTTTGGTGTTTTGGAAAACGCGTTTCTGAAAATGGGTAAAGTGAACGCGTTTTCGATATTTCCAAAAATCGAAAACTCAAAACGGGTTCAAAACAGTAAAGAGAACGGGGCCTAAAATTTTCAAAATGTTGTAGAAAATTGCAAGCTCTAAAAGTAATAATGGTCTACAATGCCTAGATTAGAAGTAATAAAATTTATCATAATATTGCATCAAATATAATATAACATTAAATAAATTACTAAATTTATATTTTATTTGAAGTTAATAAGCACTAATAAAAATTATTGAAACTAACAATATGATATATAATAAAAAATTTCGAGGTATTACTTTTACGTAACAATATAATATATAATAAAAGATTTAATTACATTTGTGTCATAATATAATTGTAGCTTACACGAAATTTAGATTGTTGTATGAGAAGTTAGGGTATGTTTTGATGCATATTATTTTACGAAGATGTTAGTCAACGCAAGAAATGATTTAAGTCATAGAGTTTCGAAATAGGTATGTATTGATTATTATTTTTATTTGTTATTATTATTGTTCTGATTTGTTATTATCAATATATTTTAATTATTTGATCTATTATATTATTATTGTTTTGAACTTTTAGTGCCTAATTATTGATCACCAAAAATTATCCGACTTAATGATAATTAATATTTGGATAGATTGTTAAGTCGAATAGAAAGTAGTTCACTGAGAATTAGTCAAATATCGTCTACATCAATTTACTCCATGGTAGAGGAATTGGAAAATGGAGAAACTAATACAAAGACAATTGGACAATTGTTGGAGTCAATGGAGGTAAATAACTATAAATAAATTTCTAAAAAATAATATATATTGATAAATTGTTTATATTCTCAGTAATTCTATTGTGACGTATAAATTGATTATTATCATTGATCACAAGTCGGTAGTTGTTGGGTTCTAGCTACGGTTATTGCTATTGAAAGCGGTCAAGATTGGTAGTATTTATCATGTAAAAGATTTTAAAGAAAGTTAATCCTGCAGGAAATTGTCTTTATTACGAACAGTCATGCCCTGTAGAAATGGAGTATTTGATTGAAAAGAAAGTTTTGTTCAAGGTTCAAATTAAACCTCAAAACGTTAAGGTTGACGGAAGATAAAGATCTGATATCTAAGTACGACATAAGTCATTCCTTTGAAAATCAAGTTGGTGCAACACTTTCAAATTGACTGAAATGTGTTATTAAAGTTTGCTTTCATGTTTCTTATTCAAGTTATGTGCCTAATCAATTAATATATAATTATAGGAATATGACATTTTATAGCATCTTGAGCAAGCGCACCTTGTTGATCTTAATGTACACCAACAAGACACCTATGAAAAGATCTAATATGCTCATTAGCGAAAGTTGGAACTCATGTCATGCTGTTAATAAATATTGATCATTTCTCTATATTGTGTAATGACACGAGACTAGTAATTACAAGACTTGAAAATCATGTCTACACTGTTGATCTTAATGTACACCAACAAGACACCTATGAATCTAATATGTTCATTAGCGAAAGTTGGAACTCATGTCATGCTATTAATAAATATTAATCATTTTGCTGGACTGTGTAATGACCAATGTTTTCAAACTCGGTCCGGGCATCGACCCGGCCGAGATACTGGGTCAAGGGTCGGAGGGTCATCCCGAAGTCAACTCGGGGTCGACCCAGGCATTAATTAATATTAAAAAATCAAAATTATATAAAACTCGGGTCAAACCCGGGTCCGGGTCATCCGGGTTTCCCGGCTCGTTGACGAGGTTTGACCCGATTGAGTTTTTAATGTGACCCGATTCGATTTTTGGGCCGTGTCGCGGGTTTTCGGGCTAGGTTTGACAACATTGGTAATGACACAAGACTTGTAATTGCAAGACTTGAAAATCATGTCTTGGAAGCCAAAGTTATTTTGGGTAATAAAGCAGGGCAAAAAGTTTTCATCCCAAGAATGACGTTTACTCCTTCATATCCAAGACTTCCTTTCAAGCTTCAACGAAGACTATCATCTGATTGTATATCATACACTATGACTTTCAATAAGAATCAGGGTCAATCACTCTCCCATGTAGGGCTTTATTTGAAAATGCAAATTTTCAACTACGCACAATTATATGTTTTAGTCTCTAGAGTCACAAATCGTAGTAGATTGAAAATATTGATTTGTGATAAAGATGGAGATCAAACTAATTCAACCACGAATGTGGTCTCCAAAGAAGTTTTCCAAAATATAGATTAGATGTGATTTTTTTTAATATAGTCTTAATCATGATTTTAATTAATTATTATTTATGTTATCATTTTTTTAATTATATAATAAATAGAATACAACGCGTTGCCAATCTATATCTCTACTTCTACTTATTACTAGTTTCGACTCGTCCGTCATACGAGAAACGATTTGTAGTCGATTTTATTCCGTGAATCTGATGATAAAATAGTTATACATGAATAATGTGTTTAAAGGACAAATATTAAAATTCACACAAAAAAACCTGGTTGTAAGTAGAAGGTTTCCAAATAAATATAAAATCGTACCTGGTATAAAGTTCAATGAGAACAAGATTAGAAACAGATTATGAGAAGAATTGAGGTAGATTACAAAGGTACCAGAGGAGGGGAGCTAAAACCTCAGCGAGAGTCTATCTAAATAAGTTTCCCGTTCGATGGGGAATCACTGGCATTGTAATCAAATTCATTCTCCAAATCATCAAATTCATCCTTGTCTTCATCTCCATCGACTCTAGGACTCCTTGAAAAAAGAAAATTAAGTTTCTTAGTTAGACTATTACCAAAAGCAGAAGTTATTGAAGAGTGAGTTAAGTCAAAAGAAGCATCAATGAATTACCTTTAATGCGCTTGAATCTGATTTTGCACTAAGGACAAGAACATGATTGTAGAGAATTTGATTACAAAAATATTGAGTCATTGACATACCTCAATAATAACAATCATTACAGCTGTAGATCAAGAAATTGTATTGCTTTAGCAACTCCTGAAGAGGCAGTTGCTAAAGAATACAATTTCTTGATCTAACAGCTGATAAAAGGGCTTTATATAAGAAAGTTTTGCCTGTTCCACCAGGTCCATCAACAAAATATACAACAGCAGTTTCTTGAGTCACACTTTCCAGAATTCTATCAAACGCAAATTGTTGTTCTTTATTTAAAATTTTCCCACAAGCTAAACCTCCCGAAATATCCAAATTTGTACTTTCCTCTGCAATCATTCTATGTAGCCTTTCATCTTCATTTATATGAATAGCATATGATACAATTCTATAATCATTAACAGTTTTACCCAATGGTTCTAATATAGAACTAATCTCTACTAAAGCTTTCAGCTCAGCATCTTCAATTAGCATACCTTGTTGTAAGTAGTCTTCGAACATGTTTTCCTTGAACTTCTGTCATAATGTTTTTGGGTTGTCTGGATTACAAAGTGTCAAAAGAGTTGCAAAAAGTCGACCCAAAGAATAAGGCATTGGTAAACAATTGCTTCAACCATACATTCTTCGCAATGGTTATCTCCACTTAACAATCCATGTAACAATGCCGCTTCTCGATATGTTAACACAATTACTCTGTTGATAGTTTTCAAATCTTCAAATGATTGTGGCCCTTTTATATGATTAAGAAGAACACGTAGAAAGTAACGTTCACCTTCATTTGGACTTTCCGCCACAACTCGTCTGATGACTGTTTGTTTCTTGCGAGTTGTCCAAACCTTTCTATTTACATTCCAAACAAAATGTGTTGGGAAATCTCTATATAATAATGTTCGAGCAAATTCACTTGTCTTATTCATGAGAAAGAATTCAGTTAACGTAGTTCGTTTCACAGAGACTTGGTTCAATAAATTTGATAGGTCATCTTCATTATTATAAGTTATTAGTTGTTGATCTTGAAGGTGAAGTTGCAAAGAAACAACAGTTGGATATATCTCTGAAAAAGTAAATGAGAATACTCTCCATATTGCTTCGGGTGGAGATATCCATCTAGCAGATTGATATTCAGAAATCTCATCGATATGAACAGGTTGTTGATCCTTTGACATCGAAAAATTGACACGATCATGACCTTTGCACACATACTTATACAAATATTTAACAGCTTTGACAGAAGAGCATATCTCAACGTTAATATGGCAATTGAACTTAGCAGTTAGATAACGATTATGCGGGACAACCCATCTGTTGTCCAAATGATGTCCCCTCACTTTAACAGAATGTCCATTGGGGCGACGTTTGTAGATTGGATATGAATTATTACCTAACAAAGTGTGTGAAGAGTAATCTCTTGGGTACTTGTTTTTACAACAATGATGAGTATCCATGCAAACATTTTTTGGATTTAGTAAACCACATGGTCCATGCATCATATGTTTGGCAACAGTTGAATGCAAATGAGGAAATAAATTTTGGTCTGGTAGTTCACATGATACAATGTTATCTACTTGATTAGATGTACAAACTTTGTGACCATTTTTGAAGATTAGCAAGAAATGTGCATGAGGAAGACCTCTTTTTTGAAACTCAATTACTTAAATGTAAGCAGCCACTGGGCTTAAAACATGTTCTTTAACCAAATCATTTTTCAATTCATCAAGTTTTGCTTTAAATACACGAGCAATAAGGTAGGGACGGTTTTGGGCTTCATCACAATATTTTAACTCTTGGTTAATTTCTGGCCAATTAGGATTACAAGTCATAGTCAAAAAGACATCGGGCTTTCCAAATCGTTGGACAAGAGCCATTGCATCCCTATATCTCCTTTGCATATCTCTAGGACCACATGTAAACGATTGTGGCAAAATCATTTTCTTTCCTATCATATTCCCTCGATTTTCTCGATTTTCAATACTATCAACTATTCCTCCATACAATTCAGCACGTATCTATTTTTGGTTATTACAGAAATAATCTAACCTAGTTGTTTCAATTTTAACGTACATGTCAACACCATATTGTTGAAATAATCTACCAGTATGAAGTAATAGAGATTTACCTTGAGGTCGAATCTGAAATTTGTAACAGTAATACTCTCTACAAGAGATTTGGAAGCGTTTTTTTCCATGGTGAAGTGCTACATAGATAGACAACAAATGAGGGGAAAAAAATCAGAATTTGATGTCTATAAATTAAATGAATGATCAATTTCAATATGTGTGTGTGTGTGTGTATATATATATATATATATATATATATATATATATATATATATATAAATGACCTTCGGATTCTTTTTCGATGATTTCTTTTGAAGAACTTATTGTGTTGACATCCAGTATTACTTCAGACACACACTGTGGCCGCTCATTAGCATTCCTACTACGCTCAATACCTTCATACCATCCAGGCTCACCATACGGAAATAGCAAAGGATACTGTAAAGGGTCATAGCAACCATAATAGTAATGAACTCTATGTGCCTCACCTGAGTGGCCATAAATAGAGATATCGCGAACCCTAACACTAGCAGATGGATCTTCCTCTACCCAAATTGCAGCTACTTGAGAGGCTGTCGGTGTATTATAAACACGCTGGTCAAGTCCTGGATGACATCTAATTTGAATTCGATGGTCATGCAAGTTTTCATAATCATTTAATGACCTAAAAAAGCGTGAATAAGGATTCATCTTCAAATTATGAATAATTCTTAAAAAAATTGCCTCAAGTAATTTATCGAAGTTCTGAAGTCGATTTTGCAATTCATTTTCTGTATCATAAAAGTACAATTGCATATATGAAGGCCTATCATCATGAGGTAAAAGAGAGTTTATATAATGATATACTTGTCATTGAACTCTGAATGTGTAAATTCCTTTGTTTGATTTACAGAGATCTTTGTCATATTTCACACCAAATGAAGTAAATGCAAACTGATTGTTATATGTTCGAAAAACTGATCTAAAATGAGTTGATTCAGGACAGTTTGACGTAAAGAGTTCAAATAAATCATCAAGAGTATTATGTGAATGTAATATGACCTTCCCATCGGAGCAACAAAATCCTTTACTTTCTGTATGAAATTTCTTAGCACAACAATACTTACAAAAAGTAAATCCGGGCAAGATATAAGACGCCGTAGGTATGCATAATTGGGTAGAATATTCAGGTATATTTGGAATTTGTTTACCAGACATTTCTTCGGTAATAACATGTGGTTCTAGCAGAAAATTTTAATCACGTTCATGTTGGCATTGAAATACAGATTGTACGTTTTTGTCCACAGAGCTGCTAGTATGTGTAAAAGCTGAAGTGAAAGAGTTTGTAAACCAATTAGGAATAATACTTGAGGAAAATGTAGAAAACTAATCATAGGTACAAATTAGATAACATAGTTTTTTTTAAAAATTATAGTAATATAATTTTAAATACTTCTATAATAATTAGTTAAAAAACAAAGAACAAAATCCGACATTAAATAAAACAAATGATATTACCATGAGAGCTTTGTAAAGATTTATGTTTACATGCAAGTGGTAATCTGTCAGTCATAGGCTTCAAACGCAAAAGAGAACGAAAGATATTACCATTTGTATTTTGTATGCGTCTGCGCTTGTCCACATGTCTGTGTTCCTGGCATTTATGTAAGGTATAATTTTTTCAATCCCGTTTATTTCTCATTGCACGAGTATCTGTAGTGTATTTCTGAAAAGTATCCAAAGATACAGTCTGGTCAACTACATCCAAACAAGAGGCACCTCGAGTCCCACTAGAAGAAGGAATTTGTAAATCCATATGCATGTCAGGTACTATAGGTTGGACTTCTTGATCGATAAGGTTAGACACTCCTATGTTGGTCATCACAACTGAGTAGAAAGATGTATAAATTTTAAAATGCACAAAGGAAGACGTTAAAATATAATTAATTTTATAGACACAGGAAATTATAGAACAATACACCAACTCTGTGGAAAGAAAAAAATATATATACACAACGTGATTAGATATATGTAAATTGAACATCTATTGGATTGGTAAACAATGAGTTATGAAAGCCTGCTAAATGATGAAGAGCTTGTATTCAAATGCAAAAGCCAATATAAACAACAAAAAAGTTACAAATCACAACCATAGATGAATATAAATGAAGACCATCACTATATAATAAAATATTTTACTATAACAGCACAAACACCTACTACGTTATTTTTAAATAAATAATTATTTAACAGTATAGATTATAAACACATGATGACATCTAAGAGTTGAACCATGCATTTAACACAGTGACTTGTAAAATAACGCATGCATTGATCCAATTTGCTAGGATACCACAATTTTATAGTGTATACATGTACAATTATACCGTTTCTAAGAACCATGTCTATAAACAACGTCCAAAAAATGGGGTAACAGTTGGCGAGGACCGCGAGGCAGACCTTGTTTCCCTTTTCTAAAACAAAAGATTTGTGAATTGATATATAATATAATATAATGTATAAATCAATTGGAATAAAATTCAGTAAGTGCAAATGACGAAACACTTCCCTAAGGAAATGATTCAATGAACAATGCATATTTAAGTAACTAACAAGTACATATAGAAACATACCTTTGCCACTTCTGAGCAGTTGAATGGAAAAGTTTTCAGAGTATAATGATCCAGCAGAATGGACGAACTGCAAGTACAACCAATAAGTCATGACTTAGTCAAAACATAATTACACAATATGATGTGATCCGGACCAGGCATCGAGGGGCAAAGTCGAGCCATCGGCAATATGACAATGATCTACGTGCAAAACGGAGCAAGTTCCGTGTTGGAGTCGAGCCGAGAAGGCGAAAGGATCAAGCCGAGGCGAATAATCAAGAAATTGTGCAGAAAGTGATTCACGGCCGTAAAGATATTCCTCACGGCCGTAAAAATGGAATTGAAATTGATCACGGCCGTAACCTCCATTCTTACGGCCGTAACACCAAGTTGAAATTCTGGACAGAATATTCATTACGGCCGTAATCAATATATTCACGGCCGTAATTCAAGATTTTCCAGATTTTGCGGATTTTTAATTATTTTATTTCCTTTTATTATTTTAGGTTATTTTCCTAGTTTAGAATTTTAGTATAATTAGAATTCTATTTTGAGTAAATTAGATGCGAGGTTATTTTGCTTATTTATACGCTTTTTTCAATTCATTGTAAAGACAGTTAAAGATTGATTTTGAGATTAATATAGTTGAGAGAGTTTTCTCCAATTGAAAGGTTGAGGAGTCCCTTTTGTGTTCTTCAAGAACAAATCCGACCTATCAAATATTGTGGAAATATTTGTGGCGTTGTACTTATCAAATATTCGCTTGTGGCGTGTCCGATTAGAATCTTATCAAGGAAATTGACAAGTCCTTGTGGTGTTTCGAAAACCTTGGATCTCGATTCCGCATCATCAATTTCTTGCGTCGTGAATCTTGGGTCAAGGTCCTATCGTCAATCTTATTTTAATTTCCCGTCTATTTATTTTAATTCTTGTTAATTTTCTTGTCAGATCTGATTTAGATCTTTCCTAGGGTTTTAGATTTATCGTTATTTCCGCGTTTCGACGAGATTCCCCGACTGGGATCGCGTCACAATATAACACTCAGTTCTCAATTATTTGGAGAATATGAAGCAATGAAATAATAAGAAATTAAAAATCAATCACATAAGATTTAGCATACATTTAGTGATTTAAATTTATTTATTGCTTGAAGTCTTCTTTCTGGAAAATCAATATGGTCGCTAAATTTAGTATGAAACCACCTGCATATACAAAAATATATTTTGTAACATTGCATCAAAAGAAAAAAAAAATTAAAGCTCATATAAACAAATCAACAGCAAGATCCAAGGCACACTTCCACTAAAATAGATTGAAAAAATTCGAATCAGATTTCAGTTGAGCACCTAAATTTTTGCCATCTCATTCAAAATCCATCTAAACATTTTACAAACACGAACTCTGCATTCTTGCATCCGTAAAAGCAAAAATTTTACTAAAATCCTGAACCCATCTCGCAAAATCACCTAAAAACCTGACAAATGTCTAGTATTACCTTTCTAGAGTGATGACAAACCCGAGAACCAAAAGTCTTTTTTTATGAGAGAAGATTCAGATGCCCCTCTCCTCCAAATGCTAATGAAGAATCGATTAATCAATCGAGGCTGGGTGGGGGTGGCTCTTGAAAAGTAGAAAGGGGTACGTGTATAATAGTATAAATGTAATTGGGGGTTTGGTGTGCCATTTGTTAAAATTAAAAGTCCAGGAAACACAAATGAGGAATTTTTCGTGTTCCACTTTCACTTGTTGAAAGACGATGGCACCTCCAGGAGAAGTGAATCGACTGGGGATGTAGCCTCCAAGAGAAGACGAATTGGATTTTTTGGTACCTAGGTCGGTAACTCCATTTGCAGTCTATTGTGGTTGTGGGGAGAGGGATTTTTTATAAATCAAAATCGATTTAGGATTTTGTCTCGAGAGGGATAGGGAAGATTGATTTTTGTATTATTTGGAGAGAATGGACCCAAAATTTGGTATGGCCGGTTGAGGCACTCCCTTTCGTGGAAACGATGGACGAAGGTAGGAGGACAGAGTCGGTTTACGTTGCCTATAATCGGTATACAACTAAGGGTGGAAGCGTAATGGAAAATATATACTCTACAGGTGGTATGTGAAGATTTCGAACCCGATGTGATGATGGCTTTAGAGAAGGGTGAACGAGGAGAAGCGGCGGATCTGAAGGAAGAGATATTCTAGACATGAATGATACAGAGGACATATGTGTGGGATATTTTCTGTCAACATTTGGAATGAGAGGTGAGATATTTTTATAAGGCATTTAAAGAGAAAAATGAAAAAAGGATTGGACAAAGAGACGAAAATATCTTGAGCTGCAGGTGTCAATTACTGTTCCAAAAATAGATGCCCAATAAGAACATGACAAATCAAATTTTGAACTCCTACTTGAGGGGGGGGGGGGAATTCTTTACTAAAGGCAAGAACTCAGAGTATATCCATAGATATACATTCATAGATCATTAGAGGTTTATAAAAATTTAATTAAACAATTTACCTTAAACCAAAAGGAAGTCTCTAAATCCGGAACTCTAAATTCCCACATAACCCCTGTAATAGAAAACAGGAAGGAATGCACAAGTGATCAGATTTCATGAAAAGAGAATGACTTGTGAGCAGATGAAATAATGAAAAAAATGAATTGTGAAAACAATAAGCAGTGTTAAGCTAAGCTAAGTTAAACATCCAATAGTAGAAAAAGTTGTGCAAAAATGAATAACCCAAGTAATTCCTGCAACACGGTTGGAGTGATGGGAAGAAGACAATAGCAACACATGAAGCACAAAGATGAAAGCAGAAGAATATCTGATTATGAAACCAGCTTGATAAATCATAAAGATCAATATTACTTGATGAACAAAATTCTCTTGCAATGCACAATGAAAATCTTGAGCAGAAACCTATTAAAAAAAATCAAGGAAAAGCATAATAACTTGTATACATTGGTATTCACATGGTATAGTAATCGATGGTCAAATGATCTGGAGAGGGGGATAAAAAAAAATACATGGATTGTTCTAAAGTTTAATAGACAAGAATTATATTATATTAGTTAAAATAGAAGGTTCCTCACTTATAAATGATATAAAATGAAGTCAGTTAGGAAATATGCAAATAAATAAATGTAAGGGGATCTGTGGGATTAAATTTATTTACGTGTACAGTAAGGAGACTTCAAATTCCTATTTTCATTTCCAATTAAACATCAAAACTAATTCTCTGCTTTTGGTAATGATACACAGTTACATCTCCTAGGAGTTGTACTATAATGACTAATGAGGGAAGCCTGATTGGGGGAGACGAGACCTAACTTGCATTTACTTACAATTTGAAAACTTAGAGGGTTTTGGTTGTGGGGGTGGGGGTGGGGGTGTGGGTGTGGGTGTGAGAAATTCCGGCACTGAAGTTAGTTTAGACCTCTTTAGACACAAAGGAATCCCTCTCGTGGTGGTCAGAATTTTCTTAAGTACATAATTAGTAAAATTCAATCCCTTTTAAACCTACTTACGTACAGTCTTGCATATTTTTTTTCACTCTTCGTGAATAAGTGTAGTAAATTACTTCATGTAAACGACTCTCGTTTTATTTTACTAATGTGGACTACATGTTATGAAGAAGTGTAGGAAATTCTACCAAAGAGTAGTAAAAGACCTAGCAAATTGGCGAAAAATGATCCATGTAGTTGATTCCAAATTTATTACGAGGCTAATAATGGTTAATTTATCTCATTTTGGTTATCCGTGTTCATATTCTATCAATGAAAACTATTGCAACTTCTACATTTTCCATTGCAATGGCACTTCTCAAATGGTTGCCTTTGAGATTAATACATAAATTCATCTTCCTGCTTGAAAATTTCACCTTAGGGATGCGTAATGGAGCCAACCAAACATGCTCTGTTAAAATAATTTTAAGCAACGTGCCTCAAATGTACTTGCATTGGCAGAAAAAGAAGAACTAACATTACGTCGGTAGATTCCCCCTCTTTACCTACAAAAGAATCATGTATACTAACCAATTTATCAAAAGCCAGATTCTTTCGCAAGGGGGAAGCATCTACAATTTAATGCCCTACATGGCATTTTCAGTCTCAAGGCATCATCAGCATCTGGTCAAACCCAGGCTCACTTGTATTTTTCATCATAGGCCTCTGCCTCAACCTACCAGCAACACTATCAGATGTTAGTTCAACGGTGCAAGCATGCTTCTTTAGGGATTTTGGACTTCTTTTTTCCACAGCAAGAAAACTATTGTTGTCCACCATGCACGTGATACTCTCTTTCTTGAGCTTTTCAGGTTCAGAACTACTGTTGGAGCTGGGAAAGGGAGAATCGGTCAATGAGTCCGGGCTTTCCAGTTTCATATTACTATGGTCATGTTTTGGGGCAAGAAAATTCTCATTGACCACAATGTAGATTTCCCCTTTCTTGTGAATTTCAGGCTCTATGACCGGAATTTTGGGTTTCATATTACTTCTATCATGTTCCTTGTCAACTGGTGCCGTCCCTTTAGTCTCACACTGTTCGGTATTCGAATATGTTACCTCCACTTTTTCATCATTCAGCATAAAGTCTGTTCTACTATCTTCAAACTGAGGATCGGTCCCTTGACACATTTAAACTCGATTTATGAACTGTCCAAATAGAAATCCCAATTATTTCGCAAAATCCAAATCTTTACTTTCCTAATATATCCACGGTTCATTTCCCAACCCACCGGTTCTATTCAAGATTTGATCTTCTATTAAGGAATGAAAGCAGAGAAACCATAAGCCTTAACTAAAATCCTAGAGCACACAAAAATTAGGAAAATTAGTTTAAACTTACAAAACATGGTAGCTTGTTCTTGAAGTTGACAAATCAGAACACTCCCGTTCCTCGTGAATCTGTTTACAAAGCTCCTTGGAGTCTCCAAGTATGGCGTTAGCGGGAGCTTGGGAGATATGGAGCTTCGTAAGTGAGCTTCGAAGAGATGCAACTTCAGATGGGTAGGAACTCGGCTAGGGATGTTGGGAGGGATAGGGCTTCAGTTGGCGTTGCGAAGGAGCTTCAGAGCTTCGGACCGTGATGTCGTCGACGATGGAGCAGGGGAGAGGGCTGGGCAGAAGTTGGTCTTCAGATGAAACTATACCGCTAAGTTTTTTGTGAGGCAGCTTCAGATGGGTAGGAACTCGACGAGAGAGGTTGGGAGAGATGGGGCTTCAGCTGGCGTTGCGGGAAGCTTGAGAGACGATTTTAGGGAGAGAGATTGAGAGCAGTATGTTTTGCAGAGCGGTAGGAAAAATATCTCTGCAGTAGCTGTCAATGCAAAAATATATGCCCAGTGTGAAACAAAAGACGGAAAAATGAATAGTAATTGTCATATTAACTCTTTTAATGTAGTAGGATATTAAAAAAGGACAAGGCAAAAATACTGTTCATATACTGTTCATTTTGCGTCACATCTTACATCATCTTGGACTGCATAAAACGGTGTCGTATTAGACTTGAGATATTTCTACCAAAATAGGGCAAGTCGGTTCGATGATTCTCATTCTATTCTTCTACACTTCCAGAGGTTCCTTCCACTAGGGTTACCTGCGATCGTCGATTACTTCATGCTCTCTCTTCCTTCAAAGGGCAGAACACCTGTACTTTTAGGATTTGAATCTAAAAGTTCAAGGCAAGTCATCTTTACCCATTTCTTTTAGTCTTTTGAATTCGTTTGTGAATCAGTTTTGTGTTATTTTAGTAAAATAAAAGTGAAAAAATAGGGAAACCAACTGGATTTTGTTGTTTCGGGTGGAGGGAGCAAAAAGCTATGATTTTGAGCATGAGACATGTAGTATTTTAATGGGTTTGTTTATCACTCTACCTGTCTCGCCGCCTTCGCTCCAAACTCTTTTCCCTTTTCGTTGTTCCTCTGTATTCATGGTTTTATTTTCCCTTTGAGCCCATCTCAATTCTACAACCCATAATCCAGCCTCCACTACCACTACAAAAGAGGAATACCCTGCTTATTTTTAAGAATAGTTCAAAAAGGCTAGGTGGAATCATCCCCTGTGGGAAAGGAACATATTTTGTGTATGATAAAAATTTCAATAATTGGTATTCTATTGGAAAATTATTGGGTCATGGCCAATTGGTTATACATATGTTGCAATTGAGAAGTCAAGAGGAGATCATGTTGCCATGAAGAAAATTTTAGAAGAATAAGGCCATCATTTTTCTACCATTTTTTTTATCAAAATCTTTCTGTTTAGGAAGTTGGGTTTAACAGCCTGAATTTTGTTTCTTTTTTAATCTACAGGCATTACATTAATGTGAAATTGGTATGGTTTATGTCGTGCTTAATTGTTTAAGCTTTGTTCCATCATAGATTTATATATTATGTTATATGATTCCGTGGCAAAGTTTGATCTTTTTGCATCTTAGGCAACCAAAAAGAAGCTCCTTATAATGACCATATATGTTTATAATGGAACATTCACCAATTATCTATTGGAAATTGTAATAAACTTTTTTTTTTTTATATTTCTACTTTATACCTTATTCTAGGTAGTTTTATAGGCGATTCTATTGGTTTATTGAAGTAAGCTTGCATGTCCAAATTTGTTTGACATTGTTTCTAATAACTAACACAAGTGGCTGATCCTCCAGTGGAACTTGGTCTCTCTCAAATGTAAGGTTTTGCTTTGGTTTTTGGATCTTTATAGCATTTTTTTTGAAAATCATAAAAGATGTCTTGAGTTTCTTGAACCATGCCAGAATTTTGCTATTCTGTGTCGTAATATTTGTGTCAATGTTTATGTGTTTCAGAACTTGAAATTTTTTAAATTAATTAGTTGAATTTGAATGTAGGGTAAGAAACCAAATGTCGAGTTCTTTCACAAAGATAATCTTTGTTCCAATACCTGTTTCTGCTGTTGATATCGACATTTTTAAAGCTTGGGAATGTCCTTTCCCTAATCCCAAAAGGTGACTCAAATTAATGTTTTGGATGGGAGTTACGTTGGTATAGAATTGTATTGCAGTAGGATTAGAAACCGAAATTATTTTGATTGTTTCAATACGAGGAAAGATGCACTGGAAAATAACTTTGATTTATATTTTATTAGTTTAAGGTATTTGATATATGTGATAGAGTTTTGGTCCAACATTAGGCACTTCTTTAACAAGTAGCCATTATTTTTATATTTTTGCTGTGGGGTAAAGATGAAGAATTAACACTCTTGCGTTTGTGTTGCAGAAAAATTTCTTATCATATGATAAATTCATATCTTGGAGCTCCGATTGGTTTTCAAAACCAATTGTACTGACTTTTTTTCAAGATAAATAAATCGCTAGCTAAACATATAATCCCTCTTGAGCCTATAAATATGGTAGAGTATGTTGATTTTTTGTCACCATATTTACTTTTTCATGTAATGTGGTAATATAAGAATGTATCTATCATTCATGTAACGATATATTTTTTTCATGTAAAGTGCTAATATAAGAAGGGATATATCATTGATTAATGTGGCAATTAAACTTGGACCAAACCTAAACTAATTATTTCAATAATATTACTGAACTAATGGAAAATTGATTTATGTAAATTGTAGAGCAACTCTACACTTGCAACAAACATGATGATCCCATTGTGTATCTGTATAAGTGGTGTTTTGCATTAGCAGTATGTATAGATCGGAATTGGCAGTTATTAAGGAAGAAATTGGAATTTCATATGAAACGATTGCATATTGGAAGAAATCGACTATACTGCTATTTCTAGGCTTCTGTTCAATTTGTTCTTTTTCTCGTTTTGAGCAATATATAATATGTTTATTTTTACTCTACCAGAGAGTGAAATTTGTGGTGCGACTGCAACAAATATCACAGGTTTGACTGACAATGAATTTATGGAAGAATAGAATGAGAGAAGATCCATGGATGCTTCTGCTAACCCACCTAATGACACAAGGTGCTTGAATGGACAATCTTTATGTAACTTCCTAATGGCATGTCTTGTGATAGCTTTTATACTTCTTTGGTTTTTCCATGTATAAAATATGTTCTAATGATGGTACACAATTCACAAAATAAACACCGTTTATATTGCCTATATATTATACAAACATAACAACATCAGTTAAACAACATCGGAGACTCATTGATCGGGGTCATGCAACGCACGACGCCGTACTAGTATTATATAAAAGGAACAAAGTGCAGTAGATTTTCCCACCCAAATTCTCCTACCCAGATCTCTCCAGTTAAAAAAAATTTAATTTACAACTGGAAGTGTACAAAGGGCGCAAATTTCATTTTGAATTCTGTATTTGCAATTACAAATGAAAAATGGCCGTCATATATTGAAAATGATAGAGATATTGTTAGTGATTTTCATCTGAATTGGAAACAAGTACATATAGATACATTCATTAGGCATGCCTAATTATGTGTATAGACTCTATACATGGACTGAAAAACACCCAAAAAGAAAACAATACATCTACTTTCTGCACTTCGAAATAAAGCTTAGGTACCTGAAAACTTCATTTTTAAATTAGCTGTGTACGGGGTGATGATAACCATTACAGCAAATCAAAGAAATAGACATTCAACAGCCCACAAGACCGAAGTTGATGGGAGTTTACAGTTAAACAAATCACGATATTCTAGCCCAAAAAACGCCTCAATAGGCTCAACAAAGGGCCTGACTTTTGGATTTGATTGCTGTAAATTGCCATAACTCTGAATAAAGGGCCTGGCTTATGGATTTGCTGTAAGTTACCATAACTCCGGACGGATCAATGATCAGTAGAGTTTTCTGATTCAGAAGATCACCATGAAGGTGCAACTGCAGAGCATACTGGCTACTACTATGATCTTACTTCATATCATTCCTACTTATATCAGAGCCATGTTGTTCTCTTACTCATATCAGGATTATTTATGTTACTTAGCAACCAGAAGAAATTAAGGAAGAACACTCTTCAGTCATGTCTTCAAATCCTTTTTCATTATCAAAATCTCCTTCTACTTCTTCTTCTTCGTCGACTTCTTTTAGAAAATCTGATGCATCAAAAATGGACTATCTATATGAGATATCCTATCTTTCAGAATCTGATAAAGTTCCACTCACAGATCTACCCCTCATAAATCCATATCTTCCATATACAAAACCTCGTCAGTCCATAACCAAAACTGTTCGCAGTATTATTTCCCCTCAAAAATCCCAAGTCAAAGAATTTGTTCAAGCCTCAAAATTTGATCAGCACTTTCTGCCTGCAACAGAAAAAGAACAATTTGTTACTCTTGAATTACCCGCCCATCTACCAAAAGTTTGGCTATCTGAAGGATACACTCATCTCCATTTTGGAGCTGTCCGATTTGCTTTAACCCTTCATGGAAGAAAAGGACTTCCTACAGTTTCAAGAATTGCTTTATTAGACACTCGATTCTCTGAGTATCAACATGCCTGCATAGGAACTGTCGAAACTACCCTTAATGCTGGAACTGTTCTTGTTACTATGTTTCCAAATTTCAATATGCCTATTTCTGATCCACAATTACTCTCAGCCTTGAAAGTTCAAATCCAAATTGTTGGAGCTGTTCCAACATCCCTCACATATGCAGCCACTCTTCACTATCAAATGGTGTACAGAATCCAAAATCATTCTCTGGATTTTGCCCAATCTCAAGGGACAGATGATGCTTTACTTCTTCATGTAGAGTCGGATCATGTTCCCAGTTGTACATATGTGCCTAGACAACTTCCACGATCAGAATTGGTTAAGCTCATCCCAGAAACATGGGTTACAAGTTATGAACAAGCTCACAAGGGAAACAAAACCTCCTCTTCAATACAATCCACTGAACCTTTTTTCAGAAAAAAGTCTAATGGAGATATTGAGATTGCATTCAAAAGAGAGACAACTGAAAACAAACCTCCCTGCTTCCATACACAATTCATGTATACTCAGGAAAAAATTCCAATCTATGCCTTTGATGCAAATGGAAGGCCAGTTTATAACAAAGCAGATAACACTGGACATATCTTTTGGGATGTTTGCAATTGTTCCAGTTGCCTTGAAGCAGATCTTGAAGAAAAAGATTCTCCCCGACAAAGAAGGAAGTCTAAGAAAAACAGTCAGAGAAGACTACATAAAGCCTTCCACAACAATAATCCAGGAGTTGGATTACTTGGAGAACCATCGGGAAAATTTGACTACTATGTCAAATATACACCACCTCCTACAAATGATGATCCAATTGTTCCTACTGGATGGGATGATGACGATGACGATGATTGCAGCAATTATCATAAAAAATGGGATTGGGATAATAATCCTCCCCCATCTTCAATATCCATGTTTCATCCCCCAACTAGAGAAGATTTTCCTCCTTTGGAGACATTTGAAAAGGATCATTCCACTCATTCATGGAAGATCAAAAATCCAAACATCAGGAAGTCAGATGGATCAGTGCAACAACTCTCAGCAGCAGAAACCACTTTGAACTGGCAGTCAGAGAATGCAACACAACAAAATGCCCTGTTAAAAAGGATTGACCAAAGTCAACAGAGGATTGAACAGACTCTTCAGCATCAAACTCAAATTCTTCTCACACCCCTCCAAGCCTGTAAACAAAGAATTGAAATTCTCCATGCAGACATAATGTCTCGTTTACAAAACCAACTACCTTTTGATATTCAAGAGAAAGAAATCAGAAGTCTAAAAACTCAGCTTGCATCTCTTGAGTCAAATTCGTTGATCCCTCCATCAACACCATATTACCCATCCTCATCTTCAACCTTTCAAATCTCTCAAACAGGACCTTTGATTTCCTCCACTTATGAAGGATCTACATCAACCCTTTTCACACCTGAAGAATGGGAACAAAAGAAAAAAGCTTCTATGCCTCCTAAAAAGACCAGAGTTATCCAACGAACAAAACCTTTATCCATACAAGAAAATCCATCCGAAAAACAACCCCAAATGATGATAAAGAATCCCATTTCCACATTCCTCCAACAAGCCCATACTCTTCCTATCCATACTGCCACCAACACCTTTGAAACTACCGAAACCTCTGAGTCTGAGTCTTCTCAATCTCTTGAAGAAACATCTAGTGAGTCTGAAGATAATGTTCCACCCCTCTATATGGCTGACCAGGAACAGACAAGTCAATCCCAAACAGGTCAAACTCAAAGAACAAATGATCCTATTATTGAAGAAACTGAAGTTATTGATGAGGAGATGGAATCCCATACGACTAATCATTATCATTCTACAAATGGTGCTATTCCTCCAAAGTTTACATTTGATGATATCCCTCCTCCACAGTGGAAATATAGGATGCAAGAAATGAAAGCCTGGTGCACTGCTGAACTCCTAAAGCCAAACATGACCCATACAAAGGTCATAAAAGCCTTTTTGGCAAGGATCACAGGATTTCTCAGAGATTGGTATGATTCAATGGGAGAATACAGACAACGCCAACTCACTCAGGAGACAAACACTACAGATGCATTTTTAAATGCATTATATTGGGAATTTTGTGGAAAATCTGATCATGACAAGGAAATTGCCAGAGAAGAATTCTTCAAATTAAAGTGTTGTTCCTATAATCCAAAAGATCTTGAAAAACATTTCAAGAACGCTGCTCAGAGATACTATCTCATTGGAGGACCAGATGATTCAAATATCAAACAGGCATACCTGGAGTCAATTCCACAACCTCTTGGGCAAGAAACACTAAGGACCATGGAGTTAAGAGGTCAACCTTTAAATGCCACTTCTTTTGGAGAACTTCATAATTGGATAATGAAAACACTGAAGAAGTTGTGCAACCAAAATGCTTTCCTCAAAGATATCAATGCAACTGGCAAAAAATTGGAAAAGGCTTGTGAAAAGCCTTATTTACAAATCAAGTGCGGCAGAAACATGAAAAATTGTGAATGCAGAGGAAAGAAAAAATTCCATAAAAGAAGATTAAGGCTTTCCCGAAGAGAAGCTTTTAATCCTTTTCGAAAAAAGAAAATATTTTTCAGGAGGAAATTCACAAAGAATAAAGAAAACAGGTGCTTCATCTGTCGAAAGAAGGGTCATTTTGCAAAAGCTTGTCCAAATAAGAAAAAGGACAAAATTCTTCATCAAATTTTCACAGCCACAAAGATTGATTATGATGATGAAGACCTTGAATCATTATTCTCTGAAGAAGATGAGCAAACTCAACAAACTGTCTTCACCATTGAATATGATTCTGATGAATCCAGCGACACAGAAGACACAGGAGAATGTTATGGCGTGCAACTTGTTAATACAGCCTTTTCATCCATATCAGTACCTATGATTGAGGTAAAAATTTTGACAGGAAAATATGAAAGGCCAATTACTGTTGCAGGACTGTTTGATACTGGTGCTGCATGCTCCATCTTGAACCCTACTATTCTCCCTGAGCATATGTGGCGAGATCACAAAAAGGTTTTTCAGGCAGCAAATGGAGAAAGTTTCTCAACAGAAATAATCAGCAAGCCTGTTAAAATCCAGTTTTTCCCTGAACTCAGTATTTCCCATAAATTAATAGGTTCATCTTTGCCTGGTAAAGATATTATCCTTGCATGGGATATTATTAAACAGTTATGGGATAAGAAAGTTTTTCCTCGTTCTAATGGTCTCAGGTTCAAGTCCTATTTCCAGCCATACATCCAAATGATATCCTATTTTTCCTACACCATTCCAAACATCACCGAAACACTTATCCGAGATTGTTGTGCAGAATCTCATTCTGAATTTCTTACTAAATGCACAAATCCCCTCTGGAAAAATTCACATTTCTTCATTTCTCTCCCTTTCAAGAAAAATGAAGATATTAACCCCACAAAAGCTAGCCATCTTGGAATGAATCCAGAACATCTTCAACTTGCTACCAAAGAACTTTCTCAATTGCAAAATGAAGGACTTATTGAACCAACAAATTCACAGTGGGCATGTCAAGCTTTCTATGTCAACAAAAGAAGTGAACAAGTTCGGGGGAAATTAAGACTTGTCATTGACTACAAGCCATTGAATGTCTTTCTTGCTGATGACAAATTTCCTCTTCCAGATCGAAAGACAATGTTTGCAAATTTGTCTCGCGCAAAGATCTTTTCAAAATTTGATCTTAAAGCAGGATTTTGGCAATTAGGAATCAGACCAGAAGAAAGGCACAAAACAGCTTTCTGTATTCCTAATCATCACTACCAGTGGACTGTTATGCCTTTTGGGTTAAAGACCGCTCCTTCACTCTTCCAGAAAGCAATGACAAAAATCTTTGATCCATTACTTGAAACAGCGTTGGTCTACATTGATGACATCTTATTATTCTCTAGAGATGAAGAATCTCATGGTCAATTGCTTTCTAAGTTCACAGATATTGTTAAACAACATGGTATTATGCTTTCCCAGAAGAAAATGGTGATTGGTGTTAGTGAAGCTGATTTCTTAGGAATGCATATTAAAGATGGTCAATATTCACTTCAACCTCATGTTGGTCAAGAACTTCTCAAATTTCCAGATGAAAATTTGTCAAAAAAGGAAGTTCAACAGTTCCTTGGAGTTGTAAATTATATGGCGGACTTCATTGATCATCTTTCCTCCATAATTAAACCACTCCAGCTCATACTCAAAAAAGATCCTCCTCCATGGTCATCCACTCAAACTCAGGCAGTCAAAACTATCAAACAAAAGGTGAAAGATCTCCCAGCCCTACAAATCCCTACGGATGGAAAACGTGTCCTTCAAACAGATGCAAGTGATTGTTTTTGGGCAGCTGTCTTACTTGAAGAGAAAGGAGGAAAAAGAAGAATCTGTGGATACAAAAGTGGATCATTCACTGAATCAGAAAAGCATTACCATTCCACTTTCAAAGAAATACTGGCGGTCAAAAGAGGAATTGAAAAATTCCAATTTCATCTTATTGGGCACAAATTCTTAGTGGAAATGGATATGTCAGCTTTTCCAAAAATGCTTTCTTTTAAAAGGAAACAAATCCCAAACTCTCAACTACTCAGATGGGCAGAATGGTTCTCAAACTTTGAATTTGAAGTCAAACATATCAAAGGAAAACACAACCTCCTACCAGATCTCCTTTCCAGACCAAAAGTTTCCCTCATATTACCTCCAAAACCAATTCCAGTTATCTACATGATGGATTCAAATCAATTTCCCTTCAACAACTCTACTCCTTTTCCTCCTGAACTCTATGAACTCATAAGATCCAAAACCCTCAAAACTAGATCAAAAGAACTCATGTTAAAATACCAGTCCCTTGTTATAAGACAAACCGGAATTGAAACACTCGGTGGTCTAGGATTTCATCCAGATTACCCCTTTTTCACCTTATTCCGTTTTGATCTCAGGCACCATGCAGTCAAATTTTCAAAAGAAACTCTTTGTTTTCTATGGTACCTTTTAGAAAATTGGCAAATCGGGATTTTATTTGATGTTCAAAGTACCCTCGAGCTTTTCACCCGTTATCAAAATGATTTGCGTTTTGACTATTTTGCAAAAAGGTTCTTTGAATGGTTTCACCCAATTTCACACTGGATTAAAATGTTCCAAGCCTTTTCTTTAAAATTTAAAGATCTCAAAACTTCTGCACGGAATGTTCATGTGATCTTAATTTTTCAAAGACAGGGTTATTTCACAGAATCACAGGTCTATACTCATTTCAGCAGTGTCAAGGAATATGCAGTTCAGCCTTTCAATATGCATAAAGATTGGGAGCACTATCCAAAGGAATTTCGTAATTTCCAGAGGCGCATGGCAGAAATCAATCAGACAATTCCACCACAAATATGGACAGATTATTCAGATGATGCTCCATGGGAAGCTTTGCCAATTGAGTATACCAGAAAGATCCAACAAGATATCCAAGCTTATCAGGATACTCATCTACAAAGATACCCTGATTCATATACCACAGATTATGATTACGCATTTGATATGCAATATGGACAGATATACCAGGGAAGGCCAACACAAAGTCTGGGTGATACATCAAGATATTCAGAAAAAACTCCAGAAGGACGCCAGCTAAGGAAAAGGCAAATGGAGATCACTGACAAATTACTCAACAGCTTGCATTACAGTATGCAAAAGGAAAAGGCATATAATGAAGGAAAAATTGGTCCCAGTGATACAAGGCTATCATACAAACAGCTTTTGGAAAAGGAAAGAGGAAAAACAAAAGCAGGAGAATCAAGCAAATCTAGCCAAGAAACTAGTCAAAACTCACAAGATCCATGGTCTCTAACGAATCTAACAAAATTAGTGGTGAATTCTGAATCACTAAAAATTTTGGAAATGGCAAAAGAATGGGACCATAACAAACAAAATTGTCCAAATCATCATAACACTGGATGGTTAAATCAACATGGATTACCCTTACTACCAGGAGAATCACAGGAAGAAGACACAATGAACCTGGATGAACCATGACAAAATACCGTCTTTATTAAAGAAGGAATCTTTCCTTTTTTCTGTCAAGTGTCAGTCTGTAATAAAGGTTGTTTGTCCGTTTTGTATTATTTCTGATCTGAAATCTTGCTTTTCTAAAAGTAAGATTTTACTTAAAAAAAAAAAAAAAAAAAAAAAAAAAAAAAAAAAAATGAATGACGCGTGTCTGTAATTATTTCCAGCATCTTTATTTCCAGCTAAGTTGATAAGGCTTGTAAGTTTGTTTTGACGCGTGTCCTCCTTGTCGGCCACGCCTTTAGTCTGTTATGTCTTTTTCTGCCTCTCCCTCCTCTATAAAAGGAGAGCTCTTCTCCATTGTAAGGGCATCGAGTCTTCAGCAAGAAATATCAGAGTCTTTGTTCATAATCATGTTCTTCTAAAATTTTCCAGTTTTTCCTTAGTTTCCCAAAGTTCTAAGTAGCATAAGTAGGAATGATATGAAGTAAGATCATAGTAGTAGCCAGTATGCTCTGCAGTTGCACCTTCATGGTGATCTTCTGCATCAGAAAACTCTACTGATCATTGATCCGTCCGGAGTTATGGTAACTTACAGCAAATCCATAAGCCAGGCCCTTTATTCAGAGTTATGGCAATTTACAGCAATCAAATCCAAAAGTCAGGCCCTTTGTTGAGCCTATTGAGGCGTTTTTTGGGCTAGAATATCGTGATTTGTTTAACTGTAAACTCCCATCAACTTCGGTCTTGTGGGCTGTTGAATGTCTATTTCTTTGATTTGCTGTAATGGTTATCATCACCCCGTCTGTAATGGTATCAGAGAAAAAAGAAGAAATTAAGAGAACAACCTTTATTACAGACTTTAGTCTGTAATGACAAAATCCATATCTTTATTTCCATATACAAAATCCTTTATTACAACCTTTATTACATGACTGAAGATTTGGTCATTCATTTGATATATGAGATATCCTATCTTTCAGAATCTGATAAAGTTCCACTCACAGATCTACCCCTCATAAATCCATATCTTCCATATACAAAACCTCGTCAGTCCATAACCAAAACTGTTCGCAGTATTATTTCCCCTCAAAAATCCCAAGTCAAAGAATTTGTTCAAGCCTCAAAATTTGATCAGCACTTTCTGCCTGCAACAGAAAAAGAACAATTTGTTACTCTTGAATTACCCGCCCATCTACCAAAAGTTTGGCTATCTGAAGGATACACTCATCTCCATTTTGGAGCTGTCCGATTTGCTTTAACCCTTCATGGAAGAAAAGGACTTCCTACAGTTTCAAGAATTGCTTTATTAGACACTCGATTCTCTGAGTATCAACATGCCTGCATAGGAACTGTCGAAACTACCCTTAATGCTGGAACTGTTCTTGTTACTATGTTTCCAAATTTCAATATGCCTATTTCTGATCCACAATTACTCTCAGCCTTGAAAGTTCAAATCCAAATTGTTGGAGCTGTTCCAACATCCCTCACATATGCAGCCACTCTTCACTATCAAATGGTGTACAGAATCCAAAATCATTCTCTGGATTTTGCCCAATCTCAAGGGACAGATGATGCTTTACTTCTTCATGTAGAGTCGGATCATGTTCCCAGTTGTACATATGTGCCTAGACAACTTCCACGATCAGAATTGGTTAAGCTCATCCCAGAAACATGGGTTACAAGTTATGAACAAGCTCACAAGGGAAACAAAACCTCCTCTTCAATACAATCCACTGAACCTTTTTTCAGAAAAAAGTCTAATGGAGATATTGAGATTGCATTCAAAAGAGAGACAACTGAAAACAAACCTCCCTGCTTCCATACACAATTCATGTATACTCAGGAAAAAATTCCAATCTATGCCTTTGATGCAAATGGAAGGCCAGTTTATAACAAAGCAGATAACACTGGACATATCTTTTGGGATGTTTGCAATTGTTCCAGTTGCCTTGAAGCAGATCTTGAAGAAAAAGATTCTCCCCGAAAAAGAAGGAAGTCTAAGAAAAACAGTCAGAGAAGACTACATAAAGCCTTCCACAACAATAATCCAGGAGTTGGATTACTTGGAGAACCATCGGGAAAATTTGACTACTATGTCAAATATACACCACCTCCTACAAATGATGATCCAATTGTTCCTACTGGATGGGATGATGACGATGACGATGATTGCAGCAATTATCATAAAAAATGGGATTGGGATAATAATCCTCCCCCATCTTCAATATCCATGTTTCATCCCCCAACTAGAGAAGATTTTCCTCCTTTGGAGACATTTGAAAAGGATCATTCCACTCATTCATGGAAGATCAAAAATCCAAACATCAGGAAGTCAGATGGATCAGTGCAACAACTCTCAGCAGCAGAAACCACTTTGAACTGGCAGTCAGAGAATGCAACACAACAAAATGCCCTGTTAAAAAGGATTGACCAAAGTCAACAGAGGATTGAACAGACTCTTCAGCATCAAACTCAAATTCTTCTCACACCCCTCCAAGCCTGTAAACAAAGAATTGAAATTCTCCATGCAGACATAATGTCTCGTTTACAAAACCAACTACCTTTTGATATTCAAGAGAAAGAAATCAGAAGTCTAAAAACTCAGCTTGCATCTCTTGAGTCAAATTCGTTGATCCCTCCATCAACACCATATTACCCATCCTCATCTTCAACCTTTCAAATCTCTCAAACAGGACCTTTGATTTCCTCCACTTATGAAGGATCTACATCAACCCTTTTCACACCTGAAGAATGGGAACAAAAGAAAAAAGCTTCTATGCCTCCTAAAAAGACCAGAGTTATCCAACGAACAAAACCTTTTTGTGATCTCGCCACATATGCTCAGGGAGAATAGTAGGGTTCAAGATGGAGCATGCAGCACCAGTATCAAACAGTCCTGCAACAGTAATTGGCCTTTCATATTTTCCTGTCAAAATTTTTACCTCAATTTACAGACGGGGTGATGATAACCATTACAGCAAATCAAAGAAATAGACATTCAACAGCCCACAAGACCGAAGTTGATGGGAGTTTACAGTTAAACAAATCACGATATTCTAGCCCAAAAAACGCCTCAATAGGCTCAACAAAGGGCCTGACTTTTGGATTTGATTGCTGTAAATTGCCATAACTCTGAATAAAGGGCCTGGCTTATGGATTTGCTGTAAGTTACCATAACTCCGGACGGATCAATGATCAGTAGAGTTTTCTGATGCAGAAGATCACCATGAAGGTGCAACTGCAGAGCATACTGGCTACTACTATGATCTTACTTCATATCATTCCTACTTATGCTACTTAGAACTTTGGGAAACTAAGGAAAAACTGGAAAATTTTAGAAGAACATGATTATGAACAAAGACTCTGATATTTCTTGCTGAAGACTCGATGCCCTTACAATGGAGAAGAGCTCTCCTTTTATAGAGGAGGGAGAGGCAGAAGAAGACATAACAGACTAAAGGCGTGGCCGACAAGGAGGACACGCGTCAAAACAAACTTACAAGCCTTATCAACTTAGCTGGAAATAAAGATGCTGGAAATAATTACAGACACGCGTCATTCATTTTTTTTTTTTTTTTTTTTTTTTTTTTTTTTTTTTTTAAGTAAAATCTTACTTTTAGAAAAGCAAGATTTCAGATCAGAAATAATACAAAACGGACAAACAACCTTTATTACAGACTGACACTTGACAGAAAAAAGGAAAGATTCCTTCTTTAATAAAGACGGTATTTTGTCATGGTTCATCCAGGTTCATTGTGTCTTCTTCCTGTGATTCTCCTGGTAGTAAGGGTAATCCATGTTGATTTAACCATCCAGTGTTATGATGATTTGGACAATTTTGTTTGTTATGGTCCCATTCTTTTGCCATTTCCAAAATTTTTAGTGATTCAGAATTCACCACTAATTTTGTTAGATTCGTTAGAGACCATGGATCTTGTGAGTTTTGACTAGTTTCTTGGCTAGATTTGCTTGATTCTCCTGCTTTTGTTTTTCCTCTTTCCTTTTCCAAAAGCTGTTTGTATGATAGCCTTGTATCACTGGGACCAATTTTTCCTTCATTATATGCCTTTTCCTTTTGCATACTGTAATGCAAGCTGTTGAGTAATTTGTCAGTGATCTCCATTTGCCTTTTCCTTAGCTGGCGTCCTTCTGGAGTTTTTTCTGAATATCTTGATGTATCACCCAGACTTTGTGTTGGCCTTCCCTGGTATATCTGTCCATATTGCATATCAAATGCGTAATCATAATCTGTGGTATATGAATCAGGGTATCTTTGTAGATGAGTATCCTGATAAGCTTGGATATCTTGTTGGATCTTTCTGGTATACTCAATTGGCAAAGCTTCCCATGGAGCATCATCTGAATAATCTGTCCATATTTGTGGTGGAATTGTCTGATTGATTTCTGCCATGCGCCTCTGGAAATTACGAAATTCCTTTGGATAGTGCTCCCAATCTTTATGCATATTGAAAGGCTGAACTGCATATTCCTTGACACTGCTGAAATGAGTATAGACCTGTGATTCTGTGAAATAACCCTGCTTTGAAAAATTAAGATCACATGAACATTCCGTGCAGAAGTTTTGAGATCTTTAAATTTTAAAGAAAAGGCTTGGAACATTTTAATCCAGTGTGAAATTGGGTGAAACCATTCAAAGAACCTTTTTGCAAAATAGTCAAAACGCAAATCATTTTGATAACGGGTGAAAAGCTCGAGGGTACTTTGAACATCAAATAAAATCCCGATTTGCCAATTTTCTAAAAGGTACCATAGAAAACAAAGAGTTTCTTTTGAAAATTTGACTGCATGGTGCCTGAGATCAAAACGGAATAAGGTGAAAAAGGGGTAATCTGGATGAAATCCTAGACCACCGAGTGTTTCAATTCCGGTTTGTCTTATAACAAGGGACTGGTATTTTAACATGAGTTCTTTTGATCTAGTTTTGAGGGTTTTGGATCTTATGAGTTCATAGAGTTCAGGAGGAAAAGGAGTAGAGTTGTTGAAGGGAAATTGATTTGAATCCATCATGTAGATAACTGGAATTGGTTTTGGAGGTAATATGAGGGAAACTTTTGGTCTGGAAAGGAGATCTGGTAGGAGGTTGTGTTTTCCTTTGATATGTTTGACTTCAAATTCAAAGTTTGAGAACCATTCTGCCCATCTGAGTAGTTGAGAGTTTGGGATTTGTTTCCTTTTAAAAGAAAGCATTTTTGGAAAAGCTGACATATCCATTTCCACTAAGAATTTGTGCCCAATAAGATGAAATTGGAATTTTTCAATTCCTCTTTTGACCGCCAGTATTTCTTTGAAAGTGGAATGGTAATGCTTTTCTGATTCAGTGAATGATCCACTTTTGTATCCACAGATTCTTCTTTTTCCTCCTTTCTCTTCAAGTAAGACAGCTGCCCAAAAACAATCACTTGCATCTGTTTGAAGGACACGTTTTCCATCCGTAGGGATTTGTAGGGCTGGGAGATCTTTCACCTTTTGTTTGATAGTTTTGACTGCCTGAGTTTGAGTGGATGACCATGGAGGAGGATCTTTTTTGAGTATGAGCTGGAGTGGTTTAATTATGGAGGAAAGATGATCAATGAAGTCCGCCATATAATTTACAACTCCAAGGAACTGTTGAACTTCCTTTTTTGACAAATTTTCATCTGGAAATTTGAGAAGTTCTTGACCAACATGAGGTTGAAGTGAATATTGACCATCTTTAATATGCATTCCTAAGAAATCAGCTTCACTAACACCAATCACCATTTTCTTCTGGGAAAGCATAATACCATGTTGTTTAACAATATCTGTGAACTTAGAAAGCAATTGACCATGAGATTCTTCATCTCTAGAGAATAATAAGATGTCATCAATGTAGACCAACGCTGTTTCAAGTAATGGATCAAAGATTTTTGTCATTGCTTTGTGGAAGAGTGAAGGAGCGGTCTTTAACCCAAAAGGCATAACAGTCCACTGGTAGTGATGATTAGGAATACAGAAAGCTGTTTTGTGCCTTTCTTCTGGTCTGATTCCTAATTGCCAAAATCCTGCTTTAAGATCAAATTTTGAAAAGATCTTTGCGCGAGACAAATTTGCAAACATTGTCTTTCGATCTGGAAGAGGAAATTTGTCATCAGCAAGAAAGACATTCAATGGCTTGTAGTCAATGACAAGTCTTAATTTCCCCCGAACTTGTTCACTTCTTTTGTTGACATAGAAAGCTTGACATGCCCACTGTGAATTTGTTGGTTCAATAAGTCCTTCATTTTGCAATTGAGAAAGTTCTTTGGTAGCAAGTTGAAGATGTTCTGGATTCATTCCAAGATGGCTAGCTTTTGTGGGGTTAATATCTTCATTTTTCTTGAAAGGGAGAGAAATGAAGAAATGTGAATTTTTCCAGAGGGGATTTGTGCATTTAGTAAGAAATTCAGAATGAGATTCTGCACAACAATCTCGGATAAGTGTTTCGGTGATGTTTGGAATGGTGTAGGAAAAATAGGATATCATTTGGATGTATGGCTGGAAATAGGACTTGAACCTGAGACCATTAGAACGAGGAAAAACTTTCTTATCCCATAACTGTTTAATAATATCCCATGCAAGGATAATATCTTTACCAGGCAAAGATGAACCTATTAATTTATGGGAAATACTGAGTTCAGGGAAAAACTGGATTTTAACAGGCTTGCTGATTATTTCTGTTGAGAAACTTTCTCCATTTGCTGCCTGAAAAACCTTTTTGTGATCTCGCCACATATGCTCAGGGAGAATAGTAGGGTTCAAGATGGAGCATGCAGCACCAGTATCAAACAGTCCTGCAACAGTAATTGGCCTTTCATATTTTCCTGTCAAAATTTTTACCTCAATCATAGGTACTGATATGGATGAAAAGGCTGTATTAACAAGTTGCACGCCATAACATTCTCCTGTGTCTTCTGTGTCGCTGGATTCATCAGAATCATATTCAATGGTGAAGACAGTTTGTTGAGTTTGCTCATCTTCTTTAGAGAATAATGATTCAAGGTCTTCATCATCATAATCAATCTTTGTGGCTGTGAAAATTTGATGAAGAATTTTGTCCTTTTTCTTATTTGGACAAGCTTTTGCAAAATGACCCTTCTTTCGACAGATGAAGCACCTGTTTTCTTTATTCTTTGTGAATTTCCTCCTGAAAAATCTTTTCTTTTTTCGAAAAGGATTAAAAGCTTCTCTTCGGGAAAGCCTTAATCTTCTTTTATGGAATTTTTTCTTTCCTCTGCATTCACAATCTTTCATGTTTCTGCCGCACTTGATTTGTAAATAAGTCTTTTCACAAGCCTTTTCCAATTTTTTGCCAGTTGCATTGATATCTTTGAGGAAAGCATTTTGGTTGCACAACTTCTTCAGTGTTTTCATTATCCAATTATGAAGTTCTCCAAAAGAAGTGGCATTTAAAGGTTGACCTCTTAACTCCATGGTCCTTAGTGTTTCTTGCCCAAGAGGTTGTGGAATTGACTCCAGGTATGCCTGTTTGATATTTGAATCATCTGGTCCTCCAATGAGATAGTATCTCTGAGCAGCGTTCTTGAAATGTTTTTCAAGATCTTTTGGATTATAGGAACAACACTTTAATTTGAAGAATTCTTCTCTGGCAATTTCCTTGTCATGATCAGATTTTCCACAGAATTCCCAATATAATGCATTTAAAAATGCATCTGTAGTGTTTGTCTCCTGAGTGAGTTGGCGTTGTCTGTATTCTCCCATTGAATCATACCAATCTCTGAGAAATCCTGTGATCCTTGCCAAAAAGGCTTTTATGACCTTTGTATGGGTCATGTTTGGCTTTAGGAGTTCAGCAGTGCACCAGGCTTTCATTTCTTGCATCCTATATTTCCACTGTGGAGGAGGGATATCATCAAATGTAAACTTTGGAGGAATAGCACCATTTGTAGAATGATAATGATTAGTCGTATGGGATTCCATCTCCTCATCAATAACTTCAGTTTCTTCAATAATAGGATCATTTGTTCTTTGAGTTTGACCTGTTTGGGATTGACTTGTCTGTTCCTGGTCAGCCATATAGAGGGGTGGAACATTATCTTCAGACTCACTAGATGTTTCTTCAAGAGATTGAGAAGACTCAGACTCAGAGGTTTCGGTAGTTTCAAAGGTGTTGGTGGCAGTATGGATAGGAAGAGTATGGGCTTGTTGGAGGAATGTGGAAATGGGATTCTTTATCATCATTTGGGGTTGTTTTTCGGATGGATTTTCTTGTATGGATAAAGGTTTTGTTCGTTGGATAACTCTGGTCTTTTTAGGAGGCATAGAAGCTTTTTTCTTTTGTTCCCATTCTTCAGGTGTGAAAAGGGTTGATGTAGATCCTTCATAAGTGGAGGAAATCAAAGGTCCTGTTTGAGAGATTTGAAAGGTTGAAGATGAGGATGGGTAATATGGTGTTGATGGAGGGATCAACGAATTTGACTCAAGAGATGCAAGCTGAGTTTTTAGACTTCTGATTTCTTTCTCTTGAATATCAAAAGGTAGTTGGTTTTGTAAACGAGACATTATGTCTGCATGGAGAATTTCAATTCTTTGTTTACAGGCTTGGAGGGGTGTGAGAAGAATTTGAGTTTGATGCTGAAGAGTCTGTTCAATCCTCTGTTGACTTTGGTCAATCCTTTTTAACAGGGCATTTTGTTGTGTTGCATTCTCTGACTGCCAGTTCAAAGTGGTTTCTGCTGCTGAGAGTTGTTGCACTGATCCATCTGACTTCCTGATGTTTGGATTTTTGATCTTCCATGAATGAGTGGAATGATCCTTTTCAAATGTCTCCAAAGGAGGAAAATCTTCTCTAGTTGGGGGATGAAACATGGATATTGAAGATGGGGGAGGATTATTATCCCAATCCCATTTTTTATGATAATTGCTGCAATCATCGTCATCGTCATCATCCCATCCAGTAGGAACAATTGGATCATCATTTGTAGGAGGTGGTGTATATTTGACATAGTAGTCAAATTTTCCCGATGGTTCTCCAAGTAATCCAACTCCTGGATTATTGTTGTGGAAGGCTTTAAGTAGTCTTCTCTGACTGTTTTTCTTAGACTTCCTTCTTTGTCGGGGAGAATCTTTTTCTTCAAGATCTGCTTCAAGGCAACTGGAACAATTGCAAACATCCCAAAAGATATGTCCAGTGTTATCTGCTTTGTTATAAACTGGCCTTCCATTTGCATCAAAGGCATAGATTGGAATTTTTTCCTGAGTATACATGAATTGTGTATGGAAGCAGGGAGGTTTGTTTTCAGTTGTCTCTCTTTTGAATGCAATCTCAATATCTCCATTAGACTTTTTTCTGAAAAAAGGTTCAGTGGATTGTATTGAAGAGGAGGTTTTGTTTCCCTTGTGAGCTTGTTCATAACTTGTAACCCATGTTTCTGGGATGAGCTTAACCAATTCTGATCGTGGAAGTTGTCTAGGCACATATGTACAACTGGGAACATGATCCGACTCTACATGAAGAAGTAAAGCATCATCTGTCCCTTGAGATTGGGCAAAATCCAGAGAATGATTTTGGATTCTGTACACCATTTGATAGTGAAGAGTGGCTGCATATGTGAGGGATGTTGGAACAGCTCCAACAATTTGGATTTGAACTTTCAAGGCTGAGAGTAATTGTGGATCAGAAATAGGCATATTGAAATTTGGAAACATAGTAACAAGAACAGTTCCAGCATTAAGGGTAGTTTCGACAGTTCCTATGCAGGCATGTTGATACTCAGAGAATCGAGTGTCTAATAAAGCAATTCTTGAAACTGTAGGAAGTCCTTTTCTTCCATGAAGGGTTAAAGCAAATCGGACAGCTCCAAAATGGAGATGAGTGTATCCTTCAGATAGCCAAACTTTTGGTAGATGGGCGGGTAATTCAAGAGTAACAAATTGTTCTTTTTCTGTTGCAGGCAGAAAGTGCTGATCAAATTTTGAGGCTTGAACAAATTCTTTGACTTGGGATTTTTGAGGGGAAATAATACTGCGAACAGTTTTGGTTATGGACTGACGAGGTTTTGTATATGGAAGATATGGATTTATGAGGGGTAGATCTGTGAGTGGAACTTTATCAGATTCTGAAAGATAGGATATCTCATATAGATAGTCCATTTTTGATGCATCAGATTTTCTAAAAGAAGTCGACGAAGAAGAAGAAGTAGAAGGAGATTTTGATAATGAAAAAGGATTTGAAGACATGACTGAAGAGTGTTCTTCCTTAATTTCTTCTGGTTGCTAAGTAACATAAATAATCCTGATATGAGTAAGAGAACAACATGGCTCTGATACCATTACAGACGGGGTGATGATAACCATTACAGCAAATCAAAGAAATAGACATTCAACAGCCCACAAGACCGAAGTTGATGGGAGTTTACAGTTAAACAAATCACGATATTCTAGCCCAAAAAACGCCTCAATAGGCTCAACAAAGGGCCTGACTTTTGGATTTGATTGCTGTAAATTGCCATAACTCTGAATAAAGGGCCTGGCTTATGGATTTGCTGTAAGTTACCATAACTCCGGACGGATCAATGATCAGTAGAGTTTTCTGATGCAGAAGATCACCATGAAGGTGCAACTGCAGAGCATACTGGCTACTACTATGATCTTACTTCATATCATTCCTACTTATGCTACTTAGAACTTTGGGAAACTAAGGAAAAACTGGAAAATTTTAGAAGAACATGATTATGAACAAAGACTCTGATATTTCTTGCTGAAGACTCGATGCCCTTACAATGGAGAAGAGCTCTCCTTTTATAGAGGAGGGAGAGGCAGAAGAAGACATAACAGACTAAAGGCGTGGCCGACAAGGAGGACACGCGTCAAAACAAACTTACAAGCCTTATCAACTTAGCTGGAAATAAAGATGCTGGAAATAATTACAGACACGCGTCATTCATTTTTTTTTTTTTTTTTTTTTTTTTTTTTTTTTTTTTTAAGTAAAATCTTACTTTTAGAAAAGCAAGATTTCAGATCAGAAATAATACAAAACGGACAAACAACCTTTATTACAGACTGACACTTGACAGAAAAAAGGAAAGATTCCTTCTTTAATAAAGACGGTATTTTGTCATGGTTCATCCAGGTTCATTGTGTCTTCTTCCTGTGATTCTCCTGGTAGTAAGGGTAATCCATGTTGATTTAACCATCCAGTGTTATGATGATTTGGACAATTTTGTTTGTTATGGTCCCATTCTTTTGCCATTTCCAAAATTTTTAGTGATTCAGAATTCACCACTAATTTTGTTAGATTCGTTAGAGACCATGGATCTTGTGAGTTTTGACTAGTTTCTTGGCTAGATTTGCTTGATTCTCCTGCTTTTGTTTTTCCTCTTTCCTTTTCCAAAAGCTGTTTGTATGATAGCCTTGTATCACTGGGACCAATTTTTCCTTCATTATATGCCTTTTCCTTTTGCATACTGTAATGCAAGCTGTTGAGTAATTTGTCAGTGATCTCCATTTGCCTTTTCCTTAGCTGGCGTCCTTCTGGAGTTTTTTCTGAATATCTTGATGTATCACCCAGACTTTGTGTTGGCCTTCCCTGGTATATCTGTCCATATTGCATATCAAATGCGTAATCATAATCTGTGGTATATGAATCAGGGTATCTTTGTAGATGAGTATCCTGATAAGCTTGGATATCTTGTTGGATCTTTCTGGTATACTCAATTGGCAAAGCTTCCCATGGAGCATCATCTGAATAATCTGGCCATATTTGTGGTGGAATTGTCTGATTGATTTCTGCCATGCGCCTCTGGAAATTACGAAATTCCTTTGGATAGTGCTCCCAATCTTTATGCATATTGAAAGGCTGAACTGCATATTCCTTGACACTGCTGAAATGAGTATAGACCTGTGATTCTGTGAAATAACCCTGTCTTTGAAAAATTAAGATCACATGAACATTCCGTGCAGAAGTTTTGAGATCTTTAAATTTTAAAGAAAAGGCTTGGAACATTTTAATCCAGTGTGAAATTGGGTGAAACCATTCAAAGAACCTTTTTGCAAAATAGTCAAAACGCAAATCATTTTGATAACGGGTGAAAAGCTCGAGGGTACTTTGAACATCAAATAAAATCCCGATTTGCCAATTTTCTAAAAGGTACCATAGAAAACAAAGAGTTTCTTTTGAAAATTTGACTGCATGGTGCCTGAGATCAAAACGGAATAAGGTGAAAAAGGGGTAATCTGGATGAAATCCTAGA
The DNA here is from genome assembly GCA_963555705.1 of Ligustrum vulgare. Classification (NCBI taxonomy): domain Eukaryota; kingdom Viridiplantae; phylum Streptophyta; class Magnoliopsida; order Lamiales; family Oleaceae; genus Ligustrum; species Ligustrum vulgare. The sequence goes on along the minus strand of OY743173.1, from coordinate 52,498,884 downwards.
CCACCGAGTGTTTCAATTCCGGTTTGTCTTATAACAAGGGACTGGTATTTTAACATGAGTTCTTTTGATCTAGTTTTGAGGGTTTTGGATCTTATGAGTTCATAGAGTTCAGGAGGAAAAGGAGTAGAGTTGTTGAAGGGAAATTGATTTGAATCCATCATGTAGATAACTGGAATTGGTTTTGGAGGTAATATGAGGGAAACTTTTGGTCTGGAAAGGAGATCTGGTAGGAGGTTGTGTTTTCCTTTGATATGTTTGACTTCAAATTCAAAGTTTGAGAACCATTCTGCCCATCTGAGTAGTTGAGAGTTTGGGATTTGTTTCCTTTTAAAAGAAAGCATTTTTGGAAAAGCTGACATATCCATTTCCACTAAGAATTTGTGCCCAATAAGATGAAATTGGAATTTTTCAATTCCTCTTTTGACCGCCAGTATTTCTTTGAAAGTGGAATGGTAATGCTTTTCTGATTCAGTGAATGATCCACTTTTGTATCCACAGATTCTTCTTTTTCCTCCTTTCTCTTCAAGTAAGACAGCTGCCCAAAAACAATCACTTGCATCTGTTTGAAGGACACGTTTTCCATCCGTAGGGATTTGTAGGGCTGGGAGATCTTTCACCTTTTGTTTGATAGTTTTGACTGCCTGAGTTTGAGTGGATGACCATGGAGGAGGATCTTTTTTGAGTATGAGCTGGAGTGGTTTAATTATGGAGGAAAGATGATCAATGAAGTCCGCCATATAATTTACAACTCCAAGGAACTGTTGAACTTCCTTTTTTGACAAATTTTCATCTGGAAATTTGAGAAGTTCTTGACCAACATGAGGTTGAAGTGAATATTGACCATCTTTAATATGCATTCCTAAGAAATCAGCTTCACTAACACCAATCACCATTTTCTTCTGGGAAAGCATAATACCATGTTGTTTAACAATATCTGTGAACTTAGAAAGCAATTGACCATGAGATTCTTCATCTCTAGAGAATAATAAGATGTCATCAATGTAGACCAACGCTGTTTCAAGTAATGGATCAAAGATTTTTGTCATTGCTTTGTGGAAGAGTGAAGGAGCGGTCTTTAACCCAAAAGGCATAACAGTCCACTGGTAGTGATGATTAGGAATACAGAAAGCTGTTTTGTGCCTTTCTTCTGGTCTGATTCCTAATTGCCAAAATCCTGCTTTAAGATCAAATTTTGAAAAGATCTTTGCGCGAGACAAATTTGCAAACATTGTCTTTCGATCTGGAAGAGGAAATTTGTCATCAGCAAGAAAGACATTCAATGGCTTGTAGTCAATGACAAGTCTTAATTTCCCCCGAACTTGTTCACTTCTTTTGTTGACATAGAAAGCTTGACATGCCCACTGTGAATTTGTTGGTTCAATAAGTCCTTCATTTTGCAATTGAGAAAGTTCTTTGGTAGCAAGTTGAAGATGTTCTGGATTCATTCCAAGATGGCTAGCTTTTGTGGGGTTAATATCTTCATTTTTCTTGAAAGGGAGAGAAATGAAGAAATGTGAATTTTTCCAGAGGGGATTTGTGCATTTAGTAAGAAATTCAGAATGAGATTCTGCACAACAATCTCGGATAAGTGTTTCGGTGATGTTTGGAATGGTGTAGGAAAAATAGGATATCATTTGGATGTATGGCTGGAAATAGGACTTGAACCTGAGACCATTAGAACGAGGAAAAACTTTCTTATCCCATAACTGTTTAATAATATCCCATGCAAGGATAATATCTTTACCAGGCAAAGATGAACCTATTAATTTATGGGAAATACTGAGTTCAGGGAAAAACTGGATTTTAACAGGCTTGCTGATTATTTCTGTTGAGAAACTTTCTCCATTTGCTGCCTGAAAAACCTTTTTGTGATCTCGCCACATATGCTCAGGGAGAATAGTAGGGTTCAAGATGGAGCATGCAGCACCAGTATCAAACAGTCCTGCAACAGTAATTGGCCTTTCATATTTTCCTGTCAAAATTTTTACCTCAATCATAGGTACTGATATGGATGAAAAGGCTGTATTAACAAGTTGCACGCCATAACATTCTCCTGTGTCTTCTGTGTCGCTGGATTCATCAGAATCATATTCAATGGTGAAGACAGTTTGTTGAGTTTGCTCATCTTCTTCAGAGAATAATGATTCAAGGTCTTCATCATCATAATCAATCTTTGTGGCTGTGAAAATTTGATGAAGAATTTTGTCCTTTTTCTTATTTGGACAAGCTTTTGCAAAATGACCCTTCTTTCGACAGATGAAGCACCTGTTTTCTTTATTCTTTGTGAATTTTTCTTTGATTTGCTGTAATGGTTATCATCACCCCGTCTGTAATGGTATCAGAGCCATGTTGTTCTCTTACTCATATCAGGATTATTTATGTTACTTAGCAACCAGAAGAAATTAAGGAAGAACACTCTTCAGTCATGTCTTCAAATCCTTTTTCATTATCAAAATCTCCTTCTACTTCTTCTTCTTCGTCGACTTCTTTTAGAAAATCTGATGCATCAAAAATGGACTATCTATATGAGATATCCTATCTTTCAGAATCTGATAAAGTTCCACTCACAGATCTACCCCTCATAAATCCATATCTTCCATATACAAAACCTCGTCAGTCCATAACCAAAACTGTTCGCAGTATTATTTCCCCTCAAAAATCCCAAGTCAAAGAATTTGTTCAAGCCTCAAAATTTGATCAGCACTTTCTGCCTGCAACAGAAAAAGAACAATTTGTTACTCTTGAATTACCCGCCCATCTACCAAAAGTTTGGCTATCTGAAGGATACACTCATCTCCATTTTGGAGCTGTCCGATTTGCTTTAACCCTTCATGGAAGAAAAGGACTTCCTACAGTTTCAAGAATTGCTTTATTAGACACTCGATTCTCTGAGTATCAACATGCCTGCATAGGAACTGTCGAAACTACCCTTAATGCTGGAACTGTTCTTGTTACTATGTTTCCAAATTTCAATATGCCTATTTCTGATCCACAATTACTCTCAGCCTTGAAAGTTCAAATCCAAATTGTTGGAGCTGTTCCAACATCCCTCACATATGCAGCCACTCTTCACTATCAAATGGTGTACAGAATCCAAAATCATTCTCTGGATTTTGCCCAATCTCAAGGGACAGATGATGCTTTACTTCTTCATGTAGAGTCGGATCATGTTCCCAGTTGTACATATGTGCCTAGACAACTTCCACGATCAGAATTGGTTAAGCTCATCCCAGAAACATGGGTTACAAGTTATGAACAAGCTCACAAGGGAAACAAAACCTCCTCTTCAATACAATCCACTGAACCTTTTTTCAGAAAAAAGTCTAATGGAGATATTGAGATTGCATTCAAAAGAGAGACAACTGAAAACAAACCTCCCTGCTTCCATACACAATTCATGTATACTCAGGAAAAAATTCCAATCTATGCCTTTGATGCAAATGGAAGGCCAGTTTATAACAAAGCGGATAACACTGGACATATCTTTTGGGATGTTTGCAATTGTTCCAGTTGCCTTGAAGCAGATCTTGAAGAAAAAGATTCTCCCCGACAAAGAAGGAAGTCTAAGAAAAACAGTCAGAGAAGACTACATAAAGCCTTCCACAACAATAATCCAGGAGTTGGATTACTTGGAGAACCATCGGGAAAATTTGACTACTATGTCAAATATACACCACCTCCTACAAATGATGATCCAATTGTTCCTACTGGATGGGATGATGACGATGACGATGATTGCAGCAATTATCATAAAAAATGGGATTGGGATAATAATCCTCCCCCATCTTCAATATCCATGTTTCATCCCCCAACTAGAGAAGATTTTCCTCCTTTGGAGACATTTGAAAAGGATCATTCCACTCATTCATGGAAGATCAAAAATCCAAACATCAGGAAGTCAGATGGATCAGTGCAACAACTCTCAGCAGCAGAAACCACTTTGAACTGGCAGTCAGAGAATGCAACACAACAAAATGCCCTGTTAAAAAGGATTGACCAAAGTCAACAGAGGATTGAACAGACTCTTCAGCATCAAACTCAAATTCTTCTCACACCCCTCCAAGCCTGTAAACAAAGAATTGAAATTCTCCATGCAGACATAATGTCTCGTTTACAAAACCAACTACCTTTTGATATTCAAGAGAAAGAAATCAGAAGTCTAAAAACTCAGCTTGCATCTCTTGAGTCAAATTCGTTGATCCCTCCATCAACACCATATTACCCATCCTCATCTTCAACCTTTCAAATCTCTCAAACAGGACCTTTGATTTCCTCCACTTATGAAGGATCTACATCAACCCTTTTCACACCTGAAGAATGGGAACAAAAGAAAAAAGCTTCTATGCCTCCTAAAAAGACCAGAGTTATCCAACGAACAAAACCTTTATCCATACAAGAAAATCCATCCGAAAAACAACCCCAAATGATGATAAAGAATCCCATTTCCACATTCCTCCAACAAGCCCATACTCTTCCTATCCATACTGCCACCAACACCTTTGAAACTACCGAAACCTCTGAGTCTGAGTCTTCTCAATCTCTTGAAGAAACATCTAGTGAGTCTGAAGATAATGTTCCACCCCTCTATATGGCTGACCAGGAACAGACAAGTCAATCCCAAACAGGTCAAACTCAAAGAACAAATGATCCTATTATTGAAGAAACTGAAGTTATTGATGAGGAGATGGAATCCCATACGACTAATCATTATCATTCTACAAATGGTGCTATTCCTCCAAAGTTTACATTTGATGATATCCCTCCTCCACAGTGGAAATATAGGATGCAAGAAATGAAAGCCTGGTGCACTGCTGAACTCCTAAAGCCAAACATGACCCATACAAAGGTCATAAAAGCCTTTTTGGCAAGGATCACAGGATTTCTCAGAGATTGGTATGATTCAATGGGAGAATACAGACAACGCCAACTCACTCAGGAGACAAACACTACAGATGCATTTTTAAATGCATTATATTGGGAATTCTGTGGAAAATCTGATCATGACAAGGAAATTGCCAGAGAAGAATTCTTCAAATTAAAGTGTTGTTCCTATAATCCAAAAGATCTTGAAAAACATTTCAAGAACGCTGCTCAGAGATACTATCTCATTGGAGGACCAGATGATTCAAATATCAAACAGGCATACCTGGAGTCAATTCCACAACCTCTTGGGCAAGAAACACTAAGGACCATGGAGTTAAGAGGTCAACCTTTAAATGCCACTTCTTTTGGAGAACTTCATAATTGGATAATGAAAACACTGAAGAAGTTGTGCAACCAAAATGCTTTCCTCAAAGATATCAATGCAACTGGCAAAAAATTGGAAAAGGCTTGTGAAAAGACTTATTTACAAATCAAGTGCGGCAGAAACATGAAAGATTGTGAATGCAGAGGAAAGAAAAAATTCCATAAAAGAAGATTAAGGCTTTCCCGAAGAGAAGCTTTTAATCCTTTTCGAAAAAAGAAAAGATTTTTCAGGAGGAAATTCACAAAGAATAAAGAAAACAGGTGCTTCATCTGTCGAAAGAAGGGTCATTTTGCAAAAGCTTGTCCAAATAAGAAAAAGGACAAAATTCTTCATCAAATTTTCACAGCCACAAAGATTGATTATGATGATGAAGACCTTGAATCATTATTCTCTAAAGAAGATGAGCAAACTCAACAAACTGTCTTCACCATTGAATATGATTCTGATGAATCCAGCGACACAGAAGACACAGGAGAATGTTATGGCGTGCAACTTGTTAATACAGCCTTTTCATCCATATCAGTACCTATGATTGAGGTAAAAATTTTGACAGGAAAATATGAAAGGCCAATTACTGTTGCAGGACTGTTTGATACTGGTGCTGCATGCTCCATCTTGAACCCTACTATTCTCCCTGAGCATATGTGGCGAGATCACAAAAAGGTTTTTCAGGCAGCAAATGGAGAAAGTTTCTCAACAGAAATAATCAGCAAGCCTGTTAAAATCCAGTTTTTCCCTGAACTCAGTATTTCCCATAAATTAATAGGTTCATCTTTGCCTGGTAAAGATATTATCCTTGCATGGGATATTATTAAACAGTTATGGGATAAGAAAGTTTTTCCTCGTTCTAATGGTCTCAGGTTCAAGTCCTATTTCCAGCCATACATCCAAATGATATCCTATTTTTCCTACACCATTCCAAACATCACCGAAACACTTATCCGAGATTGTTGTGCAGAATCTCATTCTGAATTTCTTACTAAATGCACAAATCCCCTCTGGAAAAATTCACATTTCTTCATTTCTCTCCCTTTCAAGAAAAATGAAGATATTAACCCCACAAAAGCTAGCCATCTTGGAATGAATCCAGAACATCTTCAACTTGCTACCAAAGAACTTTCTCAATTGCAAAATGAAGGACTTATTGAACCAACAAATTCACAGTGGGCATGTCAAGCTTTCTATGTCAACAAAAGAAGTGAACAAGTTCGGGGGAAATTAAGACTTGTCATTGACTACAAGCCATTGAATGTCTTTCTTGCTGATGACAAATTTCCTCTTCCAGATCGAAAGACAATGTTTGCAAATTTGTCTCGCGCAAAGATCTTTTCAAAATTTGATCTTAAAGCAGGATTTTGGCAATTAGGAATCAGACCAGAAGAAAGGCACAAAACAGCTTTCTGTATTCCTAATCATCACTACCAGTGGACTGTTATGCCTTTTGGGTTAAAGACCGCTCCTTCACTCTTCCACAAAGCAATGACAAAAATCTTTGATCCATTACTTGAAACAGCGTTGGTCTACATTGATGACATCTTATTATTCTCTAGAGATGAAGAATCTCATGGTCAATTGCTTTCTAAGTTCACAGATATTGTTAAACAACATGGTATTATGCTTTCCCAGAAGAAAATGGTGATTGGTGTTAGTGAAGCTGATTTCTTAGGAATGCATATTAAAGATGGTCAATATTCACTTCAACCTCATGTTGGTCAAGAACTTCTCAAATTTCCAGATGAAAATTTGTCAAAAAAGGAAGTTCAACAGTTCCTTGGAGTTGTAAATTATATGGCGGACTTCATTGATCATCTTTCCTCCATAATTAAACCACTCCAGCTCATACTCAAAAAAGATCCTCCTCCATGGTCATCCACTCAAACTCAGGCAGTCAAAACTATCAAACAAAAGGTGAAAGATCTCCCAGCCCTACAAATCCCTACGGATGGAAAACGTGTCCTTCAAACAGATGCAAGTGATTGTTTTTGGGCAGCTGTCTTACTTGAAGAGAAAGGAGGAAAAAGAAGAATCTGTGGATACAAAAGTGGATCATTCACTGAATCAGAAAAGCATTACCATTCCACTTTCAAAGAAATACTGGCGGTCAAAAGAGGAATTGAAAAATTCCAATTTCATCTTATTGGGCACAAATTCTTAGTGGAAATGGATATGTCAGCTTTTCCAAAAATGCTTTCTTTTAAAAGGAAACAAATCCCAAACTCTCAACTACTCAGATGGGCAGAATGGTTCTCAAACTTTGAATTTGAAGTCAAACATATCAAAGGAAAACACAACCTCCTACCAGATCTCCTTTCCAGACCAAAAGTTTCCCTCATATTACCTCCAAAACCAATTCCAGTTATCTACATGATGGATTCAAATCAATTTCCCTTCAACAACTCTACTCCTTTTCCTCCTGAACTCTATGAACTCATAAGATCCAAAACCCTCAAAACTAGATCAAAAGAACTCATGTTAAAATACCAGTCCCTTGTTATAAGACAAACCGGAATTGAAACACTCGGTGGTCTAGGATTTCATCCAGATTACCCCTTTTTCACCTTATTCCGTTTTGATCTCAGGCACCATGCAGTCAAATTTTCAAAAGAAACTCTTTGTTTTCTATGGTACCTTTTAGAAAATTGGCAAATCGGGATTTTATTTGATGTTCAAAGTACCCTCGAGCTTTTCACCCGTTATCAAAATGATTTGCGTTTTGACTATTTTGCAAAAAGGTTCTTTGAATGGTTTCACCCAATTTCACACTGGATTAAAATGTTCCAAGCCTTTTCTTTAAAATTTAAAGATCTCAAAACTTCTGCACGGAATGTTCATGTGATCTTAATTTTTCAAAGACAGGGTTATTTCACAGAATCACAGGTCTATACTCATTTCAGCAGTGTCAAGGAATATGCAGTTCAGCCTTTCAATATGCATAAAGATTGGGAGCACTATCCAAAGGAATTTCGTAATTTCCAGAGGCGCATGGCAGAAATCAATCAGACAATTCCACCACAAATATGGACAGATTATTCAGATGATGCTCCATGGGAAGCTTTGCCAATTGAGTATACCAGAAAGATCCAACAAGATATCCAAGCTTATCAGGATACTCATCTACAAAGATACCCTGATTCATATACCACAGATTATGATTACGCATTTGATATGCAATATGGACAGATATACCAGGGAAGGCCAACACAAAGTCTGGGTGATACATCAAGATATTCAGAAAAAACTCCAGAAGGACGCCAGCTAAGGAAAAGGCAAATGGAGATCACTGACAAATTACTCAACAGCTTGCATTACAGTATGCAAAAGGAAAAGGCATATAATGAAGGAAAAATTGGTCCCAGTGATACAAGGCTATCATACAAACAGCTTTTGGAAAAGGAAAGAGGAAAAACAAAAGCAGGAGAATCAAGCAAATCTAGCCAAGAAACTAGTCAAAACTCACAAGATCCATGGTCTCTAACGAATCTAACAAAATTAGTGGTGAATTCTGAATCACTAAAAATTTTGGAAATGGCAAAAGAATGGGACCATAACAAACAAAATTGTCCAAATCATCATAACACTGGATGGTTAAATCAACATGGATTACCCTTACTACCAGGAGAATCACAGGAAGAAGACACAATGAACCTGGATGAACCATGACAAAATACCGTCTTTATTAAAGAAGGAATCTTTCCTTTTTTCTGTCAAGTGTCAGTCTGTAATAAAGGTTGTTTGTCCGTTTTGTATTATTTCTGATCTGAAATCTTGCTTTTCTAAAAGTAAGATTTTACTTAAAAAAAAAAAAAAAAAAAAAAAAAAAAAAAAAAAATGAATGACGCGTGTCTGTAATTATTTCCAGCATCTTTATTTCCAGCTAAGTTGATAAGGCTTGTAAGTTTGTTTTGACGCGTGTCCTCCTTGTCGGCCACGCCTTTAGTCTGTTATGTCTTCTTCTGCCTCTCCCTCCTCTATAAAAGGAGAGCTCTTCTCCATTGTAAGGGCATCGAGTCTTCAGCAATAAATATCAGAGTCTTTGTTCATAATCATGTTCTTCTAAAATTTTCCAGTTTTTCCTTAGTTTCCCAAAGTTCTAAGTAGCATAAGTAGGAATGATATGAAGTAAGATCATAGTAGTAGCCAGTATGCTCTGCAGTTGCACCTTCATGGTGATCTTCTGCATCAGAAAACTCTACTGATCATTGATCCGTCCGGAGTTATGGTAACTTACAGCAAATCCATAAGCCAGGCCCTTTATTCAGAGTTATGGCAATTTACAGCAATCAAATCCAAAAGTCAGGCCCTTTGTTGAGCCTATTGAGGCGTTTTTTGGGCTAGAATATCGTGATTTGTTTAACTGTAAACTCCCATCAACTTCGGTCTTGTGGGCTGTTGAATGTCTATTTCTTTGATTTGTTGTAATGGTTATCATCACCCCGTCTGTAATGTAGCATTTAATGCTGAGATACATACAAAAGTACACACACATACCCATCTGGTCCAAAAGTAATTAACAGTAAATTCTTCATGGGGAATCTGCAAAAATGTCCAATTCCATACTAATCACAAAAAATTGTGTCCAAAGTTAATAATTTTTGCAAAAATATCCAAATTTTGGTGTAATTTGATCATCTTACCCTTGAAGAAACCTATATAAATATACATACATATATATATATATACAAACACATACATACACACACATACATATATCTTGATTAGACATATGAGTAGACTAGTACTACCTAATACCCATTGGTTTTATTGAAATGTTGGGTAAAAACATTAAGAGTTTTTTGAGATAAATATTTTGAACTTTTCCTACCATTTTTCTTACATTTTAGAGAGGTCCATGGAAGGATATTGGTGAAAAAATCTTGACAAAATATTTACTACCATATTTTGGAATCCATTTGACATACAAGGAATTTCATTACAAGGTATTATTTACCAAATTTTATTTCCATTGAGAACTTGTATTTACTTATTTTGGAATATCTTAAAAAAATTGAGAGAAATACTAGGTAATTAGTTGAATTAGTTTTTTAAGATTTTGAAATTAATGTCATCTCTATTATGAGCATTGTGTAGTGTTATTATCTAATCATGTCACTTTTTGTATCATTTATGTTAGTAATATGAGGTTGTTGTGTAATGAATGTCATTAATGGTGGAAATAAATGTTTGTAAACAAAAGGGTAGTTGGAGAAGAAGAGATATGCAAGTGTTGAGAGAATTACGTATTGTCATTCTCGACATTTAAAATATCGGGAATGACATTTAAAATGATGTTCTGGACAATTTTCAAAATGTCGAGATAGCTTCTCAAATGTACTAACCATTGTTAATCGTTTGCAACGCCTTCTTCTAGATATCTTCGTTGTGTCCGCTTTTCTTGTGTTAAATCATCATAGAATTGTTCCTGACATCTAGGTCTGACAGATATAATGAGGTTCATTGTCTCGCACGGTGGAAATTTTGTCAACATTGATGACAATTGGAAGTGGCTCGGCAACCTACTACATCCATTGTCGTTCGAAGTGACATTAAATTTGAGGAACTCTTGAATGTACTTTTCAAGAAGCTCAGCATTGACAGAATCAAATTTCGGATCCAGTTAAAATTCTTTTTTCCGAACATGAATATACCACCTGCTGATGTGCTGGACGATGAGGACCTGCAGTGGTACATTTCTGTACACACGCAAGCTGCATTGTGTGTGATTATTGATGAACTTGATCCAAGTAGCATTCATGCGAATGTAGCTAATGAGATTTCATCACCACTTGAAGGTGTAGTGTCTACGCATGAAGAGATGGTTGTGTGTCAGTTACAGGGTTCGGGAATAATTCCCGATATGGAGTTATCAAACGATGAAGAAAATGAAGAGGTTGAAGAAAATCAGGAAGATGCAGAAATACAACCACTACTTGAAAGCACATTTACAAAAGATTCCCAATGAGTAATTGCTGAGAACCAAATATACTATAGTAAGAAACAACTGCACACGAGGCTAGCACTAAAGGCTTTGACTGAAAAGTTTCATTTCAAAGTAAAGAAGTCGAATCCCAGAAATCTTACAGTTTGTTGCATTGATAGCACCTGTCGATGGTTAGTACGAGCATCGAAGATCAAAGTTCAGACATATTTATGATCCGTCGGTACATACCTGAGCACACATGTTCTTTAGATGTACGACGGAATGCAAACAAACACGCAACGAGTACTCTGATCGGGCAGCACATCATGAGACGATTGGACGATGCTAACCAACCCTATGTTCCCGCATGAATTATCGGGGAAATGGAACGTGAGTTCGGAGTTCATATTACCTACAACAAAGTATGGAGAGGTAAAGAAAAAGGTCTTAATCACCTTCGTGGTTCACCTGAAGAGAGTTTTCAGAACCTAGCGTCCTACTGTCATGTGTTGACTACTAAAAACCCTGGGACAATCACACACATTTAGCTGGACCACAGAAACAGGTTTTTGTACTTATTCTTAGCGTTTGGACCTAGTATAAGAGGTTTTCGACAATACATGAGACCTGTAATTTGTGTGGACGGTAGTCATTTGAAAGGAAAATACAAGGGCACCAACAATAATATTCTCGACATTTGTGTCGATTATAATTGGATTTTCAGCTGAAGACCCAGGAGGAGAGTTGTGCACTCCATTCTCGACATTGTTGTGTGGAGGCGGCGTGTGCTCAAAATGTCCTTGGCCTTCAAACTCATTGCTCCCAGCTGTGGAGTTGCTCATACTTGGATAAATAAAATAGTATAATATTGGATTGCACTTGATTTCCAATGTTTCTAACATGAAATTTCCAGTACTTATAGAGGGCACCAACAATAATATTCAATGACAACTACCAACTCCTTACTGAATGCATTAAACCTTGATTGACATATACTTTCATGTCATGATTTGCTAAATCTGTAATTTTCTGATATTACTGCAATACATGTCAATCATGAAGTAACTACGTTTTCATGGTACTCGAAATGCCTATTCTCGACATTAGAATTTATCGATCTCGACATTTGTTCCCTGTTATTCTAGACGCTTGACATTTCTAAATGTCTAGATTTACAAAATATGTTCCGACTATCTAATGCTGCAAATAATACGTGGCAGTAACTACCTATTTTTCAAACTCAAACTGTTAATGATAACTTAAGTATCTTTTAAATGCACTTGAACATAGGATTAAGAACGCTGCTGTAATTAATTGGGGTTTGACCAACAATCACAACATTATATTACATTTGGTACTTCTACTGTACTGTAAGAAGGAGGCAATTTTCAGATACATAAAAACCTCGAGACTCATTAAAAGGTTAATGACAATCAACTGCGTTCTCGACATTCCAAAATATCATTCTCGACATTTGCTCCCTGCTTTTCCAGACGCTTGACATTTCCAAATGTCTAGATGTACAAAATATGTTCAAAATAGGTAATGCATCCAAAAATACATCGAACCCCATTGAACTGTGGGAACAAATCACTAATTCTATACACCACTAGATAACGTGTTTAAATCATGGTATCTTGTCAGAATAGATACTCATAATATTGGAGGGGTGACTAACACAAAAGGGTACATGCATAAAGTGTGTCTAACTCTTTCTCCTATGATCTTGCTTCATCTTATTTCGTCCACTACGTGTGTAAGGTGTCTTCATGCTAGCACTTGCATTTTTTTTCTGGGTGGAACGTGCTCTGCGAGGAGGTACATCACAAGGCTTGTCGGCTTCTTCACGTGCAGCAATCTCTTTGTTGCTTGTTGTCGTGGCCAATACTTTGGCTGTTGTATCTCCCTCAACTTCAACTGCATTTTCATCTGGTTGAGCCTGCAAGGTTAGTCATGAAATGAATGGGTGAGAGCGTGTAACATAACATGGATGTCCAGTACATGAGAAATTAAATTTGCAAATTTAAAATACCTCTTTCCCCTTCTCATCCAGCACATCCTCGTTCACCACTAGTTGTTCATTTTCCCCCTCGCCTACACCCGTCATTCGGATCTCTCCTTCTTGTAAATGGATGTCATCATGTGCATCACCTCCATCGTAATAATTACCACCCAAATCGTAATGGCCAGCAATACCACCAAAACGATCCTTTTCTGTTGTCGTTTTCTTTGCAAGCTCATCGATTTTGGAACGGATCTCATTTGTTTCCTCCGACACATATTCACGAATTCCACATGCATGATTTTCTATTCTTGATTCAACCCTGTCAAATCGAGCTCTAATCTCCTCAGTGAAATCAGAAAACCTCCTTTCCATTGTGTCGTCGTGTTCTTTAAGTACACCCTTCACCTCTTCAAGAAATGCTTGAACATGCGCAACACCCAGGCCAGACCCTGACGCTTGGTCCTTCTTAAGAGTTGCATCCGATTGTGATTCCGAACTATCGCCATCGTATGCACGTTCACGTTCACGGCGACGACGTCTACTACCAGAATTCTTCTCAACCTCCTTACCCTTGGACACTGCGGCTGCAGGAACGATGGTCTCGTCTTCAGGTTGGCCATCTTGTATTAGAATTGCATTCCTCACAACAGAGTCCAGTACGGAATCTTCAACATCCTCAGATGGTACTAGATCCGTAAAGTACGGTAACAATGCTTCTTCGGGCGAGGGTCATAGTGTTGCCCATACATGCAACTGGATTGGAAAATCATAACAATCAATTAGTTTGCAAATGACAAAATATTTATGAATATGTGAATTTCATGCGAAGAATGACATTAACCAAACATGCGTAAGTAACATCCCCGGCCGATTAGATAAGTCACTCACTTGTTTCTTGTCCAAGAATTCTGAATACGTGCGGGACTGCGGCTGTCTGGAGGTCGACCACCGCAATATCCTCGGGAGCTCATCCCCAAGTCTGGTTGCAAAAAGAGTCCCAACTTCGGGGATTGCCTCGTAAACCCACAACTGCACAACGAAAATGCTTACTTTAATATGCAGCAAAGTAATGTAGAAAACTAAACGCTATGCAAAGGCATACTATGAAGTTCGAAGAGGATAAATACCTGAATAGCCAGTGGAAATCCGTACAAAGTGTAAGACATTCTGTCGACACTGTTTATCTTCGCCAAATCCGCCTTTTTACTCCAACCACGTTTAATTGACTTCATTAGAGCTCGATAGCAAACTGTTCCCCATGGGTACGAGTTGAAAAAGTCCAAGTCATCCGCTATTGACAATGTGTCCGGATGTATACCCACATTTCGATCACGAGCATTGAATAAACGTTCAATGATCAAAGCAAGTCCTAACTTGTAGCGATCATTCCTATTCGGGCACTTCAGGAATACCTTTTCCAAATCGGTTGTAGTTACCCTATCGATGGAACTGAAATATTTGCCCCACAGCCGGGTTTTCTCAATTATTTTTTTTGATTGTTCGTCCACGGGAACTGCACCGCACCTCAAGCCCGTGATCAGTGAATATTCTGGCATCCCAAATCGGCAGTAGCATTGGTTAACGTTGAACCATGCCTCATGCTCTTTCCGAAAAACTATAAGGTGATTGATCATCTCGTGGATCAACTGCAGATAATTTAATGTCCGGCAGTTTAGCAACTTTGCCTATGCAGGTTTCTTCGAACATTTGTTTCTGCTGTGTGTCTAATTTGTCCGGTACGATTTTGATGTACTTTGTGTTGCTAACTTGGGATACCTGTGCCGGCACCCGCTCTTCTTGCGGGACGACGTATCTGTGTGAAATCGTCATCTACAAAGACAAGTTTCATAACGCAAATCATCTATATATCCAACAGGAATAAAATACATAAAATTAAGATTTCGCATGGTCGTATAGGTTATTTTTGCATTTCACTCTATTTACAACAGTTCAAGTATATATCTTGACATCTGAAATGTCGTTCGTAACATTTGAATCATATGTTCTAGACATTTGAACTTAAATCAGTAATCAAAGCAAATTACAGATTGCAAATAGACATGACCAAAATCCCTAGAGAGCAATCACATACGTCCTTATTTTAGAGTTGAAATGCCAACATTCAGAAGAGATATTGTACTCAAAAGATAAAACTTAGCATGCATGTAGATACATGAACCTAATTGTGTAAAGACAAAACAAAGCATAATTTTCAAACAATATAAACATAAGAACTTGTAGAAGTATATGAAATAAATTACTGATAAGAGCTGTGAAGTCCATTTCAGAAGTAGGAAAATAGAATGCCAAACTAATCTGAAGAGGCTGAGTGAAAGCTTTCACTTTAAGAGAACAATTGTCAGTGATACAAGAACAGAACATAACCTTATCTATGTTTTGCTGGATCGTAAACTTGGCTTCTTCAAGCCTCCAAACACACGTTTCGGGAAGAGAATTACAATTTCTCACCTGGACATAGAACTTGTTAACAATGGTGGGTGGGGACTTGAATTGAAAATTGGTCACATTGCTAAGCCATACAAAAGTAACTCCAAGCAAACGTTTGGGCTGGAATCATGCATTTCTAGGGTAGAAATCCAGATGGTACCCACAACTTACATATTAATGCTTCAAAAACTTTTGTAAAATGAAAGGAAATAAAAGAAAAAATATATATACATGAAAGGCTGTTTAAGCAATACATGAAGACGTCATGTTAATACTTAGGAAAAACCATTCAAACGTGAAGACGTCATGTTAATACTATTTCCACGAAACAAACATGTCACCAAAGTACTCAAATATTTGAGATATAACCAAGTTTACTTATTATCACCAAATGCAATTTCTACCCAACAAAACATGATAAAATAGAAAAGTACAATATATAATCGATTATTGAATTCGGGCTAAAACTAAAACTGTAGTGAACCTCAAACTTTGTTGATATAACATGAACTCACAACATTTGCATCATAGATATCGAAAGCATTCTTCTGATCACTTCCTTGGTAACTAATGACCACATTGGTTATTGGCGTTTAAAAACATATTCATTTCAGCTCTATCAGATGTGAGAATAGAACGATATTTCTGGTTCATAAAACCTGCATCAAAATTTCTCCTCACGTATAGCATTCATTCAAACCGTGATCAAATCCATCAAACATCAGGCAGAAATTGGAATTTGCAAATGGAGATATCAATCAACCTAAAGCCCTCAATAAAGCTCCTAATTCTGCATCCGAGTGCATATTTTTCACTCCTACTTGTCCATCAAATTTGTTAAAAGGGAAGTCGGGAAGTTTTTGAAACGTGTAACAATGCACTATTATTGCTTTAGTAATTAACTGTATGTATACATTTTCTTCTACCCACAGGTAAGGGAAAAACATAATAAATTTCCAACAAATCATAAACCCTAAACCCACAAATCGAACAAATAACATAAAGAATCTCAAAACATGAAAGTGCTAAATACGAAGAGGACGGTGAGTTACTGACCGAGAGGAGAAATAGTTTGAAGCAATTGCAGCAAAGGCAAGAAATGGACTGCAAAACACGAACACGGAGGCCGCTGACGGTCGGCGATGATGATTTTAGTCGGGATTTCAAGCGTGAGTTAGGTTCAACAAGAAAATGTTCGTGCACAGACAGATTTCATAGAGAAAGAAGGTTTTTTCTTGTCACTTTTGCTTTTCACTTCAGTGACTGTGGGGCTACCGGCGGAGAGTGAGAGACGAGTGAACCGGTGCCGGCGAACGACGAGGCTGGACGGAGGCGTAGACGATTTCTTTAACAATCGGTTGGTAGGAGAGTGTTTGTGAGAGGATTGAATTCAAATTAGGGCTTCACGGTTTCCTCTAAATTGAAATGAACCGTTGGGTAATAAAATGGACTAAGTAATATTATATAGAATAGGTTAGGTGTCAAATTTTTATTGATTAGTACAATATTTTTTGTAGTCAAAATTTGGGAAATTTATGATAAGGGCATTTAGGTCCAAAATTCAAGAAAATGGACATTACAAAAAATTGGGACATTTTTGCAAGTTACAATGTAAAAATGGACATTTTATGTAATTTCCTCATTCTTCATTCACAGTCCAGTCCCATACACACAGCATCTTCATTCCCAATACAGCCCTTGCAAACTAGAAGAAGCTAACAACAATTCATTTACTTTGGACAACAACAATAGCTGTGTTTTGAAGTTTACAAATAAGCATATAAACACAATTGTTGTTTATGAAAAGTTCTTTTGGATCAAATGGGGATGAAAAGTAAGTGAAGAAGCACAAACAGAAAAAGAAGGAAAGAAATAAGGGTGTGTTTGATTGCGAAGATGGAAAATGGGTAGAAAGAAAAAAATTTCCAAGGAAAATATTTGTATGGAAATTATTTTCGTGGAAAATATGAATTGGAATGTTTGATTGATTTGATTTTCTATGTGAAAAAAGTGGGAAATTTTCCAAGTTTCGTTATTTGATTGACATTATTTTTCATGGCAAATAAAGTAAATTTTAACTATTTGATTAATTTTTATTTTTTTTAACTTTTTTAACACATTTGTACTTGATAATGATAATATTATTTTTTGAAAAAAAAAAGTCAATTAACAACAACAAAATTGATCAAACGTGGCGAAAATAATTCTCCATGTAACATGAAAAATCTTTTCTTAACCAAACCAAAAAAAAATATTTTCCACAAAATCCTTGAAAATGGGCGCGTGATGTAGGACCAAGGAAAATTTTCCATGCCAAATCTTTGCAATCAAACACAAAAAAGTGAGAAAGTAGAAAAAAGTTTTCTTTTTCCATGAAAAATTTTACCTAATCAAACATACCCTAAAGATTGTTGCAATGAATGGAAGTTATTTCAGACGCCAGACATGGTTGTTGATCTGAGGTCTCCAAAAAAACCAACTAACATTGAAAGCAATCAGGAAGAAACTCCAAGAATTAGTACCAATCCAGGCTTGGACAAAATAAGTACTTGACTACCATTGTTGCCACTCATTTCATCGACTAGTAGGAATCATGTTACATTTTTTTTTTTGACTAATTGCGTGTTCAGTTTTTTATTCTATCTTATATTCAGCTTTTTATTGTACAACATTTCTATTTTTTTTTTTTTTCTTTTTCACAAAGTTAATTTCCTTCCTTTTATACCAGATGATTAGTGCCTATTTGCCTCAACATGGAATCACTATGGCAAATGTCTAAAACTAAGGTTTAGCGAGAGAACCTTCCAGTTCTATGCCTTCTTTAAACGTATAGTGAGACAATGGTCGGTGGTCCAAGAACCCGCTCCATCATTGCAAGGTGCTCCAAAGTAAAAGCTAGATTAGATACAGATAAATTGAAATCCTCTGCTAAAGATGAAGCCATAGTAATTTAGATTCTCTCTAATATTTAGTCTTTGTTCTCTGTTATTTCTGTTGATCATTGGACTATTTAGTCCTCTGAATGTTGTTTTTTGTCATCTTTTTGAATAGGACATGGTTGCTAATCTGAGATCTCCAAAAAAATCAACTAACATTGATTACCTTGAACCTTAAAGCTAGGGCTTTCGATCTGTTCTTTATTTTAACATTATCAAAAATAAATTTAGTTACCTGTTCGCTTTGTGTGGATATTTTATAAATTTGTTAGACAAAAATAAAAATAATAGAACTAATAGCTATTAGTTGATTACCTTGAACCTTAAAGCTAGAGCTTTCGATTCTAGAACTTCCGGACAATCCATGCAGATCTCGCAAGGAAAGATGATCAAAAATTAATACCAAACAAAATTAAAGAAAATTCTGTTTTTTATAACGTAGTTTGATGAAATGACTCCAATTCATGAGTAGAGTCTTGCAAACGAACCTCTATATTTTCTCATGTGGCATTGTCCACATACAAACGTCATTAAGAACTACAGAATGGGAAGGATCTGTGGCAGTTAGTCCAGATGCTGCAAGAAAACAATAGAAGAAATTGTTATAAATTATTAGAAATTATTAAGAAATTCCTTTGTAGATCTCTACCTAATTTCTTACCTAACTCCCACCTAATTAATATTGTAAAGAATTATTGTGAATGACTTTATCTTCCTATAAATAGAGGCATTCATTGTTGTATTTCACATACCTAATGGAAAGAGAATTCTCCTCTTTATTCTCTCCATCTCTTCATCTCTAATTCTTGTTTAGATTTTGATAGTTTTATAACACGTTATCAGCACGAGTCTCTAGCCAATTGAGTAATACGACGGGAGTATGCTCTACAGTTGCATCTAAATGATGAACTTCTGTATCAGAAACCAGATTATTATTAATCAACGTTTCATATTTCAAATCTAGTGTTTTTGGTATTAGAAAATCATTTATACATCATAGATTAGAAAATCAATTCCAAGTCCATAGAAAAAATTGGAGAAATTGTGTAACCCGAAACTTTCAAAGCAAATTCACGCACCGTAACGGATTGGACTATTATGAATACCTTGACTGAAAGATATGATTCACTCACTCATGAAAGGTAATTATTTCATTACGTTGATACCGCCTATATGGTCGGTTTAATTATTTCATTATGTTGATACCGCCTATATGGTCGGTTTAATTATTTCATTATGTTGACATCGCCTATATGGTCGGTTTAATTATTTCATTATGTTGATACCGCCTATATGGTCGGTTTAATTATTTTATTATGTTGACACCGCCTATATGGTCGGTTTATCAATTGAATACATATAAACACCTCAATTGTTGGTTAATTCTAACATATTAGAGGATTGTTGTCAACATATATACGTGGTGGTATAACCCCAGTATCATTATTGTTAATATATATATACAATATTATTTTTAATATATACTTGGTGGTATAACCCCAGTATTATTATTGTTAATATATATACAATATTATTGTTAATATATACTTGGTGGTATAACCCTAGTATTATTATTGTTAATAAAATATTGTTATTTAATACTTCATTAAATGATACCAGAAGTTATCACTACTAAAGATAGATAATATTTCATCAAATGATACCAGAAGTTATCACTACCAAAAAGTTGGTAAATGTTGATAAAAATATTTTATCCAATGGTACCAGAAGTTACCAATATCTGAATTTGAATGGGTGGATGAAAATTATTCAACAAGAGAATGTTGATGTATGATAAAATAATATCACATGATAGCACGGACATAGCTAATGTGAAAATAATCTCATCAGTATTATGAGATGAATATTAGATGATAAGTGTCTGGAAAAGTTCTTGCACGAGCACTTATGTATTCCAGAAGAAGTACATATTTACTCCAGAAGAAGTAAAAATTATCATCTAAACATACTGAAATGATATTATTATTGCTCCTGAAGAAGCATAAACGAGACATACATGCAAAATGCAAAAGGGGAAAACATTTATGATCCTCAAAATTAGAGATGTGTTTCGGGAGTAGCCGTATCCTACCACCTCTGACCTTTTGAGGAAATAAAGAAAAAGGTGTGTTTCAAGAGTAAGAAATACTCCATACTCTACCACCTTAAATCTTTGAGGTACACAAGATTAATACATTGATAAAATCCTAGAAATTTATGGTGTGTCTCAAGAGTGAGAATACTCCGTACTCTACCACCACCTATTCTAGAGTTCACAAAGATAAATTTACATTAACCGGACTCCATTTTCGCTTGATTCCCCTTCCTTGCGACCAATCTATCTTTACTCCTGCTGGATCTTGTATTGGAATATATGATTGCAACTTATCCAGCAGTTCCTCGATAGTAGGAGCAGAAATAAGGATTCTCCTAGAAAATGGAGATATGAATCCCTGTTCCACAGCATAATCAAGAAATGTTAGCAAACCATCAAAGAAATTGTTTACATTTAAAAGCCCTATAGGCTTAGTATGGAGATCTAGTTGAGCCCATGAAGTAATATTAAAGATTTCTTCTAAAGTACCAAAACCTCCAGGCAGGGCTATGAAGGCATCAGAACCATATAACATGCAAGTTATGCGTTCATGGATAGATAAGGTTTGTACTTCATGCCCTCGTGTTTTGCCTGCAATATCAGCTAAAGGAGTAGGTATAACACCTATCACTCTTGCTTTCTCTACTAGAGCGGATTGTGAAACACAACCCATCAATCCACTGCTACCTCCTCCATACACGAGAGTGATACCTTTCTCTCCCAATTTCTTTCCTAAATCCACGGCTGCTTCTAGATACCCAAAACCTTTTCCCACTTTTGATCCACAAAATACACAGATAGTTTTGATCTGTCGAAATTTTGATCCTTCCATTTTTGAAAGTAAAGAGGGAAAAACTTACGGGAAAATGTTATTTTGGGATGCATGAACTATGAAAAATGTTTGGCTATTTAAAACCGAAAAACTTCACTATTTACTGGTCGTTTTTCGAAAAAGTGAAGATTTACTTTTGACAAAATCATCCTACTCACCTTTCGGCGATTTAATATTTTTAACCAGCCTTTATCAAAACTCGTGAAAGGAAACAGAAAAATATTTTATATGTGCATATATATCAAATTATTTACCTTGTATTAATGCTGCATAGCCAAAGCATCATTGTTTATAACAGCATGGCAAACAGGATCTTTTGCTATTATATTTTTGAGACTATATCTCTCTTTATCGCTGATGAATTTAGCCCATAAAGATAGTAGCTCACGCTGCACATATCCACTAGGGTGCGTCTCAAGAGTCAATCGGATATCATCCAATGACTCCTTACTCAGTCCACCCTTAATGAAGTCTATCTTATCATCTCGATTTATGGATGAATATCCTATTGATTTACAACGGGTATCACATGTCCATCGAGCACATTTGTAGCAACTATTTAATCTTTTTGCTCTTCGCTTCTTTGCAAAAGTACTCTTACCTAAGCCAGGCTTGTGCTTAGAAAATGAATCTGGTAATTCACCAGCTAATCGAACTTTTGCTTCGATCAACCAGCGAACATCTTCTGGCATGCCATGATCCATCAGCAACCTCAATCTTTCGAGCCTAATTCGATAAATTTTTCTCAAATCATTTACTGGAAGATTGGAATAATATTTGCGAATATTTGAAAGTATGATATCCATTTTTGATGGATCTAGCCTTCTTCCCAAATCATCTATTTAAATGCATTATTCAACGCGTAAAAGAGCGGCGGCTCCGCGTGTCAGTGATATGGATTCCATCAAGAAATAATGGAATAAATTATTGAAAAGGTGAGATAATATGCCATTACCTTTTTCGATATAAGGGAAGATTTGGCGACAAGATTGAGATTATGAGATATTTCCTTGGATATTGTACCTGATTTTTCGGTATACTAAAAGTAATAAAGGTATACTGATTTGAACTATATAGAATACTGATGAAATAAATGTTGTATTGAACCAGAAGTTCATACATATGTACAAGTGAAATATCTTATTGAACCAGAAGTTCATACGTACAAGTGAAATATGTATATAGTATGAACCAGAAGCTCATAAATGAAATATACATTGTATTGAACCAGAAGTTTAGCGATATTGTATTGAATCAAATATTCATACATAGAAATGAAATAAAACCGTATAGAACCAGAAGTTCTATAATAAACGGTTAAATTATCAAAAGTTCCAAATTATTTTCTATGAGAATAACTTATTCAGAAATTGTTTATCATACAACAATATTCTATGTCAAACAGGGAATAGCTCAAGAAGCTTTATTATTTGTAAAAGTGCGATATGCATACACTCCACCAAAGCGCACTGAGATATATGATTGAAATTACATCCCTAAAAGAATGACATGTGTTCTGGCATTTTAGCCGATTGATAATATTTGAGAACATTATGGTGAAAACACGCCTGAAGCGTAATTATGCCTGAAGCATAATGACTATCGATTCCAAAAATAAATATCTCTTGAATGATTGAAATGATTCCTTTGAGGCTAAATACTCAAAGTAAGTAAAAGGGACATAGTCAAATGATGAGATATTCAGGTACCTGATGATAGAACATATAAAGAGATCTCTCCACGTTATATTGAGATGGAATCGATAAATAAGTCGACTGCATACCCTCTTATGAAAATGAGGTTGATGAAATTATAATACTTTGGCCAAGTATATAACCCCAATGTAGGGATTATTGTTCAAGGACCTGAAGTCCAAATGCTTAAATGTGTAAAGCCAGTAATTATATGTACAAATGAAAAATATTTCACAGTCGTAAAAGACGACTCGTTGCGCGCAAGATTTTTTCATAGAACTGGCATGACATATGGTGGATAGACTATAGTCTAAATCACTAGCTTGAGCTCTTTGATATACCAATGAGTGAGATCAAAATGTATGATTCTCATCTCGGTACTTTGAGAGTATTCTTTGATGTACCAGTTGATCGGGGTACGTTGGGATTTCAAGTAAAATGATTGTAGATTATATGTCAAAATTGATATCTATTTCAATGATTGATTATGCTCCTGCAAATTAGAAATTGCAGTTTATAAAGTGCAAGAACATACATGTATAAATCATTGAAATATTCAATATGCCCAGATTAGTATCACTATAGAATGATACAAATGACTCCATGATATAATATGTTGAAAGTAAAATTGGAGTGTAACATTTATGACATCTGGGAAATTGATTATTCACTAGAAGTGAATATGAAAATGAATATATTTAATTATTCACCAGAAGTGAATTCTAGATTTTATTATTCACCAGAAGTGAATTCTAGATTTGATTATTCATCAAAAGTGAATTCTAAATTTGATTATTCACCAGAAGTGAAAAATGCAATATTTGATTATTCACCGAAGTGAAAGATGCAATATTTGATTATTCACCAGAAGTGAAAGATGCAATCAATAAATTAGTACAACATTGCTTAATATAGCATGTTATGACATCATGAGCTATGAACGATTTATATAAAGCTCATCATAAATTATAAGATGAAAAGATTCGTGATTGCATCAATATACTTGTGATATTCCATGAAAAGGAATAAATACGCGTTGCACTCTTTTTCCCTTAGCTGAGGTTTTGTCCCACAGGGTTTTCCTAGCAAGGTTTTTAATGAGGCAACAGTTGAGGCGTATTGATGAAAATTAATGAGAATACTGCACTCTTTTTCCCTTCGCTGAGGTTTTGTCCCACAGGGTTTTCCTAGCAAGGTTTTTGAGGCATCATCATAGCTATCAACAAGCTATAATTCAGCAACACATTGTTATACTGGAATGATATCAACAAATGAAGAAAATCATACACATCTTATGAAGAATGTTATGATATCGGCTACACACAGGAAGATTTTCATATATATTCCAGAAGAAAGATGATATCATTATTCAAAAGGTTCATGAATACTTGATTGCACACTTCAGGGGGAGAATCATGCTGTCATGCTGTACTCTTTTTCCTTCGTCCAGGTTTTGTCCCACAGGGTTTTCCTGACAAGGTTTTAACGAGGCAGCGGCTGTACTCTTTTTCCTTCGTTCAGATTTTGTCCCATTGGGTTTTACTGACAAGGTTTTAACGAGGCAGCACTAAAGCACTAAAACACTGAAGCAGCGAAGCACTTCAGATTTCAGTACATGATTTGTACTACTTATCATTGATGTCATTTTGGATATTAGACTCAATGATTAATGATGGCCAACATCAGGGGGAGCAGCTGTACTCTTTTTTCCTTTGCTCAAGTTTTATCTCACTGGGTTTTCTTAGCAAGGTTTTAACGAGGAAGACAATTGAGCAATAAGTCATTCAAGGGGGAGTGTTATAAATTATTAGAAATTATTAAGAAATTCCTTTGTAGATCTCTACCTAATTTCTTACCTAACTCCCACCTAATTAATATTGTAAAGAATTATTGTGAATGACTTTATCTTCCTATAAATAGAGGCATTCATTGTTGTATTTCACATACCTAATGGAATGAGAATTCTCCTCTTTATTCTCTCCATCTCTTCATCTCTAATTCTTGTTTAGATTTTGATAGTTTTATAACAGAAATTTATTTGTGTGATTTTTCTGATTTCATTCGTTTAAAAAATCAAATTAGGAAACCCAACCACTTTTTGTAATAGCAAACCATATGGGTTCCCAACAACAAAATAAATCACTTCTTAAATTTATTTGTAAATTATTTGTGAAGTATTTGTAAATTGCCCAACATGGTTTCTTATGATTTCATTTATTTAGGATCAATATATCGACAAAAACAATAACAAATCAAAGTATATCGACAAAAACAATAACAAATCAAAGGATTACAACTTTCATGCGAACTTATCAGTGGAACAACATGACCAATATGCTTGCGTAAAAAAATAAAATGCATATTTAGGGTTCCATAAATTCGTTCTAAATAACGATGATTTCTAAAGTTTATATGATTTCCTTCGTGCGAAAAAATTCAGGTAATAAATTTTGGTTACCTCTACTTTGTTACTGTCCATCGGTCACAAAGCACCAAAGAAAGCTCAAAATCAGATAATTTGGTTGCCTCCCATGCAACAAAGAAACAAACGCTTAGAAAAAAATTTAGAGTGAAAAAAATAATAATAAGAATCAAGAACAAATTTCTTTCCTCAAGCAAAACAAAGAATCTATTTCAAAACCCCAAGTAAATGAGAAAAATAGACCAATTCAATTTTACCTCAACCAGTTTATAAACCACATTCTTCTACCCAAACAGAGACTTACAAATATTTACACCATGTTTTGTAACTCAATCATTATAATTTACAAACAAGTTTATAAAAAACATAATTTCCTATGCCACTTTTCAACCACATCATTTTTATTTCTTCGCTTTTCAACAACACATTTTAAATCGAAAATAATTAAAAATAAAAAATAAAACTGATACAGTGTTGTCAAACACTCTATTAATATTGAGTATTAATATTGAGCTTTTGTTTGTTACCCATTAAACCCTATTTGAGACTCATTTATTTGAGATAGTGTGTTTGTAATGGTAATTTTTAGGGGTTCAAATACACGCTTAGGTTTATGTGCAGAATATGCAGTTGAAAACGAGTGTTAGATTAACCACATGTTTTGACAATAAAATATGTTACGCATAAATCAAATTCTCTTTCAATTTCAACCACACAATATCCAATCCATCACTATTCAAAACTCTATTTTTCTCAAATTAAGTGAACCAAACATAGGCTAAATTATTAATTGTTTTTAAAATGTTATATGATTGTTATATTCATTTGGGTTTCGAGTTTGACAAACGAAACACATTAACAATGATCATTTTCTATTTAAATATTTTTCAATCAGTGGTATGTTCAGCTGCTGTGTGGCACGATTTTTTTGGTGTTTTATTGTTGTTTAGTTTGATTTTGTCAACCTCCCAAATGTGTATATTGATTATCAATATTCAATTATATTTCTTTGTATTCATTAATTTATTATGTCACTTTGTTCATTGACATTTTCCATTGGAAACAAATATAATGATAATGTCATTCGTGCATCGCACGAGTATATACTAGTTATTATCAAGATTATTAATGTGTATGTTAACTCTCGTGCATCACACGAGTGAAATACTAATACCATATTATGTATCATAATATGATTTTTACGATAATTTTCAAATGTTCGTATCACAACTTGAAATTTTTTATGATACTTAGGGAAGAATTTTTGTATCACATCTTGATATTTTTAACTTTTTTTATCATACTTCGGTCATTTATTTCATCAAACACGTTATGGAATTGGTGAAAACTCAGTGGTGATATCTTCCTACAACACACACTCACCCTGAGTAGGTCGCTGGAGTCTCGTTGAGGAAAATGGAGGTGGCACGGAGATCGTGACGCGATGTTGATGTGAATATTGTACGATTTGAATAGAAAAATGAAAGTAAGTAAAAAGTAGTTAAAATATTGATGTAAATAAAATTCCAATAAGAGATTAAAAAAAAAAAAAGTACCGTGAAGTACAATTATAAAAAAGGGAAATTTACACAAAGACCTAATTGTAATGGTTGATAATTGAAAAATATGTAATTTTAATACTTATATTACATGATTTCATTAATTTGTTTTAGAAAAATACGGATTTTAGGAGAGATAAAATATTATTTGATTAAAGTCATTAATTAGGGTAACTTTAAATGTAGGAATGTGGAGAGAGAAATATAATTAATAATTAATTTAATTAGTTATGGTAATCTTAATTTTATGTATGTGGTTATCTTTTAAATAAACTAATAATTATGGAAGTTACAATTATTAAATTAATTTAATCATATGAAAAGTCTCTTCCTGATTGGACGTGAAATTAAAGTGTCTGTAATATCGTTGTATGTTATAGCCTCATTGTTTAGAAATGTTGTAATATTACAGTGCTTGTAATATCGTGATATTTTATTGCCTACAACATGTATAATAATATCGTAATATTACAGTGCCCATAAAAAAACTTAATTCATGAATTTGAAGTTATTACTGGGCATTGCAAATATGGTATAATAAGTATGTCATTAAGTACCGTATCATTACACATCGTGTAACTTAGCGCATTTGAAAATTTCAGTTGACATAAATCATTGTATATGTATTTATTATATGAAATATGTGTTATTACGACTGTTACAATATTTATTAAAATTAATTCATTATATTGTAAGATATATATGTTATTTGGCGTAAAACTAATTATGAAAAGAGTATGTTTGATTAAAAGGAATTATAATCTTCATTACAATATCATAATTTTATTACATTTATGATATTAATATTACACTTAATGTATCGTAATCTTCATTACAATTATCGTTATAAATTTGTTTTAATTTTAAAATATAATTATTAATATTCAAAATCTGAATTTTCACTTGAATTAATTAGTTAGAAATAATATTTATATTTAGGAGTGATTCATAATAACAAAGTGAGAGAGAAATAGTTAGAGATTTTTTGTGAGAGATGAGATAAAAGAAATTAGAAAGCGAAAATGAAATAGTGAGAAAGAAGAGAGATAATGTACAATAATGCCCCTTTTGATCCCTTTAAATTTTTTTACATGTTTTTCTCTCTATTCTTTTTAATCATACATTTATTAATAAAATAATATTACACAAAAATTAAAAAAAAAATTACATACTTTTTAACTAAACATTATTTGAAATGTTACTATTCATTTCAAATAAACTCTTTTTATAGGGCAATATAGATATAGAAATCTTAAAAGTATGTATACTGGTTATAACAAGTGTGAAGTATAATTAAAAAAAAAAAAAAAAAAAGATAACCAAATGAAATTTGTCCTTCAAAAGGAAAGCCCAACCCAAATTAATTAAAATAAATATGTTTATAAACTACATAATTTCCTAAATAACTTTTAACAAATTTTCTTTCTAATTTTCAACATTTACTTTTTACCTCAAAATCATATATAAATCTATTTATAAACTAAGAGTTGATTGGTCCATGAAAAAATTTTACTACAATTTTTCAAACGTAATCCCAACCTACCCTTAGTCAAATTCACAATTTTTGACTTTTCAAACATTTTTAAATCAAACATCTATTAAAAAACCACGAAAACAAAAAAAAATCTCCATTGACCAAACATGCTCTAAACAATGTTACCAAACATCTGCTCAATAAAAATTACATACCCTTGTCGCTCTTGCTGTCTTGCACGGCGGCAAAAGTTGAGAATTTTGTACCTGTAATAAAACTAACATATAGATTTGCAATGACTAGAAGCACACAAAATTCATAAGCTGTTCTATTCATTTTACATCATCTTAAAACAATCAGAGAATGAGACACTTTATTTGTGAAATCCACTTTCCAGTTACAATTTCATGGGTAAGTTTCAAACGTCCAAATAAGGGATAAGTACACAAATACAAAATTTTAGGGGTTCTATTTTTAAATATCAAGTATTTTAAAAGATATTTTGAGAATATAAAACATATTATCAAAATCATATAATGAGACATTAAAATTATATTGATATTTGTAATTAATTACAATTGTAACTTCATTTTCAATTATGTAATCAATTACGAATGTAACTAACTAATTAATTACAATTAAGTTGCAATTGTAATTGTAATTAATTACGAAATTGTGACTTAATTACATTAATTTGCAATGAATTACAATTTGCAATTACTTAATTTTAATATTGCAATTATAACTAAATTGTATCTCAATTATTTATTACAAGTCACTCGAAATTTCATTTTTATTTTAAAATTAATTGAATTATTTACAAATTGTAGTGAATTACAGTTTGTAATTAATTAGAATTGCAACTTTATTTCAATTTTGCAATTAATTACAATTATAACTAATGAATTTGTAAAACAAGACATCTTTTTTGCAAAAACTAATTGAATTAATTACATTCACCTTAATTACAACTTACTTACGTCATGTAATCAATTACAGTTTACAATAACTACAATAACTACAGGGGGTCAAAAAGGCGATGGGAACCCAACAAATGTATCGAAAAATATTTTGTATAAGGAGGCTTTCCAAAATCGATAATACTCTTGATAACAATGATAACAAAATGTTTATTATTATTATTAAGGTTACCAAAAGGCAAGATAACTTGTCTGGTTTTCTAATTTCCGTTTCCGTTCTGTGCACGATTTTGATTTGATTCTGAGTTGAACTTCCTCGAACAAGTTCCAGAGCAATCGGAACTCCTCTGCCGGCTCAAAGTACTATTTTTTATAATCAAAAAGAAAATCAATGTAAAAAATAAAAGTCCTAATCTAAATCAAAAATAAAATAAAATCCTATTATAACATGTAGTTCTATTAGTATTAGTATATTAGTAAAACCCAACTACTGAAAGCTTCTATATATATAACCTCAACTTTTGACTTATCTTTACAAAATAAATACAATTGTTTATAACATTTTTCTCCTCTCATCGACAAGATGTTGAAGTTCTTAGAGTTTTTGTTGTCTTGCGTGCCTACTCTCGTAACCTTATTTTTGATACTAGTTTTCGACATTACGTCTATTGAGTCGATAGTGATGGGAAATGTTTTTGTGATAGCAAAGGCAATTGCTTTCATCCTATGGGTTGAGCCGTTTTGGGGAACGTCATCTCTTCCTATGTTAAAGTTTTTGTTATTTTGTTTCCCTATTATTGGGTTGTTTTACGCGTTAGTTTTCCGCGCTTTACGAATTTTTTGATTATAGCATTGATCTTCAGGTACGTACGTGTGCAATATACTGGTACATCATGTAAATATATTCCATTATTTTTCTTTACTTTGTGAACCAAACACTAGCGTAAACTATGTTTTCACGAAATATATATTGTGATTATTTTAATGTTGTTTTTTTATTATATATAGGTGGGCTAAAGAATTTCTTCTACTGGAAGGTGGATGATGACGCATCAACCAAACAGTGTTGCAAAATTGACAGCCAAATGCTTTTATTTTTCTTTTATTTTTATTTTCTAATGTAGTCCAAAACAATTATATAGTAAAGAATTTTTTTTATTTTTTATTTTTTTTCAGAATATAATGATTTTTGCTTGACAAATCCCGATTGAGATTGAATGAGCAGCTTTATCATATCTTGCTGATTATTCAAATTGTGTGGTTATATGGCTTAATGAATTTTTCTGTTGCTCGCGTATTGAATTGATATTTGCATTACACGCAGGGACGGATCTATTTGAGGTCCATGATGGCCCCCACTGGGATCTGAAAAAATTTGAGTCTAGTTTTTTGTTTGGACTTGTTGGGGGCGGTAAGGCCCAAAAAAAAAAAATTGATCTCCATGTTTCTTTAAAGAAAATAGATTAAAATTGGAAAATTTGCAACAACTAACAATTTAGAATTGATTATTGATGATGTATTGTCATATTTGATATTTCAGATTAATAGATTATGGAGAGATTTAATAAAAAGACATCGTCAAGAAAATGTTAAAATGTTGTTGAGGAGAGTTCAAATAGAATTGAGAACAGTGAGATTGACTCAAATAGAGTTTAGAATTGATTATTGATGATGTATTGTCATTTTTGTTTCGTCATTTCAATCATTTTTTTTCAAAAAAATTTCGGGGGCTCCGCCCCCCGAACCCCCGAGAGGGGACCTCCGCCTCCCCCCTCACACCATTTGAAAATTTTGACCCCCACTCACTCGAATCTCTAGCTCCGTCCCTAATTACACGTATATAATAATTAATTAAAATCGCTTCATCTTCTGCCCAATTTGCATAACACGTATATAATAATGATAAATCCTACTTTTTAATCATCAAATGTAATATAATACATAAAAGACGAATTCATTTAATGCCATACATTTAGTTGATAGATTAACCTTGTAGGTGTCAACATAATTTAAAATCATACATATAGTCAAAACTCAAAACTATGTAGCTATCAGCATAATTTAAAAAGTGAATATAATTAATTAAAAGCGCGTCCTCTCCTACCCAATTTGCATAACACGTATATAATAATCATAAATCCTACTTTTTTAATCACCAGAGGTAATATAATACATAAAAGGCAAATTCATTTAAAGACGTACATGTAGTTGATACATTAACCTTGTAAGTGTCAACATAATTTAAAACCATACATATAGTCGAAACTATGTAATTGTCATCATAATTTAAAAGATGAATATAATTAATTAAAAGCGCTTCCTCTCTTGCCCAATTTGTATAACACATATATGTAATATTATACACGTATTATAATAATAATAATAATAATAATAATAATAATAATAATAATAAATCCTACTTTTTTAATCACCAAAGGTAATATAATACATAAAAGGTGAATTCATTTAAAGTCATACATTTAGTTGATAGATTAACCTTGTAGGTGTCAACATAATTTAAAACTACACATATATTCAAAACTATGTAGCTATCAGCATAATTTAAAAGGTGAATATAATTAACTAAAAGCGCTTCCTCACCTGCCCAATTTGTATAACAAGTATATGTAATATTATACACGTATATATAATAATAATACATCCTACTTTTTTAATCGCCGGAGGTAATATATTACATAAAAGGCGAATTCATTTAAATCTATACATTTAGTTGATAGATTAATCTTGTAGGTGTCAACATAATTTAAAACCACACATATAGTCGAAACTATGTAGTTGTCAGCATAATTTAAAAGATGAATATATTTAAAATCATTCTCATATGGAGGAAAAATCATTCTAATGTGAATGTATAATAAGAGCAAAAATATTTAAAATCATTCTCATGTGAAGGAAAAATCATCATAATACAAAGGTGGGATAAGAGCAAAAATATTTAAAGTTCGTAGAACCGACCATTTATGTGACATGGTAAATTACAAAAGATATTTAAAACTATTACGTTCCGTATACGGATAGAACCTTTGTTAACTTAGTTGGAAAATGTGTACATACATATATATATATATATATATATATATCAGCCATGACAAGTTATGGATCAAATTCAATAACCTGCTCTCGAGCTTCTCTATTCAATATCTCAGCAAACTCTCCTGATTTCTCAATGCCAATCAACTTTGGAAGTTTGGATGTGTGTAAGCATCCTCATTGGATGGTTTAAACTACATGTTAGTGAAATAAATTAGTTAGGAGTTGAATATTACATTTGTGTTGAAAAATCTCAGATGAAATTAACTTGCAAGATGGGCACAGGAGAAGCCCTAAGAATTTTTGTTTTTGCAATCACAATATCATCAACAATCTAATTTCTCTGTTGATTCATCCGTCCAGAAACCACCACCATCAAATAGTCATTTCCTTCAAAATCTCACTACTTTCCTTTCTGTATTTCTCACTGAAATCCAAACAGGACTAGTGATTCATATAAAATTCACTGTTTGTTCCAGGCCCTTGACAAATTGATGCAATAATCACTATAATGAGGAAAAGATTAATAGATTTGCACTTCCAATTTCTCGTCCAGAAACAATGAAGGAAAGATACATCTATGCTTATCGTAGGTAACTTCAAGCTCATAACATGCATTACCAAGTTTATCATTTTATAATTGATGCAATAGATGCTAATTAAAAAAAAAAATTAATTCTAGAGATTAATCTTATTAAGCAGTTTCTCACCCAATGCTGATAGATAGATGTACATTAGAGTCGTGGTTGTGGCCGACAAAAAGAATTGTTCGGATATTGAACCATCTCATCTAAAACATTATAGAGGAAACAATTTTATGATTAGAATATGTGCACAATTTTTCATAACAGGTGGCTATGTGACATTTGGCTCCTAAAATATGGAGTTGAACCAACTTTAAATTGTAGTAACAATATCGTGTGACATGTAAACCAGTATATAGTATTACAGTAAACTCATCACAACTTAGATCAAATAATAGAAGAATATTTATAATTGCTTAATGAGCATTAAATCGAAAAGAAAAAATTTAAACAGAAATGAAATATGTACTCTTTAAATATGTTCAAAACTTGGGAAGGTTTCAACATTTCAGTAAACAACTTACCTTAGGATCTATGAGCCACAAATATTGATACTTTGTTGGGTTGCTACGTGCTGCTTTTGGGCTTAACTTCTGAGCAACAATAACTTTTGGAGTCCATTCACGCTGCTTTGGCATATCTTTGAGATCATCTTGTATTCTAATGCCACTGTTCCTGGAAGAAATATCGAAAAGAATGTCTCAAAATTTCTTAAATTTTCAGAACAAATAACCAAGGACCCAACAACATCAAAGTTCTTTCTTTAGTTGTCATTTATGACAGTCAACTTCTATAATCATTCTATTATTTAACAAACTTGAAGAAAGGGAGAAGAAAATACTAAACAAATCTAAATGTGATGTTAAAGTGTTAACATACATTTACAAGTACTATCAAACATGAATTGAAAAAAAAAATCAAAATTTTCAGAGCTAGAATAAAAATCTAGTCAAAATAATAATTTTGAAAATCTCATAATTATGACTACTAGTATTTCACCCGTGCTATGCACGGAAGTAATTATCCTCAATATCGATTTCAATAAGTATTTATAAAATTTTAGTATTTATACATAGTCAACACATATAAATGCATAAAAATGATTCTCTATTACAATAATTATTAAGATTTTAAAAAATAACATAACTAATTCAAATTATTAAAAATTCTTTGAATAGTAAACTTCAATTTATATATTAAATAATAATTATTATTGATTTCAATAATTTAATAAATTATTGATAACTTCTTTGAAAATGTAAATTTAGTAGTTTTTTAATGGTATATCACATTTGATGTAACATTATGTGCACGAATATTGATACATGTGAAATGTATTAGCATATTTCTCATAACTTTTACCTTTGCCTTGTGTATTTAACGTACTTTTTAATTTTTATTCAAAAACACCAATCACAACAATTAAAAATGAAATAGTCAAAGTATTTGAATTTAACCAATAAAACTTTGTTTGCAAAAATAAGTAGTCAAAATAATAATTTTGAAAATCTCGTAATTATAATGATATGACAACTGAGTAAAGTTGGAAATTACAAAATTATACCCTATAATCTTTAAAAATTATTAAAATTAGGAATGATTAAAAAAAATTACTCATTCTATTGATATTATTAACTAAAAAAAAATCAAAGCATTAACTCTTCAATATCAACATTTGTTAAATAACTTTTTCTATATATTATTTATAAGTAGCACATTTTTAACCCACTTTTAACCACATATTTTTTCAAAACAATTTTTCAACCATACATTTTACCTCAAAACAAAAATATAGCTGCTGAACAGGGGGTTAATTTATTAAAATATTTAATAATAATATATAATATATATTTTAGAAAATTTGATTTGTAATATTAAAGATAACAAATAATTTGACAATTAATAATTAAAATAAAATTTAATTATTGATGGCTACATATAGGATTTATATTATTAAAAACAACAAATAAATTAAAAATCAATGATTAAATAATTATTTTAATACTAATAATAAAAATATTATTAAAATTATTGATTGAACTCATTCAATATTAATGTTAATAATAAAAATAATAATAATTATAACCAAAATATACAAATAACAATAATATCATATTAATTATTTACTATAATATTAAAATATAAAAAATTTAAGAATTAAATTTTGCCAAACTATCCTACTTTTATATATATTTAAATTTAAATTTCTACAATTGCGATGAATTGAAATTGTTATCCATAATATAGATACGCATTCATAAAATTTAACAATTGTACATCATCAACACAAATACAAAAAATATAAAAATAATTTTTTTATCACAACAATTATTAAAATTTAAAAACAACATAAATAATCCAAATTATCGAAAACTTTATTGAATGATAAATGCAAATTCTATAGTTTTTTAACTGTGCATCATGTTAAATGTAATATATGAGTACAAATATTGATACTTATTCAAGATATAATATATTTATTATAATTTCTGCATTTGCTTTACATATTTAACTTTTCTCAATTTTCGTTCAAAAATCACAATAAACTATAAATATATATTTAATCTTAACTCATCAAATATACGACAATTGAACAACATTGATGATCAAGAAATTATTATATCATATAATCATCGCACAATTATTAAAATTAAAAATTATTAAAAAAAAATATTAACAATTGTTTGGTATTTACTATAAAATAATATTAATACTTACATACATACATACATATAAGGCAATAAATGCATTCACACAAATCCACTTTGCATTTATACTAATCCATTATTCTCCCTTTATTATTTATTACTAGTGTTTCACCCGTGCGATGCACAGCATCTTGTTGAAACATATAATTACGACTTTAATATTTTCTAATTTTTTTTAATTATATGTCAAACATGTGTATAATGAAATAGATAGAAAAATAATAAAATGATACTATAATTAATAGAGTTGCAATGTTTCCACAATAAATTTTGAAAAACTTCTATATAAACTACATTCGTAATTGAGTTTATTCTATTTCCATCTTTGTCGAAAATGATCATCTTCAAACCAGTGTGATTTGTCACTTTAGAGACTGTAAAGTACAATTATTCATGACTGAAAATTGACTTCTTTAAAAAGACCAATCTTGAAAAGTGATTTCCCTTGACTCTTGTTGATATTCATGGCATACGAAGCTACCAACTGAAATTGTCGCCTCTTGAACTTGAAAGACAATCTTTCATGTGTTTAATTGAAAAGATGAAAAATAAATGGTAAGAAAATATTTTCTAGGAATTGATTTGCCTGAAAATTATTTTCCTGAAAAATGTCAATTGGAAGTGTCGTGTGAAAAAATAGGAAATTTGCCTAAATTTGTTAATTGATTGATATTATTTTTCATTCCAAATAAAACAAAATTTAGCTATTTTAATTTTAAAAAACTTTTATTTTTTTTATTTTTCACTCATTTGTACTTGATAATAGTAATTAAATATGACGAAAAATATGTTTTCCACCTGAGAAAAATGTTTTCTCATCTAACCAAATAGGTGAGAAAATATTTTCAAGGCAAATGAGTTAAGTGTGCTTTAATTGATTGTACATTGAAAAAAAATTTCAAAGTAAATTTTTCAATCAAACGCCAAACAAATAAAAAAGGGGGAAAACATTTTCCATGTTTTGACATTTTTCAGGCAAATGACAGTGAATCAAACACATCCTAAATTGTGTTAGTACATCCTCGAAATAAAAAATTTGTACCTTGCAAGATTGCTATCGAGAAATTTTACTTCAACAACGTGACTTCCAAGTTTTGTAACAATTAGTCTCATACAATTACACATACCCACAAAGTGATCAACGTTCCGGAACAATATAAAGATATAATAGTTACATAATAAATTTGAAATTTTTTTTTTTTGGTACTCGCAAAAAAGGTGAACTTTTCCAACAAAAATTACATGAACTACTTAATTTAAAAAATAAATAATAAGAAATTAATAAACATAAAAAATTCAATAAACCTAGGCAAATATAGTAGTGGTCGAATGTACAGTATAAACAATATGTAATATGTAAATGCAATAGTCGTACATGAATTCATAATTCGTTTAAAATTAAAATTTATAATTACAAAATGATACAAAGTATAAACAATGGTAAAAAAAAATAATATAAAAAATTTAAGTGAAAAAATTGTAAATTAAAATAACATAAAGATTTAATCATTAAATAATAAGTTTGAAAATAATTTTTATTTTTACTTATAAAAAAAAAGGAAAAGAATTTTAAAAATATACATTCAATTATTGCTACAAAAATTACTTTAAATGTTTAATTTAAAAAATAAATAATAAAAAATATTTAAAAAGTAAAAAATTTAATAAGTCTAGGTAAATATAGTAGTGGTCCGAATTAACCAAATTGTTAACCTTATTGTAATCAAACTTTTATTAATCAAATAGTTAGCAACATTGCATTAATGTACTGTGTTCATACCGAACCACTAAATATTAACCAAATAGTTAATTATATTGCAGTCAAACATTTATTAACCAAATATAGTTAACATAAAGATTTAATCATTACATAATAAGCCCCAATTTGGTATTCATTAAAAAGAAAAAAATACTTTTATTATAGTATTCAATTTTAATCACATATTTCAATATTAAAGTATTCTACACATAAATCCATTTTTTTTTCAATTTCAACCATACAAAATCACATCAATCACTGAATTCAAAACATTTTTAAATAATATACATCAAGTTTAGAAATAGTTTTAATTTTTACTTAACAAAGATAAAAGGGAGAATATTTTTAAATATATACATCTAGAATAGTGTTGCTACAAAAATTACTTTAACTATTTAATTTAAAATTTTAATAAAATTAGGTAAATATAATAGTTGTTTGAAAATAATCCAAATGTAAATTTAAATAATCAAACATTCATTAACCAAATAAATTTAGTAGTTTTTTAATGGTATATCACATTTGATGTAATATTATATGCATGAATATTGATGCATATGAAAGGTATTAACATATTTTTTATAACTTCTACATTTGTCTCTTGTATTTAACGTATTTTTTTAATTTTCATTCATAAACATCAATCACAATAATTAAAAAAGAAATAGTCAAAATATTTGAATTTAACCAATAAAACTTTATTTGC
Organism: Ligustrum vulgare; assembly: GCA_963555705.1. Lineage (NCBI taxonomy): Eukaryota > Viridiplantae > Streptophyta > Magnoliopsida > Lamiales > Oleaceae > Ligustrum > Ligustrum vulgare. Next base: position 52,460,526 of record OY743173.1, on the reverse strand, counting down.
AAAATTAAGTAGTCAAAATAATAATTTCGAAAATCTCGTGATTATCATGATAGGACAACTAAGTAAAGTTGGAGATTACGAAATTATTAACTAAAAAAAACAAAGCATTAACTCTTCAATATTAACTTTCGTTCAATAACTTTTTCTATAAATTATTTATAAACAATACATTTTTTCAACCCTTTTTTTAACCACATATTTTTTCAAAATTATTTTTCAATCACAAATTTTGCCTCAAAACAAAAATATAGTCGATGAACAAAGGCTTAATTTATTAAAATACTAAATAATAATATATAATATATATTTTAGAAAATATGATTTGTAATATTAAAAATAACAAATGATTTGACCATTAATAATTAAAACACAATTTAATTATTGATGGCTACATATAGAATTTATAATATTAAGAACAACAAATAAATAAATAATCAATGATTAAATAATAATTTTGATACTGATAATTAAAAATATTGATTGAACTCATTCAATATTAATATTAATATTAATGATAAAACTAATAATAATAATAACCAGAATATACAAATAACAATAACATCGTATTAATCATTTACTATAATACTAAAACATATAAAATTTAAGAATTAAATTTTGTCAAACTATCATACTCTTATATATATTATAGATTTTCACCAGTGCGATGAACTGAAATTGATATCCACAATATAGATAAGCATTCATAAAATTTAATGATTATACATAATCAACACAAATACAGAAGACGCAAAAATAATTAATATTACAAAAATTACTAAAATTAAAAACAATATAAATTATCTAAATTATCGAAAACTGTTTTGAATGATAAATGCAAATTCTATAGTTTTTAATTGTATATTATGTTAGATGTAATATTATGAGCACAAATATTTATACTTGTTCAAGATATAAATACATTTATTATAATTTCTGCATTTTCCCTACAAATTTTACTTTTTATATAATCTTTCCACAATTATTAAAAAAAAATATTAACCATTATTTGGTATTTACCATAAAATATTATATATAAGGCAATAAATGCATTCATATCTATCAACTTTGCATTCACATTAATCCACTTTGCATTCACATTAATCTACTATTCTCCCTTTATATATAGTAAGTATAGATAATATAGATATAGATCGCATTTTTTCAACCACATATATATTTCGGAAAATAGGTTTTTTAATATTAAAGATAACAAATGATTTGACCATTAATAATTAAAACATAATTCTTGTATTGATGGCTACACATAGAATTTATTTATAATATTAAGAACAACAAATAAATTAAAAAAATCATTAAATAATAAATTTAAAGTGATAACTTCACATTGGCCAGACTTTCCTCCCTTTATATATATATATATATATATATATATATATATATATATATATATATATACTAGTATTACACTCGTGCGATGCACGGTCATTTGTTACCTACATAAATCAAATTTATATGTTAACATATGAAATGAATATTTAATTAAAAATGTGAAATGAATGAAGACAATTAATTACAAAGGTACATTACACATACCTTAATTATTTTTTAATTTTTTTTTACGGTTCGTATGTTTATTATTTCAAGAATTTCTTTAAATATTGTAATTTGAATTGATTAAAAATCTTAAATTGAAAAGAAAAATTACATTTAAATAGAATTTGTAATAAGTAAAAAAAATAGATATATCTGAGATATACGCTTAGAATTTTATTAAAACGAAAATGAAAAGAAAAAGAAAAATAGATTGATGAACGTTCTTATTTCATTATCTTTCATTTTCTATTTTTAAATAAAAATATTTATGTAATATTGACAAAGTTTTATTTTTTTATTTTAACGAATTTAAAAAAAAAAATGTAATTGATTTTCAAGAGGGGAAGACGGACCAAGAAACATCAAGACCTAAAAATTGTAGCTTTTTAAAAACCTGCATTCATTTGGATTAATTTAAATCTGAATTTTGTCCAAAATGAAGAATAAATAGTGAATTACTACTGCTAATTACTATTTCATAAAATGTGTTTTAGACAGGAAAATTGGTCAATATCTAGTGCTATCACTTTATATATTAGCCTATGATCGATAAAATGTGTTATTTTAGGTTTTATAATTAACACGTTTCCTCAAATCACTTTTTAACCACACATATTTTTCAAAATCACTTTTTAACCACAAATTCTACCTAAAAATATGAAATAACACTTGATAACTTAATTATAATAGTTGCCGAACACATGCTTAGATTTTTCTTTCGTGAGCATATTTAGTCCTTGTTTGAACCCTCATTATCTACAAAATGAGTTTAATAATAATGATTTTGTGGAGAATGTATACTTAAGCACCTGTTTGAGACTCATTATTTCAAGTAATATGTTTGTAACAGTAAATTCTGGTACAATGAGCTATTAAAAAGTATGATTTTTTTTTTTTAATTTATGTGTAAATTATAGGGGCAATTTTTTTTATTTTTTAATTTTTTTTTTACTAAGTTGCCACAATTGTAATACTTAGGAACTTAAATAACGTACTATTTTAAAAAAATACTTCAATGACCATTTGCATTACTCATTTGCACAATTATTAAAATTAAAAATTATTAAAAAGAATATTAACCATTGATTGGTATTTACTATAAAATAATATTAATACATACATACATACATACATACATATATACATATATACATATAAGACAATAAATACATTCACACCAATCCACTTTGCATTCATACTAATCCACTATTCTGCCTTTATTATATATATATATACTAGTGTTACACCCGTGCGATGCACGATCATTTGTTACTTACATATATCAAATTTATATTTTAACATATGAAATTAATACTTAATTAAAAAAGAGAAAGGAATGAAGACAATTAATTACAAATGTACATTACACACATCTTAATTTCTTTCAAATTTTTTACGGTTAGTATGTTTATCGTTTCAGAAATTTCTTTAAATATTGTAATTTGAATTGATTTAAAACTTAAGATGGAAAAGAAAAATTACATTTAAATAGAATTTTTAATAAGTAGAAAAAAATGAAAATTACACCTACCCCTACATTTAAAAATTCAAATTTATAAATAAGATTAAACTTAAATAACTTCAAAAATCAGGTAATAAATAGATTTTTAATTTTTAATAATAATAATATGAAATTAAAATTTAAAATAAATTCATCAAACAATATCTCTACCCCAAACCCTAATTTCTCACATTTCAACCCCCACACACACAGAGAAAAATAGTCTCCCTTTAGTCTTCACCCATTCTAAGCTCTCTTCCGGTCTTCCCACCTGAACCAATACCATCGGCGGTGGCGCTACTTTCAGAAGCCCGACGTAACCCTTAATCTATTCTCCATCATTGGCTTGGCGGCATCGAAATTACCCCGCGCCACGTCTCCTCTCTGCGACGGGAACTGTCTCTATGTAGTGGTGGCCTCCTACACCTTCGCGAAGGTGATGCCATAGCAGCGCCCCATCGTAGCTGTTGTTTTAGCAGCCGGCTCTACAAGACCCGAAGGGGAAGAAGTCATAGCGGCGTTAAACCCGATGCCGCTGTGCATATATGCGATCATGGGCTGCCGCGCTGTCATGCGACTTTCGGTGATTTTTTGCTGCCTTCTCCATTTTTCAAATCGAAATCAATTTTCTTTCTAAAATCAGATTAAACATAAGTAGGGTTTGGGGTTTTGTAGTAGAGATGTTGTTTGATGATTTGAACCATTCAGATTTATATAGTTGGGTAAAACTTGCGCCTACTTCTTTTAACTTTTGGGGTGGTGGTGCAGCCGACGATATGCTGTGGGGACGTTGATTGTGTCGAGGGAGGAAGTGGGATTTGGACATGGTGTGGACTGTGAAGTCTTGGTGGTGGTGGTGGAGTCCACTGTGGCGGAGGAGACAGTGATTTCAGGGGCCACGTTGGCAGTGGTTGTGTTGTCGGAGGTTGCGATGCAGGTGGTGGTCTGGTCAATGTGGTGGTGTGTTGTTTATTGTGACATTAAATAAATTGTGACGTAAATATTTTACATTTGTGACCATATTGTAATCAGTCTTAGTTGTTAATGTGGTCTAAAAATAAGTTCGATTTGTGACCTAATATTTTCGAGTGTTTGTGACCTTAAAATAATTCGTGGGTTAAAAAAAATGGTGATTGTGACCTTAAAAATGTGACCTAATAATTTAATACATTGTGACCTAGAAAAAGTCGAGATTGACTAATTTGACATTTGTGTGACCTAATGATGTAGTAATTTGTGACATTGACATCAGTTGTGACTTAAAATATTTGGGTTCGTGACATCAAATTATGTAATGTCGTGACCTCAATATGTATAATTAATAAAATATTTTTAATTATTTAACATAAATAATTAATATTAATTAGAACTTGATTTTTGAATATATATATATATATATATATATATATATATATATATATATATGTTTTGTCTTATTTTTGAAATCTATATTTGTAAACCCCTTAATTATGTATTTTTCCCTAGAAAAAATAGATATATCTATGATATATGCTCAGAATTTTATTAAAACGAAAAGGAAAAGAAAAAGAAACATAGATTGATGAATGTTCTTATTTTATCTTATTTCATTTTCTATTTTTAAATAAAGATATTTATGCGATATTGACAAAGTTTTTTTTTTTTTTTATCTTTACAAATTTTAAAAAAAAATCTTTGATTTTCAAGAGGGGAAGACGGACTAAGAAGTTTCGGGATCTGAAAAATGCAACTATTTAAAAAATTGCATTCAATTGGATTATTTTAATTTTGTCCAAAACGAATAATAAATAGTGAATTAATACTACTAATTACCATTTTAGGAAATGAGTTTAATAATAATGATTTTGTGGAAAATGTATATTTAAACACCTGTTTGAGACTCATTATTTCAAATAACGTAGTTCATAACAGTAAATTTTGGTACAATGAGCTTTTAAAAAGTATGAATATTTTTAATTTATATGTATATTATTTTATTAATAGAATGTTAGTTGAAATGATTTTTAAAAAAATGAGGATTTGAATAAAGTGTACTGAATAGGGACTTTTTTTTTTTTGTTGCCAAAATAGTAATAGTTAGGAACTTAAATAACTTCTACTTAAAAAAATACTTCAATGACCATATGCATAACTCATTTTCATAACTATTCAATTTTAATGATTATTGATATAATTAATCTTTTCAAAATATAATTTCTAGATTATCACAAATAATTTATCACTATCCGAATAGTATTATTAGAATTAGTAATAACTATTTTATTACAATATCTGGTATTTTAATTTATTAAACAAATATTTTATTTCATATTTACTTTAATATTACAAATTAAATACTTGTGGTCATATATTTAAATGAATGTAGCAAATTAAATAATATGAAATGTTAGTTTCGATTAAATTTTAATGAATATATATCACAAATACATTTAATTTTATATACTAAGAAATCATCTATGCATTTCGATTCTTGAAAGCGACACGATTGTTTAACCCATAAGACATAGTACTTTATCACTTACCCATATGGAATTGATTTTTCAAGAATCAATTTTTCTGAACATTTATTCTCAATCACGTATTCTTTAAAAATTATTTTTAACAATTTTTTCATACTACTTTTTAACTATACATTCTAAAAAATCACATTTTCACAAAAACAATTCCAAAAAAATCAAAGTCAAATAGTCAACAACCGAGTAAAGTTGGAGATCACAAAATTATACGAAAAATCTTATACCCTATAATCTTTAAAAATTTATTGAAATTAAGAATGATTAAAAAAATATTAATCATTCTATTGATATTATTAACTAAAAAGAAATCAAAGCATTAATTATTCAATATTAGTCTTCGATCAATAACGTTTTCTATAAATTATTTATAAGTAGAGCCTTTTTTGACCACATATATATTTTAGAAAATATGATTTTTAATATTAAAAATAACAAATGATTGGACCATTAATAATTAAAACACGATTTTTATATTGATGGCTACACATAGAATTTATAATATTAAGAATAACAAATAAATAAAAATAATAATAATAATTAAATGATAAATTTAATACTGATAACTAAAAATATTGATTAAACTCATTCAGCATTAGTGTTAATAATAAAATTAAAATTGATTAAAAAGATATATATATATATATAGTAATAAATGCGTTCAGATTTATCCAAATTTTACATTCACATTTGATATACATCCACTTTGTATTCACACTAATCCACTTTCCATTCACACTGTTTAATTTTATAGGAACTTACTATAAATGGAAACGAAAAATGAGCGGGAAAATGGTTTAGGAAACTACCCAACTATTATATATAGTAAGTATGATAATATAGATTTTAATGTGATCCTTGCCAGTTAAACAAATGCTAGAACCGAGTTTTATTTTTCGAAAATTGTCCTTGCTGTTGGATTAGACATTACAGTCTTTCTTCGACGTTCAAAGAAAGTTTCTTGGACATTTTACTTTCCAAATTTTGATTCTAATGTTCATTTTATTGCAGGTTCTGCAAAGGTTTTTGGAAGAATTGGAGAGGACTGTTGCGTTGCTTGCTCATTTTATTCCAGTTGGTGAGCTGTTTGATGTATCACAGTATATGAAGACTGCTTGCGAGGTGAATGCAGACATCTTTATACATAACTAAGCAGGATTTTTATAGTATTTTGAGTTTCAAAGGCAGCATACCTGAGATATATTACGTTCAGAGGGGAAAAAAGAAGAAGATGGTGAACATCTTCATTTGGCATGTGTGAAGGACATGTCAAAGGTGACATGTACGGAGGAAACACCTGTAAAAGTTGCACATACAAGCGTGGTTTCAAAAGGAGGTGCTACTGTTGCTAAAATCATTTAGGAAGTTGACAAGCTTTCTGAACAGGTGATAACTTCTCCTTGGTATTTTTTTTTTTGTTATTTGTTTTTCCTTTTGGCGCCTCTTATTTCTTTGGAAACTGTATAAGTGGCTTTGTGTTACTAAACCACAGGTTTCTACATTGCAAGCTGACATGGATGGTGGAACCTGTCTGCATTGAAGCTGTTGTGGATGGTGGAATTAAGATTGATGATAAAGTTGTTGGTCAGGTTACAAAGATGCTTATGAATTGGGTATTTTTATATGTTAACATTTCCAATTTCAGTTCTTGATATTCTATCTAGCTCATGGCTTTTTAAAGTACTCGAAAAATTTGCTAGGCAAGTGGCCACATAAGAAGAGGTCAGTTTGAAAGGTTTTTACAAAGTCTTGATCGGTTTTCATTTCGTTGTTTCCATTGAGATGTAGAATGTAAGACAGGCAACAAGGGCTCTCAAACAAGGTAGAACTTTGATTTTTGCATATTATAATTTTTAAAAATTATGGAAGGCACCTGTTTTAGGCTTAAAGGGTGTCAGCAAGGTTGCTGTTGCACTTGGATCCGCCTTTGGGGCTTTATAGATCCAAGAAGAGCAAATTTGATAGCTGCATTGGGAGAAACAATTGCAAAGCCTGCATTCGAGAGGGTTCTCGAGAGGATGAAGAGAAGTCCCGAAGGCAAGGTAAAGCTCTCTATATTCTATAATGAATAATGATATTTAAATTTATAATAATTGTTTATGTAATTCATTTTTGTCCTATTTAATAGTTTTTATGAGCATATTTGGGGTGGTACTATTATTCTTGGCATCTTTCAGGGGGTTGATTATTATGCAGTGTGAGTATTTAACCAAAGCTAATTACGAAAATACTGCTCTAAGTGGTTTTATCAGATAGAATTAAATATGTTAATAGTATTTTATAGAATTCATCGGCAAAGCACATATTGAATGGATTAAGTGGAACTTTACTCCTACACTCAGGAGATATCTATTGAAACATTACCATGTTATTGCTTCTTTCTCAAATTCCTTGAACACAAACTATTGATTTCATATTAGAGCTTTTAGAATTTATGAAGTTGGTTTCCTATCTATCTTTGATCAGGCTACCAACATCTTTTAATGATAGTTGTTTTTCCCTATATGAAGTTTCATGCTCTCGTAAGTATCATTTAACTTGGAAATGGCTCAGATACTTTAAAAATGATTGAGACCGCAGGGACTTGATTACTTGTGGAGCTGCTGCTGGTGTGGTTACTGCTTTCCGTGCACCAGTTGGTGGAGTTCTTTTTGCTCTTGAAGAAGTAGCCTCTCTCTCTCTCTCTCTCTCTCTCTCTCTCTCTCTCTCTCTGTGTGTGTGTGTCCGTGCTATTTTTGCCAACACGTGTTCTGCTCAAAATAAATTTTTATATACTCTATTGCTTTGTTAAAGTGTATATGCACATTGCGGAAATAATTTAGAATTCGAGAGGAATCTGAACTTTACTCTGTTGAAGTTTATCCAAAAACTAAGAAATTGTAATAATCATATGAACAATCTCTCTCTCCCCCCATCCGTCCCTCTCCAATCAGTGCTTGTACTGTTTTTGCCAACATGAGTTCTGCTCAATTTTAATTTTAATATATTCTTTTGCTTTGTTAAAGTACGTATGCACATCGCGATTTTGTGCCTTGATGTATTTTATTTTTATTATAGAATTCAAGAAGCATCTGAACTTTATTCTGTTGAAAAATATCTAAATACTATGAAACTATAAAAATTATTCAAACAATGTGATTGCAGCAAACGTTTGTTCTTCAGCTCATTTTAGTACATAAGCAGGTTGTAGCTTGTGTGGATTCATCCATTTACTGTCAGTCGAGGAACTTATTTTTTCTTCTCTAGTATTAAGTGACGGAGCGCACTTCTTTGGAGGACTTTTTTCACAATTGTTGTTGTAGCTATGGTATTGAGATCTCTCATACAATTTTTTAAGAGTGGAAAATGTGGACTATTTGGACAAGGAGGTCTGATCGTGCTTGATGTGAATTCAGCAACCCCTTCTTATAACACTCTGGATTTGAATTTCATTTTAATTTTTTGTTCATAATCACAAGAAAGAGGCATGTTTTGCAGAACCCCCATTTCAAAAATGTACTTAGATTTTTTATATTCTTTTGTTAAACTATGTTATCCTTTGTTGATAATTTTCACTCACTTGTAGGAGAGGCCCTGCTTTAAAGATCTTGCTTGTCATCATCATTTCTCTTCTAACTTCTTGTTGCGCCTATGACCTTCCTTGATTTGCAGCATGCACTCCCTGCCCCCATTAGCTTGGATGTGCAGTACCCTACAATAGGGCGCTCTGGTAACTACAAAAACTTCCAATGTGAAGAAGGGCACTACAATGATCCTGCCTCCCTAAAAATTGTATAACCATAAAATTAGTTGACATGTCCTATTCCTGAATATTTTTAATTCTATGTGTTTACAAAAAAATTTCTATTGCTCAATGTGTATTATGAAATATTTTTAAATTATTTTAAAATTAGTTGTCGATTGTCATTGAACCTCTACGTGTTAATGATTTTTAAATTATTTTCAGATTAGTTATCATCATTGAACCACTATGTGTTCATGATTTTGAATAGGCACAACATTGCATTTTTTTCTCAAACAAAGGGATACACGTTTCAAATTATATAAGCAGAATAAGTACTTGGGTTGCACTTATTTTTAAATAATTTTGATTCCACATCTTTACAGATTTTAATCTATTGCTCAATGTGTATTATGAAATATTTTTAAATCTTTTTCCAAATTACACACACACTGTAGCGATCGAGAAATTTTTGAATTTATAATAAATAAATATTTTATTTGCTAAAAACCGTGTCGCTATAATTTAACTCATTATTTAAAGTTCATGTACGTCGTTTAGCCAAGTTATAAATTTTGAGCCGAAAATAATAGATTTTTAGTCCGACTTGATTTTACGGTCCAATAAAATTCAAAATCTATTTTTAAAACCCAATTTCATTTTTTTTATTCAAATTAAAATTTCCAGATAATTTTATTTCAAATTGGAGTTTATCATTCTATCAAAAACTTCAAATTTTAAATTCGACATTTTATCTTGACAAATCATGATCAACATCCTATCGAAGATTCACTCAACCAAGTCTATCACCGGAAATTTATCCATGGTTACAATTCCAATTCAAACCAAATACTATCTATTCATCTTGACAAATCATGATCAACATCCTATCGAAGATTCACTCAACCAAGTCTATCACCGGAAATTTATCCATGGTTACAATTCCAATTCAAACCAAATACTATCTATTCAGCTATTTTATTCCCACTATCAATTAGAATTATTCACGACACAACCATTCAATTCAGGTATGACCATATAGATGAATTCCTGGCACTACCAATCTGCAAACCACAGAACCCTGCCAATTGCAACCCAAATCAAAAGCAAGCATCAATTTTCCTCACTCGCGCACCAAAGTTCAACGTTCCAGCCGAACCCAACTCCATTTCCTTACATTGTTTCCGCCGCCAACCACCACCGCCAGCCTCCACTGAACCACCGCCTGCGAACACCAATGAAACCAACACCAGTGGAACCATTATCACCACCGTGAGCCACCCCTCATTGAGACCAACCCGATCGCACACCACAGCCATCTCCCAAAGTTCCACAAAACTAAATCAAAAGCCCAAATAGAGAAACTCATAATCCTAGAAATCCATTACTTACCTCACTCACCGATTCTTCGCCGAAAAAACCCACAAACCCAGCCTCGGTCTACCTCGATTTACCTTCAATTTTGCACATGACTTAGCCCTAAAATCTTCGTACACCCATACCACACTCATCACTGCCAGGTTCCGGCGGTGCCTTCGCCGGTGTAATGGCACTGGCCATGACGGATGAGGCTGTTCCGTCGTCTCTCTCTCTCTCTCTCTCTCTCTCTCTCTCTCTCTCTCAACTGAGAGAGAATGAGATGATTTGTTTTTTTTATTTTAAAACACGATTTTCAAATTTTCCTTTAAGCCCCATCTTTTGAAAGTCATTTAATTTGGTCCCTATTGATTTAAAATCCTTTTAATTTCAGTTTCTTTAAAATTTCAATTTTAGTCCTTGACTTTAAAACATTTTAATTCAGCCACTTCATTTTTAAAAATCATTATTTCAGTCCCTGATTATTTTAAGCAGCGTTTTAATGAGTCCTTTAATTTTCGAAAAACTCTATTTTTGTCCCCAGATTTTAAAATCATTCATTTCCAAACTTTAGAATTTATTTCAAAACTCTAATTTTATTTCAAACTTTGAATTTCTAGAAACTAATTCAAAATTTTATTTTATTTTGGCTAGACGAGACGTACGGAGATCTAGAGAACTGAAATATTTTTTCCCGCTCAACCACACTCGTAGAGAATTGAGGTAGACTCGCCCCCATTAATTTGTTTACATTTTAATTGCACGTTATATGCTTCATGTGACTTATGCGCATTATTTGCATAAGATGAGACGAGAATTTATATTTCTTATGAAATATTTTTGTTATGAGCATGCCATAACTTATATGCATTTTAAATGTATGAGACGAGACGAGATTATGATTTTGTTATGCTTTGACATAACTTATGTGCATTTATTGCATGAGACAAGACTACCCACACCCTATGTTACGAAAGCCTACTATTATGATGAGGTTGTCACTATATGATTGCATGTTTATGTGTTCAATTTTTATGTAAATTTATTAATCGACGATGAGTCTACTGAGTATTTTAAAGAAATGCTCACCCCTTTTTAACAATAATTGCAGATATCGGAGATGGAGGCGAATGATGGGCAGGATGTGGCATTAATATTTGAATAATTAGATTTCACTATTGTTTTAGTTGAATAATCACATTTCGAGAAATGTTGAGATTTTGAACAATTATCTTTTATTTGAAATGTCTTAGCAGATATTATTTCATCAAATTTGAGAATAATGAAATTTATCAGTTTTTGAATTTATTTAAATAAATCTTGCCATTAGAAATGTTATTTTATTGCGCATAATATTATTTCAAAAAATTAGACGAGACAATGACGTGACGAGTCGGATGATTAGAACCCGGAGCGTCACACACACATATATTATTGTATATGATAACTTTCGTGCATCGCACGGGAGAAACGCTAGTGATATCTAAAAGGTAATTGGCGGTCCTTACCTTTCACAATTTTTGTAAAATTTTTCCCAACGTTTATTTTTTATTTTTTTTTGCAAATCAACCGTTACCTTCACCTTTTTTTTACTAAAAATGTCTTTACCGTTTAATTCCATCTAAAAATCCGTTAGTTAATCCAAAAATCACCTATTGACTATTTTAATGAGTGGCAAACAAGTCATTTCTTATTATTTAATTTAAAATGATGTAAAAGAAAGAAAAAAATATATTTGATATTGTTCATCTTCTTCCCAATCCCAATCCCACCCGCTCAATTCAATTAAACCCTATTTATTTTTTTTCCAATTTCTGTAATTGCATCCGAGGCATATTTTTGGTGTTAAGGCAAGAAATGATTTGCATTGGTATAGTAGAAAACAACCATTTATGCACATTTAATTTATTGGTGGAGATTTAGGGTTTCACATGTTTATGTCCGAAATTGATGCAAAGAAAATGACATGCTCGAGGGAGACGATTAGGGTTTCGAATATAGAGCTTCTGAGAGTGACTTATGAGCTGGAGTCTACGATGTTTCCTTCGAACAAGAGAATGATCAAATCATTGTCTGGTGAAAATCGATTTCCTGTTATTGATGTTGCTTGATGTACAAAGTCTGGTGAGTTCCAGTTTAGAAATCCTACGCTCGAAGAGCTTAGATTTGTGTATGCTATTATGAGGGCGATTTTGTTACTGTACCATTTGCTTCAACAAGATTTTGACACAAGTCCAAAGTTGTGTATATTGATATGCTTTCAGCCGTTTATTGAAACAATTGATGTCAATTGGCTGCATAAATCGCCGAATAAACAATCTTGTTACTATCTCACACCTTCCTAGTCGATGGTATGAAGAAAAGAATAGTTCAAGAGGAAAAACCAAACTCTCTGCTCTTTGCTAAGAGGAACGCTTATCTCACCTCAGTCTTCTGATCAAAGCCTTGGAATTATATATACCGATCTATGGGGTATGGGGATGGTGGGTAGGTGGGAATGGAGTAGGGAAGAAGATGAATGGTAACAAATCTTTTTTGTTTTTGTTTTTGTTTTAAATTAGATAACAGGAAATGATATGTTTGCCCTTCATTAAAATAGTCAATTGGTGAATTTTTGGTCGACTAATGGATTTTTGGATAGAATTAGACGGCAAGGACGTTTTTGGCAAGAAAATGTGAATGTAAGGATGAATTTGCCAAAAAATCAAACGTCGAGACGAATTCCACAAAAAGTGTGAAAAGTAGGGACTAATTGCGCCAATTACCCTATCTGAAAAGTTTATGCTTTATAGAGAACCTTGAAATCACGTGTGTATGTGCGTATATATGCGTGCGTCATGAAACGATGTCTTATCTCTCTTGTTATAATGACGTCGTTTTGAGGTAAAAATGATGGATACACAGAGGTGATCATTGACTCGAGTCATGAAAATACAAGACAAGAGTAGCTCGGCTCACCAAACCGTGAGCTCGCGGTCCACAAGCTGAGCATAGGCTCGACTCGTGGGTCGTTGCCACGAACCTCACGCGGCTAGCCAGTTCGTTAATTTATTCGAAATGTGACCGTTTGGTCCCCAACGGTCATTCAACGTTTTTTTTTCACCTGCATTACTTCATTTCATTCCAATTTCACCAAAATATACAATCTCAATTTACATTATATTTTAATTTTTCAATTCATTCTACATAAACGTTATACACATTTCATTTTAAACATTTTTATCACTTATATATTTCAATTCTCATAATCAATACTACAATACAAGTCTACTTTCTTACACCTCTTCTATTTCTTCAAGTTTCACTCAACATACAAAGTAATTGATCAGGGGCGAAGATTTGCTCATGAATTGTTGTTCAACGGGGAACTTGGAATTGGGGGGATCAACCCTACAATCTCACTTTAACGAAGATTTTTCCGATCTCAATAACATTCCCGTTCTAAAAAATATTGAGGAAGAGGATGGTAGTCAACCAATTAATATGGATGACGTTGAAGAAGAAGATGTCGAAATAGTAGGTGATGTGCACCGGTTGATATTCCCGATGCAAGAGTGAAGCGAAAAGGCAAGAAAGCTGCAAAAGTATTGGAAACATTTTAAATTGATCTCAATTGTACGTACAATTGATTGAATACATGAATATAAAACAACATACAAATATTGTGCACAACAATTGGCGTGACAGAAGGGTACGTGTACTACTCACCTTGACCGTCACTATCGTAAATATGTTATCAAATATGGTCATGTTGAAGCAAATCAATCTCAACTTCAATTTGGTACATCCGGTACTGGTTCTACATCTACTCTTACAATGTGGTTGTATTTAGAAGAAAAAAATTGAGTTGGAATGTTTCAATTAGATGTGGGCGTAGGGCTGCCCTAAGTGTAGTGGACAACGAACACTTCGTTACCTACGTCAAACGATATCTTCAACCGAGATATGTTGAAATTAGTAGAAATACGCTTCTTTCTGACACTATAGAATATTTTTAAAACAAAGACAAAATTAATAACCGATTTAAAGAAATATGGTAGTATTATTTCATTAAAATCTGATATTCAGAAAGACATTAATAAAAAAAATGTTAAATAGTTGCTACATTGATCTACTTTGGGTTATGCATAAAAAAATATTGCTTTTAAATTTTAGAATTTTCTCATAATCCAACCAACATATTTAATGCTATTCTACAAATTGTTAGAGAATATAGTTGTGAATCTTGGGCGACGATGTGAATTGATCGATCTTGGTGAGTCGATGATAAATTAAAATTGTGAAGATACCAACGCACATTTTCTCAAATCATTTTTTAACCATACACATTACTCAAATCACATATTTTACCTCGAAAACATTACATTTTTTGTTTTATAAAAAACATTTACCAAAAGAGGCACGCATTAATAAAAATATTAATATCCAGTTAACCAACACTCGTTCTTTAACACAATCATTATAATTTATAAACCAACTTATAAATAAATAAAATTTTAAAATCACTTTTTAACCTAGCATATTTTCTCTCTCTACTTTTTAAACGTATATTTTACCCAAAAGTATAAATAAATCGATTTATCTGTTTGGAAAAAGTTTGTTTGTAAACTACGACATGACATCTCATTGGTCCATTTTTCTGAAAAGTCATAAATAGTGGACGAAAATCTTTGACTAGCCGAAATCGTTGACTTTTTAAAATAATGGTCCATTAAGATGTTGTAATGTGATCGTTTATAAACAAAATTTATAAATAGACTTTTACCAAGTAGAGGCTAAGCCCAAATTGCTACAATGTTTAGGGGTAAACACGGTTTGGTTTGGACAAGTTGTAGTAATATTTCAAACCAAATAATTTAAAACGGTTTGAAACTTTTCCAAACCAAACCAAACCATTTTATTTTCTAAACCAAATCAAATCATTTTTTTTTTTTTTTTGGTTTGGAGAGGTAGAAATCGTGGTTTGACAATGAATGGATCAGTAGATTCTAAAGCGAGCTGAAAGACACATATTCATCTAAAATTTCGAATTGAAACTAGTTTAATAATAATATTCAGTTTCTAATTGAGTGCACCGTTGTGAATCAATTCATGTTGATAAATAAAATAATTATATAGAAGCAAACAGTTAAAACATTTTTAAAGAAACTGTAGTTAGTTCTTGCATTAAAAATCTTATTTTTAGAAAATGTTTTGAATGATGATTATGAAATGTAGAAGCAAAAATTCTTTTCAAATGATTGTGGATTTGAACAAATTTTGTACTTGTTTGATTCCCATTATTTTTTGGAAAAAGATGAGTTTTCAAGAGATTGTGTGGTGTAGATTGAGTTGAAAAAAAAAAAATATATAGGCAAAAAATAAGATGTATATTGTAAATTGAGTACTGTAAAAAAATAAGATAAAAAGAATGGAATATGCTGCATTTTTTTTTAAAATCGAATGTTTGTCTTTGATTTTTTAAAGTTTTTAAAATTTGACAAGTTAACGATTTGAAATCACGATTTTGATAATTGAAACCTAAATCAAACGGATTTAGACAATTTGAGAATTTTCAAAATCAAATCAAATTATTTTAAATTTGAAATCGAATTAAATTAAATCATTTGTTGTGAATTATGCTTCCGTTTGATAACTCTGTAGTGGTTTATAAACTGGTTTATTTATAATTTTGAGGTAAAATGTATAATTGAAAATTGAAGAGAAAAAATTTGAATGATTAAAGAGTGATTTGAAAAATTGTGTGATTTATAAATCATTTATTAAAATTTTATAGCTGAAAAAACATTATGAAGTTTGTCCTCATAAGGAAGGCCAACCCAAATCTGTTCATTGAAAATTACGGACTCTTGTCACTCTTGCCCGGCGGCAAAATTTGAGAATTTTGTATCTGTAATTTTTCAATTGGCGCCCAACTCTCGAAATCCCTCCCAACATCAAATCCAGGAAGTAATTCAACTGACATAAATACCAAGGGAGGGAAAGAGCACTGCCAGTGGAAAAGCAGATCAGAGAGAGAAGAGAGAAGGAACTCCTCTCTGAAGTCGTGTCCCATATATTTGGATTTCTGTAAAGAAGCAAGATTTTCTAAAAGCAATGGCTGTTGCTTCAAGTTCCGATTCGAAACAGAATCTGCGTGAACAAAAGGAGAAAATGAAGAGCGCCAACAAGAAAGAGAGCAAATCTCAGAATCCAGGGGGAAATGCTTTGCCTTCTTCGCCCGCAAAGCGCAACAGGGTGCCCAGAGTTCAGGTCGTTGGTGGCAGGATTTATGACTCTGTTAATGGAAAAACTTGCCATCAGGTATTCTGCTTATAAATCACATGAAACTCTTTTCGTTAGAATTTTTTCCTCCTCTTTCTCTTTTATGGGAAAACTTTAAATTAAATGTGGTTATTTCATGTTTTATTTTGATGATAAATTTTGTAAGTAAATTAAATGAGGTGCTTGGATTTTTAAACTACAAGTCTTTTGTTTTCTAAACTTATTTGGCTGTTTAAGCATCCCCAATGAAGCATAAATGATTGGAGGTTTATATTTTGTGAGTAATAGTTACTGAAAATTGGGGCTAAACGTGCAAGTGGTTTAAACATAAATAGAGTCGTAAGTGAAGAAACTTTAAGCTTTAATTTTGTTCTTTCAATTCAATACTCCTTCATATCTGTCAAATTATTGATTATGTTGCGAAAAAGAGTAGAAATATACAATTGAAATTTGAATAGAGAGATGCTATGATGTTGTGAAACTTCAGCACTGATATAGATTTTTTAACATTTGTCACACACAGTGCAAGGGTAGCTTCTGTTACTGTAGTTTCGATGATATGAATCCCTAACTTCAAATTGCTACATTGTTTATACTTGATGTTTTGAAGTGTCGTCAAAAAACTATGGATTTTGCGGCAACGTGCAAGAATCAGAGAAACGTCAAACCATGTCCCATTATGTTTTGTCATAAATGCCTCTTGAATAGGTAAGTCGTGACTTACAACGTAAATCATCACTTGAGTATTCGCTTATTTTATTTTCTGGGGGTGTTTTTGGCACTATATTATAATTATGATGTTCCAAACTAGGTATGGAGAGAAGGCAGAAGAGGTAACTGCCTCAGGGGATTGGAACTGCCCAAGATGCAGAGGCATTTGCAACTGCAGTATTTGCATGTGAGTGTTCTATTTGGTAAAAGTTTTTGTTTATAAACAAATAATGTGATGATTTTGAGATAAACTATGTGGTTTAAAAGTGATTTGATTATTTGTATTTTTGAGATAAAATTTGTGGTTAAAAAGTGGTTTAAAAAATATACGTGGTTAAAAAGTTGTATTGGAAATTATAATGTTTATAAATGTGTGTTATAACACATTACCCGAACATAGGCCAAGTTTACCAAAAAGTTATTTTGATTGGGTGTTGTTGTGTTTTCTTGATCTGTTAACTGTTCAACATTTAGGAAGAAAAGAGGTCATCAACCCACCGGTATACTTATCAATAGGGCAAAGGCAATTGGCTATTCCTCTGTTTCTGAGATGCTGCTTAAAGGGGCTGATAATTTAAATTCACAAAAGAATGTTGGAAGCACAGTTGGTTCTGCAAAAGAGACAAAGGCCTCAGAAAAGGTGGGTAATGTCACTTTACTATGGTCAAGCACGCTTCAATAATACACACATGGTTATCTGTTTATATAATTCATGTTCTGGGATTTTTTTTTTTTTTTTAAAAATTTAACAGGAAGTTGGTGTTTCACCTAGAAAGCGAGGAAAAGAAAATTCTTTTGAAGGGAAATTAGATTCAAATTCGCATTCGCATTCGCATTCTGAGAAGACAACCAGTCAAAGCCCCGATGTGAGAAAATCAAAGAAACTGAAGCAAGGAGGTGGAGAGAATAGGAGTAATGATGACAGGACTGTTGCTGTTTTATCAAAAGAAGGTAGCCCACATGGCAGCGAGAGGCAAACAAAGTGGAATAAATCAAATGAGAAAAGCAACGGCGACAATCGTAAAGGAATTTCAATGGAGAATGATGATGAAAGGAAAACAAAAAAACCAAAGAGCAATGGGTTGGGGGAGAGAAACAGAGGAAACAAGGAGGATGCCACCTTAGCAAAGAGGACAAGTCCTAGAAAGTTGAAAATTTCTAAGAAAGTGTCCCAACAAGAGGAAATACTCAAAATTGGAGTTGATCCACGAGAAAATAAGGAACCTGAAATCTCTGGTTGCGAAGATCATGTCGAGCCCTATGGAAATGCCAAGAGAAAAGAAGTGGATAACAGTATTGCAGTTAATTTAAATTCACAAAAGATTGCCGGTCTTAATGCTGACATTACTTTGCCTCAGGGCACAGAGTTGACAACTGTTGGTGGCATTGATGTACATCCTGAAAACGTTGGCAATGCCTTGCAGTTTTTAGAATTTTGTTCTTCTTTTGGAAAGGCAAGTGACTTCTATTATACTTTTACATCAAGAATTCATTGCGCTCACTTGAAAATATATTAATTTATTATGTTTGATTTTATGTCCTTTTAAAGTACAATGTTTATGAAAAGCATATTCTTTCATCAATATTGGCTCCAACAAAACCACATGCTTAATGCCAGTGTTGTTACCTTCTTCTGTAGTTTAAACTGGTTTGTGCGCTTTCTTTGTAGTTAAGGACCTGTTGCATTAAATTAAAACCTTAGATATTATGAATATTTACGCTCCCATTCAGTCATTTCAATTGGTCTTATATGTTAACTAATCTTAGTACTAGTTACCTTTTACCATTTCCATGATTGTAATTCCTCTTAATTCATATACAAGGTATGGGATGTGATCTACAACTATACACCATCAGGCGTCTGAAATTTTTGGCCTTCATCACCATTCATTTTTGTTTGACTATTCATCTACAGATTCTTGAAGTGAAAGAATTGCAGCCTGGACTTGTTCTTCGGGATTTATTACATGGAAGAACTGGGCGACGAGGAAAATTTTCTTTGACTGTTCAGTTTCATATCCAATTGCTGTCTTTAATACTAGAGGATGAGGGAGAAGAGTATGACCCTAAGTTTCATATCCATTTTCTATCTTTCACTTAAATAGAAAGATAATTGATTTGTGCTGTTTTTTTTTTTATTTGTAGATGTACAACACTAAGTCCAACAAACGGTAAAAACTCATGGTTCCACACTCTCAAGAAATGCTTCTCTGAATCTAAGAGCATTCAGAAGACAGTGCTGGATTCTTTAAATAAGGCTGCTGATTATGAGACTTTAAATGCTTCAGAGAAACTTGAGATCTTGAAGCTTCTGTGTGATGAACTTCTTGGAACTGTGTAAGTTCGAGAATTATGCTTCCTTTTCCTCTCTGAACTCTTATCTTTAATCATTATTACTATTTCTCTATGTTAATGATCTTTACGTTTTTCTCTTTTTCCAATATAGAAAGATACGAAGTTGGATAGACGAACAAAACATAATATTTTCTGAAAAGAAGAAGGAAGCCAAACTAAAAGTTCTCGCCGCTAAAGATAAGGTATTAACTATTGTCAGATTTGCCTGATGTGGAACTACAATTTTATTTAGAAGTTTTTTATGGAATATGTATTTTCTGCAGGAGAAGAATTTGAAACAGAAAATGAAAGATAACATTGCCAAAGCAATTATTGCAAAGCATGGTGCCCCTCTCACAATTTCGGAGCATGAAACTATTCTTTCTAAAATTAAATCTGAAGCAGCACATGCTCATGCCAAGGTGCTTGAGTCACAAGGCATGTACTCAAAGAGTAAGTTGTGAATCACTTTGCAAGGGATACAGTTTCAGTTTTTCATAACACTTGAATGTTATTAGATGTTATTAGTTAGAAATAAATACAATATTCAAGATAAAGATAAACACGAGTTTCACTGTCTTGTTGATGTTCACAGGCCTTTTAAAAAACTAGCTTAAATTTCTAACAATGTGTGTTTGATCTTTTGTATATATCAAGTAATATTAGAAAAATAAATGATGTATTCCTTTAAACATTTCAAAGCAGTGCTTTTATCATTTCTTCATTTCAGAAAGTTCACTTGTCAGTGTATTGTCTTCTCAATCTGAATGATAGTATATCCGTTTGTTTTCTTATATCTATCTCAAGTTCTGAAGATTGATCAATCCTCACCGTTCTTTTCTAACTCCATAAACCCTAAAACAAGAGTGTTCCCTCGATTAAAGGAGTTTGATCAGTATGCCTATAAACAGGTCCTAAAACTCATAATATTTGGTAACTTGAGCAATGCTGTTTCTCAATTAAGGTTACCAAAAGACTTGATAACTTGTCTGGTTTTCTAATTCCAGTTTTCGTTCAATTACAGAGAATCAAGTGTCAGATGCTATTAGAATAGAACCTATCTTCGTAGCTCCTAATGGTCATGCATATTGGAGATTTAGCTTCTGTTCCAGCAAATCCGATATACTCCATCAAGGTAAGTTATCTCATATCTGGGCACGATCTTGAATTCTAAGTTAACTCGCTTTTTAGTGAACTTCAATATTCTTATTTAATATAGAAATTGGAAGAGTGGAGGATCCTCTTACCTTAGATGAGAAATGGTTAGCTCTTGATGATGAAGAAAAGGAAGCAGTTGAAAAGCTGTTTTCCATTAAGGTCAGCAAATGTTCTCTCACAAGAGTTGATGTGTGCAATCTTGTATTTCCCGAAATAGCTGACTAATATTTAATCTTCGATTAACTTGATCAGGGGAAAGAGGCTAAGAAGAGCTCATAGGGCTCTCGATGTACTTTTGCAGCCGAAAAAGTGCGACCAAATTTTCTGTTTGTACCTCCAAAACTTCAGACGCTAGTAACAATTTCAAGAATAGTGGAAGATGTCAAAATCTCATTAACCTTCTGCATTATTTGAAGCTGCTGGTGTTAGGCAGTGACCCCCTTTTGTTTTTCGTTATTTACCCCCTTTTTTTCATTATTGGCATGTAACATGTTATCTACCATATTTGATCAAACTGTTTGTAATTTAGAATTTCATGAAAACTTAAGCAAGTTAGATCCATTCCATAGCTAATACCTTAATGACATGTTTGGTAGAGGATAAGTATCATTAAACAGCATAAATGCTGAAAAAGAATTTTTTTTATCTTGTTTTATTAGCACTACAAATTAAACACGCGCAAAGGGGTTTTCTTTGAAGTATATAGTATATACAATGTCAAATTATAGGTTGAAACTGTAAATTGCTTGTTTGTAAGTTTATAATTACAGTAAATAAGTATTTTTATCCTTAAAAATGACATGTTTATTAGTAAATTTGACTTGCTTATAAGTAGTTATTATACAAAAACAATGAACATGTGTCTGGTTACACAGATTTTGCTATTTGTTTATTGCATTTACGAACTTAGTTTCGTGTTTAATATATGGGCAATTCCCCTTGCAATTTTGCTATATATACATGTTAATTCATATATAGGTTAATGTAAAATATATGTGACGCAATCCTAATTTTTGATAAATTCCATTATTTTTAATCAATAATCACAATTCATTCACATTATCTACTTTGTCAATTTCTATGTTAATTAACATGTACAAGTAGCATTTTTTATTTTCCTTGTACAAGGCACTGTATTCGCTACAGTGATGGGGCTTGTAATACAAGCCATGCTATACTTTTAATTTTTTAATAATATCATCTCCACCTTCACTTTTTATGAAAAAGATATTCACAACGTGAAAAAATCATTTATGTTGTAAAACAATAAAGAATATAAAGAGAATCAGAGAGAATTTTTTATTCTTAATATTTCATAATGAATATAGGCTCCTATTTATAGAAGGGGATAATGGCATAATCGTAATATATAAATTTTACAGGGGCATAATGGTAATTTGTCATTCAAAAATCTTTCCTACCTAAGCCTAACTTTTCCTAACACTCCCCCTTGAATGACGTATTACTCGCTTTCTCAATTGTCTGTCTCGTTAAAACCTTGCTAAGAAAACTCAGTGGGATAAAACTTGAGTGAAGGAAAAAGAGTACAGCTGCTCCCCCTGATGTTGTCCATTGTGAATCATTGAGTCTGACGTTCGAGTATAACAAATCATGTACTGAATCTTGAAGTTCTGAAGTACTGCCTCATTAAAACCTTGTCAGTAAAACCCAGTGGGATAAAATCTTAACCAAGAAAAAGAGTACAGCTGCTGCCTCGTTAAAACCTTGTCAGGAAAACCTAGTAGGACAAAACCTGGATGAAGGAAAAAGAGTACAGCATGACAGTATGATTCTCCCCCTGAAGTGTGCATTCAAGTATTCATGAACCTTTTGAATAATCATCTTCCGTCTGGAATATATATGAAAATCTTCTTGTGTGTAGCTGATATCATAACATTCTTCGTAAGATGTATATGATTTTCTTCATTTCTTGATATCATTCCAGTATAACAATGTGTTGTTAATTATAGTTTGTTGATAGCTATGATGATGCCTCAAAAACCTTTGCTAGGAAAACCCTGTGGGACAAAACCTCAGCGAAGGGAAAAAGAGTACATTATTCTCATTAGTTTTTATCAATACGCCTCAACTGTTGCCTCATTAAAAACCTCGCTAGGAAAACCCTGTGGGAAAAACCTCAGTTAAGGGAAAAAGAGTGCAACGCGTATTTATTTCTTTTCATGGAATATCACAAGTATATTGATGCAATCTCATATCTTTTCATCAAAACATATCATTCATGATGAGCTTTATATAAATCGTTCATAGCTCATTTATGATGTCATAGTTTATTTATGATGTACTGAACATGCTATACCAAGCAATGTTTATTTAGTTGACTGATTGCATTACTCAAATCTAGAATTGATTCACTTCTATCAAAATCTAGAATTCACATCTGATGAATAATTAAATATTCATTTTCATATTCACTTCTGGTGAATAATCAATTTCCGGTGGATAATATAATTTTGCATATTGAAAATCAATTGCATGCCCAAATATTCAAATATAATAATAGTACACTCCAATTTCAATTTCAACATATTATATTATGGGGTCATTTGTATCATCCTATAGTGATACTAATCTGGGCATATTGAATCTTTCAATGATTTATACATGTATGTTCTTGCACTTTATAAACTGCAATTTCTAATTTGCAGGAGCATAATCAATCATTGAAATAGATATCAATTTTGACATATAATCTACAATCATTTTACTTGAAATCCCAACGTACCGCGATCAACTAGTACATCAAAGAATACCCTCAAAATACCGAGATGAGAATCACACTTTTTGATCTCACTCATTGGTATATCAAAGAGCTCAAGCTAGTGATTTAGATTATAGTCATATCCACCATATGTCATGCCAGTTCAATGAAAAATCTTGCGCGAAACAAGTCGTCATCTACGACTGTGAAATATTTTTCATTTGTACATATAATTACTGGCTTTTCACATTCAAGCATTTGGACTTCTGGTCCTTGAATAATAATCCCTACATTGGGGTTATATACTTGGCCAAAGTATTATAATTTCATCAACCTCATTTTCATAAGAGGGTTGTATGTAGTCGACTTATTTATCGATTCCATTTCAACTCAATATAACATAGAGAGATCTCTGTATATGTTTTATCATCAGGTACCTGAATATCTCATCATTATGTCTCTTTTACTCACCATGAGTATTTAGCCTCAAAGGGATCATTTCAATCATTCAAGAGATATTTATTTTGGAATCGATAGTCATTATGCTTCAGGCATAATTACGCTTTAAGCGTGTTTTCCCCATAATATTCACAAATCTTATATTATATCAATCGGCTAAAATGCCGCAACACATGTCATACAATCATATATCAAGTGCGTATTGTTGGAGTGTATATAGATATCGCACTTCTTAAAAATCATAAAGTTTCACAAGCAAATCATTATTTCATCGTATTGACATGTTTATATGTAGAATATTGCTGCATAATCAAATTGTTCTCATAGCAAATAACTTGAGGCTTTTAATCTGCTAAACCATTAGCAATATAATATTCTATTATCTCAACTAATTCGTAAAATCATTAATGACTTTAAGATATATTCATGCTAGCATTTATCACTTTGCTCGTAATATCATTACTTGAGCAAATAATCAGTCATTCATATTCTTAGTGAGATAATTAATTTGCTTTTGAGAACAAGCAGCAATGATAACAATCTTCTGGTTCTTTAATGAATGCCATTATTCATTCTCAATAAATCTCATTATTGAATTGGAATCTAACCAATCATTATAGAACTTCTGGTTCAACAAGATATTTCACTTGTACATATGTATGAACTTATGGTTCAATACATTATTCATTTCATCAGTACGTATTTCTGTACAGTTCAAATCAGCATACCTTTATTACTTTTATACCGGAAAAATCAGGTACAATATCCAATGAAATATCTCATGATCTCAATCTTGTCACCAAATCTTCCCTTATATCGAAAAAGGTAATGACGTATTATCTCACCTTTTCAATAATTTATTCCATTATTTCTTGATGGAATCGATATCACTGACACGCGAAGCCATCGCTCTTTCACGCGTTGAATAATGCATTTAAATAGATGATTTGGGAAGAAGGCTAGATGCAACAAAAATGGATATCATACTTTCAAATATTCGCAAATATTATTCCAATCTTCCAGTAAATGATTTGAGAAAAAATTATCGAATTAGGCTCGAAAGATTGAGGTTGCTGATGGATCATGGCATCCCAGAAGATGTTCGCTGGTTGATCGAAGCGAAAGTTCGATTAGTTGGTGAATTACCAGATTCATTTCCTAAGCACAAGCCTGGCTTAGGTAAGAGTACTTTTGCAAAGAAGCGAAGAGCAAAAAGATTAAATAGTTGCTACAAATGTGCTCGATGGACATGTGATACCCGTTGTAAGTCAATAGGGTATTCATCTATAAATCGAGATGATAAGATAGATTTCATTAAGGGTGGGCTGAGTAAGGAGTCATTGGACGATATCCGATTTACTCTTGAGACGCACCCTAGTGGGTATGTGCAGCGTGAGCTACTATCTTTATGGGCTAAATTCATCAGCGATAAAGAGCGTTATAGTCTCAAAAATATAATAGCAAAAGATCCTGTTTGCCAGGCTGTTATAAACAATGATGTTTTGGCTATGCAGCATTAATACAAGGTAAATCATTTAATATATATATATATATATGCACATATAAAATATTTTTCTGTTTCCTTTCACGAGTTTTGATAAAGGTTGGTTAAATATATTAAATCACCGAAAGGTGAGTCGGGTGATTTTGTCAAAAGTAAATCTTTACTTTTTCGAAATACGAGTAGTAAATAGTGAAGTTTTTCAAGTTTAAAAAGCCAATGATTTTTACAGTTTATGCATCCCAAAATAACATTTTCTTTTAAGTTTTTCCTTCCTTATTCTTTCAAAGATGGAAGGATCAAAACTTCGACAGATCAAAACTATCTGTGTATTTTGTGGATCAAAAGTAGGAAAATGTTTTGGGTATCTAGAAGCAGCAGTGGATCTTGGAAAGAAATTGGGAGAGAAAGGTATCACTCTCGTGTATGGGGGAGGTAGCAGTGGATTGATGGGTTGTGTTTCACAATCCGCTCTAGCAGAGAAAGTAAGAGTGATAGGTGTTATACCTACTCCTTTAGCTGATATCACAGGCAAAACACGAGGGCATGAAGTACAAACCTTATCTATCCATGAACGCATAACTTGCATGCTATATGGTTCTGATGCCTTCATAGCTCTGCCTGGAGGTTTTGGTACTTTAGAAGAAATCTTTAATATTATCTCATGGGCTCAACTAGATCTCCATACTAAGCCTATTGGGCTTTTAAATGTAAACAATTTCTTTGATGGTTTGCTAACATTTCTTGATTATGCTGTGGAACAGGGATTCATCTCTCCATTTTCTAGAAGAATCCTTATTTCTGCTCCTACTATCGAGGAACTGCTGGATAAGTTGCAATCATATATTCCAATACAAGATCCAGCAGGAGTTAAGATAGATTGGTCGCAAGGAAGGGGAATCAAGCGAAAATGGAGTCCGGTTAATGTAAATTTATCTTTGTGAACCCTAGAATAGGTGGTGGTAGAGTACGGAGTATTCTCACTCTTGAGACACACCATAAATTTCTAGGATTTTGTTAATGTTTAATCTTGTGTACCTCAAAGATTTAAGGTGGTAGAGTATGGAGTATTTCTTACTCTTGAAACACACATTTTTCTTTATTTCCTCAAAAGGCTAGAGGTGGTAGGATACGGCTACTCCCGAAACACATCTCTCATTTTGAGGATCATAAATGTTTCCCCCTTTTGCGTTTTGCATGTATGTCTCGTTTATGCTTCTTCAGGAGCAATAATAATATCATTTCAGTATGTTTAGATGATAATTTTTACTTCTTCTGGAGTAAATATACACTTCTTCTGGAATACATAAGTACTCGTGCAAGAACATTTCCAGACACTTTATCATCTAATATTCATTTCATAATACTGATGAGATTATTTTCACATTAGCCATATCCGAGCTATCATGTGATATTATCTTATCATACATCAACATTCTCTTGTTGAATAATTTTCATCCACCCATTCAAATTCAGATATTGGTAACTTCTGGTACCATTGGATGAAATATTTTTATCAACATTTACCAACTTTTTGGTAATGATAACTTCTGGTATCATTTGATGAAGTATCAAATAACAATAATATCACCATGTATATAGGTTAAACAATAATAATATCACCACGTATATATGTTGACAACATCCTCTAATATGTTAGAATTAACCAACAATTGAGGTGTTTCTGAAATAATATAAAATATGAATATATGTAAAGTATTCTATATATTCAATTGCTAAACCAGCCATATAGGCGGAATCGACATAATGAAATAATTAAACTAATAAAGCCAACCATGTAGGTGGTAGAACCAACCATGTAGGTGGCAACAACATAATGAAAT
This sequence comes from Ligustrum vulgare, assembly GCA_963555705.1. NCBI lineage: Eukaryota > Viridiplantae > Streptophyta > Magnoliopsida > Lamiales > Oleaceae > Ligustrum > Ligustrum vulgare. Next base: position 52,432,891 of record OY743173.1, on the reverse strand, counting down.
AATTACCTTTCATGAGTGAGCGAGTCGTATCTTCAAATCCAGTCAAGGTATTCATAATAGTCCAATCCGTTATGATAATGAGTCATCTCCAGTTAAGGTATAAATCCAGTCCATAAAACTCAATCCATCACGGTATGGCAACTATTATGTTACTTTTAAATCTTTTAATTTATCGTATTGATTACATAGTAGTGTTAAATAATTTAGAATATATATTTTATTAACACTTATCATCATATCATTAATAATGATTAATCAATTTCGTTAAATCACGATTAATATATTTTATCGTATCATTAAGGGCAAAATCGTCCATATTTTAATATATTGATCATATGGATAAATCGAAACCGTCAATAGGTTTGAAATTTAATTTAGAACAAACTTACTTTTGGTCCGAAGTTCAAAATCTCGCCGGAATTGCTTTAAAAATAGTTTTTACGACGCCGCCACGTTCGACCGCCGGAAAATATCCAAAACTGCACCAAATAGAAAAGTAAGACCATAGAAAAATCAAGAACGTCGATATGAACAAACTTCCTGTTGACGTCATCGCCGGAATCTCTGTCACGCGCTCTCACGCGCCTCGTCGACGTCTGCGCGTGGGACTCACGCGCCGCCGCGCCGGTGACTCCGACGTCGACATGCGCCGGTGCCGGAGGATCGTCCCGTCGCCGTCGTCATGGATCTGTTGTCCGATCGTCATTTGGATTTATGGTTTGGCGTGAATTTGCTTTGAAAGTTTCGATTTTTTCAACTTTTCTTCTCCGGTCGATATCTTCTGTTTCAGCCGTCGGATTATCTCCAAATTTCAGGCGAGGCTTCTCCTTGACAAATTCGTTCTGATGGCGGTGGCTGATCGTCGATCGGATATTTGGATTGGTCGGAATCATTCTTTTCAGTTCGAGAGAAAATGAAACATTGATTAGTAATAATCAGGTTTCTGATACAGAGGTTCATCATTTAGATGCAACTGTAGAGCATACTCCCGTTATTACTCAATTGGCTAGAGACTCGTGCTGATAACGTATTGTAAAACAATAGAGAATCAGAGAGAATTTCTTATTCTTAATATTTCATAATGAATATAGGCCCCTATTTATAGGAGGGGACAATGGCATAATCGTAATATTGGACAATTGTATAATCGTAATATATAAATTTTACAGGGACATAATGGTAATTTGTCATTCAAAAATCTTTCCTACCTAAGCCTAACTTTTCCTAACAATTTAGTTGATTAATATATCATCTTTTGATCAATTTAAAGAAGACCTTTTACATTTTTTAATTAAAAATTATATAACAAAAAACTAAAAGTTTTTTTAAAAAAATTTTATCACTGTTCATCATCTTCTTTTTCCATCCCCTTCACTAGTCTCACACCACCACCCCAATCCAAGCCATCCAACCAAAAATCAGGGTAGTAAAATGAGGTTGCGTTTGATAGCGATGGTGGAATTTGGGTGAAAAGAAAATGAATTTCAGGGAATTGAATTCTAAGGAATTGAGTTTCTGGGAATTGGAAGTTTAATGTGTTTGATTGGTTTAATTTTCTAGGTGAAAAAAGTAAGGAATTTTCTAACTTTTGTTATTTGATTGACATTATTTTTCATGAAAAATAAAGTAAAGTTTATCTATTTGAATTAAATTTTTTTTTCCATACATTTGTACTTGATAATAATAATGTTAATTTTTAGAAAAATATAAATTAATTAACAACAATAAAAAGGATCAAACGTAACGAAAATGGTATAAGATTTTCCATGAAAAATAAAACCTCTTCCCCCATTGGAAAGCGAATTCATCCAAAATAAGGAAAATACCGAATTCCGAGTTAAGTGGAAAAATGAATTCCATGAAAAATTTAAGCAATCAAACAGCACAAAGTTGAAAAATGACGTGGAAAATCATATATGACGAATCAAACGCAGCCTTAGAGTATCCAAATGTCCCGTCACAAAACAACGTTATTAAATGAAAGCAATAGTAGAATTTGTATAAAATTATATCGAGAATCTTGAGACGGACTCGATTGTGGCATTACAAATAAACGGCAAATGCAAGGTCCGCACAATCAAACCATTTAGGAAATTCGAAAATCATCGATAAATCAACGAGAATCCAGTTCCTTTGTCTAGGGACTCACTTGGGATACAATGACCGAGTAAGATTCTAACAAGAACTCAAGACCATTTTATCTTACAACTCAAATATCCACTGTACAATTCTTTGGGGGCATTATGTGTTCAACACATTCTACACAGAACATTACTGTAGTCAACATCATATAATCACGATCCTTAATGAATTGGTTAAAGTTTACCGACTCCCTCCAGATGAGTTCCTTGATATTCTCTTTGATGAACGACGGCTCCTCAAAATAAAAAATAAAAGGTCTATGACATACCCTGATTTTTGGTTAGATGAGTTGGATTGGGGTGGTGGTTGTATCATGTGTGTGAGGGATGAAAGAAGAAAATGATGAACAGTGATAATTTTTAAATTTTTTTCTTTTATATAATTCTTAATTAAAAAATGTAAAAGGACTTCTTTGTCCTTAATTAAAATGATCAAAAGATAATTTATTAGTCAACTAACGCATTTTTTTTAATGTGGGAACGTCTTTTTTTTTAAAAAAAAGGTGAAAGTGAAGACGAAATTATCAAAAAATCAAAAATATGGATGAATTTTACAAATATCTTCAAAGATAGAGACGTTTTATGGCAATTATCCTTTACAAATCATACAAGTAAAGTTTAAAGTGCATACAATGTTGGATAGCACCCGTTAAAATTTAATGGGTGTCAACAAAGGCTTAACTTAAATCAATTTAGTTAATAGGTTCCGTCATCAATACAAAACATGCAGCATATAGAAATATCTTCAAAAATCAATAATCAATCACAATCATATATATTATGAGTTTCACAACTTTTTAAATACACATCTCATCAATTTTTATCAAAATTTGCTAAAAATTTGATTTTAATATCTGAAGTGTTATGACTTGAGTGGTCTGAAATTTGAAATGTCGTGATTTGAGTGGACAATAATACCAACTAAATAGATATTTATACCCATTGAAGTTTTTCTCGGCTCAGCCTCTGTTCGGCTGCTGTACATTAAAATCAGTTTTTTTTTTCACGATTTTTTAGATAGATGAAGGTTAAAAAGTGGAGAGGGAAAATGTGTATGATTAGACCATCTCCAAGGGCACCCCAAATTTGGGATTTTATCCCAAATTTGAAAATTTTCATCTCCAATCACACCCATTTTCCTATCCCAAATTTGGGATAAAGTTTTTATTACAAAAATGTCGTTAATTTATTTACAAAAATGCCAATTTTTTTTTCATTAACCTCATTTATCTATTTAATTAATCAATTGTTATTATTATTATTATTATTATTATTATTATTATTAATTATTAATTATTATTATTGTTGTTGTTGTTGTTGTTTTTTTTTTTTTAATTTTGTATTTTAATTTTTATTGTTTTTGTTATTGTTAATTTTTATTGTTTTCGCGTATGATAATGTTATATAAAGGATACTAGTAACAAGAACGCTAGTTCGAATTATAATTGGAATGATCGAAATTTAATTTCTGAACAGTGGTACAAAGACAATAATTCTCAACATGGAAATTGAAAACAAACCTACTACATAAAAACAACATAGGGACAAACGCACGATCCCAATCTTAAACATAAATAACACAATAGCTAATCGAGAGTACTAGGTAGACGTAGATCAGATGGTTCAGTAATCCTGAAGATCACTTGAGGATCCTCGAATATCTCCAAAATACTGACCAAAGGAAATCGAGTTATTATGGGATCTTTAACTACTAATTAAAAATAAAATTAAATAGATAATAAATACATATGTTAATTTATAGAATTAGAAATAATAATAAGAAAAATAAATAAAAAACAGTTTATCCCAAATTTGGTATAAACTGTTGGAGAGGAAAAATGGTTCGGACCAAATTTGGGACAAACCCTTGAAGATGCTCTTAGAGATTGATTTGAGAAATTACGTAATTTAAAAATTGGTTTATTTTTCAAAAGATCGGAACACTACCCGAATTAGAAATACTTTAATGATACGATACATGGTAGAACCATACACACATAGGACGACACAAACGTGCAAGCACACAGGCAGTTAATACAATGACATCACATGCCAAAAACCTCGTGGTTTGAAGGCTTCCCTCGACGAACGTCGTCTTGCATAAAAAACGTAGCGTGCACCATCCCATCACCATCAAGATTCGTCCGACTCTGAACAGATAAATAAGTAGGAAAAGAATCTTGTATAATTTTTCGCGTATTATCGTCTTGTAGCTAACTAAAGACTCGACGTGATGCACAGCATAGATGAGCTGAGGAAATAAAAGACCCACACGTGAATCATCCATTAAAGCAAATCTCAAAGCTCATGCTGACATAACATGAGATGCCCCACACTTGAATCGTCCAAGAAAGCCAATTTTCATACTCGAGAGTCAAGACTGACGTAACATAAACACCGCACCCGGAATTTTCGACTTCGTATATACATGAGGCCTAGATAGATAGAGCTAGTTGGGTTTACATTTTTGCTAGAAAGTGGATAAAATTGATCCAACTTTATTTTTAACCACACATTTATTGTTCATAAGCAGCGACGAGGTAAATTTTATTGGACAATCTTTTGAAAAGTAAAAAATAGTTGACGAAAATCAAATTGTTGACTTCCAAAAAAATAAAATAATAATTCAATGAGACGTTCACACGTGTTGACAACTGTCAATGATATGCCAGGAAGAAAAGCTGAAGCACCAGAAAAGATCAAGTAATATTCAGAATTGTTGTTGCATTCAATAACGCAATTGATGATCTGTGTTATTCTCATATTTTCATTGGAAGCCAGTCACAGATAATAAATAAATACATTAATAACAGATCAATTATTCCTATAAGTAATGTAATCAGTCAAGGCAATCAAAGGAGCAGCCTTTTTGGGATCAAATCCAGAAAGCTGTTCTCGAGCCTCCCTATTCAGTTTCTCAGCCAACTCTCTGGATTTCTCAATGCCAAGTAGCTTTGGATAAGTCAATTTATCAGACACCAAATCTTTCCCGGCCGTCTTCCCCAATTCCTGGGAAGATTCAGTGACATCAAGAATGTCATCCACAACCTGAAACAAGAGCCCAATACACCTAGCAAAAGTTCTCAATCTAGCAATTTCTTCATCATTTGCACCACCCGAAATAGCACCAAGAACCACTGATGCCTCCAATAAAACTGCAGTTTTGTGTATATGAATGTACTCCAAATGCTCTAATCCCACATCGGTTAATCCCTCTGAGAATATATCAACTACCTGTCCAGCTACTAGTCCTTCTGATCCAACACACTTAGCCAATTGACCTACCATTTTCACAATCCCATCTGCTGATACCCTTTCTGTGGCAGTGGCAGTGGCCATGTGCTCAAAGGCAAATGAAAGAAGAGCATCACCAGCCAAAACAGCCAAATTTTCACCAAACACCTTGTGATTTGTGGGCTTCCCCCGCCGTAGATCATCATCGTCCATACATGGAAGATCATCGTGAATCAAAGACATGGTGTGGATCATTTCAACGGCACAGGCTGAAGGCATAGCAGTGGATTCCTCCCCGCCCACAAGTTCACACGCCGCAATACACAGCATGGGCCGAACCCTTTTTCCTCCAGCAAGAAGTGAATATCTCATTGACTCGTGAATCATCAAAGGCTCCTTCAACAACACTGCATTTTCCAAAGCCCTGTTTATAGAACTTGCCTTCTCAAACATATAGGACTTGAAATTGAAACTGGGTTCTTCTTGGATTATGCTTTTGCTTTCTTTTTCTTGTTCATTGGTTAGAATTGCTGATATGGAAATCGAAGAAAAACCAGTGAATTTTTTTGTGGGATTTGGGGAGAAGAAAGAAATGGGCAGTTTGTTTTCAGAAGGATGGGGAAAAAAAGAAGTAACTTGTGCAGATTTGTGTCTACTGCTTAGATACCATGTTGTAATTGGATTCACAAGACTCATTCTTGCTAACAAAAATTATAAAATATAAATTTGCTTCAATCCGTGAGTATTATGTGAATATCTGAAGGGTTTAAATATGGAGTTGAGAGGACTTCGGAGTGCGAGATAATAAATCAAATTGCCATAAGAGGAATCAAACTTTGTTTAGACTACTGAACAGTTAATGCTAAAAATAAATAAAGTCAAAGTTATGCCAAGAGTAGTCAACAACACTTTCTCAAATCACTTCTCATTTACACACTTTTTTTCTAAACCACACGTGTTAACTTGAAAATACAAAAAATTTGTTGATAAACAAATTGTGTGCTCAGCAACTCATTAATTGATTTAAATAGATTTATTTGAGTTTTCTAGGTAAAATATGAGGTTAAAAATTGAAGAAAAAAAATGTGTATGGTTGAAAAGTAATTTGAAATGTATTTAACTTTTATTAAAGTTATTTTATTTTATTTAACGAATATAGCCCATGTTTGATGCTCATTTTATTGAGAAAATTGTTTTTTGAATAATGATTTTTTGGAGAATATGTGATTAAAATATAAGAAGAGTTTTGAGTTTATGTGTAAAATATTTTATTGTGTAAATATGTGGTTGAAAATGAGTATGAAAAAAAATTGATAAAAAGAGCATCAAACAGTTGATGATGTATAGGTGAAAGAGTTAGTCATTGCGTTTGTTTTTTTTTTTTTTTTTTTTTAAATAGTTATAAATTTTGGATTTATTTTTGGTGCTTTATTGGTGGACATGTTGAAATATTAACACTCCTGAGAGCCTGAGACAACTCTCAAAGTGAATTTCTATGGCAATAATGGTGTGAACATAACATAAAATTAATAGACCTCTTATCCTCTCTTTTAATACTCTCATCCTCTATGAGGGGACGGTGAGGCAAGGGTCACTCTCGAGGAGGGTGTATCGTCACCCCGACATACATAACATAGAATGTACGGTAACCTTCCCATTTTATTTAAATTTACACAAAAAGAGTGTGAAACTATAACAGGGAATGAGTAGTAGGCAAAAAGAGTGTGAAACTATAACAAGGAATGAATAGTAATCTATTCTCATCCCTAAATATAGTGATAATCGTGAAGATTAAAGACTTTGTTTGTGTTTCATTATAATTCCTTTTAAATTAAGTTTATGTTTGGTTTTGCTAAAAAATATTTTTTAATAAATTTTAATAAAATAAGATGAAATGTGTGATCGAGATGTTATTAATAATGTGAATTCTATAAAATATGTGATCAAAAATAAATTTTAAAATATGAGGATCAAAAAAGTATTAAATATCAGCGTCAAACTTTAATTTTTAAGACACATTTCACAAGACTTTATTACTACTTATCAATTATCTATTACTAAAACCCAATTTCTATAGGCTACTACGATAAAGTTGACCGTTCTTAAATTGTCACTTCCTAGAATCTATCCATCCCTTCAAGTTTTAGACATTAAGCAATTAAACAAAATAGGCTGATTTATAAATAAGTTTGAATTTGAATAATGCTACATGAACAATCATATTGAACAATATTGTGAACAACTCCAACTCAAATTACTGAAATACCCTTAAATTGGACCCAAATTACAACCATCCCTATCTGACCAATTTACCCTAGTTAACACCGTTTTCTATCACATTTCGATTGGCGAATTTGATTCCCTCCACCGTCGTCGCTGCTCTCAACCAAATCTGAGAATTCGGTAAGTACCCATCCTTCAACTCGCATTTTTGTCGTTATTTTTGTTTCAACTTCTAAACATTCGTTGCTAAAACCTCTTGCATTTTTTCTTCAAATCGGCAGCGAAATCTCGAAATCGTGGTGACTATGCATCTGTTCTTCCAGATCGCAAAGGCCTCTTCAAGAGATTCCAAATGTAAGTCCGAACAACATACATATTTGTTTTGAAATCGATATATAGTGTTTAACTTTAGAAACCACGGTCGGGGGTCTATAGTAGTAATGCGAAAACCTAGAGGTGTCAAGACGGACGGGCCGATCAGACCCTTGAAAATCGGTCCGGATTGACCTGAGACCGTGGGCCGATCCATGACCCGTGCGGACGATTCACGGGTCAAGAAGTTGTGAACCGTGGGTCAAACCTTCGCGAGTCGGGGTTAACCCGCTGGCCCGTAAAAAAAAAAAAAAACTGTTTTTATTAAATATAGTAATATTGAAAATCTCTCTTCTTTTAGAAACTCTAATACAACTTTTAAAGTAAAATCTTATTTTTTTCTCCCTAATAGCTAAAAAATAATGTTTTTTAACAATAGTAATTAGAAATACATTTATCATTTAATTGTTATTTGTTTATATTTTATTTAAATTTGCAAATTTAGAAGTAATTCATATAACATAAACTATAATTTTAAATTCTATGTAAATATTTTATGGTATAAATATGAATTTATCATTCTAATCATTTTGTATTTAGAAACTTGACAAAAAATTTGCTATAAATATGAAAAATCTATGTTTTTATTCATACGGGCTAAATCAGAACAAACCGCGACCCGCATGGGTCAGCGGGCGGCCCTGGGTTGTAGTTCAAAATTTGCGGATTGACCCGTAACCGGCAGCGGGCGGGCTTTTTTCAAGTGGGTCGTTACCGGGCTTTTTATTGGCGGATCGACCCAGCCCGGACCACCCGGATTGTAACGCCCCGAGTTCTAAATACTCGAAACGCCACATCATCGTCTCAAACTCAATTTCACAAAATATTCATTTAGCGGAAATAACTGAAATTTTAATATTTTGCATAAAACTTTATTTAAATCATTCATCCAAATTCTCCATAGTCGGTAAAATAAAAATTTGACTTAAAATAAACAGAAATTTTAATATTTAAAATAACATTTAATTATTTCTTTGCCACTTGTGTCCATCACTCGCCACCGCTTCCGAAGCCTGCAAAAATTGTTAATAACGGGGTGAGTATTTCTAAGAAATACTCAGTAAACTCATAACCAAATAATTCACTTAATCCATAAATTTGCACATAAACATGTAATCATGCTAACATATTTTTCTCATAACATCATAACATATCACATATTCACATAAGTGCGGAAAGTAGCCTTGTCTTGTCTTAATTCAACATGCAATTATGCATGGAAGTTATAGCGCATATAACATTTCTTCTTCATACACCATTTTCGGGAGAGCATTTGCCCGTCTTACCCCTCATGGTTAATCACATGTACATAACATCACATATGATTTACATAATTTCAGATTCACATGCAAATCATAGCTAAATAAATTATAGAATATGAGTCTACCTCAAAGCTTAACGAGTATATGTATCGAGCGGGAAAAAGCTTCAAGTCTCTAATCGTCCGTTCGTGTCGTCTAGCCAAAGAAAAATAAATTTAAATTAGAAGTTTGGAATAAATTTGGGTGTTTACACAAAATAAAATATTGGGGACTAACTTTGACATTTAACATAATTAAATTTTAAAAAGGCTTGGGACTTAATTAAAATTTTTCAGAAATAAGAGAAGCTGACTCGAAATGTTTAAAAACTATAGGGCTAAGATAATAGCTATTAAAAACTTGGGGTCAAAGTTGACAGATTTTAAAAGTTGGGACTAAAGGGCAATTTGAAAATCAGATTTTTGATTTATATCAAAATCTCTCTCTCCTCTCTACATTTCGAGACAGAGATTGAGAGATGGCGAGCGGAGCTCGCCCCTTCTCCGACCCGAAGCCGCCGGCTGGACGCAGGCGGTTATACTACCGTCGGTGCAAGAGGGCAGTGGAGCCGGTGGGGTGTATGAAAAATGAAGGTTTGGGTCAGATTGTTTTGTGCAAAAATCGAAGCTACAAGGTTCGGGTTTGAAGTTATTTCCGGCGATAATCCGGACGATGACCCAGGTAAGACGTTGGGCTTCGTTTATTTCTGATTTCTTGGGTGTTTGGTAGAAATTGTGGGTAGAAAGTGTAATGGGTAAGGGCGATTTGTGACGTTGGTGTCGGGCCTGAATGTGGAAATCGTGGACTGAAGTTTTTGGCCATGGTGATACCGGTTGTGGATTTTGAATCGGCAGGGTGTGATTTGTGACATTGGTGTCAGGTCTTGAATGCAGAGGTTGTGGACTGAGGTTCCGGCCATGGTGGTACTGATTGCGTGGAATTGGGGTTGGCTGCTTGAAATCGAAGCTGAAAGATTGAAGCCTCTGGTTGGTGAAGGTTGCAGAGAATTGAAATGAGTAGAAGAGGATTCTTACCTAACTTCTGCAGGTCATGAGGGAGGGGAAAAAAAACGTCAATGAAGATGGTGATTTATGGGCAACTCTTTGGGAGCTGGAAGATTGTAACTGAAATTAGAAATTAATGGTGGCGTTTGATGATGTGAGGAACGTGTACTGACTCAGGTTGCTGGAACGTTGAGGGAGAGGAAAAGGATTCTGAAAATAATGGCAATAAAACTTGGATGTTCTGTATTTACAATTTGAAAGGAGTTACACATATTCTAAATTGATTAAATTTTGAAATAATAATATTAAAATAAGCAAATTTTGATATTGGATTAAATAAAGAATTTGATGAAATATGAATTTTTAAATTTACAAATTGGACTTAACGATTTAAACGAATTCAAATTTATTTCTTAAGATCTTAAAATAATTTAATTGGCTAGGCGAACACGTTTTTCTTAAAATGGATGAAATCGTAGCAACAAATATTAATAAATTTAACTTTTATTATAATAAAAATTTCTCGATCGCTACACGAATTGACACCTCTATGAAAACCCAGTTATTTGTGTCGTGGACATTATTGTGATGTTGGACTTGTGTTTGGCGAAAATCCAGTTATTTATGTTTTTAGGAATCTGTAGTTGTGATGTTGGAGTTGTGCGAGTCGTACCCTACCTTTGAAATATGAATGTAGTGGATTTGCAAAATGGATTCCTGGATTTTTTTACATGGTTGCATTATTGTAACAAAGTTAAACTTGGTTAATAATGTGAATGGGGAAAAAATCTGGAGCTGTGAAAGATATAAATTTTTCACTGCATGAAAATTTTGTATAATCATAAAGAATCTCTTAAACATCTCAAACACCAAGTACACTTCAAAGTCCGAATGTTGAAAAAATCATGTTTCAAAGCTTTCATTAAACAATGCCGCGGGAAATTAGTCATGACTTCTTGTAGAGCATTCTTCAGGAAAAAAAGATTATTCGATAAACTTATACAAAGAACCAGAAATAGAAGAACAAATTGGTTTCGTCTCATGAATATTTATCTTTGGGCCAGGGGCTGATAATGCCAATATTGGTGAGATAATCTAAATAGCCCATCCAATCTCTGAATTGCTAACTTGCAAAGAATCGTAATTCACCTCATCATAAAGATTATCTTGATTAGATGATATGATACCATTATTAATATTGATTGGATACTTGCAAGGAGTCTCATGCAAATTATGAATGCCATAATTTTTTTCGAGTGCATCAATCATCTCACGATTCTCATCAGTCTGATCTGCTAAAATGTTGAGAATTATAGAATAAACCATCCCTTCATGAACTTGTAGAAATCCTAACAAAAAATTTGAATGTTAAGAAATCTTATACCAATTTATTAGACCATTAATTGAGTTGAAAATAAAGATGTATTCATGCGTTTTGTGTTTGATGCGGCATATCCAAATTTTTATCGTCATATGATACACCAGGAAAGCTCAAGTCAAGTCTAAATATTTCAGAACAAGCTTCCTTAGGATTCTCCACGAGATTTTTTTGGGTCGTATTGTTCGCTTATGACCCAATATTTGAGAAAGTGGAATCTAAAGTTAAAATTTCAAACATCAAATGAGATGCAAATTATCATCTAAAAATGATAAATAAATCTTACTTGATCTCTAGGATTACTGCTCTCCAGAGGAAGTGTTGCATCAATTGCTTAAAGTGTTCGATGCCTAGAGCTACTGCTTTATGAAATCGTAATTGGCTGATGTACTTTATCTACATGCTCTGAAGTGGAAGTGTGATCCATGCGAGAATGTGTTATTTTAATTTTCTTAATACCTTTCTCATTTGAGACATCCAAAAATCTTTTCTGAAGAGTTGTCTGGGAATCTACCCAAAAAATTAATTCCTGATATATACATCAATTTTGAACAAAAAAAATTAATAAAAATACGTGGAGGATGGAAAAATATATATTCCACGAAATCCAAACGTTCTTCATCATCAATATAATTGTCAAACCAGTATTTTCTTACTGTCGTGTGTGACTTTGCTTGGAGTTTTCTCAATTCAGTATCGTTTCAACACTCCATTTTTATATAACTAAGACTGTTATTTGCTTGGAAAATTTCAAATTATGAAAAATATTTTTCACCTTCTGTATTTATTTGGTGTTTGATTGAAAATTTTACTTTGGAAAATATTTTTCAAGCTACATCCAATAGTCTTGAAAATATTTTCTAACATATTTGGTGAGAAAATATTTTACACCTTATGTGGAAAACACATTTTCGTCACGTTTGATCATTTTTATTATTGTTAATTGACTTATTTTTTTTTTTTCAGAATTTAAACATTACTATTATCAAGTACAAATGAATGGAAAATAAAAAATAATTTTTTATTAAAATAGTTAAATTTTGCTTAATTTGACATGGAAAAAAATTTCAATCAAATAACAACATTTGAAAAATTTCTTGCTTTTTCATCTGAAAAATTAATTCAATCAAACACTTCCAATTGACATTTTTTAGGAAAATAATTTCAAGTGAAATCAATTCCTAGTAAATATTTTCTTACTATTCATTTTCATTTTTTTGAATCAAACACAGCCTAAATTGGATATTCAAACAAAAAAAAAAACCCTTAGAGACGTACAAATTATACAGAAGCTTTTTCATTTTAGTTAGATGCAGATCTTTTATTTTAAAATTATCAGTTGGTAATAAAACAATTGCGAAATTCTCTGTCTTTAAATTAAAAATAAATAAAATAAAATAAAAAAGACTTTTTTTTTTTTTCCGTTGATTTAAGAAACACGAAATTCACGACATTATGCATTACCACGATGGGCTGAGTGTGAAGGCAGGCTGGTCTAATGAAAGCTATCTCATGATTCTCATCAGTGTGTTTGTGCAGTCTAAGCTTCAGTTTTCACACTGTCAATTGGGTGGGCCGTGGGCTGGTGGGTGGGGGGACATATTAATCGGAACAAAAAATTTCAATCCGACTTTGAGAGAGAGAGAGAGAGAGGAGACCAAAACCAAAACCAACACTAACAAATAACTGAATCATATCACTCGTTGGTAACCACTCTTAACCGCACTTTACGTGTTGTCCATCCCATAAACCCTTCTTAAGATGTTGTACGCAAAATTAGAGTCGAAATTGAACGTTATTATTATCCTAGATATTGAAGGTTATGTGCTGATATATTTGAATCGTGTCCAAGTGTCAAAATGTTTATGTGGTTATCCTTCACATGGAAGCAGAACGAGAATAAAGAATAGATATAGTGCCCGTTTGGGAGTTGGGACTTGGGAGAGCTATTTCTCAAAAATTCTATCAGATTTTGATAGTCAAAACATTCAATTGGCAATAGACAAATATTAAACAATAATGCTACTCGCACCCCACGCGTGACAGCCTCCTTGACCCAGCCGAATTTATCGCGAGAAATTCGCTGTCTATTTTATCCCAAGATTTTACACAATTTTTAAAAATTCTTGAAAATGGGCCAGAAGACACTTGCATTTCAAATTTTCAGAACCCAAAAATTCCTCTCTCCCGCCACTCACTAGAGTTCACTGTTCACATGTGAGTTGCTGTCAATCCTATAATGCAGTCTGAATAGTGTGAGGTCAGTGTAATATGCATCTGGTTGCCAGAGATTGTGACTGGTAGCTCTTTCGCCGGAAGTTGGGCCTTCAACAGATCTGCAGCGGGTATGTTTAATCTCTTTAAACTCGGTTTAGAAAGTGATTAGAAATAAGTAGATTCTTTCCATATTTATTTATTGAAGTTGAACCATCATTCAAAATTCTGATTTTCAAATTTTTTTTCAGTTGGTTTTCTCGACAGTAGTCAATTTTTACCAAATGATAAGCATTTGCACAAATTTTGATATTCGGTAATGCAGTGATGATTGCTTAACAAGGTAGTTTTTTCTATAGAAAATGAAATCCACTCCTCCAACGATGATGATTGTGCTGAAGAAAATGAGATACGATTTGAGAATTTTGTTGGACCAGAGTGACAAACTAACAATTGAGGGCAGTGACTTTAGCATTGCACTTTATTTTATCTTTTTCATTTGTTCATATCAATTAGCACTTTGTTGGATGCAGGCTACCACAAATCCAAAAAATGGGAAGAAGAAAATCCAACAAAATGTGGAGGCTATCAGTGACCCAGTACAAGACACCCAATATCCGACGTCAACTCTCTTATTTAACACACAACCCACAACGATACAGTTTCTTGGTGAACTTGGTTTAAATTTGTAGACACTGGCGTGTGAATTGGCTTGATGATTTATGTTAGACATATTGTTTGTTTCAATGTTGTTTATGCTCATAAATTGTAGTTTCTGCTTTCAATATGAAGTTCAATTTGTTTGAAGTATGATTCATCAATTCACTACTTTCACAAATTAAACCAATTTCTATAACAAGAGAGAAATACAGATGAGTATGTTAAAACAATCCACTTCATTAATAACATATTTTCATAACACAAGTCATTTAAAAATTGCACTAACAGATAGTTCGAAATAAAGGGAAATTGTACAAGACAAAAGAACTACTGCAAGCATAATGCGACAACAAATTTGCACAATCAGATTGTTTTCACTTCTTCTAGTAGCCTGTTTTCTTACGAATTGTGAAAACAGATATATCTACATCCTCTTCTTGTGTAGTCATGCTTGGCTCTCCTTCATCCCAATAATAACAGAACTTTTGCAATTGAAGAACAACTTCCCTTCGTTCAGGGATGATTCTCCGGCCACTAACCATCTGACACATCGTTGCCCATCCATAGTTTGGTCCTCACCCTCCACCCATGGTAAGATTCCCACTAATTCAAAACCACAAACAAAACACTGAGAGGATGTCAATAGACAATTAAATTGAACATAGAGAGAAAAAAGAAGAGCAGAAAGTTCAATCACAAGCATTTGGCTAATCTCGAACAATTCAATTACGAAAATAACTAATTATTGTTATGAAATTACTACAAAAATAACATGGAATACTTTTTCATTGATCATTCTTTTTTCCTTCAGAACATCACCACTGATATTAACATCGATTTATTAACATCAGCGGTGCCCAACCTTAGAAATCATTAGTGATGTTCTAAAGAAAATCAGTACTGCCCAACTTTCGTTCAATATCGCCTTCGGGCTTTGATGTACTACCAAAAATCAGTAATGCCCAACTTTCGTTGGTACTGGTAACGAGAAAAAAAAATCAGAAAAGCAACGACTTCAAAATAATACTTTATTCGTGATGGCAACAAATAAATTAGCAATGGTGACAGTCAAATATCGGAACAGTATCAGAAAAGCTAGGCCCAACATTCCATTTCCAAGCGCAAGGAAAATTACGTTGCCGGCGTGAGAGAGAGAAGAAAGGAAAAGGATGAAAAAATTTGAATCCGTGGTGTGAGAGAAATGAAAAAAAGTATAAAAATGAGAGAGAGAATCAGTAACCTAGATTTTGGGTATGGGAAGGTAAATAGGCTTTTAAAAAAGGGTATAATGGACATTTGGCAAAGCTGGGGTCAATGAAGCTGTCACACGTGGGGTGCGAGTAGCATTATAATATTAAAAGCTTGTTTGCTCTATCAAAAATTTTCAAACTCAATTTCAACTATTCATCTTTAGTCAAGTTCACAATTTTTTACTTTTCAAACCAATTTAAATTATAAATCCATAAAAAATACAAAAAAATCACAAAAATCAAAATGTTTCCATGGATCAAACGAGCTACAAATCTGACACAAAATCAACCTTTTTTTTTTTTTTTTTTTTTTTTTTTGTGAAATGAAAAATCAACCTTTTTGTGTAGCATTTGATAGTCTTTTTTCATGAAGAATTGACAACACCACCCTTAAAATGCAAAAAGCAGAAAGACGAGACAAATTACTTGAGGGGCACAAGTGTCATTTCAAGATTACTTGCTTTTGAATTTAAGAAGAAGGCAAAAGGACGAGTCAAAAGGTGTTGTAGGGGTGGGGACCACCTAATGTTCAAAAAATCATTTTTTAAAATGCAAAGTAGCGCGCCCAAACATAGGCTATAGTAATAATTTGATCCTTCATTTTCTTAATTTGGTGTCATTTTATTTCTTTTTCTATATATTAAGAAAATAATTTCTGTTCTCGAACTTGAGCCGACACCCAGACCTACGATCTCACAAGTCTCTAACCATTTTCCTAATGACCAACATGCTATTCTTTCATATTTGTCAAGAAGGGAGAAAGCTCGGGAAACTGATAACTTCGTGTCTACAACTTTATATATACATACATGCCAAAAAAAGGGGAAAATAAACTACCCGATTTTTTAGAGATCAATTAAAAGTTGTCATTCTCTTTCTCAATCCAAAACTGTCATTACAACTGCAGTATCAGTGAAAATAATCTAGTAGACGTTGGAGTGCTAATACAATCAAAATTATGCTCTGAAATATATAAGTAGCTAACACCTTTTGCCAAGAGAAAATGGGAAAAATCCTTCATCATCTTCCCAGACATGGAACAAGACTTCAGGAAATAGAGTCCTACAATTATCTCATATAGTCAGACCATCTACTTGTTGTAAAGGTACACAATGCTGAAAATGAAAAATCCCGCCATCTGCAATTTGTCGAACGTTGTCGTTAGTTGGTATTATTTAAAAATAAATAAATAAATAAATAATCATTCAACAAGCAAACGTGATTTTGGATGTATAATTTGGAAATATAATGCAAACACACGAAACTCAGTGAGATATATTATTACCATAGAACATGAAGCTCCATAATAGGGAAATGCTGTTGTTATAAATCTATCATATTCATTGTGTCGGAAGGGTCGCACTGGAATCTGCAAAAAATGTCAAAGTTAGCTTGCTTTATCAGGATGTTGGTTTGCTCCTAAACCTTGTATCTAAGAACAAACCAAAGAGTTCAAGCTATTTACTTTTAGTTTCTCCCTTGTTATGCTCTTCTTTATTTTTATCCTATTTTTTTGGTAGGGGTGTGGAGAGTGGTGGGTCTTGAACCAGCAAAAGGCAGATACAGTCATTTCATTTGGCATGACATTCATTTCATTTCAAACAAATCCATCTTCCCACTAATTCATAGATTCTCCTCGCAGTTCATTTTGAATTGAATGGCTAGGCATTGATTTAGATTTAGGACACAATCTTCAGATGCTGCCTATTTTAGACATATATATATTAATTAATTATTATAGGACATTTAAAGAAAAAATTGAATATATGGCACAATTTTTTTTTTATAAGTCATCATTTCAAATTGTCGCACAAGACACCCAAAATCTCAGAGCCGACCCTACATTTATTAAGTGGGTTTGGCGGGCTTACCTGCTTTGAAAGTGAGAGGCTAGTGTATCCAAGCCTTTGATAGTCAACTTTGAACTGGAAAACTCCATAAACATCTGGTACCTTAAAAGAAGCGTAATAAAGTCCCTGAAATAAAAATGCATGAATGGTGAAACAGGGAACGTATGTAAATAAAAATGTAGGTTCTTGCATGTGTCGACAAAAAGGAAACCTTTTTATCAGTAGATAAGGTTTTCAAGACATAAGGGCTCATCATGTAGAGCTGCACTTGGACGTCATTTGCAACATATGGTACCCAGCTAGAACCAGTCCACTCATAGATTTCAACAGAAAATTCCTACAAGAATATCAAACTCGTAAGAAATGGAATTTCCTTTTTAATCTTTTGTTTGCTCTTTCTTTTAAACTTCGGAGGTGGGAGGTTTGAAAGGCAATTTTTTCCTGACTGACAAGCACCGTGACGTCCATTTTCAAAGCATGTCATTATCAATTATATGGAATTACCAGGTCGTCGTTTATTCTATACATTGAAGGTTCATCTGTTCCTCCAGCCTTGTTGTGCTTAAGATTGACAGCCTGAGACAATCAACCACGAGTTAATCAACTAACATATGGGGGATATAGAAACATAACTTAGCATGTAAATAAGATATAATAACAATGAGAATACTATATAAGACTCATGGATTACCTTCAGATGACCCCTCTCGTGGAAGACCCACTTACTAAGTTCAGTGACAAACTGTTCATTACCTGATTTCTCATATCTGTCAGCATGATTTCATAATTCCATTAGTTGCAATTCAAACACATCATCCAACGGTTGCAATCAAGATATAGTGTTTCAAACAAGGAACCATGCATATTATTTACACCGTTTCTTAAACAAAATCTGTGCATTGAGAATAATAAAATTTCCCCACAAAAATCAGTGGCAAGGAAGAATGGTCCCTGGTCTTTCAGGTTTACTGTGTCAACATTGCATGATAGAAATTTATTTTTATCTTGCAGACATTGGCAAGGATAAAATGCAGTAAGCTTCTGACTATACAGTAATTTCCTCTTTCCCTTGTCATCTCAAGAAATATATACAACCTAACTAGATTCAATTAAAAAAAGTAGCTTAAAAGAATAAAAGACCTAAAGAAACATGTCTAAAGTAATATGATTTCACCAACTAATATCAATCCAAATCTTGTGAGGTAAATTTGAATTGACGAACAAGTTTACATAGCCTTAGTGCAGAGAAGTAAAGAACTTTAATAGAAATTGGTGACAAGCTTCACTAACTTGTATGAACTCCCAGCCTTTTGCACTCCTGATCTGAACAATCTATTACAGGCAAAGAAACAAGTGATTAATGGTAAGAACGTGCATCTTTTGTGTAAGAACATTTTCCTTCAAGAGGAAATAAAAATACACATACAAAATAATCATCATAGCAAAGAAACTACATACCGGTTGCTGAACAAGCCCAAAGAACCAGAGACAATAATACGTGCATTGTTTCTAGCCTGTAATTTATGAATATCAATAGCAAGCAAGAAAATCAGGTCACTAGAATAGTACCATTAATGAGAAAATCGAGGCAAAATCGAAAAGACTAATAGAGATTAGTATGCCTCATCTTCATCCCAACCACCCGATTCAGCGTGCGTCAATAGGGTAACATAAGCAACCTATGACTTTATTAGCACACAAATCTACGGCATTATCAAAAAGGGACTTGTCACAAAGTTCTAGAAGACAAAATTGTTAAAAGCAAATGTGTCCGTACAAATTAGTTGAAGTGGGTGAGCAGG
This sequence comes from Ligustrum vulgare, assembly GCA_963555705.1. Classification (NCBI taxonomy): domain Eukaryota; kingdom Viridiplantae; phylum Streptophyta; class Magnoliopsida; order Lamiales; family Oleaceae; genus Ligustrum; species Ligustrum vulgare. The sequence goes on along the minus strand of OY743173.1, from coordinate 52,413,462 downwards.
TCTAATGTGATACAGAAATATGCCTAGTCAGAGTATTTCAATCTAGTGTAAACTTAAGAAAAGTGCATTTACGCAACTTAGCCATTTTAACAAGGAAGGAAACAAAGGTTCATCTAATTTCACACCATGAACTGATTCATCTATGATGCACCGGCACAAAGTATGGCCAGACACGCTGCTAATAGGCAATGTTGGAACAACTAAAAGCAAGCAGGACCTAAACGAACCTGCACAACTGAAACCAACGAGATAGCAGATCCAGTAAGTGACGGAGGGTTTGAAAACTTGGATGCTGGATTAGCCGAATATGCTGAAGAAGATGCTGAAAGAACCTTCAGGACCTACATAATGGATGGAAAACCATAGAGGAACAAATCATGAATGTAAAGCCGCCATCATCCATATATGTCAATCCATGTATACTTCTAATCACAATGTGAATGAATGTTGGTAGTGAGCAAAAGATAGTCACGATCTTCAACATTACCAAACTATTGTCCAGATTTAGTGAATGCCCAGTCCCTTTGAAAAGCACAGGGGCCTGTATCATAGATATATAAAGCAATTAATTAAGTGAAGGCACATTTTTTGACATTGGTTAAATATGTTATTCATGGAAAGGTCAGTAATCTTGGAGATATTGAACAATGTAAACAAATTTTTACAGTCAACATTTTTACATTATGAGCAAAATACATCCAGACTAGAAACCAGACGCAGACACAAATAGACAAGAGTATGTATAAGACCAAGCGATGTGCACTAATGAGCCAACATATATACTGCAACAATAGAACAAATCAAATGTTGTCTTAAAAAATAACCTCAATCTTCTTATTTCCCAAAATAACATTGGATTGAACAAAATCATCAGCAGCTATTAGTGTGTGGTCTCCCTCAATTTGTGAGAGAGCATGTCCAGTGTGATCGATAACCATAGCAGAGGGATCCTGTAATATAAAATAGTCACGGACAATGATAGGGTGAAAAGACCATGGCAAAAGATATAAAGCATAAGAACCAGAGAATAAATAAATTAAAAAAAAAAAAGATTTCTTCTATACATTCATTTACGAATAAGCTTCTCAGATTCTATGTTTACTTGTCAATTGTGAGGTTATTAATAATTGCATTCTTTGTTAAACAGTAACCAAAGAAGAAGGGTAGAAAAGGTTTGACAGATGAGTTAGCTAATGGTTTAATGATGAGATTAAAGATGGCCAGACACCAACAACCCATAACTTGAAGGAATTGCTGAATAACGTAAGAATAGCTTGTGCTAACCATTGCTTATGATAAATTTTTAAGAACTTCTAAATCTTTTCAACTTGAAGTTTTCCCCACCATTTACTGTTGACAACACAAGTTATCATCTTCAAGCAGATAATATTTTATCGAATAAGCCCAAAAATATAAAATCTTCTACAAGAAACAAAAATTTTCAAGCGTGAGTTATTCTGGATATGCAATTTGCATCACAGCTACCCGATTCTCATAGCCTTACAATTGGATTTGGAAAATTTACACGTTTAAATTTGTATTAATCTTTTAAAATTTCAATCCCATAATCCAATTCCTGCCACATTCCATATACAAAAATCATAACAAAACAGAAAAAAGAAATTAAATTCACCTCATCAAAGTCGACCCCACATTCAGCAGCAACACTCCGGATCAAATCTGATGCACTGATATCCGCGGCCAAAATTAAGTCATGCCCCGAGTCAATGAAATCCAAAACCCCCTCCAAATCTAATGACCCTCCAAACTCTACACGAATATTTCAACAAGCAAAACATCAAAAAGCCATAAAAAATAAAAACACAACTTGATCCAGATTCTACGTATTCTGATACATAAGAAATTAATTAACTTACGGTCAGTGGAAGGAGAGAAGAGAATGAGCCCATCATACAAGTACTGTCCATATCGCTTGACAGAGATTGAAGGGTCATCCGCTAGCTTAAAATCGAGGGTGAAACCACGGGACTGTAATGAGTTGAAGAAAATTGAATGCGAAGATACAAGGGCTAGATCGTCAAGCAGGACTAAAATACGACGATCTGTTGGTTGGTCAGGGGAGAAGGAGATGGTGAGGAGAGGCAAAAATGAGATGAGATTCAGTAAAAGCAAGGAAATCGTGGAGAATTTTCTTCCTACCATACTGCGTTTTGCTGGGTTTAGGGGATGAAGTCTGCACTCTCACTCTACTTGTGTAATTCTTGAGTTTAAGAGGGCCCCTATATGTGTGTGAGTTTATTTTAGTGGTCACCGAACTTCTCCATTATTACTATTTAGTCATTTAACTTCTAACAATTTTTCAATCATGACTCACCTTTAAAACGTTTCCATTATTATTGTATTCCATCCCGTGTAAAGGAGGTCTACATGGCATAAGAAATCGAAATCCCATCTAGCACATTCCTTCTTAAATTCGTTGGACAATTTGGATGGACTTCGCCATCCTATCCTAACTATATTTAATTACGGGGTATTTCATAGAGTCTTTTTTCACATTTTATTAATTATAATTTTTCTTAATTTTTAAAGAAAACAACAATTTTTACAGAATTACTTTTCAAATTTTTTTTTCTTTTTATCAAAAAAGCAGATAAATAAACATAAATAAACAAAACGGGGTAAAATATAAAATCGAGTTAACTTGTTTAGAATTCAATTTAGTTTTAATTTTCTAAGGTCGAGATGAAGTTACCAACAATTATAATCTTTTTGTCCACTATATATCTCAGCAGATTTGATATATTGTCCATGATGAACAATTTTTATGAAGTTCACTGGACACATTTTGGCTCAACATTAAAGGATATTGAGTTGCTCTTGTTCACATGAACAACATCAAACTATCACGTGTCCAATAGACAATATATTAATTTATATCATGTTACATTTATACTAATTTACTCTCTTGCACAGTTGACAACAGCTCCAAAACCTCATTATAGTGTCATTAATAATAGAGGAAATTGCATTTCATAACACTTTTTCATGATTTTGACAAATCTAACATTTTTTGACAAATTTGTCCTTTGCAGTTTTTTTTTCCCATTTGCATCCTACTACTACTGATTTGACATGTTGAAATTGGAAGTACAAAAAGTAGACCCATTATTTACAAACAATGTTGTAATCGCGCCCACTACACCATTGGTACTCATGCAGAAGCCAAAAAGGAGAAACTCACTCTCTCTACCAAGTCCCTCCCAACTCACTCCATCTTCTTCTTCCAAAAGTGAGAAATCGGTTTCATCCAAAATTCCTCCCCGATCACGATCGACATATTCCGGCGTCGACATTGACGGAATCATCGAAGATTAGTAACCAAAAATCCGCACATTCATTCAGCGACTCGCGTTTTGTTGTTGTTTCTTTTCGACCGATCTCTCTGCCACCCAATGTGGGTTTCGAATTTTTTTTTTTTTTTGAATAAAACTTACAGAGACTTTTCCCATGTGATGTTGAACCCAAATTCATTTCTCAAATCAATTTTTGCAGTGGATTGACTTTTGAATGTGTGTTGGTGCTTCATGCCCTTCATTTGACTTTGACTTGTAAATGGGAACAGATTTAGGAAGTGGGTTCAGCTTGTAAATGACGATGGGAGGAAGAACTGGTTTCAGATTGTAAGTGGGGACATGAGTAGGAAGTGGTTTTGGTTTATAAATGGAGACGGTTGAAGCGAGTTTTTGTAAATGTTAAATGAGGGAGGAAGTGGTTTAAGGTAAACTGGTGGGCGGGGTTGGAATGGAAAAAGAAGCACTAAAAACTGTTTAGTAGTAGTATAGAAATTATGGGAAATATTGAGTTTTGCTTCATGATTTCACCTATACATCTCATCATGTTATTTGAAAAATGAGCAATTAGTTTTCTATATTTTCATTTCTTACTCTCACATTAATTATTTGCTATCGCTCTAAAACTTGAAATGTTCTTGAACGTAACATGCATTTCGACAATTGCAGTAACACATGCTTGTAGAATCAGGATTGAGGAGGTTGATGCGTGGGTGCGTCTAAGATACTGAAATTAGATTGTTACATGTTTATAGTCATATGTCGAGACATTTCTGTCGTTCTCGACAGATGAAATCTGTAATTCTCGACAGTTGGGTTATTTGTTTAATTCGATTGACATTTCCATTTACCAACTACTGCTTGCATTTCCTTGTATTTGGATGACTAGTTACATTGAGTTTAGCTTAATGTTTTTAGCCATACCTCTTATTATGTGAATCAGAATTTGAACAAGCGGTTATCTATAGTTTCGGTTCTTAGTCCCACATTAAGTATTACATGCATGTACAATCAGGATTGAGGAGGTCGCTACGTGGGTGCGTGTTAGATACTGGATTTAGATTGCAATATGTTTATAATCATCTCTCGAGAAATTTCTGTCGACCTCAACAGATTAAATCTGTTATTCTCGACATGTGGGCTAATTTGTTTCATTCGATAGACATTTCCATTTACCATCTTCTTCTTACATTTCCTAGCATGCGGATAACTGAAATGTGTACTATTATCCTCATGAAGTGGCTTTTTTATATTGTGCAGATGAATTTCCCGTTCATATTACCACAAGAAGATAGAATGCACACACACATATCGCAGAGAAGCCAGCTCAAGTACATAAAGATTGTATTTGATAAATTGGACAACTCCCAGAAAGAAGAATTTAAGAATTCTTGCTTCGGGTATTTAAAAGAACTCGCTGAGCTGCAGTTCTCAGGCCAATTGATGCAGCAGTTGTTGTTCCGCCTAGTTGGCTCGGGAAAGATAAACGAGCTATGGTTCAATTTCAATGGCCATTATAGTAGATTTGGGTTGAATGAGTACGCTATTGTGACTGGGCTGAGATGTGGTCTGCCGGTGAATCCCAAGGAATATGAGAAGACCGTACAAAAGAAGAGGCTTAAAGAAAGGTATTTCAAAGGAAGTGATAGAGTCACTTGTGGTGTCTTGGAGCGAGTACTGTTGCACTCTTCCACAACAAGGGCGGATCGGTTTAAATTAGGCCTAGCTTTGATAGTTGAAGGTGTTTTTATAGCCCCTGAAAAAAATATCGGCATTGACCTCAACACGTTGGCTCTAGTAGACAACTTGAAACTCTTTTTTGAATATCCTTGGGCGAAGATTGGTTACCATCTTGTAATCAAAGCATTCAAACGTGGGTGTTCTAAGAAAGTGGGGGATGCGAAGGCGAAACAAGAGAAGGAGATTACGTATACCATTCACGATTTCCCTCTAGCACTGCAGGTATTTTAATATATGTTATTCGTTGGTATATTTTGTTCTAAAATGTTTTAATCTCCTACCCATCACTTTCCATCTGCGTCATAATTATTTCCATTTCATGTCAGATATGGGCAAACGAGGCTGTCCCTAAACTAGGTGAACGCTTTGCCGAGTGTCTAGGAATTCGGACGCCACGAATTCTTAGTTGGACAGCTACGAAGCAGCCACAACAACGCACCTACGAGGCACTTTTCAAGAATACTCCGGTAATATTGTGGTTTTAATCGATTGATTAAAATATAATTGTTTTGACAGTACTTTGTATACGAAAACATCAACTATTCTACGTTACTATTGCAGCTTCAAGTCTATGCCACTCTAAGACCTTTGACAGAGGAGCAAACTAGTGCATACATCAGCACACTTCCATTGAAAGACAATGCCGTGCAATTACTTGATGATTTAGCGTTGAACATGGACCGTCTGCAATGTGATGTCGAAGAGAATATTGCAACCGAGGCGTCTGAGGATGCATCTAGCAAAAATCTTGGGTCGGAAGAGCAGGATACAGGGAGTGGTTCTGCGGATTTTGAAGATTCCAATGCAGGGTCTAGTGGGAACGAGATAGGCGAGGGAGGGGAATCTAGTGACCAAGATAGTGGAACTATTTTGTTCAGTGCAAGGCATGACACAGAAACGGGGTTTGAAAATGTTGGCACCGGCGCTTTCGGGTCCACACCTGTTCATAACCAATCCATCCCAAGCACACCTTAGAATGAACCATTGACATCAACAACCCCACTTTCCCAAGATGATATAATCAGTCTGCTTTTGGCGCAAGAAAAAAAATTCAATTTGAAATTGGAGATGGAGAGGGCAATAATAATGGATGGCTTCAAGGATATTTAGCATAAGGTCGATGAGAGAGTGCAAGGATTGAATGACACTGTGATTTCCAAGTTCCAAGCAAAGGATAGGCTTATGAATGGGCTGGGAACCGAGGTACGGGCAAGTAGTACGAGGATGGAGTCCTCTTGCATTATTCTTAAGGAGGAGCTACAGAAGTTCATAGCTCAGCAGCTTCAAGAATTGGAAGAGTATGTTGAAGTCCAAGGAAAGAGCCGTTAACCCACTCGAGATGGTGAGGCATCTGAAGATTCACCAGTGCCAACAGAAGAAACTGCTGCAGTAGGTAATACTTTTGCTTTAAATAACATTTACAACTGCACTAGTGGACTAGTAAAACAATGGTTTTCATCATTACATAATAGCTTACAGTCGAACCACACTATTTAACGATCATACTTTCACATGGAAGGTACAAACTTTTCCTGCCAATATTCATATCCCAGTTGATAGTGCCATACATGAAGCAGGTACTTAGTTCATATTCCCCATGTTTGCATGTTAATTAGAATTCCCGACATTTCAAATGTCTGGATCGACGTGTATCATCTGACATGTTTGACAGTTTTTGTGTACTTACATCCAAGCTCACTGTTAAATTTTTTAACGTTTCGTACATGAACATTGAAGATTTTGCGCATGAATCATTACATGAAGATACATTAGACGGGTAATCTGGTGCAATGATTGTATACAATCCCCCGGTGGAAGTGGCCCCGTTAAATGAAGAGCTAGTAGATGTTGGACCAGCCAATACAGGGAAAAGGCGTTCCACCCACACTAGAGTGCCATCGGTCAGCACACGATCGCCATTCACAGGGTCAGGGAGGAAGATGTCTAAGAAATGACCTTCTCAGTTCAGCTATTTAGGATGACTTAAATCAGACTATTTTTCCATTTTGACTACATCATTGGCATTTTTCAATGTGCATATTCCAGGTTATATGATATTTTGTTGGAATCGTTGTTGTACATTTCTTAGCAAAGAGATGATTTTGAATGTAAAATGGTAATGTGCATTTATGTTGAAATTATTTTGGGTTAGTGGCAATCCTTTTATTTGAAAATTTTGTACTTTGTAAAAGGTTTACTATGTGTAGTGTTTTATAATAATGAAATCTTGTGATCAATTGTCATGGTATTTTTTCCTGAATGTTAACAACATTGATTGTAGTGTATGCACTTGTAGTTGACAACAACAATCCAATGGTAATTTCTTATTAAATTCTCTTTAGGTAGTATTCTCAACCTAAACTGACCAAAATGAATATTTGTCATCTACATTGTCAGTCAATCAATGAAGTGTGACTGAAGGAGTGTTGATGCAAGAAATTTGTTGTGGTTAAGTACTATGACATTCATTTTTCTTTCAAGTAGTTGACAATTATAATTGACTTTTTAGATGGTTGACAACATTAACTTATAAAAACCATATGCACTGAACTTCTATATAAAGGTCAACTTCTGTTTAAAACACATTACTCTATCTCCAGCAAGTTGAATATCACTTATGACTGCCTCTAGCTCTACTATGGTCAATGGAAATGTGAATGACTCTCCACCAATTCCAGGTTCTTCTCCCCTATTCCCTATTGTCGTAGAGGATGTGACAGACTCCCCACCAATTCCGGGCTCTTCTCCCATTTTCCCTATTGTCATAGAGTCCGACGATGATGATGTCCCTCCTGTGGTATCTCGGTCAACTATACAGCCTATTCTCTTTCCCGACTTGGATGAAGTCGTCAGCCCATTTGCACTTCCTTATGAAGAGATTGTAGAGGAGGTCTTCAACTACATGGTTCCTTACGTCGATGAAGCGGGGAGTTCGGAAGAGGCACAATCATATTCTCCGTAAGAAGTAATCATAATTAGTTCAAATGAGGAGGTAAATCAAGGGAATGCAAGTGATGAGTCCGTTGTTGATGATTACTGAATGAGTTTTCTAGCTGTCCTTGGACTAAAATAATATTTTACATTGTTATGTTAATGTAGTGTAGTAGAATCCTTTTTCGAATACTGTGTGGACAGTGTCATTCCAATTTTGTTTACGGTTGGAAACGTCACATACACGACTATTATAAGCTTCGGGAATTACAGTTCTCATCTGTCGGAGTCCACAGTGGCTTGCTAGAAATATATAGGTTTTTGTGTTTCCGATATTGATGAATGCTATGCTGTTTTTTTAGTGAATCGTTTATAATTTTCGTGTGGCCAGTGCCATGACAATGTGTTGATGTTAGGGAAATTATAATGCATACAATGTAAAACTGTCGGTAATTACAGAATATATCTGTCGGAATCGACAGTTGATTACAACAAAAGTATAACATAGATAAGTACAAATCCGGGTACGAAAATGACACAGGTGTTATAACTTCATATAGCTTGTATCTCCCTACAATAGTGCTAGATTGCATATCTAAACAGGCCTTATTGAAATATACAACACGAATGTACCGAATTAAGCGTGGGTTCCCCCAATTGGATTTGTGCATGTTGCAAGGTTGTGCTCAACTCGTCCACATCTCGAACATTTTCTCACTAGCAGGGTTGCCTCGCAACGTGAGCGCTTTCGTTGTGTTGGTGGCCTTCCTGGCGGTTGACGTACATTTGGTGGGAATATTTGCACCGAACGAATATGTGAGGGCACATTCCACTCAACTTCATTACCCATTGGATAGAGAGACCTACCCCGTGAACAAGCAGCACGGGTTGCATAGGAGCATGACATAAGGTGTACTTGAAATTCTCAACACGTGCAAGTTTTTTCCTCAAAATCAACGAGGCGAGTCTCAGTGGGTATACCAACTTGAGTCAGGTTCTCGGTCAGCTCATGTGCCCGCAATCTTGTACCGGATTCAAAAGCTATGCATAACTCTTCCTCCATTCACATAGTTAGTTGTGTAGTGCATTATGATGAGGATAAATGGCGATCATAAAACCACCTTTGCATGGTACTATGAATGTGTTCTACTAGACATGTGATGGGTAAGCCAAGTGCATGTCTCAAAATTGCGTTCAAACTTTCTGCATTGTTGTTGGTCATAATGTTGTATCGATTCCCCGTGAAATGTGCTCGAGACCAAAATGCAAACCCAGCTTTCTCCAAGTAGGACGCCACATGCGGACTAATGGTTCTTATCTGTCCCATGAGCCTGTCAAATTCTTCTAGTCGATACGCTGTGGCAGCTTTTTTGAATAGAAAAGTTGCGCTAGCATTACTATATCGCTGAATTAAATTCTTCTCAATATGCCACATGCAACAACCGTGATGAGACAAAGAAAATAAATTGGTGATTGCCTTCTCAATACTTTTTTTCCTATCAGATACAAATACCTGATGCTTGGAGTCTCTTATGAGGTCCTTCAACTTGGACAAGAACCGATTCCATGACTTGTTTGTTTTCCCGTCCACAACACCCCAAGCTAATGGATATATTTGTTTATTCCCATCCTGAGCAGTTACTAGTAGAAGGGTTCCTTTGTAGGGACCTTTCAAGTGACTACCATCGATGCAGATTACAGGACGGAGGAAGTGCAAATATCTACGTATGCTTGCACCAAAAGCCAAGAAGAAGTAGTGAAACTTGTTGCTTGAATCGATTTCTACGTGCGTAATAGTTCCTTGGTTTTTCTCTCCTAGAACATGCCAATATAAGGCAAGTTTTTGGAAGTTCTCCTCAGGTGTTCCCCTTAACGAATGTAGAGCGGCTTCCTTTTCCCTTCGGGCCTTGTTATAACTAATTTTTACACCGATTTCACGTTCCACATCGCGGACAATTACTTTAGGAGCATATGGCGTGTTGGGGTCATTCAATCTACACTTAATGTGTGCCGACTATCGAACTTGTAGCATGTTTAGTAGCACGCCTGCGGCAGTCCACAGAACACGTATGCAAATCACAGAATGTTCGAATCATGAAGATACTAACCCTTTAATGGCCGATGCCCGTAACATCCACTTAACAACATGTAATACATTTGTCCAAGATCTCTGAACCCGAAACTGAAATTTCTCCCTCAAAGCAAGAAGTCGCAGTTTTTTGTATAGCTGGCTCTCGTTTATGAGAATTTCATTAGATGCAAGGTCAGAAGTGTCTACATGCTCTACCTCATCGTGCATAGCCCTGTTTGTGGAGTTAGGTGCAGATAGAGAATCCGCACTCAGTATATCATTGTCCACATTTTCTGACACAACAAAGGGAATATCTACATTATCATGCGTAGTGTCTTCAAACGCATCACATACAATATTGACCGTTGCATTCTCATTCGTCTCAGTAACTATATGCTCCACCATGGTTACGTCTGCGGGTGTAAATTCAACTCCCGCATGGCACTGATTTTATTGGAAACTAATGTCCATAGCTGCATTCACTATATGAGAAAGTGTTTCGACAGCAGTAACACATAGAGCTGTTTCTCTGTGAATGGTTAAATACCACTTCAAATCTTCCTCTTCCCGGATTTCGGCCGGTGGTATGTTCATGTTAGGCACCTTGAATTGGAATAACATGTCACTATAAATATTAGTAGGTGGGAGCTTCACATTCAATCGTTCAATTAGTCCTTCTACCGTAATATCGCTAGGCACTACAATAGATGTAGTCTTGTTCCCACGCCACTTCCATTCATCATCTACGTTGACAAACTCTCCGTCATACGAGACGATGAATCGCAAATTGGCACTCATTCCTGAAACAACAGTATATGTAAGTCAAAAATTGATGCATTTCTCAAAATCGAATTGAAAATGAAATTAGACAGCCTCGCATTCAGCTGTTCGTGGTATCGATTTGTTTCTGGGATTCCCGACAGTTAAAATGTCGGGTTCGACATTTAAAAACTGTCGGTTTCGACAGTTTTTAAATGTCGAACACGACGGTCCGTATTGTGCGTCTTTAATTCCAAATCTAAGGTTCTTGCTGTAAAATTTCGACAGAAATTAATGTTTTCATCAATGTTCAACTACCACAATACTTAAACACAAGAACAATATGACAATAAAGAAAGATCTCTACGCATTTATGAGGACACTTATTGTCACCCAAATCTAAATATATGGATCTCAAGATCTAAAAAGTGGAATCATGAATGATTAACAAAACATCAACATATTTAATGCCCATATTCAAAATTTACAAAAATGGTGATCTTTCGAATTGTCCATAATTAATGTCCATATATCATATGTTACAAAAATGCTTACTTTTGGAAATGAAATTTCAAGTTTCAAATTGTATCTTCTTCGAGTGTTAATGGAGATTAAGTGAATAGTCTTGTGGTGCAAGAGAGATGGTATTCAAATGAAATAGAGGAAAAGAAAGTGAAAATTTTTGCTTTCAATTAATTTTTTTTAAAATTTTTTTTTCTCACTCTTTTATCCATTGGCTAATTTCTTTGTCCGTTAGATAGTTTGGAATTTCATGTACATCACATCAATCATATGTTGAGTCCACTTGCATGATTCAAAATTTGTCTTGTAGTGAGTGAGGGCATATTGGACTTTTCATTGGCAAAATTAGTCATTTTTTAGCACAATTTAAAAAGTTGTCAAAATTTTTGGCATTATGCATTTTTTTGTCATCCATGCAAATGTCCCTTAATAATATGTGGCTAAGATTATGGGTAGTGTATTATTATATAGAGGTTTTGGGGGAGTACCAAAAAAGCCCCGTGAGCTAAACTTTTCATTTGACGGAAAAGAGCAATTGGACCTATAAAAATCAAATATTTGACTATTTATTTGGGGACTTACTACACCATAAAAGCTATTTACAATATTCGTTAAACGTATTTTGAACATTCAATTATCCAAAAACGTAAAGTAGGACGTGTCAACTATATGCGAATTTTATATGTCAGTCTATTATTTAGAGTATGTGTACCTTGTGTATATTTTTTTATGGTAATTGACGCAAAACGTTCATACTTTTACTGATTTTGTGCAAATCATCTACACCTTGAAAAAATTGGCATTTTCACTTTCAAGGTCATATTTTCTTGCGAAAACATCTCTACCGTCTATTTTCATTATGTTCACTAATATCTCGCGATGCGAGATATCCCCGCAAGTGCACGGTTCGTGAGAAGTAATAAAGTGGACCTAAGAGTCCGGATTATCGTCCCACGAGGACTACTATTAAGTACCGAAATGTGTTAGTTCCTAACCCTATTTGAACGGGCGAAATTGTTTGAGATTGTTAACTACAACTAAAGAATTAAACTAAAGAAATAAAATTGCGAAATTGCTTTTGTTATTAAATACGATTGTAAAGTAGTTGGGAATCCCGATTTCACCTAACCAATTAAATTAACTCCAATTCCATGTTTTATTTCCTAATTATGCATTCGGTCGAATTCACTAATTTAACTTGAAATTTCTCTCTCGAGTTTAAATCAATTCTACCTAAATAAGTCAACCATGTATCTCTACAGAGGGTTTGAATATTCCTTATCTAGATGCATAACACTCAAGAATTCACACACGACCGCAATAATAACACGAGTATATCTCTATCTCTTGTTCAATTACTGGACTTATTACCACGTTCTAAATTATTAACTCACCTCTTGAATTATGGAAATAACTCAATAAATCATGAATTGGTGATCAAGCAATTCAAGCATTAAGAACAATAATAAATCAATACATGCAACAAAACATTAAAACAACGGAATTTAGAATTAAAATAATCTGACTAGGCTACATCGTTCATCCCAACATAGAATTTAGTTACACATCATCAATAAAAAACAATAACAATAAAAATTAACGTTCATTAAAGATAATATAAAGAATGGAAATCTTGCACCAAGTTTTGATTCTTCAGTTATCTTCAATTCACGCGCCTTTGCAATGCTTGATTCTCCAAAAATTTGATGTTGAAATCTCATTTGTGGCTCGTTCTATGGAGAGGAAAAAGGTCATATTTTCGTGCCTAGAGGTTGTATTTATAGTTGGTGAAGAGATCAAGTTGAAGAAGGAAAGAAATTCATCAAATCCGCGCGCGAGTCTTTTTTGGTATCTGCAAAGTGTTCAGTATTTCGACCATATCTTTCTCTTTCCTTATCCGATTAAGATGATTCAAATTGCGTTAGAAAGATAACTTAAAGGGCTACAATTCTTCTTGAAATAGGATTTTCCTAATTCGAACGTTTACTGCCCCCAAAATATGGTCTCAAAGTCCGACTAGAATTCTGTCAAGAATCTTCTAGGATTGGAATCAATTTTATGGTAATATTCTTATCATATTCCATTCCTTTTTGACTTATACTTGCATCCAATTAACTCCTAAAAATCCTCAAAATATCTTCTTATTATCCAAATCAATCATTGGATATTTGCAAGTTGGTCCCTCGTGTTTAATTTGTTCTTCAGTTCTTCAACTTCCAATTGCAACAATATAGTCCCCATACTTTGGAATCTTCTCAATTCGCTCGTTTTGCTCTCAATTCCTTCAACTGGATCCTCCAACTTCTTATTCCTTTACTTCGGCACATTGCATCTTTCCGGTTGACGTCACAAATTTATCAATTGCTCATTTTAGCTCCAATTAGCATCCAATTATGCATTTTTCTCATCAATTACTTCATTCTTCGCGTTTTGGGATATTTTCTACAAAGTAAACAAATAAACATAAATTAAATAGCATATACTCTAAAACGACAATAAATTATTCTAATTTAGACGTATAAATAAGTGTATAAAATACACTTATCACATTAAAAAATCCGTTTGTTGACCCATAAATCACCCATCAATCAATTTAATGAAGGGCAAAATGATCTATTCAATTATAACTTTATTTAAAATTGACAAAAAAATTATGGAAAGAATAAAAATACAAATAAAAGACAAAAAATTGTATCTGCTCTTATACCTCCACCCACTAGCTCAACCTCCACTCACTGGCTCAAGTCTATCTCCACCTCCAACTTCAACCCAAACCATACCCACCAACACTTGCCCAGCCTATCATCACAAGAGCCCCACATTTATCAACACCAAAAGAGGTAAGAGTATCTCTAATGCTTTATACACGATTGGTTGTCAACTTCGTCTGAGATATACACATAAATTCGTGTATCCCAGTGCAATATCTCCTTTCCCTATCTTTCTTCCACTTTCTCCCCTTTTATTTACATTCTCACTTTACTTCTTCCACAATCACACATCCTTGTTCACTTCTTCCACTATTTATTATTTATTAATTTATTTGAAATTGTGTCCCTCTCTTTTCTTTTTCACTTTTTTTACTCTTTTTCTTCTACTTTTAAAATTCACATCCTCTTCGCATCTTACACTTAAAGTAATATATCTATCTCTTTCTCTCTCATCCAATAGACATCTTCACATTCACATTCCATTGGAGAATCTCTAAAGCTATGTTTGATACGCTACTTTTTCCATTTTCATCTTTTTGTAATGTTTGATTGTCGATTTTTTCATGAAAATTAGTTTCTATCTTCCATGTAAAGAATGTTGTTTCCCATGTAATTGTAAAAAAAAAAAAACATTTTTCCATGCATTAGGTGAGAATGTATTTTCCATATTGCGTGGAATACTCGTTTGACCTTGTTTTGTCATTTTTGTTGTTATTAATTGACTTATTTTTTCTAAAAAAATAACATTATTATTATCAAGAACAAATGTTTGAAACTTAAAAATAGCTCAATTTTGTCAAAATTTTCATAAATAATGTCAATTAAATAATAAATTTTGAAAAATTCTTCACTTTTCCACCTAAAAAATTAATCTAATCAGATACATTAAATTTCAAATTCACAGAAAATGAGTTCACCAATTTCACCATCGCAATCAAACAGATCCCAATAAAATGATAATTGCAAGACTTTTATGATAACGAAACACGACAGACGTGTTCTAATCACCAAAGTGGGACCAACGTGTTGTCAATTTAAATTGTAGACTGCCACGTGTCCAATGACACTAGAGTCGAAATTCCCGTGTTGCCACTGATTGTTAATAGAGTAAAATTAATAAATGGTGACTCAACTTGTTGAAGGTTACTACTTAGTCACTGAACTTTAAGAGGTATCTCAATAATCATCAAACTTCAACAAAGTTTTTAATTAGCCACACAACTTTAAAAGGTATCTCAATGACTACCCAACTTCAAATAGTATGATATAACCTTCTAAAGTATACTCGATAAACTAATAACTTCTAATAAATAATCAATTACTAAGACTTTGTTCGATAACACTATACGAATTATAAATTGGTTTATTTGTATTTTTGAGGTAAAATGTGTAATTAAAAAACGAAAAAAGAGAAAATATGTGTGGTTAAAAAAGTAGTTTGAGAAATTGTATTATTTATAAATTGTAATGATTGCGTTAAAGAATTGAGGCTAATTTATCGAGTCTTATTTCAATCATTTGAAGTTGTGTGATTAAATAGAAATTACATTATAAGTTGGATGATTATTGAGATACTTTTGAAAGTTGGGTGGCTAATTAAAAATCTTGCTGAAATTGAATGATTATTAAAATATCTTTTAAAATTGGATGACTAACTAAAAGTCTCATTAAAGTTAGGTGGTTATTGAAATACCTTTTAATGTTAATGTTGGTTGCGGTGACCAAGTGATAGTCTTTAGAAAATTGGGCGGTCGTCGGTTAATTTTACCCATTGTTAATACCCAGCATTTTAATTCAAATATTTTCCCTTCTGATCTCTTCGTTCCCATTTCTTGATCTTGATTTCACGTCTCCATTTTCTTCTATCGTCTCTCCTCAACAGGTTATAGTTAAGCTCTTTTTTGCACCTCTCCAATTCTTCTTCTTCATCATCCATATACATTCTAAAAACCTACGTTTTTTTTCCAGATTTTTTCTTTTACTTTGCAATATGGGGATGGGCTAGGTTTTATTCGCTTGATTGATACGTTCGTTATTATTTCTCCTTTCTCTGCACTGTTTGTTGATTCTTATAATATATGGTTTTTTGTTCTTGTAGAGTTGGTAAATTGCCTGAATTACGATATGGATTTCGTAGAGTATGAATTAGCAATGCGCGTAATCTGCTCTAACTTGTGCGTTTTTCTTTGATTGTTTCTTAAAGCTGGGGTACGATTAGTGTCTTCCTATTTTTTATGAATTACTCTTTGGGCTTCTTGTGACAGTGCCGAATTAATTTGTGAATCTTGATTGCCAAGAGTGCTTTGGTAACTACGTACTTTGATGAAGTCCCGATACTGGGATCATTGTCTTTTCATAGTTTTAATTGTGTGGAATACGTCGAGTATAATTTGGTAGCTTGATTCTTCTGATAATTTTTCCTATCTGTTTAAGTAGAGGAAATAGAGATATATGATGTGATCAGATGCAAACGGAGGCTTTGTGGAATAATCACATAATTTTGCCTTATTGTGTACAAAGCTAGTGTAGGGTGAATGATATTGCAAATATATTTAGTAAAAGACATAATTGGTTTTCTTAATTCTCTACTAATGTAGTAGCAGTCATGGAAAAGGAATTGAAGTATTTATGAACAATTTCTTCTTTAATGTTTTTCTCAGTTTTTTCCCATACTTCATATCATTTGGTATGACCCATCGGGTAAAATTATTGGTCTTAAAACTGTGGAAGATTTTGAGGAAAATCCAGATTAAAGAACTGATGAGACAAATGTAGACATTTGAATGTTGACAAACTCTTGTCACTTCTCTGTCGTGTCGTTTCCTTTCATGGTTTAGAGTTTAGGGATTGTTGGGTGGAGGATATTGAAAAATCACCTGTATGCTGGAAACAAAGTCTGATTCTTTTAAACAAGCTAAATAGTGGAAGGGAGTGTTGTTATAGTTGATGGTTTGTAGCCTTTCTTCGCTTGCAATTTATCAAATGATCGAGTCTGCAGCTAAGTTCCAGTGCTGTTTATCTTGGACTTGATGCCTGAATTTTGTGTTTCTTAAACATATAGTCCTCCTGCCTGAAAACTGGCCACTCACAGGAATATTTGTTTTTTTTCATTAGCCTTTGGGTATGTCTGTTTGCATTTTCTTTTCTCCAGTAAAAGGATTCTTCTGTATCCTTAATGTTATCCCACACTGCTAACTTGTTATTATGCTTAATCATTTTGTAATTCTAGGAACCATGATTAAGTTGTTCAAAGTAAAGGAGAAGCAAAGGGAACTCGCTGAGAAGGCCAATGGACAGGACCATGTGATAAAGCTGACTGCTGGGGAGCTACGTCTTCATAAAGGTTTGCTGCAAACATTTGTAGGAATTGTTCCTTTTTGGAAGTTGATTTTATTCTGATTCATTGATATAGCCACTTCTGGGATTGTCAACATCTCGAGAGGGTACTACTGCCAGGCTTTCGGATAACTTCAAGTGTAATAATTTAGTTAGATGACACACATCAAACACATGGACTTGGAGTCATTGAAAATTTTCAAATATCTCTAAACTAAATGATTTACTTTTTTTTGATTGAACACATTATCTTTTTGTTAGTGCCTCTTGGTGCGTACCAGGGTATGCATGGCCACTCAGGGGTCCAGTTTTTTGAATTAAGGGCACAATCAAGAATGATGAGCATGTTAAGCACGTTAACAGTTAACACAACATGATAATTCCACTCTGATTTTTTGTATTCATGTTAAGGTTGCATATTCTAAAGTTCTAGGTGTGTAAATCAAGGGTAAGAAGTTCATCTGGAAGTTTTCATCTCCTGTCTAGATATGCCTTAAAATGTGTTAATAGTTGTTCAAGAATCATGTTCTGATTTCTATTGGGTATTGTTTGTAATGTTAATTGAGAGTTTAATCTTCAAAATTCAACCTTGTAGACATTAGTGAGCTGAACCTACCTAAGACGTGTACCATCTCTTTCCCTAATGGCAAAGATGACCTTCTGTACTTTGAAATCACTATTCGACCAGACGAAGGATATTACTTGTAAGTAATCACTCTTACGTAAATCCTTTTTACTTTGATAAAGTTTCTTCCATAGTATTTAATATTGAACTATCCAGAAAAGTTTTATCTGGCTTATTAATTTGTACAATTTCGTTAGCAATAACCTCGGTGCTGGTATTTTGACATATCTTCTACCGTTACAGAAGGGGTGCATTTCTATTTTCTTTCCAAGTTTCCCATGTTTACCCGCATGAACCCCCAAAAGTCAAATGCAGGACCAAGGTATGACACTCTGTTGAAAATAGGGAAATGATAACAGGAATAAGGAAAAGAATATTTTGTATTTCGGGAACGTGGTATTTGGTGCAACTATTTCTTATTCAAGTGTTGTGCAAAATTCAGGTTTATCATCCTAATATTGACTTGGAGGGCAATGTCTGCCTCAATATACTCCGTGAAGATTGGAAACCTGTCCTTAACATCAACACTGTTATCTATGGATTATATCACCTTTTTACCGTATGAATTTGATACTTGCACTCTAGTGAATTGTCATTGGGATGGATGTTTTTGAAGCCTCGTGCAATAAAACTTGTAACGTTTGGTATTATATGCAGGAGCCAAATTACGAGGATCCTCTCAATCATGATGCGGCTGCAGTGCTGAGAGACAATCCGAAGATGTTTCAATCAAATGTACGAAGGGCTATGATGGGTGGATACGTGGGGCAGACGCACTTCCTGCGGTGTATATAGTAGCTTATCAAGCAAGGCTGGCAAATGTTGATTGTCATCATATCATTGCAATTTGAAGGTGCTCATTGTAAATTTCACTTACAAATTTCAGTTTCATCTTTTGACCATTTCTTTAGAGCTGGGACATCAGTATGCAAAATGTATGCTATTACTCACTGAATCGTATGGCGTTGATTTTCTAGTTTTACCTTGTTAGTCTCAAGATTTGTTCCGAGTTATTCATAAACTTTGTTTCTTCTACACTTGGCTATTCTTGTATTCTTTGTGTTACTGCTTAAAATTTCAATTATCATGTTTTTTGGATCAAAGCCTTGTACAATTTTTGTTGAACTACTTGATTTTATAATTTTAACTAATAAATAGTTGACATTTATTTATTCTCGAGGGGTCGTATTAAGGAGTCGCTGCTGCTGCTTTATAAAAAAAGGATTAAGATAAGACCATCTCCAACCCATGGATTAAAACACCATTTTGCTCCAAAATTTCTCTCCAATCCAACACCATTTATGTGGATCAATTTGGTGTTTTGAACCGTGACACGCCAAACTGTTCAAATCGTGTTTTTGGTTTATTTATAAAAATGACATCGTGTTATTATAATATTGTCATTACATTATTTACAAGTTTGACATTTAACTTTATATTATTTTTTCTTTTATGTTTTTAATTATTATTATTATTATTATTATTATTATTATTATTATTATTATTATTATTATTATTGTGCCAAAAAATAAGAAAAGTGATTATGAAACTATTTTTTGGTCTATAAATTTAAGCCTCTCCCACATTGACATATCTCATATTGTGTTAATTATGCATAAAAAAATAATCAAACATGTGGGAGGAATATACCACTCCAAAAATTAGATTTACCTTCTTCGTTCACATATTTTGTTTTCAGTGGAGTTGAAGTTGTTTTCCATTTTTTGTAATTGACGCGTGAAATCTGACACTACGCGTGATCTTTTTTTTTTTAATGTTAAATAAGTGCACTACATAGTGTATAAACGTGCGGTTTTATTTAATGAATTAAAATTTAAATTAATTAAAAATAATTAATAAAATAATGAAATTTAGATTTGGTGTAAGATTTGGTACATTTGGTTGTAGATGGGTTAAAAAAAATGGTGAGTTTGCCCTATTTTAGTGCAAATGGTGCACCAAAACAGTATTTATGGTTGGGGGAGCATTGCATCTCTTTTGCCAAAGGCCAGTAATTGACTAATCGTGTCCTAGGGTGTGATCAACTAGGCTGGGGGACATACATTATAGGAACCAAAACAGTATTTATGGTTGGGGGAGCATTGCATCTCTTTTGCCAAAGGCCAGTAATTGACTAATCGTGTCCTAGGGTGTGATCAACTAGGCTGGGGGACATACATTATAGGAACGAACCGTGAAACTTAACCGTCGAACGACCTACCTGCCATCCACTTCAGATTAAATAGAGTTTTTTGTATTACTATCTTTGTTTGAATTTCATTAAAATTTTCTCATTTTTTTTTACAGTATTTAATCTTAATCATTCATTAAAAGTCAAATTCACAATATTTGACTTTTCCACCAAATTCTAATCTGCCATTTTCCTAAAAATTACTATTCATTTAAAAAAAAAAAACTCATTTTAATTAGAATCAAACGCAATCACTATAATAATATAATACCTTCTCGAATTAATAAATCGTAACAAAAATTATAACTGTTTAAAATAATTAATAATGTATTTCATCTTTCATTAATTTTTTTTTCTTTTTCTTGGTTGGTTTTGTGGGTTCAAATGAAGTCGTAATAGGAAGATCTTTAAATCAATATGAAGCTTGAATATGTTATCATTTGATATAAAGATCTCGCTATTATGACTTCATTTGAGCTCACAAAGCTAACCAAACAAAAAATAAAATATATTGCTAATGGATCATTTTAAACGGTTGTAATTTTGCTATGGTTTAGTAATTAAAAAATAATGTAGTAAAATATTGTACAAAAACTTCACATGGATATTAAGATAATACTATTATGACTTTATTTGAGCCTTCAAAATTAATCAAACGAAAGAAAGGAACCGCGAAAAAAAGAATGGTAAGGGACCATTTTAAATGGGTGTAATTTTTGCTACCTTTAACGATTTTGTAATTCGAAAATAATGTGATAAAATATTATGCGAGAGCTGCAAAATGATATAAAGAACTTGCTATTACGACTCCATTTGTGCCTACAAAGCCAACCAAAAAGAAAAATCATTGAAATATAAAATACATTATTAATAGGTCATTATAAACGATTATAATTTTTGCTACGATTTAGTAATTTGAAAATAATGTATTAAAATATAATATGACGTCGAGAATTACATTTTATCATAATATAAATCAACATTTATAATATATAATTTTAAGAAATTATATAAATTAAAAACATGTATTTACAAGCTCATTATTTACTTGATCATTGCGGACGTCAATAGTTTCGGTCAGGATAATAATAGACAAACTGACAAAGTGATCGGACGTCAATAGTTTCGGTCAGGATAATAATAGACAAACTGACAAAGTGATCAAATATGCTAATAAAATTGAAATTGATTGACTTAATTGCATTAGATTAAGGATAAGCGACGATTATACATAATGAAATAATAAGATCATTTTACACTACACATTTGAGAATTTGAATAATATAATAATAATAATAAGTTAGTTAAAATTCGAACTGTGTTGAGATGGAAAAAGCCTTATGTCAAGTGCATAGTCTTAACATCTTTATTTTGTCAAACTATTATCAATTAAACAAAACTTTTAATGTATTACTTTGTCAATTACTTGTTGCGTACAATCTCAACTATTTTAAAAAATAATAGTAATACTTCAAAAAAATTACACGTGACATTCATCATTTATAAAAGACGTGCGAAGCACGTGCTTACTACTAGTTTTTATAAAAATTGAAGTGAAGTCGAGACTTGAACAAAAAGACTGCTATAAAAGTATTGAACTACTTAAAAGTATACACAGATACATGTCAACCCTCTTAGCTGTTAAGACAACAAGTTGTATATTCTAATAAAAAAAATATCACGGGCGTAAATGTCCCACGAAAATTTCTAAACTCGAATATGCAGATTGTGACTTTTTACATTAATATATAGATGAATTTTGATGAAATTAATAATAAATAACAAAAATAGTGTCATTCTTACATCGTGATCAGTGAATATTTTGGTTCTCTTTGCACCTCCACTGGAAGAGTTGGGATGATATGTTGTGTGAGGTCACGATTAAAAAGTTACAAGAAAAATTACTTCTGTTAAAAAGTTAACAAAATTGTTTATTCGTTTACGTATATTAAAAAATATCTTTTCATTTTATCAAAATCAAATATTAAATTAGGGATGATAAATCGGGAAAGCCCAAAACCCGACGAAGATCCAACCCGAATTTGACGAGGAATTTTTGAAAAATACAAGGATGGTTAATTTCCGGCCGAGAGGGGACGGTAAACAACATTCCCATCCCAAACTAGCCCCGTTACTATCTGTACATTAAATTCAATGATGTTGTAAAACTTTCTAAATCTAAAAAATAAAAGATAGATAGAAAAGGAGAGAATGAGAGAGAATTTCTCATTAGGTGTGTTTTTAATGAAATGAAATGGCTCCTATTTATAGGAGTGAACAATGGCACAATATTAATATGTAAATTTTACAGGGGTATAATGGTAATTGGTCATTCACATATTTTATATTATTTATAACACTCCCCCTTGAATGACCTATTGCGCAATTGCCTGCTTCGTTAAAACCTTGTTAAGAAAACCCAGTGGGATAAAACTTGAGCGAAGGAAAAAGAGTACAGAAGCTCACCCGATGTTGGCCATGGTGAATCATTGAGTCTAATATTCGAGTAGAACAAATCATGTACTGAATCTTGAAATTCTGAAGTACTGCCTCGTTAAAATCTTGTCAGTGAAACCCAGTGGGATAAAATCTGGACCAAGGAAAAAGAGTGCAGCCGCTGCTTCGTTAAAACCTTGTCAGGAAAACCTAGTAAGACAAAATTTGGACGAAGGAGAAAGAGTACAACATGTTTTTCCCCCTGAAGTGTGCAATTGAGGATTCATGAACTTCTTGAACATTGATATTATCTTTCGTCTGGAATATGTATATATAAAAATCTCCTTGTATAGCATTCTTCATAAGATGTCTATGATTTTTTTCATTTGTTAATATCATTCCAGTATAACAATGTGTTGCTGAATTATAGCTTGTCTATAGCTATGATAATGCCTCAAAAACCTTGCTAGGAAAATCCTGTGGGACAAAAGCTCAGCGAAGGGAAAAATAGTACATTATTCTCATTAATTTTCATCAATACGCCTCAACTGCTGCCTCATTAAAAACCTTGCTAGGAAAACCCTGTGGGACAAAACCTTAGCTAAGGGAAAAAGAGTGCAACGCGTATTTATTCCTTTCATGGAATATCATAAGTATATTAATGCAATCTCGAATCTTTTCATCAAACATATCATTTATGATGAACTTTATATAAATCGTTCATAGCTCATTTATGATGTCATAACATGCTATATTAAGCAATGTTGTACTAATTTATCGATTGCATCTTTCAGTTCTGGTGAATAATCAAATTTAGAATTCACTTCTGGTGAATAATTAAATTTAGAATTCACTTCTGGTGAATAATTAAACATATTCATTTTCATATTCACTTCTAGTGAATAATCAATTTCCTAGATGTCATAAATAGTACACTCCAATTTCACTTTCAATAAATGATATCATGGAGTCATTTGTATCATCCTATAGTGATACTAATCTAGGTATATTGAATCTTTCATTGATTATACATGTATGTTTTTGCATATCATAAATCACAATTTCTGATTTGCATAATCAATCATTGAAATATATATCAATTTTGACATATAATCTACAATCATTTTACTTGAAATCCCAACGTACCGCGATCAACTAGTACATCAAAGAATACTCTCAAAGTACCGAGATAAAAATCATATATTTTGATCTCACTCAGGTATATCAAAGAGCTCAAGTTAGTGATTTAGACTATAGTCTATCCACCATATATCATGCCAGTTCTATGAAAAATTTCGCGCGCAACGAGTCGTCTTTTACAACTGTTTAATATTTTTCATTTGTACATACAATTACTGGCTTTACACATTTAAGCATTTGGATTTCATGTCCTTGAACAACAATCCCTACATTGGGGTTTTATACTTGGCCAAAGTATTATAATTTCATCAACCTCATTTTATAAGAGGGTTGTTTATGTATGCAGTCGACTTATTTATCGATTCCATTTCATCTCAATATAACATAGAGAGATCTCTTTATATGTTCTATCATCAGGTACCTGAGTCTCTTACATTTAATTATGTCCCTTTTACTCACCATGAGTATTTAACCTCAAAGGGATCATCTCAATCATTCAAGAGATATTTATTTTTTGGAATCGATAATCATTACGCTTCAGGCGTGTTTTCCCCATAATGTTCACAAATATTATATTATATCAATCGGCTAAAATGCCATAACACATGTCATCCTTTTAGGGATATAATCTCAATCATATATCTAAGTGCACTTTGGTGGATTGTATACATATCGCACTTTTACAAATCATAAAGCTTCACAAGCAAATCTTTATTTCATCGTATTGACATGTTTGTATGTAGAATATTGCTCCATGAGAAATATTTATATTCAAGTTGTTCTCATAGAAAATATTTGGAAACTTTTAATTTGCTAAACCATTAGCAACATAATGCTATTATCTCAACTAATTCGTAAAATCATTAATGACTTTAAGATATATTCATGCTAGCATTTATCACTTTGCTCGTAATATCATTACTTGAGCAAATAATCAGTCATTCATTTTCTTAGTGAGATAATTAATTTGCTTTTGAGAACAAGCAGCAATGATAACTTGTTAACCTGAACAATCTTCTGGTTCTTTAATGAATGTCATTTTGCATTCTCAATAAATCTCATTATTGAATTGAAACTTAACCAATCATGCTAAATTATAGAACTTCTGGTTTAGTAAGATATTTCACTTGTACATATGTATGAACTTCTGGTTCAATATAGTATTCATTTCATCAGTTCGTATTTCTGTATAGTACAAATCAGTATACATTTATTTTGTATATCCAAAAAAGTGATTAGAATGACATCACAAGAAAATGATCTTTGTCCCCACCTTTTGATTACAAATCTTTTTCCTTTTCTTGGTGGAATCAATGACACGCGGAGCCACCGCTCTTTTACGCGTTAAATAATGCATTTAAATAGATCACTTTGGGAGAAGATCATATCCATCAAAATGGATGTTATATTATCAAATATCCGCAAATACTACTCAAATCTTCCGATAAATGTTTTGAAAAATATTTACCGAGTTCGACTCGAAAGATTGAGGCTGCTTATGGATCAAGGTATCCCAGAAGATGTTCGTTGGTTGATCGAAGCAAAAGTCCGACTAGCTGGTGAATTACTAGATTCATTTTCTAAGCACATGCCTGACTTAGATAAGAGTACTTTTGCAAAGAAACGAAAAGCAAAAAGATTAAATGGTTGATACAAATGTGCTCGATGGACATGTAATACCCGTTGTAAATCAATAAGATATTCATCCAGAAATCGAGATGATAAAATAGATTTCATTAAGGGTGGACTGAGTAAGGAGTCATTGGATGATATCCGATTGACTCTTGAGACGCACCCTAGTGGGTATTTGCAGCGTGAGCTACTATCTTTATGGGTTAAATTCATCAGTGATAAAGACCGTTATAGTCTCAAAAATATAATAGCAAAAGATCCTGTTTGCCAGGCTATTATAAACAATGATGTTTTGACTACTCAACATTGATACAAGGTAAATCAGTATAGTGTATATGTTTTAACAAAGTATTTTGTATTTTCATTTTTTCTCGTATTAACGATGATATCTGAGAGATCACCGAAAGATTATCCAAAATATATTTTGTCAGAGACAATATCAAAAGTGGTGTTATTTAGTCAAAAGTAAATAGTAACTTTTTCAAAAGAAGAGCAGTAAATAGTGAATATTTTCAAGTTTAAAACGTCAGATAATTTTGCAGTTTAAAGCATCCCAAAATAACAATTTCTTGTAAGTTTTCCTTTTATTCTTAAAAGATGGAGGGATCAAAATTTCGACAGATCAAAACTATCTGTGTATTTTGTGGATCAAAAATCGGGAGAGACTTTGAGTATCTAGAAGCATCAGTGCTTCTAGGGAAGAAGTTGGGAGAGAGAGGTATCAATCTAGTATATGGAGGGGGCAGTAGTGGATTGATGGGTTGTGTTTCACAATCCGCTCAAGCAGAAAAAACAAGAGTGATAGGTGTTATACCCGTTCATTTAGCTGATGTCGCAGGAAAAACACGAGGGCATGAAGTACAGACGTTATCTATCCATGAACGCATAACTTGCATGTTATATGGTTCTGATGTCTTCATTGCCATGCCTGGAGGTTTTGGTACTTTAGAGGAAATCTTTAATATTACCTCATGGGCTCATCTGGGTCTCCATACTAAGCCTATTGGACTTTTGAATGTTAACAACTTCTTCAATAGTTTACTAACATTTCTTGATTATGCCGTGGAATAGGGATTCATGTCTCCATTTTCTAGGGGGATCCTTATTTCTGCTCCCACTATCGATGAACTGCTGAAAAAGTTACAATCATATGTTCTAATACAAGATCCAGCAGGAGTTAAGATAGATTGGTCGCAAGAAAGTGGTGCCAAGCGAAAATGGAGTCCGGTTAATGTAAATTTATCCTTGTGAATCTCAAAATATTGGGGTGGTAGAGTATGTGGTATTCTTACTTTTGAGACACACCTCTAATGTTGATGAGTATTTGAACTTTGATTTTGTGAACCTCAAAAGGATTAGGAGTGGTGGAGTACGAAGTATTCTTACTCTTGAGACACACAAAAAAAATTAGGGGTGGTAGAGTATGAAGTATTATTACACCTGATACACACCTCTACTTTTGAGGATCATAAATGTTTCCCCCCTTTTGTATTTTGCATGTATGACTCGTTTATGCTTCTTCAGGAGAAATAATAATATCATTTCAGTATGTTTAGATGATAATATTTACTTCTTCTGGAATAAATATGTACTTCTGGAGTACATAAGTGCTCGTGCAAGAACTTTGATCAAAACTGCTTATCACAATCATATAACATTTATCTCATAATACCGATGAGATTATTTTCACATTAGCCATATCCGTGCTATCATGTGATATTATCTTATCATATATCAACATTTCTTTGTTGAATAATTTATTTTCATACACCTTTTCAAATACAGATATTGGTAACTTCTGGTACCAAATGATAAAATATTTTCATTAAGATCCAACAATCTTTTGGTAATGGTAACTTCTGGTACCATTTGTTGAAATATTGAATAACAATATATCAAATTTATATGACTAGAAATATTTAAAATCAGTAGAACCAACCATATAGGTGGTAACAATATAAAGAAATAATTATATTTCATAAATGAGCAAATCATATCTCCAAATCTAGCCAAAGTATTTATAATAGTCCAGATCGCTACGATAATGAATTATACTCAACACATCACGACATGGCAATTATTATGTTACTTTTAAATCTTTTAATTTATCATATTGATCACATAGTAGTGTTAAATAATTTAGAATATATATTCTATTAACACTTATCATCAGATCATTAATAATGATTAATCAAATTCGTTAAATCACGATTAATATGCTTTAATGTATCATCAAGGGAAAATTCGTCCATATTTTAATATATTGATCTTATGAGTAAATCGAAATCCTCAATAGGTTTGAAATTTAATTTAGAACAAACTTACTTTTGGTCCGAAATTCAAAATCTCGCCGAAATCAGCTCACGCGCCGCCACCGGCCGCCACGCGCCGGTGGCTGGAAAAATCAACCCATCACCAGAATGTGCGCCTCAACTTCCTGAACATGCTCGTGGTCTCCGTTCTCCAAAAGACCAACCATTTGGCAGGAATCAGCATTTTCAGTCCGCCAGCCTCTTCTTCTCCGGCCAATAACTTCCGTTTTAACCGTCGGATCGGCACCAAATTTCAGTCGAGTCTTCTCCTAGACAAGCCCGTTGATATGCCGTTGGCCGATCATTGATCGGTGTTCATAATCGTCCGGGATAAGCTTTTCAATTTCCGGTCAGATTTTGGTTTTTGCACAGTTTTCAGCTTTTCTTCTCCGGTCGATATCTTCTGTTTCAACCGTCAGATCATCCCCAAATTTCAGGTGAGTCTTCTCCTCAACAAGCTCGTTCTGATAGCGGTGGCCGATCGGATATATGGATCGACCGAAATATTTCTTTTTGAGTTCGACCAGAAATTTGAAAAATTGGATAAATTCCGCCATCTTTTCCAAATTTTTCCTTTTGCACGACAACGAGACCAAGTTTCTTTCCTCGTATGGAACTTTTTGAATCATATAAAGATGTAAAGTTTCCATCTTTTTTGAAGTTTTCAGATCTACAATATATGGGTTATTTTCTATGCCAAAAGTGTTTGGTTTGAGAAAAGGAAAACATTGATTAGTAATAATCAGGTTTCTGATACAGAGGTTCATCATTTAGATGCAACTGTAGAGCATACTCCCGTTATATTACTCAATTGGCTAGAGACTCGTGCTGATAACGTGTTGTAAAACTTTCTAAATCTAACAAATAAAAGAGAGATAGAAAAGAAGAGAATGAGAGAGAACTTCCCATTAGGTGTATTTTTAATGAAATGAAATGGCTCATATTTATAGGAGTGAACAATGACACAATCGTAATATATAATGTTTACAGGGATATAATGGTAATTAGTCATTCACATATTTTATATTATTTATAACAAATGATGAGTACTTTATATTTTTAACTATCATTTCGTAGGATCCTAAAAATGACTAATAACTTATCTGAACGTTGCTATACAGAATTTTGTAAATTCATACCTATTTTAAAATAGGACAATTACACTCAATAAATGAACATGTGAGTTTATTTTGAGTGATAAATTTGTTAATTATTTTAATACTTGTACAAAATTTGAAGGGACAAAGATCATTATTAATTAGAAAATACTTGGGTGAACACGATTTGATTTGGAAACAAAACATTCATTTTCTAAATCAAACCAAACAAAATCATTTTTTGCAATTTGTTACGGTTTGAAATCACGAATTTTCAAATATTTTTTAACCACACATTCTTTCAAAAATACTATTCAAAATCACATTATTTCCCAAATAATGAGGACCAAACAAGGGCATAGTAGAATGATGGGTAGGAATGGTAAAGGGACGGGTTCGGGAAGGGAATGTCAATCCCAGTTCCGTCAGAGGTTTACCATCATCATCCCCGCTCCGTCCCCATCTATACGAGGACAGGGGCAAAGATTGACCTCCGCGGAAAGGAAGATTCATTCGGATCGACATGAGAGTGCAATGTAATATTATATATATACTTTTGTCCATTAATGTCTTTTTATAATGATTATCTAATGTCTTAATTATACAAATTATTTTCTTAAAGTATGATTATTTTACAAAAATCTCATTTAATAACTCTAAAGAATGATAACATTAATAAAAAAAATTCATAATAACTTTTATATAATACAAATTTAATTATGTTAAAAAGTATGTTTAGAGAGAATGAAATGAGATTTGAGAGTGAGAGATGAAGAGTAGTATAGAGTTGAAATATAGAACTTAATTTTGAAATTATATATTTAGGCGTTCGGTGATTCATGATACTTTTAATTTGTTTGAATTTTTTTAATCGAACTTATTAATTGGAGATGGTTTCGGGGCAGGGATGAAGATGTGGATGGGGATTTTATAGCAATCCCTGATCGGGGATACTTTCTCATTTCCGCCCCGCCTCGCCCCATCTCATCCCCTCAATGTGGGGATTCCTCGCCCTGTTCGGGGTAGGTTTCATTGAGTTCGGGAATTCTCCGCCCATTGATGGGTCAAAGAATCAGCTTCGGGGAGCGAAAAACTTTCCTTGGAAAAAAGGTCTAGATATGAATTCATAATGAGAAATGCTACACCTACTAAAACTTATACTAACAACATACTAATAAACGAGATATCGCGAGATCTCGGTCAATTTCTCTGCCTTGATATAATCACCATTTGAAAGAAATCAGAGATATTTTGCACATACACATGCGGCTGACAAGCATTTTAGATCTGAATTAATCCTTCGTCTCTTCTTCCTTCGTGGGAATGGCAAAGGAGTGGATTTGAGCTGATCCGTATTCGCCCCGCCCACGAATTGGCTAATCCGATCCGCCCTTTTTCGGGGCAGATCGGGGCTGATCGGATCTCGGATCGGGGTGGATCATATAAAGATCCACCTAACTGATCCGTTAATTTTTTCTCTTTTCATCCTCTCCACACTGATCTGGCTACTGATACACTGAACAATGCAACAAAAAACACAAGAACTTCGTATATTTAAAGGGAAATAATTATAAATGGATCCAATAACTATAATATTTAGTAAAATAGACTTTGAAAAAATAATATTGTAAAAATAGACTTTGACTCTTTAAACTTACAAAAATACCCTTATATATAGAATTTGCAATACAAACTATTAAAGTACGGAAATATTTCATTTAAGTCCTTAGACAATTTTGTTTACATAATTTTAAATGATTTTTGATTGCTCATATAGCATTTAATTTAACTGGTATCAGAGCCATATGGCAGATCTAAAAGATAAATATTATACGACAAAAAATAAAAATAAATATATAATATATACATCAAGATTTATAATTATGCATACACTAACAATACCCGATAATTATAAAATAGAAATCTTGAATACTTTAAGAGATTTAGATAAAGATATAAGAAGAGAAATATATGATCTAATAAATTTCGATATAATAAAAGAAGATTTTATCATAAACGAAATATTAGATTTAATCCACAAAGATATACTAGAAGAATTATACAAAAATTATAGGAATGGATTATCACAGAGGAGAACCCTTATTAATCAAATATCTAGATATGAAAACAAATGAAAAATTAGATTCCATAATAGAACAAAGAGGAAATCTATTAGACCAAATGATAGAAGAAAGAAATATAAAAAGAAAAAGATTTCTAAGACTAAAATCATTAGAAAGTAAAAGAAAATACTTTAATACAATTCTAAAACAATTACCTAATATACTTATGATTATAAATAACAAAGAAAAAATCAATATGAAAAAATATGATATAACTGGAGAAATAAAATATTACAATAAAAGTTATAGAGCACAACAAAGAAAAATTATGTTAAAATCAATTGAAGAATTTTGTGAATATAATATAATGATATGTAAAGAAGTAAAATATGATACGGAATTAAGATTAGAAGTTGAGCTTATCAAAGGAAAAATTTAATGACAGAATTTCCAGAAATAAAATTTGAAAAACAAATAATAGAAAATATTAATCTACCAGTAGGATCTTACCAAATAAAAGGAGCTAATACAACAATGTTTCAACCATTAAGCTCATGGGGAGAATCTGACGGATTTCTTAACATGCAATTAAATTGGATAAGTGCTTTTTTATGGAAAACATATAAAAACATAAATTTACAAGATAAATTAGCCGTTGAAGAATTACAACAATTAAATATACAGGATATGAATATCAAAGAAAAATTACAAAACATTCAAAATAAACTAACAATACAATTCAAAGAATTAAAAGAAATGATAGGAGAAGTTAAAAATATAGATGAAGAAATCTTAAAAGACTTCCAAAGAAAATCAGGAGAATTAATTAATCAAGATAAAATTGGAATAATTATAGAAAAAATAGATAAACTAAACGAGAAAATAAGAAAGAATGAAAATGAAAAAATCATATCAATAGAAGAAAAAATCAAAAAGCTAGAAATAAAAATAGATGATATGTATGACAGACTATTTAAGGTACAAAAAACTCAAAAATCAAGAGTATAAAATGTCAATAAGTGAATATATTGAAAATCTAAAAATATTAATAAAATCATTAATAAGTGACGTTCAAGAAGTAAAAAATGAATTGAAAGAAGTAAGAAATGATATAAATATACTAAAACTAGAGATTAGAGAATTCAAAGAAAATAATAAAAGCAAAGATAAGAAAGTAGACAAAAAATTCATAGAAAAAGAAATACTTAGAATAGGAAAGAAACATTTTGAACAAGAAAAAATTATAATAGAAGCACGAAGTATGGATGATGAATTTAGGAAAAACATATTACCAAAAATACTAGAAGAAGAGTTAGAATTACAAAAATCTATAGAAAAAACTTTAGGAAAATTAAAAGCTGAAGAAAAAATTGAAGAAGACCGAGACAAAAATGAATGAAGAATTAGATTTGCTTATAGAAAATTTTGATCAATTAAGCATAGAAAATTTTGATGAATACCAAGTTTTAATGAATACTGGAGGAGCACCTAACCCTGCTCCTATAGGAACTTCAAAACAAGAATTACCAGATCCAGATGAAAGTTATGCACCCTTATATAGTAAACCACACCGACAATATTATGATAGAGTCAGAGATAGACAACCACCTAGAGAAAATAAATATAAAGATAGATTTGAACCAAATAATAATTATGATAAACCTATTAATCATGGGGGAATAAAATTAGATTTGGATTGTAAAATAGACACTAAAAAAGCCTTATTAACTTGGGCAGATTCAATGATACTATTCTTTTTATACAATAAAGATGATACACGGGAAAATACTGATAGAATGATAAATTTTTTAGTAGCATCTTTTGAAGGACATGTTAGAAATTGGTGGGAATGAATAAGTAGTGATACGAAGGCATTAATAAGAAGAAATGTACAGACGGAACTAATAAAATCAGATAGAAAGGGAATAGAAAAATTAGTAGATTATATTGCGGATGAATTTTTAGGAGAAAATTGGATAAGTAATTATGAAGCAGAATCAATAAAAGAAAAAGATAATGCAAGAGTAAGATTAATAAATTTAACAATATGTGATATGTGTAAAATCAAAGAATATACTTGTGAGTTTAAAGAATACTATTATGTCCAATTCTATAGTAATGAAAATCAAGAAGGATATAGAGATATGTATTACAATAAATTACCAGGTTCATGGGGAATATACTTTAAAATAGAATTTGAAAAATTTATTAGAGATAACCCTGGAACACCTAGAACATTAGGAACAAGGATAAAATTTCTATTTGAAAGATTAGCATATATATGTCAACAAAGACAATTATTAAAGAAATCAGGAAAATTAACCATAATATGTTGTGAAGATATGGAAAAACCTACCCAATGAGGATGTAATCCTGAAAGAAGAAAAAATTATAACAAAAGAAAATATAAAAATAGAAAGTTTAAAAAATTCAGAAACTTCAGGAAAAAATATATAAAACCTAAGAGAAGATATTACAAAAGAAGATATAATCCAAATAAAAGACAAAAATAAAACTTATAAGAAAGACAAAAACCAATGTAAATGTTGGAATTGTGGAGAAATGGGGCATATAAGCCCTGATTGTAATAAAAAGAAAGTTAAAATATTACAAAAAGAATATCTAGAAATAGAAAGTGAACTAAGTGAGATATCAGATATTGAAGAATACTATGATCAAGAAGTCTATATAAGTGAAACGGATTCAGAAAATGATGAATCAGAATCAGAATAAAGAAATAGAAGAAATAGAAGCAAACAAGAACATAGATAAACAAGAATATGAAGGAATAGAAGGTTATGAATTAAAGGTAATTTTTGATAATAATAAGTTTAGAAAGATACAAAAATTATCTTTAGATTTGAAAATAGGAAAATGAGAAATACTAGATAGAATATGGAAAAGAGAAAAAGTAGCAATAAATGAATATCATAAAATTGAAAGGGCAATAGATGTTAGAACCACTCAAGGAACACACAAATTAAATCTTTTAACAAAAAATACAGTTTCAAAATTATTAACAAAGATCAATAGAAAACAAAGTGAAAAGATTCAATATGTTTACTTAGCAGGTATCCAAATAATGTTTAAATCCCTATTTAGAGAATGATTAGATTCACCTTTAACTGTAAGTTTACATGATGAAAGAATTATAAATTTAAAAGACAATCATTTAGGAACAGTGGAAGGAAATCTAGCATATAAGAAGCTAATATTTACATGTTATCCAAAATATTGTATATCGTTAAAAGATAGAAACTTTAATGAAGTTTTAGGACTACATTTCAAATTACATAAGGATGACATAATGGAACCAGGAGATAAAATTATGACTATAGAATACAGAGCATTATACACATTTACTAATTCTAATTATGGAAACATTTATTCTAAAAAACCATATATTGAAATTCATAAAGAATGTAAAGACTTTGGTAAAGCCGTAGAACCAGATAAACAAATAAGTTTAGTCCCAAGAAACTATGAACTTACTATAACAAAAAATAAACCAGAAATTATAGAGTTAAGAGAAGAAGAATACCCTAATAATAACATAACATTTGAAGATGGCAGATTAATTAGGAGATCAGCAAGTTTACCTAATAGAAAACAATTAGGAGAAACTAGTAATACAAGGGAAATAAAACTTAATATAAATGCTGGAAATATGAAAATCGAAGGTGAGTATTTCAATGGAATAGAACATATAAAATGATCCAATATATTAATTGACACAGGAGCTAGTGAATGTCATATAGCTTCAAATAGAAATAAAGGACTAATATCTCATAGAACTAATCCATATAGATATATAAATTTTGATGGACAAGTACATATGACTGAACTTGAAGTAAAAGTACCAATAAAAATAGGAGGAATAAATCTCTTAGTACCATGTCATGTAGATAATAGTATGGTAAATCATCATGTATTATTAGGAATGAGCTTTCAAGATGGACTAGAAGATTATAGTATAAAACGTGAAGGATTATATATAACTCATAATGATCAAACTATACTATGCAGAAAAGCTGAATAAATGAATAACCAAATAAGTTTTCCATTAGCCGTTTATATACAAATTACAATTGTTGAAACAAATATAACAACATGTGCATTAATTGACACGGGAAGTGATATAACAATATTCAAAAGTTTCTTAATAAAATCATGGAATACTAATGGAAAGATAAAAATTACAGGAGTAACGGGAGAAAGTACTCATATAATTAATAGTGCTGATAAAGTAGATATAATACTTGGAAGTAAACAAATAGTTGTAAATAAAATATATAATTATAACAAATTAGAATGTGATATATTACTAGGAAATGACTTTATACAACAATTTCAATATTATAAACAAAATAATTACATGATAATGTTACAAACACCTTGTGCACATTTACTAAAAATACCAAGAGCATTTAGACCTTACAGAGTTCAGCCAACACAGCATGATGATAAATGGGAGAAAAAACCAATTATACAAAATGAAACAAAAAATAAAAGAATAATGTATAAAAAAGCCTTAACAACGAACATACAAACAAATATGGGAAAAATCATTGATCAACTAGAAAAGATTTGTGGAGAAAATCCATTATTATTCTGGAAACCACATCATCCAAAAGCTAAAATAGAATTAACAGAAAATGTTATTATAAGAGTTAGACCAATGATGTATACCATACAAGATATACAAGAATTTAAAACTCAGATAAAAGAATTACTTAACAAAAAATTAATCAGACCTAGTAATGGACCCCATAGTAGTCCGGCTTTTATGGTCTTGAAACATTCTGAACAAAAAAAGAGGAAAAGCTAGAATGGTGATAAATTATAAAGAATTAAATAAATATACTAAATTTGATGGATACTTTTTACCAAATAAAGAGGTATTAATAAATCTTGCAAAAGGAAAGTAATATTATTCTAAATTTGATTGCAAATCAGGATTTTGGCAAGTAAAAATGGAAGAAGATAGTATTCAATATACAGCATTTAGTACACCCCAAGGTAAGTATGAATGGATGGTTATGCCATTTGGTTTAAAAAATGCACCACAAATATATCAAAGAAGAATGGATAACATATTTAGAAAATTTAATTAATTCTTAATTGTCTATGTCGATGATATATTAATATGTTCTAATAATAAAGAAGAACATAGAAACCATTTAATGAAATTTATAAATGAATGAAAAAAGAAGGAATTGTTCTTTCAAAAAATAAAGCTATAATAGAAAAACAAGAAATTGATTTTCTTGGATTATCAATAGATAAAAGAGGAATAAAATTACAAACCCATATATCTAAAAAGATAGAAAGTTTTCTAGACAAATTAGAATCAAAAGAACAAATACAAAAATTTTTAGGATGTTTAAATTATGCAGAAGGATTTATTGAGAATCTATCAAAAAAGAGATATAAAATTCAAATTTTACTCAGAAAAACAAATACAAAAGGATGGAGTAATGAACATACAGAAATTGTCAAATCACTAAAAGAAGAATGTAAAAATTTACCAAAATTAAGATTACTAGATGAAAAAGATAATCTGATAGTTAATAATGATGCCTCGGATAAGTATTTGACAGCAATATTAAAAACAGATCTTAATGAAATTTGTAGATACTCAAGTGGAACGTTTAATCAAGCAGAGATAAATTATACTACTCATGAGAAAGAACTATTAGCAATTATTAGAGGAATAAAGAAATTTTCATTGTTTTTATTATCTAAGAAATTCATTGTTGAAACTGATAATTCTCAAGTTGCAGGTTTAGTAAAAAATAAATTACCACCAGAACCTCAATATAGAAGGCTCCATAGATGGCAAGCATATTTGACATTTTATAATTTTGATATAGTTCATATTAAAGATGTTAATAATTATCTTGCGGACTTTTTAAGCAGGAATATTGAATTTGCAGATGGATAATATCAAAAGATCCCCGATAGACGCCAAAAAGCGAATGAACTTCTTCATGAAGGAAGCTGAAGATATAAAACTTGGAATTGAACAACTTGCAAAAACTCTCCAAGGAAGTTTCAGGCAATTGATGGAAATCTCAACATTTCATCACAATTATACAAAAGAATTGAGCGATAACATAATTGAGATTGAATCTCAGTTTGAATCGTTGATTACCAAACAGGCTGATACCAAAAATACAAACAGGTACATCTTCTGGAAGCAGTGGTGGACCAACAATTAAAAGAGATGAACCAAGTCCCAAAAAAGTTGTTATAAATGAAGCCAGTACCAAACATTACAAGATCATGGTTTAGATCCCGAAGGGTGTTGGGAATTAAAGTTCTCTACAACATTGACAAAAATCTGTATGAGAAAAAATTCAAGTGCATATGCCAGTATAATGGATGGACCCTACTCACTAATGGAGGAAAAGAAAAATCAACAATCCTGCAAGAATACATCAATAAATTTGACACTTATCAAATCCATGGAAGCTTTGCCACTTTGCAAGAGGCGTGCATAGCCAGAAACTGCCCCACATGCCAAAGGAATTGATGGACAGGTGGAAGCCACTTGATGGATCTGCTTCACATGCCAATAAAATTGATGGACAAGTGGAAGATATTCAATAGATCTACTTTAATTCAACAATGCAGAATAATGTAGGGGCCATACCAAGATCAAAAAAGAGAAGGATAAGTGTCCCTATAATGTAAGGGTCATGTGATGTAATAAATAATAGAGGCACATGTGTGTCCTTAGGTGAAAAAAGTTGTAAAATTGTTAGGACAATGATGTAAGCAGTGATGTAATTGTGTCCAATGTAGTATTATAAATAGAGGCCTCCGGGCTAGTTGAAAGACAGAACTCACTTGAGCACTCAGTTTGTGAGAAAGACAAAAATCTTCTGTCTTTGAAAAATTCTCTTATCAATCTTGTTTCAATCTTCATATTATCAATAAAATCTCAATCTACTTATAAAATTATGATGAGTTTCTAAATTCTTGTCTTCTAAATCCTGTTTCCAAAAAGAAGATATATTATTAAGAAAACTCCCTACACTCTGTCCTAAAACATTTTCCATCTAAAACGTTATACAGTGAAGGCATCCAGGTTTAGCTAATAACCCGTGAAGGAAGGAAGCCATTGAAGGGTGTGGAGCAGAAACCTATAAGCCTGAAGGTCACTAACAATAGAAGGAAAATACAAAGGTACTGAGAACAGGAAAAAAGGTTAGTATTCTTAATATATCTATCTTTAAGGAATTAGGACGAAGAAGAGTTTTTTAACATGACAGAATTCAGGATTATTAAATTTAATTATCAAAACAGTCCTTATAATGATGAACACCATAGCATAATTGAACATTTATTCATGTATAAACAGTTTACCAGACCTAATAATGAAATAAAAAAGTTATATCATGTGTATATGCCATGTTTGTTAGTTATCTTTCCGACATTAAAAAGAATATTAGGATTAGAAATTACTAAATCAATTATTTATTTTTGGCTTGATAGTGATAATACTGAAATAAATAATGAATTATATTTAGGATATGTGTTTAGCAGTGATAATAATTATGACCCTGTAATAGATTATGACAGTGATGGAAGGGATGAATCTTTCTTTACCAGTTTTTGAAAATCTTAATATCATGAATAATAGTAATTATATCATGAAAAAACCCAGAACTAAAAGAGGTCCATATAAAGTTCAAAAACATATCAAAAGTAAAAAAGGTGTTGAATATGAAAATGAAATTGATAAAATAGGATACCAAGAGCAACTATATGCATCACAAGAGATATTAAAAAGTTTTAAAGAAAATTTGATAGAAAACTTTGCTAGAGGTACTGTAAGATCTATAATGGTACAAAATATTCAAGATATAATTGATAAATTAGAAAAGAAAAAGAAAAGTATTTCAAAATATAATATACCATTTGAACCAAGCATAGATATTATGGCTGATATAGATATTATCAATTCTCAAACATTAATAGAGTTTGAAAAATTACTTGAAATTTTATAAATTATTTATCTTTGTGTTTATAATGCCTGGATATACTATTGAAGGATTAGACAATTCGTTAGATAGGATGACAGAAAAAATAGATAACATTATATCTCAATTAATAGATATGGATGAATCATCTGAACAATATTATATACTTTTAGAAAATCATGATCAATACATTATAGATTGTTCTGATATATTACAACTTAAAATAGATTTAGAAAATAAAATAGTAACAAATACAGTCTAAACCTAAATGCCAGGGTATACAATAGAAGGACTAGATAATCTTTTAGAAAAATTAAGAGATAAAATGGAAGATATTAAACATCAAATGGAAAATAAAAATATATCTTCTGAAGAATACAATAAACTTTTAGAAAAATACGAACAATATATTGCAGATTATTGTATTTTACTAGACCAAAGAATGGAATTATACCAGAAAATTTTGTATAATAATTTACCAACCCAATAATCTATGAATACTTTACAAACATCAACATCTAATAACTGTGATTATAAACTATATTTAGATAATAAAGAAATTTCATTTTTATCAATTATTGTTGAAAAATCTAAAAATATACATTCTGTTGGACAATCTAAACTAAAAGAGATATACGAAGATATTGACTATGCAATCCTAAATAGAATAGAATTTAATTCTGTTGAAACAGCAAAAAATATAAATACGGTTCATAAAATTATAGAAGAATACGAAGATATAGAAGAAGAAGTATCAGAAGGAATAATGTTAGGATATATAACTAAAAAAGATCATCCTAAATCTTTTGAAAAATTATTACAATATAGAACATTTTTAGAAGAACTTACAAGATTAAAAAATATAAATATAACCAGAAGTACTGAATTAAATCAATCTGACTAAGTTTGGGGATATACCCTGCAAATTAAACAGTCCTTTTCATTAAGGGTAATTTTGACATTTCAACAGAAGGATCTATTTTACTAAACTTATTACATACCAAACCTATTTAACTAAAAACCCCATATTTAAAAGACAAGAACAAAACAACAGAGTCCAAACATAGTCCAAAAATAAAGACGAGAATATTGAATAAACAGAGTCCAATCATCCGAAATTCTTGGCTGCGCAATCTCATATCCCAGAAACAAAAATTGGAAAGTAGGGAATACAATTAAGTCCAAAAAAAACACGTAAATTTACTAAAAACAACCTTACAAAAACACCAAAACAAACACTTGAGGAAAATAAGAAAAGTATTGCCTCAAATGACTTAAAAATGGAGATGAACTCGGATTTTGTTGAAGGAAACAATGTCAAAGCTTCGAACGAATTCAACGGTGGTGGTGGTGGTGGCGGCGTCGAGAGAGATAGAGCAGAGATGAGGCGAAGGAAACGGGCAGTAGAGAGAATATTTCATACCGCTGACATCAAGGCAAAATGTTGAAATGAAATTGGTTTTGGAGATTGGGTTTTTAATTTCTAATTAGGGTTAGGGACTTGGGCTTGGGTTGGCAGACAGATTAAGTTAGGGTCTGTTTTTTTTTTTTTGGGAAAATTACACCAAACCCTGTATTTAAATGTTACATTTCAAAGTTATTGGGCTGCTGAAAAGTTTTTCAATTATCAGGTGTTAATTAAGTTTTTTTTTTTTTTACTTCTTGTACTGTCTCTCCTCAGACCTCACGCTCTCTACTGTCTGTCTCTCTCTCTCTCTCTCTCTCAACTCTCTCTCTCTATCTTCTCTCAACCTCTCGAGATCACACGATAACCTCACCGGAGGCCCTCAATAAAGACGTCCAATAACACCGGCGAATCGGAACCTCTCTACAATCTACCAAAATCGTTCCCAACATCCACAAAATCGAAGCTCCGGCTTCTAGCACTCTCGATCGATGGCTGTGGTCGCCACAACAGAGGAGTTCTGTGGCTTCTGTGCAGGCGAGGGAAGCAACTTGCACAGAGATGCATCTGCGGAAGCACCGTCGACGACATCGCAACCTGACGATTCAGCAGCAGGGACGTCTCTGCTGTGGTTTGTTGATTTTGATGTTGTGATCTGGGTGTGCGATTTTTTAATTTTTTTTAAATCTGCTGGTAAGAAGACCAGTAGATTCGGTGCAGGTCTGGTGGTTGTTATGATACAGGTAGTGGAGGAGGTGGTGGCGGTGGAGCGATCTATGCTGCACCGCTTCCATTTTTTTTTTTCATTGTAGTTGCTTTTTTTTTGTGGTTGCTTTTTGGCTGAGAGTTGGGTGTGGTGGTGCTTTTGGGGGTGGTGATGTGTGTTGTGAGGTGGTTTCTAGTTGTGGCAAAGAGGTGGTGAAGAGGTTGGTGGTGGTCGCAGTCGATCTTGGTGTAGGGACATTGTAGAGGAGAGTGATAGGTCATAAGTTTGGCTGGGGTGGGGTGGGTTAGGGTGGGGTGTGGTGGGGGTTCTGGGGTGGGTGGGGTTGGGGTGGGTTGAATGACTTGAATGTTGATTTTGGTACCAATTATAGGTAATTGTGACTAATTATTAGGTAATTGTAATCAGAATGGTTACTAAATGTGACTTATGATGTGTATGTGACAAATTACTATGTAATTGTGACAAGAAATATTGATTAATCGTGGCCAAGAAAATGGGTAAGTTGTGACCAATAAATAAATAATATGGAACTCATTATTAAATAATGTGACCAATTATTAAGCAATTGTGACTAAAATATTGATTAATTATGACTTTGTGCGGCTTGTGAAAAGTACAAGATGAGATCAATTATTAAGTAAATGTGATTAAAATATTGATTAATTATGACTTTATGTGAGGACATGATGTGGCCTATAATTGTGTCAAATATGACTGTGTGACAAAGCTGTGACTTTGTGAGAACGAACTGTGACCTTGTGTAAACGAACTTTGATCTCGTGTGACCGAACTAAACTTTGACCTTGTGTGAAAATGTGTGTGACCAAACTGTGACCTTGTGTGAAAATGTGTGTGACCAAACTGTGACCTTGTGTGACCAACTGTTACTTTGTGTGACCAATTGTGACCTAACTGTGACTTTGTGTGATCGAACTGTGACCTTGGGTGATCAACTGTGACTTTTTGTGACCAATTGTGACTTGGTGTGACCATTGGAGGAGACGTGATGTGACCTAAAATTGTGTTTAATATGACTATGTGTGACCGAACTGTGACTTTATGTGATCGACATGTGACCTCGTGTGATCTAACTGGTACCTCGTATGGACTAAAGGATTTAAGTTTGAATTTCTCCAATTTTGAAAAGGAAATTTCAGTCAAGTTTAGAAATGATTACGTTTGTAAATCTTTTCATAAAGATTCTGCCAAGTTTGGGTTTGTGCTCAATATTTTGGAATTGATTCCGCGTTTATATATTTTGGATTATAAGGTTTTATTCTTGATCAATCTTCATGATTTTTAGTTTAAGCATTGGAATGATTGATAGTTATATCGTGGATTCGATATCAGTATAGATCCTTGAAAGGTTGGAAATAGAAGGTCAATGAATGAGTTTATAAGTTGGATAATGTCGGATGATTGATTGAGTTCTACACAATAGCTATCAAGCGTCTTTTCGATAGCTTTGTATGAGGTACAAATATATATATTAGAGAAGTTGTTCGATTTCATGGATTGCTAGTGTCCATTTTCCGGATAGAGATCCGAGAATTTCTTCGAGATTTTGGAAGAGTTTATATATGGCAATGGGTACTAAATTAAATTTTAGTACTGCCTACCATCTCCAGATTCAGACATTGAAAGATATGCTTAGGGCATGTGTTCTAGACCTAAATGGTAATTGAGAGACACATTTTCCATCAGTGGAGTTTGCCTACAACAAATAATTCTCGAGCTACCATTGGTATGGCACCCTATGAAGCTTTGTATGGACCGCGATGTCGATCGCCAATCAAGTGGGATGAAGTTAATGAGAGAAAATTATTGGATTCAGAATTAATTGAGAAAACAGTATAGGCTATCGAGGAGATCAGATTACGGATTAAAGCTGCCCAAGACAGACAGAAAAGCTATGCTGATCAAAGAATAAAAGACTTGATGTTTGATATTAGAGAAAAAGTGTTTTTGAAAGTAGTTCCTATGAAGGGTACCTTTCGTTTCGGTAAGAAAGGGAAATTAAGGCCTCGTTTTATCACACCATTTGAAATACTAGAGAAAGTGAGGAACATAGCTTATCGTTTGACTTTGCCACCAGAACTTGCAGTGGTACACAATGTTTTTCATGTTTCCCTATTGAGAAAGTATGTTCATGATCCTAATCATGTGGGGAATTATCAGTCTATTGCAGTCAGAAAGATTTGTCTTATGAAGAGGCACCCATGTGCATAGTAGAGAGAAAAGTCTACGTCTTGAGAAACAAAGAGATTCCTTTAGTCAAAGTTCAGTGGGGTAGACAGAGTAGCGATGAAGCTACTGGGAAAAAGAGAATGAGATTCTGGCTAAGTATCCAGATATTATAGATCAAGTAAGTTTAATTTCGAGGACGAAATTATTTTAAGGGGTTAGGTTGTAGCGACCGAGAAATTTTAAATAACGTAAAATCGTTTTTCTCAAAAACGTGTCGCTAAGATTTGACCCCGAATTTTGTTTACTTTTAAATGTGAAGCGTGTTCGTCTAGCCATTGTAAAAAATAAAATTTAACCTATTCCAAATCGAGCCCAATTCTCAAATAA
The DNA here is from genome assembly GCA_963555705.1 of Ligustrum vulgare. NCBI lineage: Eukaryota > Viridiplantae > Streptophyta > Magnoliopsida > Lamiales > Oleaceae > Ligustrum > Ligustrum vulgare. The sequence continues at coordinate 52,369,891 of OY743173.1, read as the reverse complement.
TTTAAAGTATCGAATTCCTTATTATTTTTAGAATCCAAATTGTAATAATTTTGAGTCCAATATTTTATTATTTTGGATCCAATCATTTTAAGCCCCATTTCAATTTAGTCCAATTAGGAATTTTCTTGTAGCCTAAATTTTGGCCCACCTACCACCTAGAAAGCTGTGCCCTAAATATTACTGTTCAAATTTCACCTCAGATTACACTACTCACGTAGCCAACTCCAAGCAATATTCTGGGTAAGCCTCCACCACCTCACGGCTCCTGCCCAACCACCGGAGAATCGAGCCACACTTCCACAATCAGTAAGCTTTCCACCTTCGTCGCCACTCCACTGTCATTGCCAAAGCACCACCACAATCGACTCCACAGAGCCCATCACAATCGAGCACCACCACTGTCAAACCACCCAACCACCATCTGCACCAACACCAAACTCGCACACCATAGCCCCTTCACCGAACCACTGCCCACTGCCCACTGCCACCACTCAAACCAATAACCACCCCGCAGCACCTCACGACCATCATCACCACCTCAGTCATCGGAATTGAACCCAACCTTCCCCAACTCCAAACCGCCACCTGCAACATCACCGTAATGTCGAACCACCAGCCACCACCAAACCCAAAACACCACCTCCAACCAGCTCAAATCAAACCTAAACACAAGAAATAGGCAAACTCAGAACCTTACCTCGACCTCAACCCATTTATGGCCGGTTTCCTGTCGGCGAAACACCAAAATCGCAACCTTCCAGCCGGTTCTTTCGACCTTTTACACCAAGGATTCGCCCAATCCACTTCGCCCACGCACCGACGCCACCGCACGACGGTGGCACTGTCGCCGATTTTTCTACCGGCAGTCGGGAACGGAGGTGAGGGGCGAAGCCCCTCCACCTCTGCGTTGCTTTGCTCTCTCTCTCTCTCTCTCTCTCTTCTATACCGATTGTATAGAGAGATATATATATCATATGTATATGTATATATTGTTTTTAATTTTTTTTCAAAAATTATTCTTCTAGTCCCAGATTTTTAAAGGTTATTTATTTTAATCCCTAAGTTTTTAAAATGCATTCATAAATCCCTGCAGTTTCTTATATATATATTTGGGCAGTCCCCATATGTTCTAATTCCACTAAATCAGTCCCAAAGTTTCGACTATTTATAATTCTGCCCCTGCAGGTTTGAAATGTTCCTAATCAGCCCCACTATTTTCAAAATATTTATTTCAGTCCCTAAACTCTTATTTTCAGTTTTAATAAATTCCCATCGAGTCCCTAAATTTTATTTTATCATTTTTTTTAAAAAAAAAAAAACTTAAAATTTTCTAATTACGAATCCAAAGTTTTATTTTACATTTTGGCTAGACGAAACGCACAGACGATTAAGAGATTGAGGCTACTTCTCGCTCCAACTTTTTACGTGACTCAAGATAAATCAAGGTAGACTCGCCCCCACTAATTTATTTATATTATAATTACATGTGTTATGTGGATTTATATGCTTAATTGCATGAGACAAGAAAAGAGAATCTCTTATGAGATAAGAAGAGAAATTTATGCTATGCATATCATAACTTATATGCTTTATTTGTATAAGACAAGAGTATGTTCATATTGCACTCATTTCATGATGCTTATGACTAAGAAGAGAATGTCACTATAATATTTGCATAATTACTTGTTCAATTATCTTGTAAATTAATTATTGGCGATGAGTCTACTGAGTATTTCTTCTGAAATGCTCACTCCGTTATTTTAACAACATTTGCAGAGTTCGGAGGTGGTGGCGAATGAGGGGCAATTATGGCAAATATGAATTTTAAGTTATTTATTTTTGAAAGTTAAGCTTATCTAAACTTGTTAATTCTACTTGTTGAAATATTGAAGTTTTATGGAATGTTTTCGAGTGGATGTATTTAAATTTGAGCTACCGTCGCAAATTTCCCAAATGAATGTGATGTTTTAAAAATTCAGTTTATTTCCGCAATATTTTTCGTTAAATGGTTAGTTTTAAAGAGATGAAGTGGCGACCCGGGTTTTACGGAACTCGGGGCGTCATAGCTAGGGTGGGGTGTGAAAATATAGAAGAAAAATCATATTTGGGTAGGGTAGGATGGGGGTGGGTGGGTGTCAAGGTAGGTTCGGGGCGAGGTGGCTAGGGGTGTGGAAAATTAGAAGAAAAAAATTAATTTTGGGTGGGGTGGGGGTGGGATTGGGGATGGGTGGCGGGGTAAGGTCTGGGCGAGTTGTGAAAAAGTAGTAAAAAAATCATTTTAGATGAGGTGGGTTGGGGTAGGGTCTGGGGCGAAGCTGGTGGGGGAGTCGAAAATTAGAAGAAAAAAATTAATTTTGGCTGGAGTGGGTGGGGTTGGTGACGGGGTATGATAGGGTAGGGTTTGGACGAGTTGCGGAAAAGTAGTAGAAAAAAATCATTTTTGGGTAAGGTGAGATGGGGTGGGGTAGGGCAGGTGGGGTGGTGTTGGGATGGGTGGGTGGGTTGGGATGGGACCATTGGGTGGGGTGGGTGGGGTGGTTTGGTGGGTGGGGTGGGGTTGGGTTGGAGTGGGGTGTGGTGGGTGGATAAGGTGATGTCGGGGTGTCATTTTTTGAGTTGAAGTGGGGTGGGTAGGGTCGTGGGTTGGGTGTGTGGGGTAGGTGGGTTTCCGGGGTGGGTGGGGGTGAGTGCGGTGTTGGGTTGGGATGAAGTGGTTGTGGATTAGATATTGTTTTGATTTTATTATGTAATATTATATAAGTTTTAATTTAATATATATGATAATTATTATAATATTATATTAATTAATTAACTAATCATGTGGGGGTGGGGTGGGTGGGTGGGATTGGGTAAGGTGGTGTCGGGGTGGGGGTGAGTGTGGAAAAGAAGAAAGAAAAAAGTCATTTTTTGAGTTGAGTTGGGTTGGGGTGGGGTGGGTGGAGTCGGGATGGGGTTGGGTGGGGTCGAGATGGAGTGGGGTGGGGTAGGGTGAGTACGGGGTTGGGTTGGAGTGGTTGTGCATTAGATATTGTTTTGATTTTATTATGTAATATTATTTAAGTTTTAATTTAATATATATGATAATTATTATAATATTATATTAATTAATTAACTAATTAACACCTGATTTTTTTTAAAAAAATCTCAAGTATGTTATGTTTAAAAAGTGAAAATTTTAGTTGTATAGTTTTAGGTGTAATTATTATCGTTTTAGAATATATGCTATTTAATATGTGCTTATTTGTTTACTTTGCAGAAAATATCCCAAAAGATGAAGAATGAAATAATTGAAGAGAAAAATGCATAATTGGGTGTTGATTGAAGCTAAAACGGGCAATTGATAAGTTTGTGACGTCGATCGGAAAGATGCAATGTGCCAAAATGAACGAATCAGAGGTTGGAGGACCTAATTGAATGAATTAAGTGCTTGAATGGGCAAATTGAGAAGAAGATAAAGTTTGGGGACTAAATTGCAATAATTGGAAGTTGAGCATTGAATGTGCAATTAAAAGTCAGGGACCAACTTACACAGTCGAAAGAAAGATGCAGTCGCGATCGCTGGATATGTACCAAGCGATCGCGAGAAGATACAAAATTGTAACCCGAGAGTTTTAACGAAGTCCACGCGATCGCTAGAGTTGAAGCCACGCGATCGCGTGCTTATCCGGCTGGGCCGACTGTGGGCTTTTTCTCGCGATTTTCAACTGAATTCTCTCTTTTTGACCTAGGTTTTCCCTAAAACCTATATATACAAAACATGAGGCACGAAATAAGGACCTTTGCCTCTCCATAGAACAAGCCACAATAGAGATTTTAATTGGAATTCTTGGAGATTCAAGCATCGCAGAGGGGCGTGAATTGAAGATACTTGAAGAATTGATAATTGGTGCAATCTTTCCAATCTTCTTTATTTTCAATGAACGTCATTATATTTTGTTTTTACTATTTAAATATGATGTGTAACTAATTTTAATGTTGGGATGAACGTTGTAGCCTAATTAATTATTTTAATTCCATATTCCATGTTTTAACGCTTTAATGCATGTGTTGATTTATTATTGCGTTTAATGCGTGAATGAACTTGCCACTTATTCATGATTTTATGTGTTATTTCCATAATCCGAGAGGTGAGTTAATAATATAGATCTAGGTAATAAATCCGGTAACTGAACGAGAGATAGAGATATACTCTTGTAATTATTGCGGTCGTGTGTGAATTCTTGAATGTAATGCATCTAGATAAGGAACATTCAGACCTGCTGTAGAGATACATGGTTGACTTATTTAGGTAGGATTGATTTAAACTCGAGAGAGGAATCTCAATTTGAATTAGTGAGTTCGATCGATAACATATTTAGGAAATAAAACTGGAATTAGAATTAATTTAATTGGCTAGGTGAATTCGTGAATCCCAACTACCATACAATCGTATTTGAAAACAAAACAATTCTCTAATTTTAAATTCTTCAGTTTAATTCTTTAGTTTTAGTTTAAAATCTCAAATTATTTCGTCCGTTCAAATAAAGTGTAGAACTAAAATATTTCGGTAATTAATAGCAGTCCTCGTGGGACGATAATCCGGACTCCTAGGTCCACTTTATTACTTCTCACGACCCGTGTACTTGCGGGGATATTTCGCATCGCGAGATATCAGTGAACACCAATGCTTACTAGTGAAAAAATATTCACAGGCTACCAGCAACACGTTCTTCATCTGATATTAATGATTGTTGCAATACGATATCTAATTGAATAAATCACTGATAAAAAACGTCTGATCCATCCTTAACCATGAAATTACAGAAAAGTGAAAGTTCCACTCCTTCTTTACCAGACCACGTTTAAGATTATGGCAATCGACAGTTTTGCATTGAATGGCAATCAGCAGTTTTGCATTTTCTCTTTGATTCAAATTAATGATTGTATTGATCAATCTACTGGAGAATAGAAGACAACTGGTACTATGTCAATGAAATTCAAAAATGATGAATTGATTAATTTCACAGAGTGGATTCTCCGTCTACAGACGGCTGGAAATCTGTCAATGAATTTCAAAAATGATGCCTGGATTAATTTCACAGCGTGGATTTCTATCTCTACTGATTTGGTAATTAATTAAATGGTGATTGCTTTTGGTTTCAGTTACGATTGTAGCGGTTGTAACTGATTTCCTTTTTATTTTTCATTATTAATATTATCCTTAATTAGTTACTAATATGTAGGATGGAATCTTTTTTACAATTAAACGTTTTGAAGATGGTATATTTGCAGTTAAAATATTTAGTATTGCAAACATCATAAACTAGTTTCATTAGGAGACATCAGTGTGAAGACCCCTTTGTTTTTTGAAGGTGAACTGATTTATTAATTTTTTACATATTTTTTAAATAAAAACTATCTGGCGGATCACCGGATCGGGGCGGATCGGATCACCCCCGATCCAAATTCGTTCCTAGAATTTTCGAATCGGGGCGGATTACATAATTTTCGATTCGTCGATCCACGGATTGGGGCTGATCGGATCAACGGATCGGTGGGGCGGATCAGATATTTTTGCCATCACTAATCCTTCGTCCTTGATATAATCGCCGAACTGTGCCTCACCGAAACTTTAAGTAAGAATCAGAAGAATGGGCCGCCGGACTGTGTAAAAAATGGTTTGGCTGTTCTTCAAAAATCAACCCTTCATCTCCTTCTACCTTCGTCGGCTGTTCTTAAAAAATCGACCCTTCATTTCTGTCATCCGATTGAACAATTCCGACGATCTATAAGTGAGGTCTCTTCCTGGAATAGTTAATGTAATGTTGTAAAAAAGAACTGAGTTCATATATAATAATCTGTGCAAATTCGACCATGTATCTCAGCTCGACATTTTTCTACTTCTATTCTTAGTTTCTTCATAATTGTTCCCCAGTTGCTTTCCAATTATTATGTGTTTCTGCTAGATTTCACTTCTTGGAATAGCTAATGTAATGTTGGAAAAGAAAAATGAGTTCATATAAGTAGTGGCAGACGCAGACTTTTTGTAGTACTGAAACACGATTTTGTTTTTGCCGATGGCCTGTACAGGGGTTCGGAGGCAGCGCCCCCGAATTTTTTTTAGGAAGAAGACCGAAAAATGAAAAAGTATTTGAAATTTTATTACAATTTTTCTCTACACATTTTCATACTTTGATAAGGTTTCATAATTACATCATTATCAATATTAAGTACACATCCTTTTCAATATTTGCTACATCAAATTCAAGAGTATTACTCCTAACATTATCCCCGACGTTGAGATATATCTTCAATTTCAACATCAGTTTCTTCACCAAGTTGAGGTCAACCCTTTTATTTCTAACTTTATATTCATTACTTTGCTTATCAGAAGATAACGTGGATTTATGCTTAAAATATTTTTCCAAAACTGATAAAAACAAACAAATAAATAATTGTAAACACATATTAGCCCTAAAATCTCAAATAATCCAGTATAATTTTAGGGAATCAGGTAATGACTATGTTCAAGAATCAACTGATTTTTTTTTAAAAAAAGGTCGGATTTTTACCGGGTCACGTGCCCGACGACCTCTATGTGGGTCCGCCCCTGCGTATAAGAACAGGTTGCAGAGTGCATAATGCTGATAAATTGTTGTAAGACTAATGTCCAATACAAATTCCTTTGGTTCAAGAATTAATTTATTAATATTTTCGACGAGTACTTCAGTTTATCTTCTACTGATTTTGCACTTTATTCTTTTCTGTGAAATATTCTTGATAGAATGTTTTTAGAACTTTGGCCAAGTTTTTATTCACTAATCGTATTATGATTAATATGGATAAATTATCATCGTTAATTATGTTGCCTATATAACATATTCTGAATTAATTAGGTAAACTACTGAATTAATAGAAATCTGGTTTAATTGAAAATATTTTCTATTAATACTACAACTTTGATGGATGGTTGAGATTAAAAGGTAATAGAAAATTCGGCTCTTCTCTCTACTTATATATACTGAACTCGAATTCCATCATAAGAGTTCAACTTATGAAACACAACTAAATGTTTAGGTTAAGAGAGAGAAGACGAATTTCAGATCAATATTTCTTCGAGATTTAATTAAAGTTGTGACTGGATCTCATAACTTTTCAACATTATTGCTATAAATCCTGGTATATTTTATGATTTATAGTAATTAATTTTAGAGAAAAATACGTTTATCAGGCATTTATAAATACACAAATCAAAAATACAAGATAACCCAAAATCATACTAAAATCAGGTGTGTATATATGAATATATATATATATATAGTAACTGAGAAACATGGAAAGATGCCATCCAAAAATCACGGAATCAGTTATGAAATACTCCTTTCCATAATGATCGTCTACATACCACAAACAAAAAATGAATTGGCGAGGACACCTTCTTCGTAATCGGTATTTACAGAATAAAGATCATGGCCGGTGGTGTGATGTGAAGTGACTGAGAAGATTGTAGATACGAGGTCACAAACCGGTATAAAACATTACGAAGGGGACTGTATTGAAAATAATTTCATCAACGTCATTAACGCTGCATCGAGAACGCTACATCGTATTCAGGTAATCCTTCGTAGTACATTTTATAGTCGTCGCTTGAGGTCACATATTATATAGGCTGATTGATCTGGCCACGATATGATAGCAAATTCACATTTGTTATATGCATATGACATTATATAATATTTTGAATTGATCGAGGTGTACAAATGAAAATATGTATTGACTTGTTGTTGAATATGATTTTGTTAATCCAAATGAGCGTGAAGGAATATCAGACTGTGTACGCGTTAAATGTTATGACATCGGTTGAGGTCACAATTAGACAAATTGAAATTGCGTGTTGTGAAAGATGAATTTGATGATAATTACATACAACATTGATCTCAATTAATTCCTGTTACTATAGCCTGCAGTAGATGTAATGCACTGAGAGATTCATCCTCGGTAGACCTCTCTATTGTTAAACATAGTTATTCATGTACTAACGCCATTAACAATAATATGCAGATATGGGATACATACATGTCTGTGTGACGTCTGGGTCACAGTCTGCACTGTTAATGATTGATGAAGACTGCGACTATTCGAACCTTGTGGACACAGTGATGGTGGAGTTTGGACTGGATCGAAACAAGGTCGCAGTTTCAATGACTTATGAATTGAGCCGGGACATAAACCCAATAAGAATAAAAAATAATACAAGTTTGATGTCGTATCTGTCACTGAAGAATATGAAAAAGGATCCATCGAAATATGCTTTGACACTTGAGATCACATTACTTGAAAGGACCCAGCAATCAGGCAATTATTCGTTCATGGAACCAGTCGAAGTAAATGAGGGCAGCAATGAAGAACATTATTCAATCTATGGAAGTGCATCAGACAAATGTCATTTAACTGATGAGCCACTGCAAATATCAGAAGACAATGTGGACAGCACTGTAACAAATCTAGATGCCAGAGATGTTGAGGAGAATAGAGTTTTCAAGAACAAGGAAGTGCTGAAATTGAGCATGGCATTCTATGCGATACAACAAATGTTCGAATTCTTAGTTGTCAGGTCGGACAAGAAGGAATATGTTGTGAGGTGCTCAAATGATACATGTAATTTGGTTTGCAGGTCCTCCAGATTGGGGAAAACAGAGCTATTCAAGATTAGATACATTCATGATGGTCATACATGCGGTTCCAACATAGTATTAGGTTCACATAGGCAAGTATCAACTGCAGTTGTGTCCTCGTGTATTAAATACAAGTTCAGCTCCAGTCGCACAACATATACTCCTAATGACATATGCAATAACATGTTGCACACTTATGATGTTTTAATGAATTATGTTAAAGCTTGGAGATCAAGGGAGAGGACTTTGAGATTGATCCGGGGAGATCCTTCAGAATCGTTTCAACATGTACCAGGTTTTTTGCATATGCTGGAACAAACTAACCCTGGATCAGTCACAGGGATTGATATAGATATGGAAAATAGGTTCAAATATTATTTCATTGCCCTCGGTGCATCAATAAGTGGATGGAAACATTGTAGGCCTATTATTGTAGTTGATGGAACTTATCTGAATGGACAATACGGTGGCACTGTGTTTACAGCATGTACACATGATGCAAATAATAGGATATTTATACTTGCATTTGGTATTGGGGATAGTGAGAATGACAAATCTTGAAAATGGCTTTTTGAGCAGTTGAAGAAGGCATATGGCACTAGAGAAGGGTTATTTTTTGTATCGGATCGTCAGGATAGCATCAGAAAGGGTATAGAAAAAGTGTACCCTGGAACAAGTCATGGTATATGTTCGTATCATTTACTGCAAAACCTGAAGAAGTACTATGGAAAATCAGGTCACAATATAACAGAACCATATAATTATGCTGTCCGAGCATACACATTATCAGAGTTCGAGTACTAAATGCTATAGTTAGATGCTATTGACAAAGGTATTAGGAGTTATTTGGTAAGTACACTAAACTATTCCATTTTTTGATATTCCAATCTTGTCAATATAAAGCTTAAGCTAATTTAATTGTTGTCTGAATTGTAATTGCAGAGTGAAGTTGGATATGAAAAGTGGTCAAGATTCCACATGCCCGACAACAAATATTCTACGATGACCTCAAACATAGTAGAATCAGTTAATGCTGTAACAAAGTCATCAAAAAACTTTCCAATTGTTTTGTTGCTAGAGTCATTAAAACAAACGGTACAAAACTGGTTCTGCAAGAATAGAGACAACGCGAATGGTACTTTCACAAAGCTTTCGAGCAAGTACGAGAAGTTGTTGAGAGAAAGTAGCATGGAACTATGGAGCCTAAGGGTAATCATATATTTTGTGTCCTTATTTTAATGTATGTTGTGTTAATATACCATTATAATTATGATTTGTTGGAATTTGGTACATGTGTCTCCATCAAATCATGCAACATATTCGGTTCAACATGATAGCACATCATTTGTCGTCGATATAAAGAATCGTAAATGTACTTGTAGAATAATTCAAGTTGACCAGATGTCGTGTCCACATGCTCTGGCTGTCATAGCTTTCACAAAGAGGGATCCATATGAATATTGTTCTTACTATTACACATGCAATGCTTATAAGTCTACCTATCAAGACAATATTTTTCCACTTGGCAATCCTAGTGAATGGAAATTGCTGAACGAAGTAAAAGAACTTGTTGTATTACCTCCAAATCAAAAGAGGAGTTCAGGGAGACCATCAGAAAAGAGGAAAAGATCATCCACTGAAGGAAAACCGAAGATGAAATGTGGTCGTTGTGGTGGAAGGGGCCACAACCGCCGGTCTTGCACAAGTCTGTTTGAAATTAGTCAAAACAGTGCTGGAAGGAAAATTAATTAAAATTTTATTTGCATTTGCATTTGCTTATGGTGAAAAATGATTTGGTTATGATGTAGTCAGTTGGGTACCTCATGTTCAATAATTTTGGAAATTTATAAGTAATGAAATGTATGGGAATTTGTCTAATATGGGATTGTTGTCTGAGAACTGTTACCAAACTGCTTAGACTGGCAAGCAATGGAAAAAGTAGAATAGGATCAGAAATGAAGGCAGGTGTTATCCTAATAATACTTTTACATATAGCTGTGTTGATGGTGTTATTCGTGTGTGACCTCGTCAGACTAGTCAATATGTAATCACAGCATTGGAAAAAATGTGATCCTGAATGTTATTGGTGATGCCCAGTAATACCTTTGTGATCTACTTATGTTACCTTCTTGATGTGCAAATGTAACCTAGTATATGGTGTTAACGAGTATCTGGTGTTTATAAATGTGACCTAATTTAATGCAAAAGTGACCTGGGAATTCTGATTCCTGAACTAAAATTTTTCGAATGTGACCTGGGTATTCAGAGTGTGACCTAAGTTAGTGACATGTGAACGGGATAAGATGATGTGTGATATAAACATTTTTGGAAGTAACCTAATCAGGATAAACCCAAATTGTTGTCCATGAATGGTACATTGCGTTTCTTGGACTGAAACATGAAACCCAAACAGATAATTAAAATGGTAATGAGTTTGTGGTATCTGTGAATGTGACCTAATTCATTGCACATGTGACCTGAATAATAAGCCGTGTGACCTAAACAATTTTGAATATGATATAATCTGGATAAACTCCAATTGCTGTACATGAATGATATGTTGCTTGACTTGGAACTAAAAATAAAATAACAAAGACAGTGAATGGCCATAATTGATATTGATATTAAAAATATGAAATCATTGTTTACAACCAACTGCATGTCTGTGACAAGAAGAACATATAACCTGAATAACTATATTTCACTAAAAATTCTCGAATGTGACCTGGGTATTCAAAGTGCGACCTAAGTTAGTGACATTTGAACTGGATAAGATGATGTGTGATATAAACATTTTAGGAAGTAACCTAATCAGGATAAACCCAAATTGTTGTCCAGGAATGGTACATTGCGTTTCTTGGACTGAAACATGAAACTCAAACAGATAATTGAAATGGTAATGAGTTTGTGGTATCTCTGAATGTGACCTTATTCATTGCACATGTGACCTGAATAATAAGTCGTGTGACCTAAATAATTTCGAATATGATATAATCTGGATAAACCCCAATTGCTGTACATGAATGATATGTTGCTTGCCTTGGAACTAAAAATAAAATAACAAAGACAGTGAATGGCCATAATTGATATTGATATTAAAAATATGAAATCATTGTTTACAACCAACTGCATGTCTGTGACAAGAAGAACATATAACCTGAATAACTATATTTCACTAAACAACTACTAAAGTCAGTGAGATTGTACTATAACTACATTTCAGTCGTCTTCTATTACAATGCTGTCAACATTGGGAGGTGTTGTGCGATTTGTGTTTCTCCTAATTTGACGATGCTTGTACAGGTCAGCAGCAATATATAGACGTGCAGCTTTGGCATCAAAATCCATTGGCATCGCCTTCATGTTCCGGTGTAATAGATAGAGTGCATATTCAATCACGAATATCCCATAGTCATGCCTGGGCACATCAAACAAAGTAGACGTACTTTAAAAATGTAAAAAATGAAATAAACTAGCCTAAGTTAACGAATGTCACTTACATACCCATTTTTTTGCTGAGGAATGCCCTCCTCCATATCCAATCTAAGACCTGGCTGATCTTTATTAGGCATTTTCGATGCTTTGCTCCATATACCAATTTCTTTCATCAATTCTGGGATAAGCTCATAGAAGGGTAGAACCCCCTCAACGATCATGTTACTTCTGTATGTCTTGGAGCAAGAGTTGAAAATCGTCATCCTATGATTTTTTATGTTCAGCAACGCAAGCATCCAATGTGCCTTATTAGTTGGCAAGATTGGAATAAGGACATAATCTACATCAGCCCATGGGGAATTCAGTTCCATACGACCACCAGTCATGACCTCTTTAAAGTAGGTTGTGGAAGATATCACAGACGGGTCTTTCAAGAATTGTATATACAAGGGTTTCATTAATCCTTGAAATGATGAGTCCGTTGTCGTAAACCTTCCGCGTATATTAGTACCATACTTTGCTAGATGCCTTATGAAATGGAAGCAGGCATCAATATGCTGCAATATTGAAAAATTCAATGTCATTTACTTGTAATGAATATACAACATTGAATCTGTAGACCTCCAATGTGACGTGTTCAAATACTATATTATGTGTAGAAATAATATGATCTAACCGTGCTACATAGCGAAGAGTTGGGGTTGATGAGGTCATACCACCATGTTTTTGAGCCGACTGGGATAGGTTCAATTTCAAACGGGGGTTTAATCAAATCATCATCGTCGCTGAATTTTTTCCTGTCCACAAAAAATGATGCGTGGTCAAAATGGTATATATAAATATTGAAAGGTTTAAAACTGAGCATCAAATTGCAATTATTACTTGTTATTTGGCTTGTACCCCCTATGAAACCAGCTTTTGAATGTCTTTATGTCAGCCTCATCTCCATGCCTGTCATACTTATCAAAGACTAGAATATTTTCACGAGGTTTGATGTGCTTCTCTTCACCAGCTACAAAAGGTGACATCAACGAACGAGGTAGTCTTGTAGCTCTCTTCACTGGTAGTCCTGGTGTCATGGACTGCAAAAAATGAAATTAAATGAAAAGTCAGTATGTGACCTGGAACAATACTAAATCATGTATTCAGTTTGTTATGTGTTTGATAAAATCATTCTATATGTGGCCTAAGTACCTCATTTATATAGAATTGCTGCGAGTGCAATGATTTTAACACATTTACTAAGATATTGTGGAATGTGAACATATAAAAATATTTTTTGTTTCAAGACCTACTGTTTCAATTCTTCAGCTTCCAGCACAATGGCGGCAACAATATTGTCTAGACTCCCAGGCGAATCTCCATGTGTTTCCATATCCCCAGGTGTAGTAATATGTTCCATAGACTTTGTTGAACCCATGCCTAATCTGAAAGAAGGGCTTTGAAATAAAACAGGGTTTGGGACATCGTCCTCTGGGTAAAGCTTTCCCTTTCCCTTCTCGTCAACATGTTGGCATGACTGGGGTTCCTATAAAATGATTTAATTTTAAGGTGTTAATGACATCATAAAAATTTGCACCTTACAGAATGGAAAACACATTACCGCTCTAAAATTGTACCTCAACTGGAACATGATCTTCACCAGGCTGTGACTTGTCCTTGGATTTGTTTTGGAAAGATTCAAATGCACTTGATATCATCGAAGATACCGCGTCAGACATGAATATGAATTCAGCCTTCAATTCGGTCAGCTCATTCTTAATCACATCTTGTGACCTCATAACTGCATGCAGTTGCTGTGTCCTGTCAGACATCAGTATGAGTACTTGTGATTTCAGATCATTCACCTCTGCCTGAAGCATACTGTTCTGTAGTTTCACCTCAGCCATTTGCTCCTTCACCTCATTCTTCCACCTTTCAAAGTCCTGCATCACCACAAAATGTAATAAATTACATCAGTATGAGTATTTGTTTTGGAATGTGAATTAATAAAAATATACAGTGTTGGCTGCAGGAGCCTCTTCTTGCTCTGTCTCATCCTTATCCATTGTCGGAATGTAGTCAGGTTCTGTCGAATGCAGGAAGTCTGCTTCATCTAATGCTATCCTCTCCTGGTATGTCATGTCATCAAACTGATCACTATGTTTGTGCCTTGATGGGGGAGGGTCCACAAAATCATCATCGTCATCGCTAATATCACTTGCATGCCCCAATCTACCGTCAGTAATTAGAAGAGGTTTCTTGCTGGATTTTGAGACATTTTTATGAGATGATTCAGCTTCAGACTCTCCTGGTTGCCGTGGTTTCACGTATGTAACCCCAGTCATGTACCTTTGTGATTGCTCCATATGGCTAGGATCAAGGTCACAAACTTCAACCTACAAAAACGCATGAAGTGAGAATATATTTTTGAGATTCAGAACTGAGACTACAATTTATAACATTACTGTGACCACTTAGAAAATGCCTCATGTGAAAATCATTTGATATGGAAGTTATTTGACTTACATTGGGACCTGATAAAATCTTCTCATCCGGTGTGGAATAAACATGTATCTTCTCAGCTCGCCAATTTAGAATTCTAGGATACATAGCCCCAACCCTAGTTGTTATCCTACCATTCAAGGTTGGTATTGTCTCATAAATCCACACCTGAAATGCTAGTAGAAAACCACCCAAACGGTAGTGAGTATTTCGCTTCACCAAGGCATCCTTCAGTGACGTAATTGTCATATCAAAAAGTTCTTTCCCCCATGGGAAAGTGTCCATCCCATCGAAGTCTTCAACTAGTGCGAAGAAGAAATCCTCAACTGTTTTTCTGTAAGAAGTGGAGAAAAAATAAGACGTCAGCAAATATAACAATCCAAGTCGCACAGCGTCATGATCGGGTGCCCCGTTGACCTCCAAAAACGCATCTCTAATGTCTTCATTTGTTATTGACGTCAAATGGCCAAAGTACGTATGCTTTAGACTTGATGGTAAAATGTCCAGGTCCCTCCGGTTATCAACTCCAGCATATCTCAGTCCAGTCACTAAAATGAATTCAGGTAAAGCAAACCGGACATATCTCCCACGAATTAGAAACCACAGCTTGTGTGGATTAGGTTGTTTCACCATCCGAAAAAGAAAATAATGTAACAATTGGGGCTGCAAAATTATCTCCTGGCAGTCCACATAGTTTGAGAAACATGTGTTTGATAGAATATGCTTCTGCTCATCAGTGAGTTTCGATTTGAATATGATAAGTGCGTTCTTTATGACATTGGACGTAATTTTTCCTGGGAACCATTCTGCTTCTGGGATCAAGTGATTCCAGTACACCTGAAAGATCAAGGAAAGGAAAAATTAAGGTCACAATTGAACATGTTAGCCTGTCACCAAGAAAAACATATTTTCAAACAACTAGAATATTTACAATCAACTTTGTTCACTGCATAGCTAATGAAATGTGAACGGGATAACATGGAGGACCTGCATATGAATGTGTATTCTTAATCACATTCTGTAACCTATTATTATTTAAATGTGAATGTGTCGCCTTTATCACGTACTTAAAACTGGTGTCATAAAAATAATAATTTGAACAGAATGACATGTGTGTCCTGTCAATGTATTTGTGACCTGATTATAAGGGGTGATATGATAACAATCTTATGAGGTCTGCGGTTTGAATTGACCTCTTTAACTCAAAATATAATTTGGTAAGAAATATGTTCATGTGACCTCCATGTCTCAAATGTGAATTAACAACATTCATTTAATATGCAGAAATGTTTAACTTCTATGGAATTCAACTGATATACGAGCATCCTTTCCTGCAGACAAATTCCATTTGACCTGCAGACATGGTCAACTTATATGAAATGCACAAATGCTATTATTGTGATTGTGACCTCAATAGCAAGATGTAAGCCGTTATTACATATATCACAATGTGAAGTGACAAATTTCATTAGACCTGCAGACATGGTCAAGTTCTAAGAAATGCATATGTGCTCTTACGAAATGCAGATATGCTATGACTGTGACTGTGACATGCAGACATGGTTCAACTCCTATGAACTGCATATGTGCTCTTTCTGTTATTGTGACCTCAGTAGCATATAAAGTTGATTACATTAGAGGTGTTAGCTATTAGGTCACATTCATAGTCAGATCATAAGAACGTGATCTAGTTCTCCTGTTGGTCATTGTTCTTCAAGTATTAGGTCACATTAATATGTAAACATCCTATCAAATTTCAAGTCCATTTGCATATGTTCAATTAATAATTTGAACAAAATAACATGTGTGTCCTGTCTGTGTATTTGTGACCTGATAATAAAGGGTGATATGATAACAAACTTATTAGGTCTGCGGTTCAAATTCACAACATTCATTTAATATGCAAAAATGTTTAACTTCTATGGAATTCAACTGATACAGGAGCATCGACAAATTCCATTTGACCTGCAGACATGGTCAACTTCTAAGAAATGCAGAAATGCTATGACTGTGACTGTGACCTTAGTAGCAAGATCTAATCTGTGAGTAGATATATACATGAATGTGACCTCAATGTCACAAATGTGAAGTGACAAATTTCATTTGACATGCAGGCATGGTTCAACTCCTATGAAATGCAGGTGTGCTCTTACTGTGATTGTGACCTCAATAGCATATAATGTTGATTACATCGGAGGTTTTAGCTATTAGGTCACATTCGTAGTCAGCTCATATGAATGTGATCTAGTTCTCATGTTGTTCATTGTTCCTCAAGTATTAGGTCACATTATATGTAAAAATCCTATCAAATTTCAAGTCCATTTGCATATGTTGGGATAACCATGGCACATATACATAAAAAACTACATTTCACATTAATATGACTTTGCGCCATAAATTGCATCTAGGTCACAAAGGTGATCATTCTAGGTCACATTTATGCAACTACTTCTAAAATCACATCCCTAATTATCATGCCGTTCGCATATAGAGAAACCCCAAATTTTGAAATCTAAATTTCGTATAATACTTAGGTCACAAAATTTACATCATTCCAATAATTCATCCCACATTATTTGAAAATTACTATTTTTGACATTCTTAGGTCACAGAATAAAAATTGGATAACGTACCTCTCCTGTTTGTGTTCTCCGACTACTTCGAATTGCAAGAATTTCTTTTCCAGTCGTATTCTGTTTGTCTTCTCTCCTCCTCTTCCTTTCAGAGCTCCTCTTCTCAGACATTATAGCTTTTACTCTTCACGGCTTAATGGCAGTTGGGGAATGAGAAGATACGAATCACCTTTCTCAGTTTTCCGTTTGTTCACAAAAGAGCACAGCTAATGGACGGTTTCCTGTTTATTGGTAGACGTAAGTGATATGAAGAAGACGTGTATAGTTACCGTATATTTAGGGATATGATTTATGTTTATTTGTTTCGATAATTTAGTTTCTACATTTAAAATGCAATAATGACGGTGGTTACTCGCGTAATAGTTGTATTTCATATTTAATAAAATCTTATAATAACTTTATTACCTGAATTTTGAATAAATCTCAATTTTCCCTTATTTTTGAAATCCAAAATTAAAATACAGGGTTCCATGTAATTTTCACTTAATTTTATAATCAAGATACTGAATGAATTCATATTTAAATTTATATGTTTAAAATAAAGATTCTAGTTTACAGACACTCTCCGAGTTCCTTGCAAAATTAGGGCAGAATGCATTATTTAATGCCTAATTTTGAAAAATCCATTTTCATTTAAGGCATTTTCGACAGTTACTAAGTTGTTAGTATAAAGTGTTAGTAGGTATAGCATTTCTCTCTCTCTTATCATCTACTTACAACCGTGAAAATTCAAGACACGTGCTTCAACTCTCTCTTATCTCCTCCTCCCGAACTCCTCACTCTCACTCTTTGCGGGTTTGTGCGTGAATCCATGGACGGCTCAAAACTCCACGTAGCTATTCTCGCAAGCCCAGGCATGGGACATCTCATCCCCGTCCTGGTTCTGGCCAACCGCCTAGCCACCCACCACCGCGTTAAAGTCACAGTACTTGTAGTCACAAATGTTGTTTCGCCGCCGGAATGCCAGCTGCATGAACTCCCAGCCGAGCAAAACCTTGTTGATACAATCAAACTTCCGCCTGTTGACATTTCACACCTTGTAAAACCCGACACTAAAATAGTGACACAACTATGCATGACTGTACGTGAGGCGTTGCCGAGGGTCCGAGCCACCTTAGCCGCCATGAACAACCGCCCTGATGCCCTTATCGTGGACATTTTCGGCACAGAAGCTCTTCCTATCGCGGCTGAGTTCAACATGGCAAAGTATGTGTATGTGACCACCACAGCATGGTACACTGCCTCACTCTATACTGTCCGGTTCTTGACAAAGAAATCGACGAACAGTATGTTGATCGAGAAGATTTGTTGCAAATTCCTGGTTGCAAACCGATTCGACCCGAGGACGTGGTCGATCCCATGCTGGACCGGAACGATCAACAATCTTATGAGTATTTGAGCAAGGGGAATCGGTTTCCCCTGTTTGATGGGATCCTGCTGAATACATGGGAAGATTTAGACTCTACAACTCTGAAAGCTTTCAAGGAACATGAAATGTGGAGGTCAACGTTGAAAATCCCTGTTTATCCCATTGGTCCACTTAGGAGACCGGCCCGACCGGACGGTTCAAAGAGTGCTGTAATCGAATGGTTGGACAAACAGCCTAATGAATCAGTAATATTTGTTTCATTCGGAAGTGTTGGGATGCTTTCGGCTCAGCAAATTACAGAGCTGGCTTTTGGATTAGAATTGAGTGAACAGAGATTTATTTGGGTGGTGCGCCCACCCATGAAAGGTGCGGCTGAAGATGCATTTTTCACCCAAAACTCGTGGGTTCAGATGATACTCCGAACTACTTGCCTGAAGGGTTCTCGACCAGGACCAGCAACTTAGGACAATAGGACTAGTGGTCCCAATGTGGGCCCAGCAGATGGAGATCCTCAACCACCCTTCAGTGGATGGATTTTTGTCACACTGCGGGTGGAACTCGACTCAGAGCATATGTAGTGGGGTACCAATGATTGCATGGCCACTTTACGCCGAGCAAAGACTCAACGCCACCTATCTCGTGGAGGAGCTCGAGATTGCTATTAGGGCTCGTGTGCTGCCCACCAAGAAAGTGGTGGCGCGTGAAGAAATCGAGATTATGTTGAGGACATTGATGGATGAAAAACAAGGCAAGAAAATGAGAGAAAATGTGAAGAAACTGAAAATCAGTGCGGAAAGTGCTCTGAGTGAAGGAGGCTCTTCGTACAATTCAATGTTGGAGATGCTCAAACATGTCACTACAAAATGATGTTGATTTAAAATGTGAGTTGCAAGTTAATATATTCGTGTAATATCAACAATAAATATTTTGTATAATACGCATGGCTCATACTATTGATTTACTGATCCATCTCTGTTGCCGTGCAGCTGTTTACTGGGGTATATATACAATTTTAAAATAATCCCAGGCACAATGTTATCAAGATCAAAGGTATTTTTGTGTTTAAAACGTTTTATTTTTTTCCTTCCTCTAGATAAAATCTATCTATTATATTAAAGAAGAATTGTTGTAATTCTTTTCCCCCCAAAATTTCCCTCCCAAATGCCAACAGCATTCTGAAGCTTCCAATAGAAGCCGTCAGTGTACCGTGTAGGATTGTGTTCAGAGTTTTAAATTTTGAATATTTATGGATCAGATTTTCTTTTGTATGAAGTGATTGACAAGTCAGATGCTTTTTTTTCCTCAGACACCTCTCCCATAATGGAGGTCCACCTACAAAAATCAGATTTTTTTAAAATTTAAAATTTGAACTTCACAAAAACCTGGCCCATCCACAGCTCGGCCAGTCCCTCCCTCTCACTTTTAGCCTCTATCTCTCTCTCCGTCCAGTCCAGCGAATTGAAGCAACAAAAGGGTTGGAATTGAAGAAATTGATTGAAGCTGTTGAATGTGCGAATTTCTTCAGCAGCACCAACGCGATTCTCACGCCGTTCAGGAAAAAATCAGAAGATCTTCATGTCTCCGGCTGTTTCCCTTGATTTTTCGGCAGTAACTCCGATACCATCTTCGAATTCCGCCTCCTCCATCGCGGATCTCTGCCACAAAGTGAAGACAGCCGGCTGAGTTTCAATTTTTTCGAATTGATTGTGAGGTGGGGTGTTTTTTATTTTTATTTTTTTAATTAATGGAGTTATTTGAAAATGTATTACAGAAAATAACCATTTCCTATAAATAACCATTTGGTAATCCTTATTCTGGTTTTCGTTGCTGTGCTGAAGAGGATGTTGCTGGGCTTTCTTTCTCTGGACTTCTGCTGACCTCGCCTTCTTCCCAAGTTCGTTTGGCTTACTCTAATTGGCATAGTCGGTCTTTAAATTCTGTAATGGCCTGGTCGGCTATAATATATCTATTGCTATCTGTGTTTGTTGTTGGTGAGTGTTGTCTGGTTCTTGAAGATTGGTTGGAGTTGCTGGGTTTTGTTACTGCTTGGTCTTATCCCTTTTCTATTATTGCAGTATACAGTCGGTTCCTGCTTGAAGAGGTCAGTGTTGTGAATACAGTCGGTTCCTGCTTGAAGGGGTCAGTGTTGTGACTGCTCCTTAGACTCATGATCATGAATTGATTGATGATCTATGTGAAGTAATGCTCGAAATGAAAATGAATGGATGCAAAAAAAATCTTTAAATTTAATGGCAGGCACACTCGATTCGTATACGGTAGTGATGATGAACTCGAAGGAGGAGGAGTAATATGGAATGTTGAAATTGAATCTCCTGCTTAAATACTACCAATTTTGTGAATTGGTTTATGTCCTACTTAAATACTACCAATTTTGTATATGTTACAGGATGAGGATGACAACGGTGATGTTAAATCTGAAGAAAGTGCTGAAAACACACCAAAGAAGGTATGTGTAATTTCTTCCTCGGTTTTCTTTCATGTTCTGCTTAAGGTTTTAATTTACCTGTTGAAAATTCTCTATTCTGATGAAGGTTGAACAATGCAACAAAAGATCTACAAATTGTTGGAGCTGATGTTCAAAACAAATCCACATAGCTGCAAATAATTCACCTATGATTTGCTCATAATGTCTTCTTCTCAATTCTCTTCAGGTTAGATTGTTTCTGTCTCTCTCATTTTCAATTTTAGTTTCTCCTTTAGTTTATGTCAAATTTTACCTGAACTTCATTAAGAACAAGAAACATGAATATTTCACTGACCCCAGAACTATATAATATTAAATTAAAATTATTATCTTTTATGACTGCAGAATGTTTATCATAGGATGCAGTGGGGATTAGTATAGCGGTTGATGATGAGGAGTCTGGTGAGTAGTAAGAATCACGCATTTTAGTGAGCACAAGAAACATGAATATTTCACTGGCCCCAGAACTATATAATATTAAATTAAAATTATTATCCTTTAAGACTACAGAATGCTTATCATAAGATGCAGTGGGGATTAGTAGTACCAGAAGCTTTCTTAAGCCAGAGCTTCCAAAGTTGGAAGTCATGGTCATGGTAAAAAAGAACTGAGAGGTGGTGCTTCTGGTACTACTAATAAGCTGAAAGCCTCCAACTTTCCCGCCTCAATTCTTAAGATTACAACCTGGGACATAGATTCAAATTTCACTGTCTTCCTTAAAAACAAGCTTATAATGAATTTTATTCATTGAACATAATAGTTTTTTGATTGATATTTGCTGGAATATTTATTTGCATTACAAATCTAAATATGAAGGGGACTTGATGGCAAAATGTTACTATGCGAAGCATAAGCTGGTGTGGGAAGTTCTAGATGGGGGATTGAAGAATAAGAATGAAATTCAATGGTCTGATATAATGGCTTTCAAGGCAAATTACCCTGATGATGGTCCTGGGTTTATAGATTTGTGGTAATAGACACTCACTTCATTTTGATGTGTAGTTGCCAGGCAACCTCTTTTTTTAGAGAGACTAATCCGCAACCTAGAAAGCACACCCTTTGGCAGGCAACAACAGATTTTATTGGAGGACAGGCTAGCATACATAGGTAACTCTTCTCTATTGCCTGGGTTGGGAGCACATTAACCATGCTTAGTTTGTGTTTTTTAACCATGCTTAGTTTCTATTCCTATACAAGATGCTTCACTTTTCATATTACTATTGTTTCAGTGAATTTTCTGCTAGACTTATAGTCAATTCCCGGCATTCTTTTTCAATATACAATTTTTTCCCTGAGTGCATGACTGAAATTTATAGAAGCCTAAAATGTTTCTCACTTTCTTCAATGCAACACTACGGAAGACATGAAACCTCATTTTTTTTTTTGATATTATTATTCTAATGTAGCCCCTATTTGATGGCCATTGTGAAGAGAAATTGGGGTATAATGATTTCTTGAATTGTGATTTTTAGAGAATGCATGGTTAAAAAAGTAGAAAAAATTGTAGTTTTACGTGTAGAATATTTTATTGTGGATGTGGGTTGAAAATGAGTATGAAAAATAAATTGTTTATTTTTATAGGGAGTCACACATGGTCTTAATGTACACTTTAATATATTTATATGAAACTCTTACTTTAACAGCACCTCCAAGTGCTCTTTCAAAGTCTGATGCACTTTCTTTTAAAGAGCCAAACTTAAAAATTTAAAATTAGGCCCCAAGAAACTCTTTATTATAACTTTTTAAATAAAAAATGGTTTTGACCCTCTATATTTGGAGAGCCAAACTTGCTTTAGTTGTATTTTATTATGATTGCATTTAATAAAATTACAATTTTAATGCTCCACTACTTAAAAATCTATATCTATCTTTATTAAAACAAGTTAAATAACATGGAAGGCAAATGATGTAAAGGGAATTATAAATATTTTTTGGTTATATATTATCTATACTAAGCTCTATCAGGTTGCAGCCCACTCAACGTGTGCAAATAATATGTATTTTTGAAGTCCAGTCTCAGTTAATGTACATGATCCAGGAATAATTTCTATTCTTTGGTGGAAATTATTCTAGCAAATTTTTGTTTCAATCTCTTAAATTGATTTTTACCTTGATTTTCACCACTATGTGTAGACTATCAACAACTTGAAGGGTACAAAGAAGTGAAGAAATAATAAAATTTGTTATGGAAATTGGAAAAGATGTGGAAGCTGCTTGGTAGTTCTGGAAAAAGGTTGCAAAGCAAATAACATAAGTAAAAGGCTACTAGAGGTGATAAATTGGGTACAAAAGGCTACTACATTCAGCCAATTGTTTACCAATTGTTTACTTATAACCGAACTTTTTAAGCTTAGTAGACGTGTTTACTAACTTTTACTAAATAAAAATATTGTGGTTAGTAGATAACGTTCCCCATTTTTTTCAGAATTCATTAAACCAAAGCTAATTGCAATAGGATTTCAATGGGGCTACTGTAGTTCAAATTCTAGATTCCGAAATGAGCCATTGCAAAGGTATGTTTAATTGCATATCATTCATTTTTTTTTAAACATACTGTTTTGAAAAAAAAATGAAATGATATTGTGATAAGTAGCAACAGGCAATAGCTTTAATAAAATATTTAGAATGATGTTGTGTTTAGTAGCAACTTCGGTATTGATAAATTTTCGAAATGATATTATGTTTAGTAGATAATGTTCATTTTTTATAAACATATATTGTTTTCACATAGTTGTAGGTTTTCATTTTTTACTAACAATGTTTACTAAAAATCCTTCATTTTTTGAATGATGATGTGTTTAGTAGCTACTTTGGAATTGATAAAATACTAAATAAAAATACTATGTTTAGTAAATAATGTTCCTTTTTTTTTTTTTTTTTTTTTTCAGAATTCATTAAACCAAAACTAATTACAACAGGATTTCAATGGGGCTACTGCAGTACAAATTCTACATTCCAAAATGAGGCACTACAAAGGTATGTTTAATTGCATATGATTCATTTTTTTTTTTCCAAACATACTGTTTTGAAATTTTTTTGGAATGATATTGTGATAAGTTAAACAATTTATTAGAATGACCGTGTGATAAATAGCAATAAATATGCAAGTATGCTACTTTTCAACTTATCAACTGTGGTATTAATAAATTTTCTGAATGATATTATGTTTAGTAGATAATGTTCATTTTTTTTTTTACGTACACTGTTTCAGAAAAACAGTTTGGAAAGTATGCTGTGTTTAGTATCTATATATATATATATATATATATATATATATATATATATATTGTTCATGTTTCTTTTTTTTTTTTTTTAAACATAACATGTTTTTAAATAGCAATAAATATGCAAGTATGCCATGGTTTTTTCCATGTATTTAAGTTTCAGTGAATGATTTTTTGGTGCAAACATGTCGAAGCAATTTGCTTCCATGCTCATTTGTCATTGAAATCTTCTTCGAGTAGAGAAGAATCTGCTCCAACAATTTCAGAGTCGATTGAACAATTTGTACAATTAAGTATGTTGTTTACATGATCGGGTTCAAAGTTTAATACATTTGTTAAATATCCAAAATGCTTATTTTTTAGAGGATAATGAAAGGAAATGCAAGGGTAGTTTTGAAACTAATAGATTTTTTGTGATACCAAAATCTTATTTTGAATACTTCTTTCCAAACAGTCATATTTAGTGATTGACAAATCAAATTTATGCGCATGCCTTTTAATTAGCAATGGATTGTTTTTATTAAATACAAGTGCTACATTATATTTTTGAACATTTCCAAACATCATCTGAAGTAGTTTTGGAATGAAAAGAAGGCGAGTCGTTGATTTTTTATTGAAAATTTGTGGACTTAGTTGTTGGGTGTGTGAAGTGGACTGTACCATTATTTACATCTGGCTTTGGTAATTCCACCCTTTGAACCTTTCAGCAGTGTTAGCCATTTATTTAATTTGCTGAAATTTACATCTGGTTTCCAGAGTGAGCATTAATGTAAAGAACATTTCACTATTTTGATATATATTGGAAGTTCCAAGTGGTTTTCTTTACAATCTATGGTAATCTAGGATTACTATCATGTTATCACAACACTACCACCGTTCTTAATTGAAAACAACTTTCAAGAAGAATCCTTTTACTATCTTAGATAATCAAATGAAACAAGTATTGGATGTGAGTCATAACAACATAAATGCTTTGCCATCTGTATATTGTTTCAAAAATTCAAGAATAATTCATTGCATTGAATTGATTTCCATGAGGATTTTAGTTCAGTCACAATGACTTTTACCATATAGAAATTCATGAATTCATTTCCATGAGATTTTTCAAATGAGAAAGTTATGAATCTATGATTCTCTCTCATTGATTACAGTTCCTCAAGTTAATCGTGAACATTTTGTAAGTAATAACTGTGCAGCTGAGATAGAGTCTCCATCAGCTTAGGTATGGTACATCTTATCTTTTCACCTCAAGCTGCTCTTAGAGCATGGTTTATTATGTGTTTTTGTGATTTCTAAGACTTTAAATTATTTTCTTGGGAGATTTATCTGTTGATGTTTTAAAGCTAAATTTGGTATTGCAAAATTTAATATCAAAGAAAGAAATAACAATGCAGATGATTTTATTTTGCAGGCAAGTGATGTGCTGTTCTAATTTTTTTGAGGAATAAAATTTAACCTTTTTATCTTTCATTCATATTGTTATTAACTTGATATTCTTAAATTGTACTAGATACTGACTTATTGAATTTCAACCTTAGCTTTTATACAATGAAGACCTTTCTGGGATGTGCTTTGAATTATGTACATGTTTTTTGTAATTTTGGTTTTATAGTCTATCCATAAGAGAGCCATCTTTATAGATTGTTATTTCAAACCAAAGAATTATCCCTGTTGGCAAGTCTATAATGTCTCTGAATGGCGCCTTGATCAATATTGAAGAACCTTTATCTTTATTCACAATTGGAAAAGTATAATTTTTTCCCCCCACAATCTTCTTTCCTCTCAGATTATCATTGGAAAGCATGATTTTTGAATATTGGTTTATACATGTTGGTTCTACACGTTACATTTAATATCTATGTTTGGTGTAGAAATTGTCTTTGGATTTATTCTTGCTTTGGAATTATATTAAGTGTTTGATTGAGCTCTATTTTTTGGGAAAATAGAATTTATAATTGTGATTTTCGTGGAGAACGTGATTAAAAAGTAAGAATTTTTTTAATTTACATGTGAAATTATTTTATTCGGACAATGCTTGGTTGAAAATAAGTTAGAAAGATGAGATTTGTAAGAATGAGTTTTAAGCTTGAGCTAAATTGTTTCTTTTCATTTCTCATTGCTAATAGGTCATGGATGAATCCATTAAATTCATAAACAAATGTCTACAATGATGAAGTAGATTGAGATAATCTATTAAGAATAAATTTGGAAGATTGTTAATTATACACTATTATGTAATAGTCCTATGATTGTCATGGTTAGTTATTGTAATATAATATTCTTTTTTTTATATCTAATACCGTGCATCACACGGGTGATATAACTAGTATGTAGTTGAAACATAAAGAGAAAAATTATTTGTTGTTAAAAATTAGTTTGGGGAATTGGGATGTTAAAAAATAGGATCATGCTACACACACAAAATGGATGACAAAATGAATGACACACCCCTCACATGGAGGGGGTCCACATATAGGTGGGTCCCCCTCCATGTGAGGGGTGTGTCATGTATTTTGTTATCCATTTTGTGTGTAAGGACTTATCCTAAAAAATATGTATTTTAACCTATTTATGAAACAGAGGCTGAATTTGTTTTACTTTAGGTTAAAAATTGTTTTGAGAATTGAGATGTTAAAAATATGCATTTTAGCGAAAAAGAGACTGAATTTGTTTTATTCTAGGCTCTAATAGTTAAAGGTTTTTTGTTTAAAAATAAAGAAGGTAATGTTTTTAAAATATTTGGTTGAAAAGTGAAGAGAATTTTTTTTTTATTTTTTTTGTAATTAAAAAGTAATTTGAAAAAAATTGTTATTTAAAAACAGTTTGGAAACCGAGGATAAGAAATGCTTGGCGAGCATCGACGAACCTCCTGGTGTCATCGACAACCTTTCATTTCAAAATAAAAAAAATTAGAATATCTTGAAAGACCTTAGCCTCTTTTTGGAAACACTGTATGGTTTATAAACAAATTTATTTATGATTTTGAAGTAAAAAGTAGTGATTGAAAATTTGAGAGAAAAATGTACGTAGTTAAAAAATGATTTGAAAAATCGTATAGTTTATAAACTGATTTATAAATCAATTTATTTTATTTACCAAACAGTTGCTAAAACTTGGGAGTAACAATTATACAATTGGCAATTTTTTCTCTTAGGCCATCTCAAGTTCTCAACGTAGTCCTCAATCACCAATTTGGTACTAAAAAACCTCTTAGACCATCTCCAATCTAGCACCAAATTGGTGCAAAACACCAATTTGGTGCTAGATTTGCTCTCCAATGGAGCACCAATTTGGTGCAATCATTTTGCACCAAATTGGTGCTATCTACAGTGTTGCACCAAATTTGGTGCAACACTGTAGATTTGGTGTTCAAATTACACCAATTTTTTTTCCCAAAAATATCCTTAAATATATACTACAAATGTTTTTTCTTCCTCCTATGTCCCTTTTAATTTAGCTTTATTGTATTTTTATTTAATTGATGTATGAAAATTTATTTGGTTGTTAATTTAATTATCATAAATAATCGTATTAATTTCGTAATTAATAATAAATTTAAGCATGAAAATAAATTACTCATTAAAATTTAAAGGTTACATACTCAATAAATACGATAAAATGACAACAAATAACAATAAGGAAATATTAAAAGTGAAGTACATCATGCGAATGCTAATAATTTAATAGTCCGGTAAATCATTATCGGACCCTCCAAAGCCATCAAAGTATTGTCCAAATGGATTTGAACTAGATTGTGATTCATTGGCTTGTTCGCGAGATCTTTTTTGCATAATTCGTAATTGTTGCGATCGAATAAAGTCACGTCGATCTGGTTCTGCTATGGAATTCAAATCTTGTAGTAAAATTTTGTTCTCCTCTCGAGTTTCTTTCATGGCAAGTTTTTTTGACTGATTTTCGATTTTTTTGGACTCGTTTTGAGCCCGCATTGATTGATCATTTGTGGGAGGAGTATACTAATTCTCAGAATTAGTACACTTAAATATAGTAATATGTTATGTTTGATTTTATGTTTTTTTTTATCTTAATTGTACCTTTTTTTTCATGTAATGTCAAATATTATGCTTTATTAAAATATTTGAATAAAATTAAAAATTTCGATAATTTCCTTATAAATTTATGTTGTGAAAGAATAATCAATAGAATAATTTTTCAATTAACTTAAATTTTGCAAATTAAAAAAAAAGGAAATAAAAGATATACTGTTCATTTGGTGTAAAATTTGGTGCAGTTGATTGTAGATGAAATAGTGATTAACACCAAAAGTTACACCAATTTGATGCAAAAGTTGCACCAAATTGGTGCTCATGGTTGGAGATGCCCACCGAGCACTAATTTGGTGTAAAAGTGAATATCAAATTGGTGTGCTCAACCATGTTTCACTTCATTCGGTGCTCACTTTGCCATTCACTTTAATTTTTTTTCCTTTTTTTGTTCCAAAAATGTCCTTAAATATTGTTCACTTTATTTTACAAATCAAAATTTATCCACAAGTGTACGAATCGTAAAAAGTAATAAAGTGGACCAACGAATCCTGATTATCGTCCTATAAAGACTGCTATTAAGTATCAAAATTGTTAGTTTCTATCTTTATTTGAACAACGGAAAGAATTTTGTGTTTTAAAGTAAAACTAATTAAATTAACTAAGTAAATACATTGCGAAATTATTTTGTTTTTAAAAACGACTGTAAAGTAGTTGTGATTCATAATTTTACCTAACCAATTAAATTAACTCAAATTTCAATTTTTTTCCTAAATATGCATTTTGTCGAATTTATTAATAAATATTGAAATTCTTTTCGAGTTTAAATCAATTACCTAAATAAGTCACCCTTGTATCTTTACAGAGGGTCCGAATATTCCCTATCTAGATGTATATAACACAAGAATTCACACACAATCGCGATAATAACAAAAGTATATCTTAATCTCTTGTCCAATTACCGAATTTATTACCTCGATCTAAAATATTAACTCACATCTCGGATTATGAAAATAACTCATTATATCATGAATTAATAGCCAAGTAATTCGCGAATTAAACACAATAATAAAATACATGTAACGAATCACTAAAACAACGGAATCTAAAATTAAAATAATAAAGTTAGGCTACATCATCCATCCCAACATTGAAATTTAATTATACATAATGGTTAAACAACAAAAAGAATAGATATAAGCGTTCATTGAAAAATCATAAAAAATGGAAAGCGTGCACCAAGTTTCAATTCTTCATGTGATCTCAACTCTCGCTCCTTTGCTATGCGTTGATCTCCTAAGAATCAAATGATAAAATCCGAGTTTATGCCTGTTCTTAGGTGAAACAAACGTTTAGAATTCGTGACTCATATGTTCTGTGTGTGTGTGTGTGTGTGTGTGTGACCTAGTGAAAGAATGAGGAAAAACCATGAATTCGCGCATAAAAACCCCAAAAATCGGCTTAGATGAACGGTTGCGCGATCGCGTGGCGTAAAGCCGCACAATTGCGCGGTTATGCCTTTAACTCTTAGGTGGATTTTTTGAACCCTCACATGACCACGTGGTTAAAATGCCCGGTGCAATTTTCAACTTTTAAATCCTACAAGTAGGCCTCTGGCTTTTATTTGCAACTTCAGTCCTCCACTTTCAATTGGAGCATTTTAGTCCACATACTTTAGAATCTTCCCGATTATCTTGTTTCAGCTCTCAACTTCTTCAATTGGGTCCTCCAACTCTTGATTTCTTCACTTTAGCACCATATATCTTTCCCGATTGATGTCATTAACCTATCACTTGTCCAATTTAGCTCCAAATATCGTCCAATTTGTGCATTAATTTCATTAATTGCTTCATTCTTATAATTTTGGGATATTTTCTAAAACGTAAACAAATATACACAAATTAAATAGTATTTATTCTAAAACGACAATGTAATATTCTAATTTTGACATATAATAAGTGTATAAAATACACTTATCAAATACCCACACACTATAATTATTGTTCGTCCTCGAACAAACTAAAACTAAAAATAAAATTCAAAAATAAAAGTCTAAATTGTAAAAATAAACTCAAGTTAAGCCTATGTTCGGCTAGAATTAAAAGGGAATTGAAATTATTTGATCAATTTATTTGTGTTTTCAAAGTAAGATATGTGGTTAAAAATTGGAAAGAGCAAATGTGGATGATTAAAAAGTATGAAAAATTGTGTAAATTAAATTTTGCATTTTTTTCTTGTCTATTACCATTTACTGCCTATTCGGAGGCTCCATTAATTTGGAGTTTAAACTCCAATTTAGATTATACAATTTTTCAAATCACTTTTTAAACATACATATTTTCTCTCTCCAATTTTAATCACATATTTTACTTTGAAAACACTAAATAATCTTCTCTCTCTCCATTAATCAGTCGTCGAATAGTGTGTTAAATGAGATAGTCGAACATATTTGTCCATCACATGTCTCATAGTCCGTATAAAAAATACACAAACAAAATACTGAAAATCATTTGTCGTCGAACGGGTTGTGGTTCAGGCTTTTTATTGCGTTTCAGAAGTTGTCATATGTGCGCCTTGGAAATGGGTTTTTGTTACATGCCCAAGAGGTTCTCAATTATAAATAAAGCTACTTAAAAAATGTTGTTCAGAATAAAGATGATAATTGATGATGTGAAAGTGTTTGTTGTTGTTGATTAAAAAGATGATATGATATATGAAAAAATAGAATCTTACTCCATGAGCTAATTATCATCCTGATTGTTGAATACATTATGAGTGTAACACAACTCCTCAATTATTTCCTTTTTGGTCATATCTCTCTAATCATATTTTCCCCCTCTACCTACACTACAAAAGCTAATTTGATTGGTATCATGCTATTCGGATTGTATCCGTGCCCTCATATTTGACACACTACTCAAATGGAGTTTGAGTTCGGACACATGGGTGTGGCGTTCACACCCCATTTGAATGGTGTGTCAAACATGGGTAAAGATAAGGTGCAAATAGACTTATTTAACTACACACTTTTTTTTTTCAAATTTTAATTACTATTTTTTATCTCAAAATCATAAATAAATCAATTTATTAAGAGTATAATTTTCATTTTTTCAATGTTTTGGTAACTTTTTTATATTTTCTAGTTAAATGTGTGACTGAAAAATAGAGAGAGAAAATGTGTGTGGTTAAAAAGCAATTTGAGAAATTGTGTATAAGAAAATATATTTGTCAAATAGAGGCTTAGTTACCCCTTTTTTTTTTTTTTAGGTTTTCTCATGGGAGTGGCAATACTTAGGGTTTCTTTCTAATTTTCCTTTTAAAAGCTTATCATCGTGTGGATCTGCCATTGTCATTGGCATAATTTTTTGATTTTTTTTTTTTAACCATTTTAGAACATTGCTGATAACAAATCGTAGAATTTGTTTATTAATTTTTAAATGCAAAGATTCTTTTGTAATATTTTACATCTTCTAAGCTGTTTTTTTTTTCCCTTCCTATTTAGATATAGTGAACATATCAAACAAAAAATACAAATAAAGATTTGCGTTCACCGTTCTCTCGTAAATTTCTTTTACAATTTTTTTTTTTTTAATTTTTTCAGTGTTTGGTAACTATTTTGATAAATTCCTTGGAACTTTTAGTTTCTCCAAAATTTTTTGCTGTGAGTTTACTTATTTTTTGGGGTTATCGCATGGGCGTTGTAATACTTATTAGGTTTTATTATTATTCTTCTTTTTAAAAACTTATCCTTGTGTAGATCGTAATTTGATTTTCTAGAATTCTTTGACCATTTTAGGGAAAATTTGTTTATAAATTTTTTATTTTAAAATTTGTTGGTAATATCTTATATCTTCGAAGTTTTTTCCCCCTCATGTTTTTGGTCCGGATCTCCCGCGGATGTTAACAGAAACTTAGAGAAAATGGAGCGCGTGTACTTCTATTTGTCTCCCTGCCTTCTGTTTTCCTGGCCACCGAATATTTTTTGGGTCGTTCTATTGGTTTGGTCTGCTTTCTTGATGAGCGGATGGGATAGGCCGATGAATTAAAATTCAGATTTATCTCATTTTTTGTTGTTCAAGCTTCATTTTTTTGTATCTTTATCCTCGTCTATGTTGATTATTATCATTGCAGGGAGTGGTGCCCGAGAAGCTTTTGTCTCTTATCGTTATTTCGGGGAATTATATCAATATATGCAAAAATCAAAATCCTCTTGACAAACATTGGAAAGCTGTAAATGGTTACTTATAGATATATATCCCCTCTACATAAAAAGAGCAAATAAACTTTACTGTTCACATTTGTCCCAGTACTTTTCACACCTGAAAGTCACATAGTGGATTTGTAATAGTAACTTTATTTACCATTCGTTCCACACTTAAAAAAAGTCAGTGAAATGAAGGAAAAGCTGATACTGTACAGTAAGTCGGTGCCCAAAATATCTCTTACCACGTCTTTATCCTAGAACCACTACTTCTTCAGATCTTCATTCATCTCAACAAAACCTACATTTCTTCTCTTCGTGCTTTACAATTTTCTCCCGACATTTTATGTGCTAGCATAGTATTCATATTGTGAGTTGACATGTCCAATTCAAATTTGGGTCTTTCCACTTATGTTGAATTGTACCAGAAAGGTTGAGAAGCTCCGAATTGGAGGTGGGTAGCAAACTGACGTCGATTACGTTTATCCATTTTTCCGTCTACTGCTTCCAAAACCCCCCTCCCAATTCGAATTCGAGTTGAAAACATAGTCAGTGCGTGTAAATGGGACATCAAAATCTTGATAATCAACAACACCAAGTTGTGGATGGGCTCCTAAACCTCTTCTCAAAAGCAAATCGCGACCTCTCCATGGTGCACAACAAGCTCCAAAAGGAGCTCTAGCAAGTTTATCCAGATCATGTATTTCTCTATTCTTTCACTATTTTCTCGACTTTATTTATGCTTTTTATTTTGTGCGCATTCTAATTTCTTCTTTCTTTTGTTTTTCCTCTAAACAATTTTTTTGAATCTGAACCTGAAAATTTTTGTTGGGGTGCATATTTTCATACTTTTATTCTGATTCTGTATGGTTTTACAGGTTAATCCCATGAAGCTTGTGTCACGGTTGAAGTGATGCCGGATTGATGATGTTTTATTGCTATTTAGTATCATTAATCGTACATGTTTTATTGTTGTTTGATATTATACGATTATGATGATTACTGATCAAAAAACTTAATGATCCATAAATATTATTTCCTCTTAAATTTGATCTTCTTTAATTTCTTCGGACAGATTGTCAGAGAAGATTACATGGACTTGAGACAAGAAGCTACTGATCTTCAAGAATATACCAATGTAAAACTTGATCGCATGACACGATACCTCGGTGTATTTGCTGATAAAACCCGTAAATTATGTGGCTATCTTGTGTGCTAATAACAGCATCCAGTAACATTAATTTTAATGGAATCGAGACTATTCTGATTTATTATATAATTTGGACATAATGTGCAATATAATATGTTGAAAATGGAATTATATTAGTGCTAGATTTGCAGGAATGACAAATAGATTAAGAAAAAAAGTACGTGCTACACATTTCCAAAGGTTAGGCAAATTTACATTATTCGACTTTATTGTTTATAGTTAGTAGCAGTGCGATTTGGAAGCTCTTGACTAATAGATTTTAAGATCGGTCATAGATTACTAATTAATGCAAACAAAATTCAAAGAAAAAAATGTCTTCATTGAGGCTTATCAATAATAAAAATAAAAATAAAAGATGCAACCTTGTCTTTGTGTGTTATGTGTAAATTTCAATCCTTAACTACGATTTTCGAAGATAAAACTAACTATATGCAGTTTCTCTTCTATTTTTCATTTTGAGGGTTATGATTGATTACAGGATTTCCAAATTTAAATATCATGAACTTAATCTTGGATTCAAGTTTTTACTTTTTGAGGATATTTTGTGTTGAAAGACCACCAAGTTATGCCCTCAAATATGTTCATTTCGTTTTGAGCTGCTTCTTCAAACACTAAACTCCGGCAGTTCAAGCTTTCTATTGACGTGTTTCTGGATGAGGATTTTTTTTTTTTTTTGGAAAAGAAGAATGAATGTTATCCAGAAATTGCGCTTATTTTAATGAGACATGTGTTGGTCATAAATGATTTTATCTGACAACAAAAAATTTGTTGATATACCTAAATATGTTAACATAGACACATGGAACTAAAAATTCTATCATATTAGTTGGACGATCAATGTTCCTGCCTGAAATATTCGAAATACACTAAAAAATGTGAAAGAAAACTTGGACTCATGATGACACGAAGAAATCTAGTTAGTAATTAAGAACTTACAATGTAACATTTTAAGATGACTCCGTGAGAAGCAAAAGCAAAAGGGGGCTTGTGTAATTTATTCCGCTTCCTTCCAGCCTGGGATAGATTAGCTCAAAAAGAAATATGTAGCAAAAGTGTCACAATTTCAACAGTGAATGATGTATTTTGAACGGCATCAACAGTGGGATATTAACTGTTAGCTTAGAACCATTACATTGAGCTAATACGTATAACTTGAGACTACTGCTCACTCTCCACTCAGTTACTATCCATAAAAATATTTGCTTACATTATTCATGATATTAATCCCCGACATTGTATTCCTAATATTTTTCATGGAAATTTTGGTTTATTACTAATGACCATTTGCAGCATAATTAGACTTCTATAATACATCTCAAAAGAAGTTTCTCTTCTTGTAGGGACTCAATGTGCTATGTCACGTTCAAAGTTTATTGTTTGTGACACTTCTTAATTCTTATTCTGGATGATAGGTCTGTCAGAACTGTTATATTAGTCTAAAATGAGTAGTTGTTCTGTAAGATAAGGGGGACAATGTTATTGTAAGAGAAAATCAATCCATAGGATATATAGTACTGGTACTTTTTTTTTTTTTGGTGGAAAAAGATGCTACTTGTTTACTTGGTGTCTTGAGTGCAAGCGCTGCATCTATTAGAAATTTAGATTGTTAGTTGGCAAATTCTGTTGACCTACTCGGAGTGGGACTCTGATGATGTTCCATGTTTGTGTGACTTTCTTCCATATTTGTGTATATGACCTTGATTTAATGATTAGGACACTCATTCAATTGATAAAGCCATGGAGAAAACATTTTTTCATGGGGTTTGTG
Source organism: Ligustrum vulgare (assembly GCA_963555705.1). Lineage (NCBI taxonomy): Eukaryota > Viridiplantae > Streptophyta > Magnoliopsida > Lamiales > Oleaceae > Ligustrum > Ligustrum vulgare. The sequence goes on along the minus strand of OY743173.1, from coordinate 52,334,427 downwards.
TGTACTTTTTTGGTCCATCTGTATGACTGATTTGATTTTGGAAAAAATGCTTCTTTTCTATTTCAGGATTACATTCCATTTTAACACCGCTGACATTATTTCCAACATGAAATATTCCAGGTTTTGATTTCTGGGAAGGAAGAACCAGAAGCACCCTTGTCTCCTGCAATAGATGCAATAATTAGAATATTCAGACGCATCAATGGACTTCCTGAGAACATTGGTGATTGCAAAGCCCTTGGATCTGCTAGAATTGCATTTTGTTCGATTCGGTTATTTAGTGGCATCTTCCAAAGGCATTAGTACAATAGGAAAACAAAGCTCTTTGATCAAGTCAATTCAGGAGAGCATCGGTGCTTCTATCCGCATTTTGTGCATGCTTACAATTTCTCCATCTATTCATATAAATTTGCCATGTCAATGCTTCAACTTTGATTTTTTTTTTTTCTCTTTTGTCGCTATTTACAGATTTAAATGATAAAACTCTTGAGAGCCTTGGTCAAATATTTTACTTCTGTTGCATTTTAAAGTATGCATGATGTGCTATTCTGGCTACTTGTGCTTGTTTCTTTTTTAGTGCATCAGTTTTATATATTTATGTTGTCTATTTTGATCCAGAATGCCCTTATAGTTGTCTCATTGCCTGTTTGGTTGTAATGCAATATCTTGTTAATTCTACATCTAATGGTGAAATATTCTATGCCCCCCCCTCCCCCCCAACCAACAAAAAAAAAAGAAGAAGAAGGTTTTTTATGGTCCAAGATATCAAATAATTCCCTGAAATTTAATACCTTATGTTTTAAATTTGTTCCAGTACTTCAAAAAATTTTGAGAGCTCTTTATTGTATTTGTTCACAAATCATTTTGCCTTTTTCGTGCTTGGATCCATCAGTTTTCTATATGACTTACATGATTTCTATAAGTACTGTCTAAGCCTATATTCTCCTCATAATTATTAAGTGACATTAATTATTTTTTATATATTTGATAACATTAGTATTCTATAGGGGGGGGGGGGAGGGAGGGAGGGGGAGAGAGAGAGAGAGAGGCCAAAATGTTTATTTGCTACAATTCAACCTAATATACAAAGATGTTCCACTATGCTGGACGTTATTGTTATATATAATAGATTGCTTGTAACTAATATTATAGGATAAATTTTATTATAATGGAAATAAAATATATAGTGACTCTGAAATGAGTCTCCTTCAATTTTATTTATTTTTTCTTTAATCACGCCAAAAAAATTCAATCGTAAATCGGTATTCGTATAATGTACGAGTCCTTCACTAGTATATCTAAAAGGAACAATTGAGTATGGCTACCTGTTAAAAAGATCAGGGAACCAACACATTATAGAATTTTTAGTTAATTAACGGATAACGGATTTTGTCATTAAAAAATTGTTTTTCGAAGGGGTTAAAAACAAAGAGAAAATGTGTCAACATATAATAATAAGTTGCATTTATAAAGGGTGGGTTTAGAGAAATTTTTTTACACCCACTAATCTCTCATATTGAAGAGTTATCATCTATCTATCTACATCAATCTATCTATATCTATATTTACGTCTACACAACCTTAAAAATGTGAATAAGAGAAAATATTTTGATTGACGAATTTAACCTCCTATTATTTTCCTAAACCAAATATACCCTTTAAAATCAAAAGTCACCCATCTACCACATTTAAAACCTAAAAAATAGATCACAGCCCTTCTCCCCAAACATGCTCTTCATAGTCGCCCAAATTGTTCGACATGTAAGTCTTATTTCTCCTCTTCATTTGTTCGTTCCTTTATTTTTTTTTGTTTATTATATTAATTTTTTCCTATTATTTTTCTATTTTTCTCACTTTTCAATTATCATTTCTTTTATATTTTGTTATTTTGATTTTGTTGGTTAGCTATAATAAATCAATGTTATTTGCTGTGATTTTTGCAGATTCTTTCGAAGCACTCAATTTCTACTTAAACTCTTTTAGATCTTGGGATTTTCAACCAGATTGTTCAACAGGTAACTCTTTCTCCCCTTGGTTCGTTCGTTCATTTCTTTATTTTTTTGTTTATTATAAATTTTTTTGTTTTATGTTATTTTTCTATTTTTTATTGCTTTCAATTAGCGTTTCTTTTATGTTTTATTGTTTTTGTTGGTAAGCTTTGAGAAATTGATTTTATTTTACTATGATTTTTGCATATTATTTCGAAGTACTCAAATTTTGCTTAGGCTCTTTCAAATCTTAGGATTTTTAGCCAAATTGCTCAACGAGTATGTTTTTCCCTTAGTTCGTTCGTTCGTTCGTTCCCTTTTTTGATTATTATTTTTTTTTTTTTTTGTGTTATTTTTCAATTTCTCTCGCTTCAATTAGCATTTCTTTAATGTTTTGGAGTTTTGATTTTGTTGATTAGCTCTAGTAAATCGATATTTTTTTTTTGCGATTTTTGCAAATTATTTCGAAAGGCTCAAATTTGGTTTAAGCTCTTTCAAATCTCCATAAGTACTCTTCTACACTATACATTGAGTTCATAATTTTCTTCACATGTGCACAATCCTTCATCCTCTACAACAAACATTTTATTCCAAATCATTCGTCTTCAATTTTTTGTTTCTTATTCTAATTTAAATTGATTTGGATGTTTATTGTATTTTCACACATCTACAAAAAGATAATACTATAAAGATTCTGCAACGACCTGGGTCCCACTTAACGGGCTGTCCCGACCGTTAAATGACGGTGTACTGTCCCCACTGTACCAACACAAGTCTTTTCAGCATACTTTATCCTCACTCGCACGCTCCCCGAGAAAACTTCTCAGGAGGTCACCCATCTTAGAATTTCTCCAAGCCAAGCACGCTTAACTTTGGAGTTTCTAACGATGGACTTCCGGAAAAGAAGGTGCACTTTGTTGGTATGAGTAGTACATATCATTTCTTTTGTACTTTCCTGGACTGGGTGTTACAATCACCCCTCGTTAGACTTGCAAAGCCCTCGTTGCGTGTAACCCATCTGAGGATCTGTTGCCAGGCGTTGGGATTCTAGAGGTGGCTCCCGCCCTATGGCATAGTACTTAGTTTCCAATTTTCGGCTGGCAGCCGGCTCTGATACCATTTGTAACGAACCGGGTCCCACTTAACGGGCTGTCCCGGCCGTTAGATAACGGGGTACTGTCCCCACTGTACCAACACGAGTCTTTTCAACATACTTTATCCTCACTCGCACGATCCCCGAGAAAACTTTCTAGGAGGTCACCCATCCTAGAATTTCTTTAAGCCAATCACGCTTAACTTTGGAGTTTCTAACGATGGACTTTCGGAAAAGAAGGTGCACCTTATTGGTATGAGTATTACCTATAATTTCTTTTGTACTTTCCTGGACTGGGTGTTACAGAGTCACTAATGCAAGTTTTTTTCCTGAAGACTAGTATCAAAATATCTTGGTTAATACACTTTTGCTTTATTTATTTTTGTAGTTTTGAGGAGGAATTATAATTTATTGGTTATTTTCATAATTTCTTCTTATAGTTGAGAATATTTTGGTTAGTTCACTTCTACTTTATTTAATCTTTCAATTTCATTGAGGATTGATAATTTATTGGGTATTTTATCTTATAATTGAAAAAGTATTTTAATTACGAAAAAAATTGTTCAAGCAAGTTTTTTTTTTTTTGTTGAAGATCAGAGTCTAAATATTTTGGTTAGTGTGCATTTGCTTTATTTATTTTTGTAATTTCATGGAGGATTGATGATTTAGTTGATATTTTCATGATTTCTACTTATAATTTAGAATATTTTGGATAGTGTACTTTGAATTTATTTATTCTTGCAATTTCGTTGTGGAATTATAATTTATTCGTTATTTTTATGACTTCTTATAATTAAAAACTAGTGGTTCAACCGTGCGATGCACGACATCATGTCGAAATATATAATTTCGACTTCAATATTTTCTAAATTTTTTTAATTATATGTCAAACATGTGTAAAATGAAATAGATAGAAAAATAATAAAATGATATTGTAATTAATAGAATTGCAATGTTTTCACTATAAATTTTGAAAAACTTCTATATAAACTACATTCGTAGTTGAGTTTGTTCTATTTCCATCTTTGTCACAAATGATCATCTTCAAACACTGCGATTCGTCACTCTAGAGACTGCAAAGTACAACTGTCCATGGTTGAAAAATGACATCTTTAAATAAAGATCAACCTTGAAAAGTGATTTCCCTTGACTCTTATTGATATTCATAGCATACAAAGCTACCAACTGAAATTGTCGCATCTTGAATTTGAAAAACAATCTTGCATGTGTTTTGATTAAAAAGATGGAAAATTGACGATAAGAAAATATTTTCTAGGAATTGATTTGCCTGAAAATTATTTTCCTAAAAAATGTCAATTGAAAGTGTCGGGTGAAAAATTAGAAAATTTTCCTAAATTTGTTGTTTGATTGATATAATTTTTCATTGCAAATAAAACAAAATTTAGCTATTTTAATTAAAAAAAATTATTATTATTTTTTATTTCTCATAGTAATCAACGTGATGAAAATATGTTTTCCACTTGAGGAAAGGTTTTCTTACCAAATAGGAGAAAATATTTTTAAGACAAATGAGTTAAATGTGCTTTAATTGTTGTACCTTGAAAAATATTTTTCAAGGTAAATTTTCCAATCAAACACCAAACAAATACAAAAGGTGGAAAATATTTTCCATGATTTGACATTTTCTAGGCAAATGACAGTGAATCAAACACATCCTAAATTGTGTCAGTGCATCCTTAAAATAAAAAAAATAAAAAATTGTATATTGTAAGATTGCTATCGAGAAATTTTGCTTTGACAACGTGATTTTCAAGTTTTGTAACAATTAATATCGTACCATTACACATCCCTACAAAGTGATCAACATTCCGCAACAATATAAAGATATAATCATTACATAATAAATTTGAAAATAATTTTTGTTTGTACTCACAAAAAAGGAGAAGAATTTTGCAACAAAAATTACATGAACTATTTAATTTAAAAAATAATTAATAAGAAATTAATAAACATAAAAAACTCAATAAAGCTAGGAAAATATAGTAGGGGGTTGAATGTACAGTATAAACAACATGTAATATACAAATGCAATAGTTGTACATGAATTTATAATTCGTTCAAAATTTCTATTTACAAAAGGATACAAAGTACAAACAATGGAAAAAAATAATATAAAAAAGTTAAGTGAAAAAGTTGTAAATTAAAATAATATAAAGATTTAATCATTAAATAATAAGTTTGAAAATAATTTTTGTTTTTACTTACAAAAAAAAGGAAAATAATTTTAAAAATAAACATTCAATTATTGCTACAAAAATTACTTTAACTATTTAATTTAAAAAACAAATAATAAAAAATATTTTAAAAAGTAAAAAATTTAATAAGTCTAGGTAAATAAAGTAGTGATTCGAATATAATGCAAATGTAAACTTAAATAGTCAACACATGAATTAACCAAATAGTTGATCATATTGTAATCAAACATTTATTAACCAAATAAATATTAATCAAATAGTTAACAACATTGTATTAACACACTGAACCATTACATATTAATCAAATAGTTAATTATATTGTAATCAAACATTTATTAACCAAATATAGTTAACATAAATATTTAATCATTACATAATAAGCCCCTATTTGTTATTCATTAAAAAGAAAGAAAAAATATTTTTTTCAATTTTAATCACACATTTCAATATTAAAGTATTCTACACATAAATTTAATTTTTTTTTTAATTTTCAATCAAACAAAATCACATAAATCACTATTCAATTCAACGCATTTTTAAATAATGTACATCAAGCTTGGAAATAATTTTTGTTTTTACATAACAAAAATAAAAGGGAAAATAATTTTAAAATTATACATCTAGAAAAATGTTGCTACAAAATTACTTTAACTATTTAATTTGAAAATTTAATAAACTTAGGTAAATATAGTAGTGGTTTGAAAATAATCCAAACACCAAATTCAAAATTAAATAATCAAGTATTCATTAACGAAATAAATATTTATCAAACAATTAATCATATTGTAGTCAAACATTAATTAACCAAATAGTTAACCAAATTGTATTCACACTACACATTGAACCACGAAATATTAACGAAATAGTTAAACCACACTATGTTCACACTAAACCACTCTCTCCCTCTCTCTCTCTCTCTCTCTCTCTCTCTCTCTCTCTCTATATATGGACTATTCATTAAACCACCACCAATGGAACACTTCCAAAGCAATGAATGACATTATAACTTTTGTATTTTCGCATGTATGTATGCATTCAATAAATGGGGTAATATAATGCTGACTAATAAGATGATAATTAATAATAGTATCAACAAATGCTAGAAGTAAATTGTGTAATAATATCTAGTAAAAAAAATAAAAAATTATAAATTCAAAATGGTGAGAAACTGTGTGAAAATAGTAGGTGCGGACAACCTTGTTATAATAATATAGATATAGACGAATTTAATGATTTATGAACAAAATTGTTTTAAGATCTTTTTGTTTCAAAATTAGTATACTGAAAATGTTAGATCTTTTTTCGTAATGGAGATTAAGGTCCCGTTCTCTTTACTGTTTTCAACCTGTTTTGAGTTTTCGATTTTTGAAAATATCGAAAACGCGTTCATTTTACACATTTTCAGAAATGCGTTTTCCAAAACACAAAAAAAAAAATACAAAGGAAACTCGAAACGAGTTTATTACATTTTGGATATTTTGTGTTAAAAAGTCCAAAACGCGCGTTTTGGATTTTTTTTGTGGTAAATGTGAGATACTTCCTTCACTTGAAGTTCTTATATTATTATGCCATTATATATAGATCCATGTTTAGATTTTTTTTTTTTGTAATTTTTTTAATTTTATTATTATTATTATTATTATTATTTTAAATGTGAGACACTTCCTTCACTCGAGATTCTTACGTTATTTTGTCATTATATATAGATCCATATTAAGATTTTATTTTATTTTATTTTATTTTTGTAAATTTTTTTTATTTTTATTTGTAAAAGTGAGACACTTCATTCACTTGAAATTCTTATGTTATTTTGCCATTATATATAGATTCATTTTAAGATTATTATTATTTTTTTTGGTAAAAGTGAGATACTTCCTTCACTTGAAGTTCTTATATTATTTTGTCATTATATAGATCCATGTTAAGAATTTATTTATTTATTATTATTATTATTATTATTATTATTATTATTATTATTATTATTATTTGTAAATGTGAGATACTTCCTTCACTTGAAGTTCTTATTTTATTTTGTATTAATGATGAATTTATTGACATAGAGAACTAATTGATTTATTAACATTAAAATTAATGTAATTCAACAAATCAACCATTTTTTACATATAAAATATCACAAAATAAATATATCAAAAAATTACAAAGTAAACGTATTTTTCAGTTTTTTATTTTTGAAAACAATTTTCTAAAATCACAAAGAGAACATATTTTCAGCAATCCCAAAACAAACAATCAAAATTCAAAATTCAAAACAAAATCTAAAATCCAAAATCCAAAATCGAAATACAAAGAGAACGACCCCTAAGATATTGTGAGATGTAGAGCATAATTATTTGAAGATGTTGTTCCTTGTATTGAAAATGTATTGATTCAATAAAGTGAAGTAATAAAGAATTACTACTTATGTATCACAAACCGCGATAGATTCTTTTTAATGTTATCTAGATTATGTAGTACATAACTAAATATGAAATGGAACTCGATATAAACATCTAGCTATCTTAATTCAAATGTTTGTCCCTTTTGCTTTATCTTCGGCCAATGGTACAAGTGCCTAATTTAGTTTATTCAACGTTTAGTATTTCAATCTGTTACATTTATATTAAAGACCTAAAGTTCAGGGACCCTGTCGCTAGAGAGGCATGTCCAGTTAGAGGTGAATAACCTGTCATTGCATTTGTTAATGATTTTGATGACTATCATTTTGAACATACTAACTGCTGTCTAACTCTCGAATCACTCCATCAAATGATGAATTGTGTGGGTGATCGTGATTTTCCTATTAAATTTTATGAGAAGGTGAATTGATTCTGTATGTTTGGTATATTTTTTAAGTTATTCCTTAAATTTAACTTTTCCCTGGATCTCTCATCCAAAGTCCAATACACAAGTTTATCTAAATATAATTACTTTATATTGAGCGATGCAAGAGAAAATAAAGGAAGTTATTTTGATGTGTTACACTTCGCATATAAATTCAAAAGATAGAACTGGTTTCATTGCCAAATTTCTTTCCTAATCCCAAGAGTTTGTGCCAGATGCACGAGGGCAATATTGAAGTTTATTTTCATTGTTTTTGGATCACATATATGCTCATTTTCTTGTATATTTTTTCCTTGGGATATTGATGTATTGAATAAATAACGTCGCTTGGTTTAATAATCAGATTATTGCTCTTTATAAGTTCATTCCTTCCATATTTTCAATTTAATGGAACCATTGGTTCCATATTTGACAATGGAATCGAAACAGAACCGAACCAATTGGTTCCGGTTCGGTTCTTAGCACTTAAAATGTTAAAATAAAATGTTCATTATTACTAAAGATTAAAAATCTTCTTGACACTACTTTGAAAAAAATATAGAAGAATTACACATACTTTACAAAGAATAAAAGAAAAACAAAAAAACCTTACATACAAGTTAAAAAATAATATCCAAATAATATATGTTACTTTGCACATGGAAACAAGAAAATTATATTTTTAACAATGTTGTAATTTATATATTCGGAATAAACTTTATAGCTTTTAGATTTTCACTTTATACTAGGAATGGCAATGAGGCGGGTTCGGGGCGGGGGATGCCAATCCCTGCCCCCGCCCCGTCGGATATTTACTATCCTCATCCCTGCCCTATCCCTGTTTAAACGGGGCGGGGCGGAGATGCCCATAATCCCCATTTTTTTTTAATTATTATTATATTTGTCCATTAATGTATTTTTTATAATGGTTATATAATGTCTTAGTTATACAAACTCTTTTCTTAAAGAATGATTACTTTACAAAATTCTCATTTAATAGCTCTAAAGAATGATTAACATTATTACAAAAAACTCATAATAGCTCTTATAGAGTGATACAAGTTTAATTATATTAAGAAGTATGTTTTAAGATAATGAGATGAGACTTGAGAGTGAGAGATAGAAAGTAGTATAGAGTTGAAATGTAGGTTTTGATTTTGAAAGTATATATTTGGGTGTCGGTGGTTTATGACATTTTTAATTTGTTTGAATTTTTTTTAATTAAACTTACTAATCGAGGATGGTTTCAGCGCGGGTCTAGGACGGGGATTGGGGATTTGATAGCCATCCCCATCCCCGTCATTGTCGAGGATTCCTCGCCCTCGTCTGGTTCAGGCATTTCCCACCCCATTGTCATCCCTACTTTATACAATTGTTTAGGTATAAACAACTGACTTCAAGATAAATTTAGATATAATCGACTAATTATAAATTTATCATTTATAGGAAATAATTAAAAGAAATTGAGAAGATGGATGAAGGATTTGTGTTGAAAGAATTAAGAAATAAGGAAGATCTAATTATGACTTTCATCTTTTGTGGAAAGAAGTAAGGAAACCAATTATAACTAAACGGGAAGCTTCTGCCTTTACGTGATGTGTCAATAATTTACCAAAAAATAGTCCCCAAAAAAAGTTAGTTTATCTGAAGAACCAAATCTAAAATACAAGGGATCGAGAATTGGACCAGAACCGTTCGGTCTTGACCAAGAAGTCCCAAAACTGATTTATTCCTTGGCCGAACCCAATCTGAACCGACCGATTCTAATCGGTTCCGGTCCAGTTCTACTAATTTCAGGAAATAATGCACCCTCCTAATTTTAAGGTATTTAATATAGATCTCAATGGTCTTTCTAAAAGTCTATCAAAGTCATAGTATATTATCTAAATACTTTTAAAAGTATTTAAAAGTCTCATGTTATTCAAAATGTCAATAACTTTTAAAGTCTTTCACAAAATTCTTTATGTACTAACTTCTAAAGATAAAGTACAACCACAAAATCTCTTAATTTATCGCTCATTAATCTCAAAGATTTTGAAAGACTTTAATAAAAAATAAAAAATAAATTAATTGTAATTTTTGTTTCTTCTATATTTTTCTCCCTTCTTTCATATTATGTTTTAGAAACCTTAGACCCACGACTAAACAAATCATTTTTTTATCTCTTCAACTTGTTATATTTTTTACTTTTTAATATTTTTTTCTTTATATTTACTATCCTCTTTTTTATCATTTTTTTCAATTTTTCTATGAAAATAGATCCAATTAAAATTTTACAGAATAATAATAATAATTAAATTTTATAAAAACAAATAATAACTAAGCAAAGTGATACTAGAATTTTCTCTAGAAAGAATTATATATTCAAAAAAATTAATTAAAATTCAATCAAAATTTATAAAAGTTTATTTATTTAAAAAAATTTATTAGAATTTCAAATTAAATACACCATCCTTATAATATAAAAAGTGCGATTATGAATATAGTACAATTTTCTTAACTTGATATCGAAGATGGTTATATTTTTTCTCCATTTTTCATCACAAATATTTTCTTGTTCTAAAACTATTTATCTTTCAAGTCGAATTTTTTGATTTACTTGCATATAACTAGTATTGACAATTAATATTCACGGCATTGAAAAATTAATCTATTAATATTCTTTTTCAATTGAAAAAATAAGTTTGTACAAGTTTTTGAAAGTCTATGAAAATCTTTTAAATAAAAATATAATTTTTTTTTTTTGAAACTCCATGAAAGTCCTTTATATAAAAGTCTCTAAAAGTATTTGAAAATTTATGAAAATCCTTTGTATAAAAGTTTGCAAAAGTTTTTAAAAATCTATACAAATCCATAAAAGTCAACAAATTACAATGAAATTAACTAAAAAGTCATTTAAAAAAGTTTTTAAATGTTTTTCAAAATCTACATTGAATAAATTCCCTTAATTTTTCCTTTAATGGTGTGTTTGATTGCACACATTTTCCATGGAAAATGTCTTGTCAAGGAAAAAATTTTCTCACCAATTTGGTGAGAAAATCTACACGATATTGAAAAATAATTCCATGTTGCATCAAACATAGCCTAACATTATTAATTATCTCAATTGAAATAGAGTATATTCATATCATATCGTGTCAAAGTGAATGTGTAAAAGAAAGATCTATAGAGATTCTATCGAAAAATATTTTTTCATTCAGCTATAGAGATAAATAGATATCTGAGAAGGATGGCGGATGAAACACTGGTTGCTCTGCGGTCTTTAATGACCTTTCACTCTCCCAAACGCAAAACTCGATGCTCTTGTCGTTCCATCGTGTTAGTATATTAAGTTGTTGAAGTCGTGTTCTTATTATTAGTGTAAAGTCGTGCTTTTACTGTTGGTGTCTTTACTCTTTTTATACTAGACTCTTACTGTTGAATAATTAGGGAAATATTTTTAGTGTCTGTCTCTCTCTTTAGAACTAATATTCCTATTATGGTATCAGAGCCGACGGCTTCCTCGTAGCAAATCTCCGGCGACGCCGATATTCCGACAGCTACTATGACTACTACTACTGCTGGTAGTGAGGAAACTAATGGTGGACCTACGACCACCGTTACTACTGTTGGTGCAGAATCTGGTGGACCTACTGCCACTGTACTTGGAAAAGCTGGATCTCCAATTCTTCCAGTAGCTACAGTGACTACTGGTGGTGCAGAATCTGGTGGACATCCTACCACCATCCTTGGAAATGCTAGATCTTCGTTTGGAAATGTTAGATCTACGTCTGGAACTTCGATTGCTGGAATAGGTGGTCTTAACTCAAATCTGTCCACATCTTCGTTCAATCTCACCCTTACTCCGATCACGATGAAGTTGAATCGCAATAACTATGGATTTTGGCTCTCTCAAGTTCTGCCTACTGTACGTGTGCACGATTTACTAGGGTTTCTCGATGGTTCAAATCCTCAACCACCTAATTTCTCGAAGGTGTGGTTGAGGTCTCTTCAAACATCGATGAGCATATTACATCTTCAGTTTATCTAAATCCTAATTTCTTCATTTGGCGGAAAATCGACCAGCTTGTCATGAGCTGGCTCCTTGCTTTAATCTCTGAGGACATGTTTGGACATGTCGTGAGATGTACTACAACCGGAGAAGTCTGGAAGAATCTCGAACGATTTTTTTTCATTGAGTCAAAGGCCAGATCTCTGCATCTACGCAATCTTCTACAGTTAACTAAGAAATATTCTCTCTCTCTGTTGGTGATTATTTTTTGAAAATGAGAGAGACTGCCGACACTTTGTCTGCTATTGGACAACAATTCTCTGATGATGAGTTACTTCTCTACATACTCGGGGGTCTTGGATCTGATTATGATGTTGTTGTGGTTAATCTTGTATCAAGGCAAGACACGGTCAGCCTACAGAAGCTCAATTTCTAGTGCAAAGTCACAAAATGAGAATGGAGGCAAATAATTCTATTGGAACTGTTACCTTACCATGCTCATCTGCCTATTTTACATCTGGAAATAGAAACTATAGAGGATATCGGTCTGGACAGTCTCAAATTGGTAGAGGAAGAGGCAGAGGCAATCAATTTGGTAATTTCAGAGGCAGAGACAGAGGTGGTCAAAATAGAGTCACTTGTCAAGTCTGTGGCAGGCAAGATCACACGGCTTTGAAATGCTATCATAGGTATGACCATTCGTTTAATGGTAACAATGCCAGAAATATTTCATCGGGAAACTCAGGTAACTCTCAGGCCTTCGTTGCTTGCCTTTTAACTGTGCATGATCCTGCGTGGTATGTTGATAGTGGAAGTACTAGTCACGTGACTGTTGAATTGGACAAAATGCATGTTAAAGATGAGTATAAAGGCCATGGAAAACTAACAGTAGGTAATGGCAATCGCTTGAAAATACTGCATGTAGGATCTAGTACACTTACCTCAAATCATAACACACAGCTTTTCTTAGACAACATTCTACATGTTCCTTCTATAACCAAAAATTTACTCAGCATTTCAAAACTTACTAAAGATAATCGTGTTGTTGCTGAGTTTTATGATTCTTGTTGTGTTTTTAAGGATATGATCACGGGGAATGTTCTACTTCAAGGGAGACTTAAGAATGGATTATACCGTCTTGATCCGTGTCCCAGCTCTATCACAAAATCTCTTTCAATCTCCAACAATAAAAGGCCAGTGACAGAGAAGCAGCAACATAAGTCTGTGCTTGCTTGTTCCTCTATAAATAAAGGTCATTATATAGACATTTGGCATCAAAAGTTAGGCCATCCCAACTCCCATGTTCTTAGTCTTGTATTGAAGTCCTTAGGTATTTCTAAGTCTGTAAAAAATCTGAGTTTTTGTGACTCGTGCCAACTAGGCAAATTATGTCAATCATCTTTTCCATATTCTGTAACAAAAACTATTTCTCTACTTGAACTTGCGCATACTGATGTTTGGGGGCCTGCCTCTGTGTTATTATCTGATGGTTTCTTGTATTATGTTCATTTTATCGATGATTTCACACGATACACTTGGATTTTTCCCATGAAGGCTAAATCAAACATGTGCTCTATCTTTACTACCTTTCTCACCCTTGTAGAAAGACAAATTTCTATGAAATTGAAATGTTTGCAATCCGACTGGGGTGGGGAGTATAGACCTTTAAAATCAATGTTAGACAAACTTGGCATACACTTTAGACATCCATGTCCACACACCCATCAACAAAATAAAAAAGCAGAGCGTAAACACATGCACATAGTTGATCTTGGCCTCACTCTTTTATCTCAAGCCAAGTTACTTTTTATTTTTTGGTGGGACTCCTTTGTTACAGCAGTTTTCCTTATAAACAGACTGCCTTCCTCAGCTCTACAATTTATATTACCTTTTGAAAAGCTCTTCCATGCAAAACCAGACTATAAGTTCTTAAAACCTTTTGGTTGTGCTTGTTTTCCCCACCTTCGGCCTTATAATAGACACAAGTTTGCCTTCCATACAACCAAGTGTGTGTTTTTGGGTTATAGCCTTTCGCATAAAGGATACAGGTGTCTGTCTGGAAGAATCTATATAGCCAGAAGTGTCTCTTTTCATGAGTCCTCTTTCCCTTACTTAACCGAATTTTGTGTACCAGTGTCCACCCCTCCAAATTCCTCTCAAAATGATCAGTTTCCATCTTTAACCTGGTTCCTTCCACAACCTAGTATCATTCCACATGCTGTTAGCATAACACCAATGCCCATAGCTGCTTCTCCTTTAGTGGCACCCTCTCCACATAGTCCTTTTTCCCTTTCTCCTCAAGACTATCCTGTCACCTCTCCAAACATACCTCCTGTTACCTGGACTTGAGATTTCACCAAACACATCTCCTGTTACCATTGGACTTGAGATTTCCCCTTCTGCTGTTATAGATTTTGTCTCAAACACTCCAAATCATGTTCCCTCAAACACTCCAGATCATGTTCCATCTAACTCTCTTCATCCCATGACCACGAGGTCTAAATCTGGTATATAAAAACCCAAACATCTTCCTTTTGCCTTTTCTACACAAACTTCTGCCTCTTCTCTTGAGTCTAATTCAATATCTCAAGCATTGCTTAATCTAAACTGGTATGCTGCCATGGTTAAGGAACACTCAGCTTTGCAAAGAAATCAAACTTGGTCATTGGTTCCTTACAAAGAGGGGATGAATATTGTGGATAATAAATGGGTTTTTAAGATTAAACACAACCCTGAAGGTACCATTCAGCGTAATAAAGCTCACCTTATTGCCAAGGTATTCCAACAAACACCGGGCATAGATTATTTTGACACATTCAGCCCCGTGGTTAAACCTTGCACCATGAGAGTCATTTTGTCCCTTGCATTTAATAAAGGGTGGGAAGTCCAACAATTGGATGTAAATAATGATTTCTTAAATGGTGACTTGCAAGAAGAGGTGTTTATGGCCCAACCTGAAGGATTTAAATCTAAAACACAGCCTACCTTTGTTTGTAAGCTGCACAAAAGCACTCTATGGGCTCAAACAAGCCCCTAGAGCTTGGTTTGACAAGTGAAACACTCATTGTTCAGTTGGGTTTTGTATGTTCTATCTCAGACTCTAGCTTATTTGTGAAAGTCACTCCCAGCAACTGCACTTGTATGTGTGGATGATATACTTGTAACTGGAAATGATTCTTCATGTATAAAAATGCTCATTTCAGATTTGAATAATACCTTTTCATTAAAGGTGCTGGGTCCTCTCAAGTATTTCTTTGGTATAGAAGCTTTTAGGAACAGTCGTGGGCTTCATCCGACTCAATCCAAGTACATCACAGATCTTCTCCAAAGAACAAACATGGTTACAACTAAGAGTTACCCCACTCCAATGACTTTTGGTTGTAAACTTGCTCTTGATGATAGCAAGCCTTTTTCTAACTCTACTTTATATAGAAGTACTATTAGAGCTTTACAATATCTGTCAATGCGTCGACTTGACATCTCATTTGCTGTGAATAAACTTAGTCAGGTTTTACATGCACCGACTGAACTTCATCAGCAGGCTTGCAAGAGAGTTTTGCGCTATTTGAAGGGTACTATACATTTTGGTTTATATTTTACTCCTACACTTGTTCCTTGAAGGGGCTTAGTGATGCAGATTGAGCTAATAGTATCGATGATCGGAGGTCTACTAGTGGATATGGTGTTTACTTTGGCGGTAACCTGGTACAATGGAGTTCAAAGAAACAGAAGGTGGTTGCTAGATCATATACAAAATCTGAGTACAGGTCATTGGCACAAACATCTACTAAGCTGGTGTGGCTGCAACAACTTCTTGGAGAACTCCAGGTGCATCTGGTTAAAAATCCAGTATTGTGGTGCGACAATCAAGGAGCTAGCTCTTTAGCTTCAAATCCTATCTTCCATGCTCGAACCAAACACATCGAGATCGATGTTCACTTTGTACGTGAAAAAGTTGCCGACAAGGAGTTAGATGTTCGATATATTTCTACCGAGTTGCAGGTTGCGGATACACTTACTAAGGCACTTAGCATTGACTGATTTGAAGACTTGCGTGACAAGCTGTGTGTGGTTAGCACCCCTTCAACTTGAGGGGGGCTGTTAGTATATTAAGTTGTTGAAGTCGCGTTCTTACTATTAGTGTAAAGTCGTGCTTTTATTGTTGGTGTCTTTACTCTTT
Source organism: Ligustrum vulgare (assembly GCA_963555705.1). NCBI lineage: Eukaryota > Viridiplantae > Streptophyta > Magnoliopsida > Lamiales > Oleaceae > Ligustrum > Ligustrum vulgare. The sequence continues at coordinate 52,318,139 of OY743173.1, read as the reverse complement.
ATATACCAGTCTCTTAGGGGGCTTTTTTTCAATGTAAATTTTAAAAGATTTTTAAAGATTTCCTTTATGTACTAACTTTTAAATAAAAAGTACAACCACAAAATCTCTTAATTTATCTCTCATTAACCTCCAAAATTTTGAAAGACTTTTAAAAAAAATCTTTTAAATTGTAATCTTGTTTCTTCTATATTTTTCTCTCTTCTTTCATGTTATTTTTAGAAATCTTAAACTTGTGATTTACTTTCATACTAATTTTTTAGAAACCTACGACTAAACAAATCATTATTTTTATTCTCTTCACCTTGTTTTATATATATATATATATATATATATATATATATAATATTCTTTCTTTATATTTTGACTCTATTGTTTTGCATCTTTTTTAATTTTTCTATGAAAATAAGTCAAACTAAAATTTTATAAAATAATAATTAAATTGTATCAAAACAAATAATAACTAAGCAAAGTTATTCTAGAATTTTCTCAAAACATATTTGTATATTCAAATATATTAATTAAAAGTCAATCGAAATCTATAAAAATTTGTATATTCAAAAAAATTATGAATATAGTACAATTTTTATGTCGATATCAAACAAAATTTTAATTTTTCCCCATTTTTTAATCTCAAATATTTTTTTTATCCTGAAACTATTTATTTTCCACGTCATATTTTTTTTTGTAATTCATTTGACATATAATTATTATTATCGATTAACGTTCACACCATAAATAGTGTTCAAATTTTTTAATTATTACAAAATGAAAGTCTATAAAGATTTTTGAAAGTCAATGAAAATCTTTTAAATCAATCTATAGAAATATTTGAAAGTTCATGAAAGTCTTTAAAATAAATGCCCGCAAAAATCTTTAAAAATTTATAAAAATTCGTAAAAATTAATAAAATTCATTAAAACAAAAAGTCATTACATGTCTTTAAAAATTTTAAATCCCAATTGAATAAGCCTCTTACTGTTGAGTAATTAGGGAAGTATTTTCAGCGCCTGTCTCTCTCTCTCTCTAGAACTAATATTTCCTATTACGTCGGAAGATTATCATCAGGTCCGTCTCCCGTATTTGGCTGTATAGATATTGTCAGTAATTCTGATGCTTCGGTTTTACAATTGTATTAATTGAGTCAAAGTGTTCTCTTTATGTGTGTATCTGATTCGGCCACTGACGTTGAGCGGGTTTGACATATAACTGGTGTACGTTGATTTGCAGAGTGAGTATGTATCTGCGCGCGACAAAAGGCGCGAATTTGTATCTCAACTCACCGGCAGTGCGGGTTTGTTTTTAATTTTCACAGCATTGAATGACTGGAAATGCATTTTATAACACGTCAAAATTTCGACTTTTTTACTTTGGCAAGAGCGAATCAGTTTTTGGGGCATTAAGTTGTCTACTTTTGATATGACAAATTGACAATAACCCAAGTTTGAGGAAGAATATTTTTTTTAGAATCATAATCTTTCATATAAGGTTATAAATCATTGTTGTTATGATCCACAAGTGCCCACCCTGCTGGTGCTGGGTTATGATCATCCTCTGGAAATTAATCCTGTTATTGATCATCCACTTGAGTTTTCTGGTCGTTCCGTTCAAGAAAAGTTAAAAGGATTCGAGGGAAAAGCTTGTTCAGGAAAAAGCTCGTGCTATCATAATAACTGCTCTTGATGAGGCGGGTCTATGATATACAACTCATACCCTGTGTCAAGTTAAGACTCAAATGCTTCTAAGTTTCTTTGCTAACTCACCACTATCAACATTTCAGGTTGCTTGGTTGTATAATGTCTGTGAAACTGATGTTTCCTACAGCCCCGTTGTTCATCCGTATGCCATAGTAACCCTAGCTTCAGCTTTCTTTTACGTGGACAAAAGAAAGATATCTTCTGAGGTTTTTTTTATGAATATTTTAAGCAAAGAAGTCCTTTTTGTACGTGTTGATTTTTTAATTCAAGTTCATACGATTTGCAGACAAGCTCTTATATGGAGAAAAATGGAATTGATGTGCGGGATTACAGTGCTGTGAGTTCAAATGTGATCTTACTTGCATCTGACCATCTCAGTCCTTCCAGTTCAGCCAAAAAAGCTAAACATGAAATTCCAAATAAAATAGACAGCAATTCTCATGAGTCTGGGAATGATACCGTTGAAGAAGAGACTAGTAATAACCTATTATGGATTGATGGCACATGCTGCTTTATTTTGTATTCAAAATTGAACGTGGTTAGGGTTCTCATGCAGCCACCACCTTTTAGGCCTTGCCAAAGCCCTAAAGGTAGTGTATTATTCTAAACACCACTCACCTATAGTAGGAATTTCCATTTCCATTTTCTTTTTCTGTTTTTCGTTTCTTTTTGGAGTAAGTTGGATGATTGGAACCAGGACGGGAGGTAGTGATGTTATCCATTGACAGAGTTTATTGGGAATATTATTTTGAGATCTTAATATGTGATAATTCCTTGTAAGTGCATATAGGTAATTGGAGCTGGATTTGCTCTTACTGTGTATCACTTACCTAATATCTTTAGTTTCATGGTCAAGAAATGTATTATATCCCTGAGTTGCTATGATTTATATATTGTTGCTTCTAGGACCTATTTAATTTTTTGCCTTTAATGATATTTCTGTAGTTGAGAGACTTGTTATTTTGACAGTAATGTGTTAATACGCCTCAGTTTTGGATGATGCGGTTAGTTGTAGTTGCATCTATTATAGACAATTTCTTATAATTTTGTTCTCCATATCTCTTTTGGTTTGAAAATTGAATGGAAGCACCAGTCACAATATCTGAGAAATATATGGGGCAGCCCATGGAACCATCTTATAAATTATTCCATGTATTATTACAAGGTTCTTGATCATGCTTTTAGAGTAACTTTGTGCTTATTGAGTGCCTGTCATTATTTTCAGAATCCTGTTGAGATGGAAGGATTGAAGAATGCACATATTCGCGATGGTGCTGCTGTTGTGCAGTATCTTGTTTGGCTGGACAAGCAGGTGTATATATAAATGTGAAAGAAATTTGGACATAATAAATTATTTTTCTATCTGATGAATTGAAATCAAGGTTAACACTAGCATCTGTGTAGTGATATCATTCTTCCTCGACTGTTCTCTTAGTCTGTATAGCAAAAAGCATAGCTCTAATATTGCGAACAGTGTAAAGAATCGAATTCCATCTTAAAAAATTACGAGTTGTAAGATTTGGTACTGGTTGTTAAATTAACATTATTAATAGCATGCACATATAAAAGAATATTCTATAATCAACAAAATATTAGACATGATTATGAAGCCTAAATGATAAGATGTGTTCAGTTCTTACTGCAGAAGTAACTCCAAATCCACATCAAAACTTTTACCTTGGAGTCTAAGCCTTCAAGATTCTAATAGCATAAAGTCCATAGATATGTAGAACAAAGTCATGCCAATAAAATAATGAAAATGCCAAAAATGCAATTAAAGATGCAATAAAAAATTCGAAATAATCTTATTTGATATTTGTCCACTCTGCATGAAATATAAATGAAAATTTTCAACCTCTTGTGATGTGAGTTATGTGATTAAAAAGACTTTTGTTTGTTAACCTCCAGGCTGCTAAACTTTCTAGAATGAAACCCTGAAGCATAAATCCCTCCCTATATATATATATATATTTTCCCCATTTATTGCAGAAGTGCCTGTCGTTATTTTACTCTATGCCTTTTGTATAATAGAAGGTTATCTTGAAAATTCTACAATTATATATGCAATTCTGGGCCTTAAACATAAATCCTGTTAATTATTATCATGTTTTTGTTACATTTCCATATCTGGGAATAGTATTTGATGCAATAGTTTGCTGTTCCCCAGATGCAGGAACTTTATGGGGCTTCTGGATATTTTACTGAGGGTGAAAGTGTCAAGAGGAATGACCAGCTGCAAGTTTGTTAAAGATTACAGAACAATACTTTTTGCCTATTATTTGTGGGCTTCCTTAATTACTTTTTTTCTGAACCTACTTGTCAAATGTTACGCGGAATATTTTTATATAGTGTGAAATAAGGCTATTAATAGCATCATAGCCCTGGGGATGGTACAAAGTCAATTACTTCATTCCCAAATTGTTAAGATTGATTTATTCATGAAGAACTGGACATGCCTTTTAGACTTGGACCATTTCATAAGCTAGGATTTCCCACCTCGGACTTTTGCTGTTTCAGTTTAGCTATGAATATTGAATACTGACTATTGTCTCTTTCTTGAAGTTGTCTTGTTTAAAATTGTCCAGACTGTTTTGTCTAGAATTACTCACATGACAAATCCATTGTTGCTGTAAACTATTGAATAGAATGGAATGATACTGCATTGTGATTGGGAGGTTCAGCTTGTTCTTCTTGTGCATTCCCTGTCTTGAAGTGAAGATCTTCTCTTCAAAAATTAATGCTGCAGTTCTTGAAATAGTTATTTTTTTGGGGAGAGCCTGTGACTGAAAATGAGTTTGGGAAAATTTGAATTTTAGAGAGAGAGGCTCAAACAGGGGCTAAATGTCACACTCCAAATTTCTATTACATGTCTTGTCTTTCTTCTCGTTCTTTAAGAGGGGGCCTCAAGACCACACGTGACACTAATTTTCCAAATAAAAGTGAAAAAATAGAGAAGATTTTATCTTCTAATGACTTCAAACTAGAGTATTTGATTTGATGAATAAAACGCTACATAGAGGTTTTCAGTTTTGCTTCAGATTAATATAAAGAAAAAGACTTTTGCAGATGATAGTATCTCACTGAATGGCGCTTGGTATTGATATTAGATTTGATGGTCGTTGCTTTCTTGTTTAATCTTACTCCAACAAGTTGCTGTATAATGCTAACAACAGGAAATCTCTGAAATTGACTGAAGTGTCTGTAAGTGACAAGCTAGAGGAGTTTCGTGCATCTAAACAGGTATTGACTTTACTTTTCTAGCAAAAAAAAGGAAAAAAAGAAAAAAGCCATGTCTGTTTTCAACTTTTCTACAGAGACATGGTCAAACCCATTGCTTCTTGCATGTCATGCTCTAGTGTTGGGTGTCTCTCAGTGATTTTCGATCCCTAAAGAAGATTTGACAAATGTCATTATTCTGTCTAATTATCCATCAGCCATGTTACTAATTTCTCATTTTCAATCTTGGAATGAAAATAAAGTCCATACTAGACAATCAACCCAAAAACTTAATGCTGTCTGTTCATACCAACCCCAACAATCCCTATTAACTTTAGCTAGTAGCTCATTTGAACCTGAAATTAGTTTTTGAAGTTTACTAATGCTACATCTTGTAAATTTTTGTACCCTTAAGAAGTTGAAAAGAGTCAAAGTTTGGTGACCTTGGCATGGTTTTACATTCTATTTCTTACTTTATGTTGAGACTGTATTGGAAGCTTCATGGATATGTGCAAAAGACAAATTTTAGGGGCAAACCTGAGTTAGTCGAATCTTAAGATTATGAATTATGTTCATAGTTATTTATTTCTAATACTACATTTTTTATCAACAGCATCTTAGGGGGTTGAGTTTTCCAACAATTTCATCAGTTGGTCCAAATGGGGCAATTATCCATTATTGTCCAACGGTTGAATCATGTGCTGAACTTGATCCAAATAGCATGTACCTATTTGATTCAGGAGCTCAGGTGTATCAACTTACTTGATTAGTTGTTCAGTTAGTTTCTCCTCCCCCCCCAATTCCATTCTACCTTATTTTCAGTAAACTGATGCTTTATGTTGATGATGTTCTTTCTGAAGTATCTAGATGGAACAACTGATATAACCCGGACAGTTCATTTTGGAAAACCTACATCTCATGAGAAAGCATGTTATACTGTGGTATGTAGTACTTCTTTGTTAATGATTATTTCTTGTGTTATGTGCAATTGAACTTTAGTCTTGGGTTGTGTTGAAGGCTAAGTTAGATTATTTAGTTTGACCTCTGATGATCAGGGTGCAGGGATGGGGGGAGAAACAATGCATACTAAGCCCCTGTATGATATATATTAAAATCATATTTTTAGTAGATTTTGATAAAAGTTGACGGAATGTGTGGTTGAAAAGTTATGGGTCCCATAAAATGCATGGTTAAAATTAAATGTTTGGCTTTGACTTAGATTTTAATCAAATTTGTAGTGTTACCAGACACGGACTAATAAAAGTATTGAAATCAAAAACAGAAATTAGTGATATTTAGTGAAAAATTGGAGAGTTAAAAAGCAAGTAGAGTATTAAATTTTGTGACTGCAAAACATTTATTCACAATTTAGATTGCTTGAAGTTCAAGTTCATTCAAAGGGGGGTAGAGGGCAAGGAAAAATTATGACAGGCCTTTTTTTTTTTTTTTTTTTTTGAGCATCACTCATGAGATGCCATAATCTTGAAAGAACTATTTCGGAGAACCTTTGTTTGGTAACAATGTGTGATTTATAAACTAGTTTATTTATGATTTTGAGGTAAAAAGTAGTGGTTGAAAATTGGAGAGAGAAAATGTGTGTGGTTAAAAAGTGGTTTGAGAAATTGTGTAGTATATAAATTTATTTTATTTACCAAACACTTGCATCTGAAGCTTGAGTCTCCCAACCTTATGCCTTTTAAGTGTAGATTTCTTTATTAGTCTTATGAACAGACAATTTCTAGGCATTTTACATATAGAAATTGGAGAAGAAAATCTTCAATACACCTATCAAGTTTAGAAATCACACTAACACAAACCATTTGCTTGCCATAGTTCTTTCAAACTAAAAGGCACTCAACTTGTAGTCCTAACGTGATTTTTCTTATACATTCACAGTTCTGCTGAAAATTTAATAAATCAAGATTCATTATTACTTTGAATTGAATTTGGAAAGTTAAATAAGCCCTCTATTACAGGGACGGATCCAGGGTTCAAGTTCAGCTAGAGCGATCGTCGTTGACCGTTGACCGACGACGACAGTGATAGCGAAAGTTTTTATTATTATTTAATTAAATAATATTAAAAATCAATCAATATAAAAATACATTTAAAAGTTGTAAAAAATCTTCCATACTCATGTACTCTGTACATCAATAATCATAATTCACAAATTCAATATCTACCAAATCACAATAATCACAATCCAACTATACAATCCCATTAGCAATTAGTCAAGTGACATATTACTATAGACAAGTAAGATAAGTGAAATAAATTACTATAATCACTTTTCACCATTTTTCTTTGATTAATCACATTATTACTTGTAATATTTAATTTTAATTTCTTCCAAAGATGCAACATTTTTCAACATACGGATTCGATGTACCAAAAATAACATTCCAGCAAAAGGAAAATTATGTCATATCAATTTATGAAATCAAGCAACTCATATAATCAACAATTAACACTAATTACTCAACCTTATTATTGCTTGAGCAGAACCCATCAAACCAGATTGCCTTGAACCCATCCTAACTTCCAGTATGCAAAAATGGCTTCTTCAGATCCCCCCCTTCCATCTTCAACCTCTTCTCTGAAACTCATTTTTGGCCTTATCCCCACTAAAATTCTATTCAAGAATGGATTATTGATTATATGTGCAATTCTCTGAATCCAAAATCACTTTTTTTGGGGGCATTATACGATTTTCTTTACTGGGTGCATTTGGACTTTATTTGGGCTTAAGTTATTGGGCATTTGGGCTTTATTTATTAATTGAAAAAAAATAAGAAAGAAACGAACCACCTTCTTCACCCGTTCAACCTGTGTTGCCTTGGGTTGAAAATCAAATGTCAAAATCAAATGTCAAAATTTGAGAATAGAAGTTTGGGTTGAAAACCAAATGTCAAAATTTCAGTTTAAAAAAAAAAAAATCAAAAAATCAAAAACCAGATTGCCGGCTGATCCAGCTAGTGCGGCCGTGGGAGCTTGCCGGCGGCTGGATCCGTCCCTACTCTAATATGAGCAAGGTCAAGCATAAAGAATCACAAGTTTAGACGTGTCAATGCGAATAATAGGCATCATAACGCGTTTTCGTATTTTTAATATTATTTTAATTATTTTAAGGCATTAAACAGATTTTTTACATAAAATTAAACACACACATTTACTATTATCCTGTTTATTATTAATTTTAATAACATATAGCCTACCATTAGATCACAAAATTAAATGCCTAACATTACAATTTTAATAACATCGCAACAGCTTTCAAACGGATTCTTAGATTATTTAATAATTTCCTAGATATTGCATTACATATTAATGGGTTGGGTGGATTTGAGCTAAGAGTGAGATTTGATGATTGAGCTTAGTTTTTTTTTTTTTTAAAGATTTAGGAATGATTTGTTGGTCCAATCTAGAACTAATATTAAAACCTTAAGATTACTTGCGTCAATGCATGACTATTCGTGCTTAGTCAAGCATTACAATGCCTATGCACGCATTGTAATGCATATTCCCTTCTAGACAGTTAACAAAAAAGTTGACCACATTAATATGCACATACCTTCAATGAGAGGCGTTTTGAAAATGCCTTGTTCCTATGTGCACCTAGGCGGGGCCTAATGGCACCTTTTTGAACATTGATTATGAGACGCGGTAATGTGATATGAAACGTGATAAATATGTTCAATTATCTAAACATTGTTCAGCAGTAGTAAATCTTATTTTTTATTCTACTGACATTTCACTTGAAATTTAAGTGTTAGAGCATGTTTGGTCTCAACCAAATTTTTTTTGGAAGAAATTTAGGTTATTGGGAGATGTGTGTTTGAAAAGTATTGGGTCCCGTAGAAATATAAATTTGTGGAAAATTTGAAAAAAAGACGGGGGAACAAACGAGCACTTAATATCAGCTTTCTATCAGATCACCTAAATCGGAATGGGGAGCAAGTTTAGATGATTAGATACATGTATGCTGTGGGTAAGGCAATGTCAGTGTTAAATAGTACTTCTAGTTTCTCATATCCTTTTCTAATAAATAGTCTACCTTTCAGATATTTTATACCTTGTAATTTTACGAGTCGTATATTTCTATTTATTTTCCTCTTAATTGTGCTTGATAAATTCTTTGCATAGGAGACCATTTCACTGTTGAATCTGTTACTTCCCACATCTGAGAAAAATTACCTTTTTGCTCTAATATTTATTGGTGGTAAATTTTAATGCACTTGCTTGTTTTTCTTACTGTTTTCTGTATTTACAACTTCATTTTAATTCAAACAGGGCACAGTTCATCCATCTTCCTAGAAAGTTTTGAATGAATTTCCTCTCCCACAATTAAAGAAGATGCTCCTTTTTTCTTGGTTATCTAGTATCAACATCATAACTCTAATCTTGTTCTCGTGTAGGTTCTCAAGGGTCACATTAAACTGGGGAATGCTCGGTTTCCTAATGGAACCACTGGTAAAGATTAATTTTTATTTAACTATATTGATAATTCATAATAGTTTTGTAGTCTTGAAAAGTTTCCTATTGACTTTAGAGTATTCAACTGGAAATGCTTTTACTGAACAATGCCATCAAAGAAATTCAGTTTGATCTGTTAGTGTTGACTAGGTGACGATTTGGATAATATAACTTCTTTGTCTTTTTTTCCTGAAACTGTTATTTTCAGGGAACACGTTTGATATTCTTGCACGGGTCCCTTTGTGGAAGGATGGTCTTGACTACAGACATGGTACTGGTCATGGAATTGGATCTTCCCTAAATGTTCACGAAGGTAAGCTGTGAGATACTTGTTATATGTTGATTTTAGACAAGTAATTGAATTTCTCTAAGTAATAGTTATGGATGACAAATTACAAGTTTTGTTTAAGGTCAAATAAATATTTTCTCCTGCTTCATTTGACAAAAATTTCTTTAGTAGTATGTCCTGTTGAACATTCTATGCAAAAAGATATATAATGATACTTTGGGGAGTGGAGAAGCTATTAATTTTGGAGTGCTATGATATTTGCTTACACTCTGACCAACAAGGTTGACATTTATTGACTCAAGGAATATTGTGTCTATATATGCACCTTAACATCATTCTTTGGTTATATGTTCTAGAATAGAAACACGAGGCCAAAATCATAGTAAAATGAACGAGTCATGAACTAGTTCTTAATATCTTTGGGCAGTATTTTCTAGGGGTGTACGTCGCTTTTTTGTTAATTTTAGATTGGAATTTTGGCTAAGTATTCAGCTCAGTTGTACAAAATTCAAGATACAAGGAAATTAAGAATATGATTGAAAGGATAAGAGAATTAGATCAAGAACGAACTGAAATTATGATGAAATGATTCAGGGATCAGTTTGGTGCTGATCTGACAGTCAGTTCGAAAGTTTATATTAAAATGACAAAAGTTGAGAGTATTTGTATTAATTGCCTCTTAAATGAGCATTTATTCCTCCTATTTATACTAACATAGGAGGTAGAGACAATAATTACAATACATTTTGTTCTCAGGTCGTGATTGGCAACGATGATTGACGTTTCTAACAAACTACTGACAAATGATTACACTGATATATTACAATTAATGATGATTACGACACATAATTGATTGATTTGACTATTTCATAGAGCGTCCACTTTCACATCGGTTCGGTTCCTTTGGGTCGGCTCAACGAATTCACCTCGTGTTCGTAGAAATAGCTCGCTTAATAGAATCACCTCACCTCTGAATTTCACCTCGATCATCTTAATTCAGCTCGTTTCAATTCTCTTTCCTCCTTTCGGCGATTTTTCTGTGATTAGCTTTTTCACCTCGGTTTGTTGACTTTGGAAAAGGCTGGTTGACCCCCATATCGGCTCGTCTTTATTTCTGGTTCACATTGTTACAGATTTGCTCCTGTTCGAGTCATTAATTACGAGCAATGATTCGTACGTTGACACTTTGACCAAACCTACCTCGGCTTGGTATACAACAAGGTGTGAACGGTTTGACATTTTTCCAATGCAAACTAAACCATTTAATTTCCTAAACCAATATGAACCAAACCATTTTTTGCAGCTTGGTGCGGGTTCAAACCACGGTTTGCAAACGAAATTAAACTAATATATTTAGATTGAGTTGAAATAAATATTGGACTAGAATCTTAAGTTATGACATCAAAATTGATTGCAGATAATCCAAATTAAAAATGTAGCAGCATGACAAACTTCTTGTCCAATATGGAAATCAAGATGGAACGGAAGGAACAAAGAGAGTGATTTCTAGTTCTAATACAGTCTCTAACAATGCGAAATTACAAGTTCGTAATTTTTCTGATTTTGATTGGGAGCTTCTCTAGATTTTCTTGTGCCACAAGTTTATTGCTTTCATTCTCCTATAACTTGTAACTTTCATCGTGCGGATGAGATGAAGATGTTTTAAATGTGTTAATAATAACAACCAAATGAATCGAGAACGCAAAAATTAATCTAATAGTGTCCAAACAAATCAATAACGTATAATGCACATAACAGTCTATATTGGAATGGTTCATCGCCAATCTTATATTGTTGGTATACATCTACTTTATAAAAAAACATACTGGTGACAGATAAGTTTGTTGTGATTTCCATAAATTAACAATTTCATTGTATTTAGATAATTTCCATAAAGTTCGTGTAAAGATTTGGGGATCAATCTTAAAAGGTTAACCTTGTTAAGAGGAGTAGCTCAAATTCTTATAAGTTGGTTTATGTTTACATCTTTATTCGATGTGAGATTTTATTCCCTTAACATGTCCCCTCAAAATGGTAGCTCGTTTGAGCAAACCAATCTTGAAAATCTGTGTACTCATTTTTCGAGTCTTGATCGGATCGAATTGCTCGTTGAAGCTTAATGTGCTCTGATACCATGTAAAGATTTGTGGATCCATCTTAAAAGGTCAACCTTATTAAGAGGAGTAGTCCAAATTCTTATAAGTTGATTTATGTTTACATCTTTATTCGATGTGAGATTTTATCCCCTTAACAGTTCGAGGCTTTGTATCTTTCTAGCTACTTTGTGGATGCTATTTTTATCTTCCTTGAATGGGTTGAAATTCAGGATGAATACACCAAGTCACAAAGCAGTATCTGCCGGTGCTGGTATTAAATATTAATCGTATTTGTTTTTTTGCGGGTTGCCGGTTTAAAACGAGTTTTGATAAGTGAAACCTAAACCAAATCATTTGAAAGCGGTCAAAACCAAAATGTTGAGGGTCTGTGTGGACCTGAACAGACGGTTTCAAAATTGCAGTTTCAATTCGGTTTGGTGGTATCGATGTACAACCCTAGTATTTTCTATTGACTGTTCAAGCTTCTTGTGTTTGCTTGCAGTGTAATTTTTTTGATACTTCTACATAACACTATCTTTAGTAGTTATTATTCATTTTTTGTCTTGATAAAATTTATTTAGTGGTTGCCTGCATCAATACTGATGAAGAATTTTCTATTAACTTAATATTGCAAGAATCACTGATTCCATGTCCTGAAATCTGTATTTGCACGATCCAACCATGAATGCATCCATAACTACTTTGGTGATGGGCTCTATGATGTAAAACTTAGTTATTTTCTTAAGGCTAAAAATATTGCTAAAGAAAAATTAGAATATTGTTGCCTCACAAAAAAATGTTATGTATTTTCATGTTTAAATGGTCTATACATCCTAAATGTGAAATGATACGGTTAAAATTTCTCTTTTAACTGTTAACATTACGAAGGATTTTTTTAATTAAATTTTATATATTGTGGGGTTGGAAACTATAAATTTTAGAACATGGAAAAGAGTTAATTTCCAAAGGATTTTTACAGGTGCTGGGGATTATTAACCTACGGAACATCAATTATAAAAGAGAATCTGGTAGCAGTTAATAATTTCCTGACTTCTGGTTTTGTTAGGACCTCATCAAATTAGTTTCAGACCAGCTGCTTGGAATGTGCAATTACAACCTTCGATGACTGTTACTGATGGTACGTATCGAATTTCCGCAACTCCTCTGCTTTGATTTCTGGGTCCATCCCATATTATACTTTTTGTTATGACATTTTCATGAGAAACTATTAAGAAAAAATTCATGCAAGGCACAGCTTTTTCAATAGAAGGATAGGATATCATCTATAGATCTTTAACTGGGATACATTGCTTTAACTTTATGCAGTGGAAAGGAAACACAATCAGTATGTCTATTGTTCTACTTTATTTCTATGGAAACTAAATTTTAAATTTCAGTTACTAGAAAGAAAATGAGATGCAATTCTATTATTATACTGTGAGAATGAGTGGTCGCGCCTTGCTGAAATATTGTAAGGCTTGGGAGTTTGGGTATTATGCTATCTATATGGTTCTCAAATGTCATCCCTGTATCAAAGTACTCAAGCATAATGCATCCAATAATGTATGCATTTGGCATTTTAAAGTACTTCTCTCTTATCTTGTGCTCGTATATTTGTGCAAATAGTATTACGAATTACGATCCTAGCGATATTTCTTTATCCACAATTGATCATTTTTCTTCTGTTTTCCTGGCTGGAGATTTGATTTTCATTTTCCAGAACCCGGTTATTATGAGGATGGGAACTTTGGCATAAGATTGGAAAACATGCTCATAATAAAAGAGGCTGATACAAAGTTCAACTTTGGTGACAAAGGCTACTTGTCATTTGAGCATATAACATGGGAATACAAATAACGCACGACCGTAGTTGACATATTTAGTTCTTGCTTCATCGTACTGTTATTTCAGACGCGTACATTTGAAAATTCCTTTCAGTTGTAAATTGTTGCTTTGTTCAGTAGATAGAAGTACAATTTTTACATTATTTCTACACTTTCAGGCACCGTATCAAAGGAAGTTGATTGACGCGAGCCTTCTCGCTGCTGAAGAAATTGAATGGTTGAACAACTACCATTCCAAGTGCAGGGAAATCCTTGCACCTTACCTGAATACAACTGAGAAGGAATGGCTTAAGCAATCTACCGAGCCTATCTATTCTCTATCCATACCGATTGAAACTAAAGCCATATCGAAGTTTAAGGTTAATAACCATCGTCAAGACTTCATCACGTCATCTTTTATCGGATGATATTTAATTTGGTTAAAGTAGTTTTAGCTGGAGTATAATGATTTATGTTTCAATTTACTTGACAAATTCCAATGTCCATCACATTTTGTGAAGCGGTTTTAGCGGAATATAATGATTTATGTTTTGATTTACTCGACAAATTTCGATGTCCGTCACATTTTGTGAAGCGCGATATTAAGTACTAAATATTTGCTTATTTTGTAGTCAAATAGTAATTGCAAATTGACATATGGACAAAATAACTTCTGTACATTGGGCAAGACTTTGTTCTTTGTAATCGCAGTTGCAAGACGTAACAATTTACTATATTATTCAGTCAAGTAGGAAAAAATAAATTAAATTAAAAAGAAAGAATTCTCATTTTCGTAGTCCTAAGGTTCGAAACTTTCTGGGGACGCGTTTACCTCGCATGGAACAAATTTTCACCATGCGGTGGACAATCCGTGTGTTGGTCGAGTCGTAAGTACCTTAAAGGCTGGTTGCGTCAACAATAATTATTCTGAATTTTATTGTATCTACTACCTAGAGAAGTAGTTCGTTTGAAATTATTTTACTCAGTCGAATAAATATTAGTCAAAGTCGCAGTCAAAAAAATAATCTACGGTTTCTGTCAAAAGTCAGAATTAGAAGAAGTAAACGACGTTTTAAGAAAGCAAGGCTATGAAAGCACGTTAATTAATGTTTAAAAAATCATTAAAAAAATTTGTTACACAGATTACGAGAGAATCAACAGTACAGAGATTGGTGTAGAATTTAGGACCACAAAGAGACGTGGCTTAAAATTGGTTAATTAGATATTTCTTCACATAGAAGTATATTTAATTGAATCATAATAATACGCTTGGATTTAGAGACACTACTAGATTCTCCTCTACGGTGAACTCTCCCTCCCTGCAATTTCATATTATGCATTGTCTTTGGATCTGGTTTATCTGAAAAGGCATTCAAGATTTGTTTTTGTCAGCACGGATCACGTGATTTATTATATAATAACTCGAATTTCTTGTCACGTAATTGTCCTAAATTCAAAGACACTCGATATTTTTATAGAATTGCTGAATTCGACTTACATGTAGAGATCGTTTCTTCTCGACTACTAGGGACTTGCGTGTAAAGATGGACGGAGCCATGGAGGTCTGGACCCCCAATTTAATTTGTATAATTTTTAGGTTCAATTTTAAATATTTTGATATATGTAAATATAATCTATTAACAAAGTACGAAACGTCTCAACCCAAAAATATCTGGGCTTGCATTTTAATACGAGACCTCTCAAGTCTCAAACCAAAATATCTGATGGTATGCATTATGATATTATGTATGATAACTTTATTTCTCCTCGATCCTGTTTAATCCACCTAACAGAATATAATATATTATATTAATTTAAATTTATAAATTAGACGGAAATATGGTAACCACGTACACAAAACGATACGCAAAAACAAAAAGGGAAAAGTTGTAAGCATGTGCTTAACTGTGTGGAATGGAAGTTTATGGAAGCAGGCATAACATAAGAGTCGACAGCTAGCATTAAGTGTTAATTAATTATGTGTTTGAATGAAGGAATGTCATTCAACCACGTCTTCTATGAATTAGAATTGGTTCATTTTACCAAATTAAACATTATTATACATAAGCAATAAATTAATGTTAATTGATACATTTACACGTTAAATTTAGCCAACGTTTCACTATCGTATTGGACTGGTTAAATTTAGCTACCTAACAAGTCCAAATATTGTGATTGCAAATGAACTACCCATTATTCAATATAAGGGCATAAAACTATTATGTAAAATGTAAGTAAATTTATAATTCTAATGTTTATTAATTATGTTTTCTTAATTTTTGTGAAAATAGAGAGGAGTCTATCTTTATAGGATGGAGAGAATAACATAACAACACATTGAATGTAGATATAAAGTCACAATACTTAACATATGACACTAACATGCGGATTAATATATTTATTGCGAATGCTATTAATGTATTAATTAAGGGTGTACCGTAGATTAACTGTTTAGAATAGATCTTTTAAAAAAGTGATAAAACTAGGGTTGTGATTGCCCTCCCCACAATGGGAAAGATTCTTCTTTTAAGAAAAACATTTATTTTTAGAGAAAACATGTCTTACAGAAAGAACAAAGAATTGAAATTGTTATGGATATTTTTGTGCTTTTAACCTGATCATTTCGTCTATGTGATGTGGCATATAGGATTTTCGTCGATCACATGGCACATTTCGTTAGTTGAGGGTGAGGAAGATCAGGTGGACGATGAACGAGTAAGCAATTGAATAGATGAGTGAGTAACATGTTATCTTTTATTGTTCGATGATCAAGTAGTAATGTAAATTGAAGTTGGATGAACGTTAATTAAATTTACTCCAAAAGGGCTTATTTAGCGCATTTGTAGAGCGTGCTAGAAAACTGACAAATTATTACGCTATCTTCTCTAAATAAAACACAAAAACCTCTAGGGTTTGCAAGATATTTACAAGATATTTTGCTGCTTAAAACTAGGGTTTGACTTGCGCCTCCAGTGGGAAAGATTAAAGGCAATCCTTCTTTTGAGGATTTTCTTTTAAGCATTTGACTATCATACACATAGGCCATCTTAATTGGTTTATGTTGTGTAAAATCGCAAGTGTACGATATCGCAATCAAGTAATAAAGTGACTTTTGAGTCGAGTGATCATTCCTACGAGGACTGTTTACTAAGTACCGAAATATTTTAGTTCTACACTTTATTTGAATAGACAAGGAGGATTTTTTATTGTGAACTAAAACTAAGAAATTAAACAAAAGAATTAAATTTTAGAATCGTTTTTTGTTTTAAAACGATTGTAAGGTAGTTGGGATTCACGAATTCACCTAACCAATTAAATCAATTACAATTTCAGATTTTATTTTCTAAATATGTGCTCGATCGAATTCACTGACTCAAATTGAGATTCCTCTCTCGAGTTTAAATCAATCCTACCTAAATAAGTCAACATTGTATCTCTACAGCGGGTCCGAATATTCCTTATCTATATGCATTACACACAAGAATTCACACACGATCGCAATAATAACAAGAGTATATCTCTATCTCTCGTTCAATTATCGGATTTATTACATAGATCTATGTTATTAACTCACATCTCGAATTATGAAAATAACAAATGAAATCATGAAAGAATGACCAGTTCATTCACGCATTAAACGCAATAATAAATCAACACATGCATTAAAACGTTAAAACAAGGAATATGGCATTAAAATAATTAATTGGCTACATCGTTCATCCCAACATAGAATTTAGTTACACATCTTGATTAAAGAACAAAAACAAGAAAATAAAAGGTTCATTGAAAATAACAAAGAAGAATGGAAAGATTGCACAAATTATCAATTCTTCAAGTATCTTCAATTCACACCTTCTGCAATGCTTGAATCTCCAAGAATTTGAATTGAAATCTCTGTTGTGGCTCGTTCTATGGAGAGACAAATGTCCAGATTTCGTGCCTCATGTGTTGTATATATAATTTTTGGAGAAATCTAGGTCAAGAAAGAGATAATTCAGTTGAAAATCGCGAGAAAAAGTCCACAGTCGGCCCAGTAGGATAAGCGAGCGATCGCTTGGCTAATACCCTAGCGATCGCGTGGTTACGTCTTTAACTCTCGGGTTATAAATTCACACCATCTTGCGATTGCGTGGTACGTATCCAGCGATCGCGACTTCTATCTTTTCTTGGCTGTGTAAGTTGGTCTCTGACTTTTAATTGCACCTTAAATCCCAAACTTTCAATTGTTGCGATTTAGTCCCCAAACTTTATATTCTTCTCGAATTGCTCAAATAAGCTATTAAATCCTTTAATTAGGTCCTCCAACTCCTGATTTAGTTACTTTGGCACCAAGCATGTTTCCCGGTTGTTGTCACAAACTCCTCACTTGTCCAATTTAGCATCAATTAACATCCAATTGTGTCATTTTTCCATTAATTGCTTCATTCTTCGCCTTTTGGGATATTTTCTACAAAGTAAACAAATAAACATAAATTAAATAGCATATGTCATAAAACGACAATAATTTCTTCTAATTTAGACATACAGATAAACATATAAAATACACTTATCAGTTTACAACATTATTAATCAATAGGCCATATCAACTAATTTCGATCGTTGCAAGCAAGATTTTGTTTTGTTTCCTAGGTTTGGCCCAGATGAGTTGAGCACTTAATTGTTTATCGTCAACATCAAATTATTATTTTATTTTTATTTTCAGACGACATTCCCCTTGGTTCACCCTCCATGTAAATCCTCACGAAGTTAACTTTTACTTTCCATGTTTTAAGGTCAAAATACAAAATTGTTATTTTTTAACCATATTCAATCCATAACTATATTTATTTACATAAAGATTAAAGAGATTACTAATAATATCAATTAAAGTGAATCTCATATTTATAAATTTTACTAACCTTAAATTTGTGCATACAATTTTCATATCAGATCTTGTCAAATTACATTTTGAATACTAACTTTTACTATTTAGTATTTACCCTTAAATTAAATAAAATCAGGATCTATATTTTACAGTACACTGATATCATTTGATATTCTTTGAAATTATAATTCTTTTATTACACTTTTCATTTAAACTTTAACTTTTTCTCACTTGAATCTATTTATTTTATACAATTTTAAATTCAATTATTTTCAGTACACTATTATTTTGCCATTTTGCCATTTTATTTATCACA
Organism: Ligustrum vulgare; assembly: GCA_963555705.1. NCBI lineage: Eukaryota > Viridiplantae > Streptophyta > Magnoliopsida > Lamiales > Oleaceae > Ligustrum > Ligustrum vulgare. The sequence goes on along the minus strand of OY743173.1, from coordinate 52,299,368 downwards.
CGTAACTACCTTATTTAATATTTATCTTTTATATTATATTCTTAAAATTTATATTAATTTTCCATTTTCTTGTGGCTATGTTATATTTTTTATTTGTTATAAAATACATATGTAAGTTTGCAAATATTATAAAAGTAAGGTGTTTGCCAACTTGTTCATAAACAAATTTTATCAAATCAATTTTTAATCACACATATTTTTTCAAATCATTTCACATGTATTTTCTCAAATGATCAGTTTTGAATAATATATTTTACCTTAAATATATCGAATTTTTTTATCTATAAATAATTTTTTTTTTTTTACCTAACACAGAAATTGTACGTGTTCCTAGTGGACATGAGTAGCATAGCCGCATTAGGTCGTAATCTAATTACTGTAATGATGGGACGTATGTAAAGATATGGTTTAGTGGATGATAAAAGACATTTTACTTTGGTAATCACAAATTTTTTTCAGCATATTCAACGCAATCATACCAATGTATAAATTATTTTTTCAAATCGTTTTTTAAACCTATTTTTTCTCCCCACTTTTGAACCAAGCATTTCATCTTGAAACATAAATAAATTAATTTATAATTGCTATAATATTATCGAACAAAATTTTTTCCCAAATTTATTTTCATCTATACATATTTATGTAATCGGTCGCTTTTCATATTTTTCAACCATGTGCATTTCCCAAATTTTTTTATTTCATTACCAAACGGACTTTAATTCGCAAATGTACATTTATGTTTCGTTGTTTGACTGACATTAAACTGTTTTTTGTTGAGAAAAATGAGTTTTGAAATATTGATTTTTTTGAGAACGTGTAATTAAAAAATAATTAGTTTTATACACGAAATATTTTATTGTGTGAATGTATTTAAAATGAGTTTGAGAAAATGAGGCTCTGTTCGGCTATTCAAAACCACATTTATAAATGGTTTTTATTTTATTATTTTGAAGTAAAATATGTGATTAGAAAGTAATAAGAAAAAATATGTGTGATTAAAAAATAAAAACGATTCAAAAAATTATGTTGTAATAATTGCATTAGGTAACAATGACAAATGGGGGCTTACTTTTATGTTGCACTTGCACATGACGATAAGATGTAGGGCCGTAGGGGGCATGACTAGATTCGACGACCCACTCAAGCATCTCTTCGTTATGACCCGATTCTGAAGTTTATAGAGAAATATCATCACCAAAAGTGCTATGATCACCATCATCCACTGGCTCCAACTCCATGTTTCAAGTTTTGTTATCATCACTACAAAAGAAAATTTTGTTTCTTCTATTCTTATTTGCTCGCTCAATTATTAATTTTTTTTTTAAATTTTTTTCCCCAAAATTGTAGTGTTTTACTCGTTATAATTGAGTGACCAAAATAATTTTGTTCCTCACGTGAAACTTTGCATTTAATCGACTGACTAACGATATTTCAACCCTTCATAGTTTATAGTCACGAGAGTCTTTATCAATTATAGTCGATGATTCCCTTTAAACTTGTTTTTCATTGACATTTTAATAAAACTTATCAAAGATTCAATTATTGTTGCGTTTCACATAGAACTTATCAAATGATTAGGCATTTTTTGTGACGTTCGATAATTTTGGTTCTTGTTACCGAATTGTAACGGGTTTAAGATTTCCATATCTTAAGTTAATTCGTCGTGAGACTTGAGTCAAGATCCTATCATCTATTGTTATTTGAATTTAGAATTTTTCAGGCTTTTTTCAATTAATTCCATGATTTCGTCTTATTTCCCGCAAGGAATCACATCACGCCATAATACATGTAGTTTTAAAATAAAATGAGCGTATTAGTAGAGCCTTGTTTGAGCCCAATTATTGTTAAACTCATTTTTAAACACACATTTAACCAATAAAATAATGTACGTTAAAAGATTTCTCTCACCAATGAATGTGCATACATTCATGTTTAGGTGATTATTATTTCAATGCAATCAATAAAGTCACATTGAGCCCCTGGTTGGCCCCTTTAAAAATATATATAAATCTCTCTTCTTTTCAATCACATATTTATCAATAAAATAATATTACATAAATTTAAAAAAAAATTCTTACTTTTTAATCACACATTCTCCTAAAAGTACTATTCATTTCAAATAAATCATTTTTAAACAATATCAAATGGGGACTGATTAGCCACTAATTTGTGAAAAGAATGACTAGCTGTTTTGTATCGTTTAAAGATGGGAAACATGAGCTCTAATTGTCGGGATAAACATGACACTAATTATATATGAAACTCTATTGAAATTTGAATTTTGATCGATAATTACTTTTTTAAATCATGTAGAATAATACCACTCTCGTTTATGAAATTATGCTCTTGTCGAGTTTGTAAAACAAAAATGAATGTGACCCAGAGGCGGAGCTAGAGGGAAGCAGGGTGGCGTCCGCTCCCCCACATTTTTTCATTGTTCTAGTCACTTCGAGGTAATTTGTAGTGTATTTCAATTTTTCGTCACTGCAATAATTTTCATCGTCCTACAAGTCTAGTCCCCACAACATTTTTTGACTTTCCTTAGTTTACTCTACCTTTTTTCTTCGTTTTTTTAGATTCTCTTTTTTGGAGTCTGGTTTAGGAATGAAGCTGATTTAGGGATGAAAATTGGAATATGATTGACTTCATAGAATTTTGATTTTGAATGTCATGAAAGTTGTAGCAATTATATGATTTTGGTTATTGAAAAAATAACATTTTAGATGATGTGGATATAATTAAACGATCACGTGAAAATTATTGTCCAATTGTCCAGATGGAATCAATAGTAAAAAATCGTCAATCTCAATCATTTTTGTTCAAAAAAAAAATTTAGGGCTCCGGGAGGAGCCTCCCCTCCACCCCCATATTTTCGCCTCCGCCATTGATGTGACGTGAGTATAGAAACGTGATAAGTTTGTCAAGTCTTTTTTCAATTTACGAAAAAATGATTCAATATTCAAAATTGATTATCAACTTTAACATTAACCAATACAAAATCTTTTTTTTTTTTTGTCCTTGGAGTTTATTATTTAAATATATTGGTAATAAAATTTAGTTATGTTTGATTTTGTTAAAATCGGATTTTTAATAAATTTTAATAAAAATTCATGAAATTTGTATTTGAAAACTTGATTTAAAATTGTAAATCTCATAAAATATGTAATTGAAAATTAATTTGAGAAAAATGAGTTTTAGAAAATATAAGGGTCCGTTTGATTACACAAAATTTTCCATGGAAAATGGAATATGTTTTCCAATTCCCACTTTTGGTTTATTTGTTTGACAAAATTTTCCATGTAAAACTTTTTCCGCGGACCCCACTTTTTCTTCCATTTTCCTTAATTTGGTGAAAAAGATTTTCTTTGGGTTTTGGTGGAAAAATATTTTCCATGATAGATGGAAAATGATTTTGGACACGTTTAATCAATTTTGTTGTTGTTAATTGACTTATTTTCTTTCCAAAAATAACATTATCATCATCAAGTACAAATATATTTAAAAAGTAAAAAAAAAAAAAAATTGATTAAAATAGCAAAAAATTACTTTATTTTCCATAGAAAATAATGTCAATCAAACAACAAAAGTTGGAAAATTCCCTACTTTTTCCACCTAGAAAATTAAACCAATCAAACACATTAAACTTCTAATTCCCAGTAATTCAATTGCCTAGAATTCAATTCGTTGTAATTCATTTTCTTTCCACCTAAATTCCACTCTCGCTATCAAACGGACCTAAGACATAAATGAATATAGGTATGGTAATGTTGTTGAATTTATTTGTTGATATAATTGCACCCACTAATATCATTTTTCATTAAAACAAAGGCGCTTTCTCAAAACAATGTATTACGGTACAATGCTACAAACCAATGAACATGAATTACACATTCACTTCTCAATGAGATAAATTTAATCTGTTGTCTATCGTGGACAATATAAAAATTGCTCATAATCAGTAAAAAATTGTCACGTATCTAATATATTTAACATTGAACGTTTGACAAAATTTCACTGTTTGTAGGCAATTTTTATATCACACACGATGGACAACATGTCAAAATTTCTCAAGTACTCGAACACTTTATAAAATAATGAAAAGTAAAAAGTAAAGAAATAATAAAGATTATTCACGGAACAACTAGTTGTCAAATAAAATGTGTATTTTTCGAAGGACCACCTATCGATTTTCCCGAAAAATATAAAGACGTACGGTAAAGTATTTTCAGACGAATGAATGCGCTTAATTATGTGCTTAGCGTATTATTAATTCAACAAAATCAAGAAAATAACAGCGATTAGTCACTAAGGTGTTATTTTAACACAAATTCAATCTTGATTAGCTGTTTAGCATCGTTTGAAGATGGGAAACATGAGCTATAGTTGTCGGGATAAACATGACACTGTTTATTTAATTAATTTTGCTTATTTTATAAAAAAGTTTAGCCAAATTAAGCCGTAAAATAAGCAAAAGCGATCCATCGAAAGCATAAACTTAAACGAATCCTCCGCTTATCATGCGCATCTTTTCCGATCCCAACTTTTTATTAAAATAACAATTATTTTGAAAAGAGAGGACAAAATTATAATTAAATCATAATTAATTTGCCAACTCATGGGAATCTCTCTCTATCGTCGAGGAAATGTGTAGATGGTCACATACATTAGGTGCACACATACTTGAACATTTACTTTAAAACTTTCTTCTTTTGAGTATATTATTATTACTTTTTTTTTTTTTTCCCTTGTTTTATTTCATAGTCGAATAGATATATTTAGCATGCTAGAGTAAAAAAAGACTTAACTTGCATCAATGAGTACAAGTCAATAAACTCAACACAACTAGTTTGGGGTCCTACATGGATTATAAAGTGAGGTTTGGTTCGCTGAATAATGTTACATGTATACTCATCTTTGAACATTGGTTCACACTCTGATCATGTTTTGGATTGTGAGGAGTGACAGGTCTCCACCATTGTTAATTCACTCTTCAATATCTCGATACATTACTTGGATGTAAATCAATGTATAAAGGTAAGTGTACAAGTAACATTATTTTGGGTTCCGTCTATATTTGATAGGGCCAAACATCATATTCAACATAAACAATTCAAGACTTACATATTCCTTGCATTGATCGTACGCATGGAGAGCACGCTTGAAGAAACTTGACTGAAGTGATGGCACATCACCTAGTAATACTTCGTTGTATCTTTCTTATTAGGGACCCGTTTCAAAATATACGTTGCCTAAAGGATTTTTCAGGACTAACTAATAATATGGTGCCCATGCTTGTTTCATAAACAAAGAAAAAAAAGGCGTGAGTCCCACAATAACGTTCATCAAACAATATCGTTCATCAACTTTTTAACTAAGCATTTCATTCAAATTTCATAAAAACTTTGACGGAAAACATAATTTTACAAAAAATATAGTCAACAACTCTTTAATTTTGTTTAGTCACGATAAAAGATTTAAATATCAACAGCGAATAAGTAGGTAAAAAACTTGCGATAAAAAATTCTTAAATATCACAAAGAGTACTGATTTTAAAAGGATTAAAAAAATCTCTCTCGTACTCTAATCTAGTTGTTCTTATCCTTTCTTACCCCCTCATTGCATTGTTTACTTCAATCAATGTTAACCATATAGTCAATTCCTAAAAGCACAGTCTTATCCTTGCTTCTTTAATTAGATAACAGGCAACTTGAAAAAGAAATAACCCATTTCTAGAAGCAAGCAAGTCCACACCTAGAGAATTATGAAGTACAGCTATCGCTAGCTAGGTGCATTGTCATGATCCAATTCTCTAAAGCAAAATTTTATAGTTGAAACTATAATAACTGGTAGTGATATCAACTCAAAAACTGAACCCAATCAGTGAACAAAAAAAATTATCCCCACAAAAAACTACTGGTGCTGCGCGGGGTCCGAATAAACTATCCAGCTTCTACCACGTGTTACCATTCCTCATCACTTCAATCTTACATCTCTTCAAAAGTATATTCATAAAGAAAAATAGGTTGAATATTGTTAAAAATAAATGTCATGTATATTTTCTTTTATTCCATGGCGGATTCAGATGAGCTTTGAATATAGAATTTAACGATTGAATAAATTCTATATATTTTATTAATGAAGATTACAATGTGATATATATATATAAAAGAGGGTTTAGCTTGAAAGAGAACAAATAATGGACTATCATGTCCAGGGTAGAGGTAGGGAACTGGTTGATTAGATAGACGGTGGTTTGAAAAGCAAAAGACTAGTGGGGAGTAGGAAGAGAGCCTTGGTGAAGCAGAGTAAGGCCAGTTTCGACAATATGTCTATGTCTATGTCTACGCTTAGCAAATTTATTATGTTCTGGAGTGTAAGCAGGAATTACTAACTCTTGAATGCCAAATTGTTGCGAAGAGATTGGAACTATTGATCACAAAATTCCGTTGGACCTTAGACCAACACGTATCAGCTCCTCCCTCTTGAACATGTGGATCTTCTGTGCACTGTGACAAACGATCAGTTTGCAAAGGGGGCCGAGGTGGCTCCCATTTGCACTCCGATGCCAAAGTCAGTGCTCATTTCAAGCAGACATAATTTGGGTGCGGGAAATATAAATATGTAAAAGAGAAAAAAGGGAGTGAGAGTAAATATTTAGTTAAGAGTATGAAATTGCCAACCTCCTACAAAGCGGGATTAGTGCTCTACTTATAGAGGAACTCGTTGTTTCGGATCGTGACACGTGGCGTACTTTACACTTATATTTACCCTAACTTCTAAAAAGGAGATCTTGCCTTTTGATATTAATCATTACTATACTTTGTAGGGGATGGGCGCCTGTCACTTCATGGTAAAGGTGGTGTCACATCTCTGACTCCATCCCTTGTCCCATCCCTCTTCTGTGCGTCACTGTAAAGCACATCGGCTCAGCATAAAGCACATCGACCAGACACAAATTAGTTCGGCCAAAGAGGTTCGCGTGATATTCCACATCGACGGTTGACCCAAGGTGATATTCTAAGCTTTAACAATGGGCTAGAGTCCATTGGGCCCTCATTGGACCTTCGCTGGTGGTCCAATGTGCTGTATTTTGGGTACGATCTCAACAGGAACCATCCCCAACATCCGAGTAAAGAGTTTTTTTTTCTTTTTTTTGTTGTTGTATGGAACTGATTATCAACTTGTAATTTAAAAGAAGAGAAGATGGAAGAAATAGCAGACTTTAGTTGCATTGGAAAAAATCATATGAATTTAGAAAAATTATCGACAAAAATAACGTAATAGCAAGATAGGGGACCAGACTAGGCCAATATACATCAGTGAATAGAACCTCCAAAGGTCTAAGACTTTTAAAATTAGAGACACTAAATGGGAACTTGTGGCTCTTATTACACTAACATGAATGACATGAAAAATTTGAAGGTAAATTAGAACTAGACTATAGTAGACCAGATCGAAGGAGAAGTTGAGTAGTCTTGAGTGATGGATGTCCAAGACGGACATGCTAAAGAGTTGAGGAGACGGTGAAGACAATTGGACCATGGGCATTGTTGATGGAGATGATGTAGAAGGTCATTCATACAAATCATTGATTTCCAGGTCGTAGAGTAGGATTTTCTTGGAAGTGAGATCCTTCACAATAAATTAGGAAGGGAAAAACTCAATAGAGGTAGAGTTTTGCTTGCAAAATTTTGCGACAAATATTAATTTGCGATTTAAAGAAGGAGCAAAAAGAATATTAGAAATTTGAAAATTAGGAAAAAGATGAGCAAAACCTGTGTAAGATATATAAGTGCATTACTATTACCCAAGACCACATCATTATGGCCATCATATGGATGGTGAAGAGACAAGTTAGATAGTTGAGAAGCAACATGATGAAAGGCACCAAAATCAACCATCCAGTTGTTTGTTGAAGAAGAGGAACTCAAGCGTGATGAACATTTGGTTCTATGGGACGTAGATGGGGAACAATTTCCAACATGTAAGAGCTATGTGTGCTTTTCCTCCACAATATTGACAGATAACTAAGGACTCATCACGAGAGGCAAATCGAGGGTTGTAGTGAGTTGGTGGCCGTGAATTTGGAAGAATCTCGATGACCGGATTTGAGGTTGCCTGAGAGGGACGAAGGTTATTAGAGTAGTGATTGGAGCGATAGTGGTTGTTGGGCGGATGATTATTAGTGTAGTTCATGGAAGGGTTTGGAGAAATGACTAGGGTGTCTGCATCTGCAAGGAACGTTTCATGATCGTTTAATTTGTTGTAAAACTCCTAAAAGGTTTATGGGAGTATCACTAGTCCTGAGAGTTGAAATTACTTCCTTGTAGACGGCACCCAATCCTCTAGTGCAATAAATAAGGAGATCGACATAAGATAGCGAAGCTCCAATAGAAGAGATTTCATCAAAAAGTGTTTTTTATCTAGAGAAGAAAATCAGAGATAGGTTGATACGATCCAGACATGTCCAAGCTTCATGAGACGTAGAAACTTTAGTTATGAGAGAAATGAATCCTTTAGTAAGGGAGGCAATAATAGCTTGAAGAATCAATTGATCTTGATGCTTCCACGCAATAGAAGTTGTATTTGGAGCAGGAGTACTGATGAGTATAAATTTTATTCACACCAGAGCCTTCACAAAAGCTTCAAGCTCGAGCTATTTGACAAAATATAGTCTCATAATCAAATGTGTAACCCCGAGGACCACCATGAACCAGAGGAGGACCTCAACTCTGACAACATTAATATCACCCTATATTATATTTTCTATCCCCGAGGAAGACCTCAACCTCGACCACCATATATCCGAAGATGACCTCGAGCCCGAACATATGAATATTATCCCATATTACATCTTGATACTCCCGAGGAGGACTTCAACCCCAACAATCATTTGTTCCCCGAGCATATCCTTTGTCCTCATCCCCGAGCACTTGAATATTTAGACACGTCATATCTTGGTACCCCCAAGCAACATATGAACCTTGAGACCAAGCACTTAAACATTACACCATACACAATATTGAGAACCCCGAGGACATTAACAACCCCGAGGAGAATATAACCCCCGATCACTCTTAAAATGCTCGTGGAAAAAACGTTGCCCCGACCACTCATAATACCCCTGAGGATAGAATACCCCGAGTACATATATCTCACCAAAGAGGTGCATGATGTGCTCAGGGTACATGATGCTCGGGTCACGTCTCTTATTGATCGGGCATGACTTGATCTAACACGTGGAGTCTACAACCTCCTAATTCCAATATAATTCATCTTCCAACAGAATCTATTTGTGTTTTACAATCTCATCCCTAAAAAAATAGTAGGATGATTCCTAACAGGACTCATGCAATGCAGGTATTTCAATCCTATCATAATTCGTCCATATATCTTTATAAATACATGGCGCTCAATCATAATTCAGGAACACAATTATCTCTATAATTTATAGCCTCTTGCATAAATTTTCTTCTTCCTCTTTACAGACTTAAGCATCGGAGGGGCGACGAGGACACACCTCCTCGCCTTTATTGCAGGTATTCGGAGATCCAGTCCGTGCTAGTTTATTGCTCAAGCTCGGAATATTTCAGGTGCGATTTTTAGCATCATCATTGGCGCCATCTGTGGGAACCATTACTAGAAGTCATGGTTAATACATGTTCTGGACTTCCACAAGCCACATTACCTGCTCATGATCATCCTGTTGTGGGGGAGCAGGTACCCTTGACGTTCCCAGCAAACCCTACTACATTACTAGGAAATCGAACATCACACCCCCAACCTTCTGTTGATACCCAGGCAGCATTGGAGGAACTTCGTTGGCAAGTCGCTGCATTGACTCAGTTGCTCACGCAGCAGAACCAGCGTGCGCCAACACCCGAGGAAGGGAATGCTTCATGGGTCCAACCACCGAACCATACTGCTAGGGAAAGCACCTCGGGACTACCCTCGTCACCACCGAACATGACGAGTTCAAGAACAGTCGTCATGCCCCCTGTCGAGTTTGCGAGAATTATCCAGGAGGGAATAGTAGCCGGTATACGACAAAATACTCAGGCCCCAGCAAGTTTCACCCCGAACACTCCATTCACGCCAGAGGTTTTAGCCTTTCCCTGACCAGATAGGTTCAAGTTCCCGAGGATAAAGGAGTACGATGGTAAAACCGACCCTGTAAATCATCTTAATATGTACACTGATATCATGAATTTGCAAGTTTCCCCCGATTAGGTCATGCGCAAGGCGTTCCCCCAAACCTTGACCAGTGCTGCTAGGGATTGGTTCTCAACTCTTGAACCAAACTCAATTTCGACATTCGCAAATCTTGCCAATAAGTTCTCGGCTTTCTTTGCGAGTAGAAAGCGCATAAAGAAAATGGCTGCCTCGCTTATGAGACTCAGTCAAGGACAAAATGAAACACTGCGTGAATTCATGACCAGGTTCAATGCTGAAAGACTACAGATCCCTGATCTTCATATCTCTGCCGTTGTATCTGCTCTTACTCATGCTGTAAGATGCAAGTCTTTCAAGATGTCACTATCGAAAACACCACCAAAGTCAGTGACCGAGCTCCTTACTCAAGGAGTGAAGTTCATCAATATGGAAGAAACAATGTACCCCAGGAAAAATAGCCCGAGTACTAAAAATTCAGATCATATAGAAAGTAAACCTGAACACAAGAGACAACATGACCATGGTACGTGGAAAGATCAGGCTTGGGGCAAGCAAGAGCATGACCCTCCACCATCCTTCACACATCTGAACGCCACAAGGGCAAGTATCCTCATGAAAATCAAGGATCTGGAGGAGTTGAAGTGGCCATCAAGAATCAAGTATCATCCGGACACACGAGATAAGAGCAAGTATTGTGAATTTCATCATGACCATGGGCATACCACCGAGGAGTGTCATCCATTATAGCGAGAGATTGAATCTTTAATAAAAAAGGGGTTTTTAAAATATTACATCTGTACTGAAAAACGCCCAAGGAATGACCACGTTCAATGAAAGTCCGAGGATGAAAAAAACCTACGGCCTGAACAGTAAACGTCGTCGTTGGTAGAACAACCTCAAGGAGAAACTCACACAACGTCAGCCCAAGCCTTGCTAGCTACTGATCATGCGTTATTTTATAAGTTGTATGGGTTTTCATACCCTAATCTTTACCATTTCTTTTCGTTATTTCGTTTTTCTTTTCTTACATATAGCATCGGGCGCCTACGTGTCTACCTTTAATTTCACAGTAGATAGGTCGAGTCTATACAAGCAATATGGGATGTCATCCAAAAAAAAAAAAAAAAAAAAAAAACCTCCATCATTGATGAGCACACAAAGCCTTGCCTCGCAAGCACTCAAAGTCTTGCCCCACTCAAGCACTCAAAGCCTTGCCCATGCGCAAGCACACAAAGTCTTGCCCCGTGCAAGCAAATTAAGTCTTGTCCCGCACAAGCATACAAAATACTTGCCTGCGTAAGTACACACGGCCACCCCGAGCAATCAAGTAATCAAATTGATATAATTAAGTCCTCGGGTCTACATAAGCTCAGATTTATTTCCTAACATAAGCTCAGGCTTATTCCTTGCTTAACATAAGCTCTTGTCTATTTCTCCTTAACAGAATCATCGCATCATGATACCTCACTATTAAACATCCATCCCTCCCCTAAACTCGATAATGGATGCGCGGGGGCCTATGATGAGTATAAATTTTATTCACACCCGAGCCTTCACAAAAGCCTCAAGCTCGAGCTCTTTGACAAAATATAGTCTCATAATCAAATGTGTAACCCCGAGGACCACCATGAACCCGAGGAGTACCTCAACCCCGACCACATGAATATCACCCTATATTATATTTTCTATCCCCGAGGAAGACCTCAACCTCAACCACCATAAATCCGAAGATGACCTCGAGCCCGAACACATGAATATTATCCCATATTACATCTTGATACTCCCGAGGAGGACTTCAACCCCGAAAATCATTTGTGCCCCGAGCATATTCTTTGTCCTCATCCCCGAGCACTTGAATATTTAGCCACGTCATATCTTGGTACCCCCGAGCAAAATATAAACCTCGAGACCGAGTACTTAAACATTACACCATACACCATATTGAGAACCCCGAGGACATGAACAACCCCGAGGAGATTATAACCCCCGATCACTCTTAAAATGTCCGTGGCGAAAAAGTTGCCCCGACTACTCATAATACCCCCGAGGATAGAATACCCTGAGTACATATATCTCACCAAAGAGGTGCATGATGTGCTCGGGGTACATGATGCTCGGGTCACGTCTCTTATTGATCGGGCATGACTTGATCTGACACGTGGAGTTTACAACCTCCTAATTCCAATAGAACTCATCTTCCAACAGAATCTATTTGTGTTTTACAACCTCATCCCTAAAAAATAGTAGGATGATTCCTAACAGGATTCATGTAATGCAAGTATTTCAATCCTATCATAATTTGTCCATATATCTTTATAAATACATGGCGCTCAATCATAATTCAGGTACACAATTATCTCTACAATTTATAGTCTCTTGCATAAATTTTCTCCTTCCTCTTTATTGACTTAAGCATCGGAGGGGCGATGAGGACACACCTCCTCACCTTTATTGCAGGTATTCGGAGATCCAGCTCGTGCTAGTTTATTGCTCAAGTTCGAAATATTTCACGTGCAATTTTTAGCATCATCAAGTACCATTGATATTAATAGCCGCCAGTGGAGTAGGCGAGGTGTCACTGCCATCAAGAAATTGAAGAGGATTGAGCCCGTATAACAAGTATGTAAATTGCATCTTCTAGGAAAAATATTTTGTATAACTGAGTCGAAGAGGGAGATGGGTATATGCGTTAATTTGAATAGGAGGTGGAATGGTTGGGCAGGTATATGATCTGCCGATTGTTCATTGAGATCAGTTGGGGTATTATTTAAATTTTTCGTTGTGGTGGACACTGTTATAGAAAAGACCGTTTAGAGGGAGTTAGGGTGGCCGAGAACTGATGGGGCTGTTGGATGGATTTAGGAGTAATGTGGGGTGAATAGAAGAAACAAGGTGGCCGCTCGACGGATTTAAGACTGTTTGAAACAGTAAGGGGTGATAAAAAAATGAAGTGGCTGCTTGATTCGATTCCTTTTGGGGAAAATGACAAACACTCTGAGTCAAAAAATAAAAATTGGAAAGATCTAGATTTAGATAAAACAATAAAATAGGCGATAGGATTTCAATACAAACATCATGATGAAGGAAACCAAGCAATGCGATATAATGAACTGGAATTGTTGAACACCACAATGATTGTCTAATTCCTTGATAAGTTCAGGGATAGAACGTCACAAATATTCGAAATCTTTGATAAGTTCTCTTGTGTTCTTGATAAACAAGAAGAAGAATAAAGGAAATCTCACCTTAATTCAATAATAATCACTCTGTTATAAAATATTATAAATTAGGTATTAGGTAAAATTAAGTTTTGAATGAAAATTACTCTTATGCCCCTGTAAAATTTACATATTACGATTGTGCCATTATCCACCCCTATAAATAGGGGCCTATATTCATTTGTAACATTTGGAATAAGAAGAGAAGAATTCTCCTCTCAATTCTTTCCATCTCTCTCTTTATTTGTTCTTAGATTTTGATAGTTTTACAATACGTTATCAGCACGAGTCTCTAACCTATTGAGTAATATGCCGGGAGTATGCTCTACAGTTGCATCTAAATGATGAACCTTTGCATCAGAAACCAGATTATTATTAATCATCATTTATACATCATAGATTAGAAAATAAATTCCAAATATATAGAAAAATTGGAGAAATTGTGTAACCCGAAACTTTCAAAGCAAATTCACGCCAAACCGTATATCCAAACGATGATTGGAGACCATATCCATGACGACGGCGACGAGACGATCTTCCGGCACCGGCGCGTGTCGACGGCAGAGTCACCGGCACGGCGGCGCGTGAATCCCACGCGCAGCCGTCGACTCAGCGCGTGAGGGCGCGTGAAACATTTTCCGATGACGAATTCAACAGGAAGTTTGTTCGTCTTGATGTTTTGGATTTTTCTATAATCTTACTTTTCTGTTTTGTGCAGTTTTGAAATTTTCCGGCGGTCGAACATGGCGGTTTTCTTAAAAACTATTTTTGAAACACTTCCGACGAGATTTTGAACTTCGGACCAAAAGTAAGTTTGTTCTAAATTAAATTTCAAACCTATTGACGGTTTCGATTTATCCATATGAGCAATATATTAAAATATGGACCATTTTGCCCTTGGTAATACATAAAAGTATATTAATCGTAAATTAACGATTAATTTGTAATCATCAAAGATAAATTAATTTTTTTTTTAAACAAGGTATAAGTAATAATCATTGTCATATCGTGATGGATTGAGTTATTATGGACTGAATTTATACATTAACTGGATATGACTTATTATCGTAACGGATTGAACTATTATGAATACCTTGACTGGAAGATATGACTCGCTCACTCATGAAAGGTAATTATTTCATTATGTTGACACCGCCTCTATGGTCGGTCTATCAATTGAATATACGGAATACTTTACATATATTCATATTTTATATTATTCCAGAAACACATCAGTTGTTGGTTAATTCTAACATATTGAAAGTTGTTGTCAACATATATACGTGTGGTATAACCCCAGTATTATTATTGTTTAACATATTTACGTGGTGGTATAACCTCAGTATTATTATATATACAATATTATTGTTATTTGATACTTCATTAAATAATACCAGAAGTTATCAATACTAAATTTAGAAAATATTTTATCAAATGATACCAGAAGTTATCATTACCAAAAATTTGATAAATGTTGATAAAAATATTTTATCCAATGGTACCAGAAGTTACCAATATCCGTTGTTGAAAGGGTGGATGAAAATAAATTATTCAACAAGAAAATTTTGATGCATGATAAGATAATATCACATGATAGCACGGATATGGCTAATGTGAAAATAATCTCATCAGTATTATGAGATAAATGTTATATGATTATGATAAGCATTTTTTATCAAAGTTCTTGCACAAGTACTTATGTACTCCAGAAGAAGTACATATTTACTCCAGAAGAAGTAAAAATTATCATCTAAACATACTGAAATGATATTATTATTATTGCTCCTGAAGAAGCATAAATGAGTCATACATGCAAAATACAAAAGGGGAAACATTTATGATCCTCAAAATTAGATATGTGTTTCGGGAGTAGCCGTATCCTACCACCTCTGATCTTTTGAGGAAATAAAGAAAAATGTGTGTTTCAAGAGTAATAATACTCCGTATTCTACCACTTTAAATCTTTGAGGTACACGAGATTAAACATTGATAAAATCCTAGAAATTTATGGTGTGTCTCAAGAGTGAGAATACTTCGTACTCTACCACCACTTATTCTAGGGTTCACAAAGATAAATTTACATTAACCGGACTCTATTTTCGCTTGATTCCCATTCCTTGCGACCAATCTATCTTAACTCCTGCTGGATCTTGGATGGGGATGTATGATTGCAACTTATTCAGAAGTTCCTCGATAGTAGGAGCAGAAATGAGGATTCTCCTAGAAAATGGAGAGATGAATCCCTGTTCCACAGCATAATCAAGAAATATTAGCAAACCATCAAATAAATTGTTAACATTTAAAAGCCCAATAGGGTTGGTATGGAAATCTAATTGAGCCCATGAGGTAATATTAAAGATTTCCTCTAAAGTACCAAAACCTCCCGGCAGGGCTATAAAGGTATCAGAACCATATAACATGCAAGTTATGCGTTCATGGATAGATAAGGTTTGTACTTCATACCCTCGTGTTTTTCCTGCAATATCAACTAAAGGAACGGGTATAACACCTATCACTCTTGCTTTCTCTGCTTGAGCGGATTGTGAAACACAACCCATCAATCCACTGCTACCTCCTCCATACACGAGAGTGATACCTTTCTGTAGCGACCAAGAATTTTTACGCGATTAATAATTATTTTAATAGAAAATCGTTTCGCTACTATTTCACCCATTTTTATTAAGTTAACGCAGCGACGTATTCGTATAGCCAAGTCAAGAAATAATCGAGATCGTTCGATTTTAAATTAAATTCCGAATTTCTAAAAATATCTCCATTCTCTTGATTTAAAGTATATTAAGTCCAAATACTTAATTCAATGTTATCCCAATATTTATTTATACAAAAATTACTTTTATTATTTAAATTAAGAAAATATATGCAAGCATGAGAGGTTCCATTATATGTAATCATGAAGAGCATAATATTTGTATAAAAAATGGAAAAGTATATGAATGATTTATATACTCCATTATATATAATCATGAAGAGCATAATATTTGTATAAATATGGAAAAGTATATGAATGATTTATATACTCCATTATATATAATCATGAAGAGCATAATATTTGTATAAATATGGAAAAGTATATGAATGATTGATAAGACTCCATTATATGTAATCATGAAGAGCATAATATTTGTATAAAAAATGGAAAAGTATATGAATGATTTATATACTCCATTATATATAATCATGAAGAGCATAATATTTGTATAAAATTGGAAAAGTATATGAATGATTTATATACTCCATTATATATAATCATGAAGAGCATAATATTTGTATAAATATGGAAAAATATATGAATGATTGATAGACTCCATTATATATAATCATGAAGAGCATATTATTTGTATAAATATGGAAAAGTATATGAATGGTGCTTTACTTTAAGAAAAGGATGTGTTAAAATTAATAGAATTGAATGATTATGTTTATAATATGCCAACTTTATACATCTATTTAAACACATCTCTTTTACACACAACTCTACACATATACACTTATTTCCAATCTCTTGACAAAATTCACAAGTAAGAGAAATTCAAGGTGGTCAAGAAAGTTTTGGTTCGTTTACTACTACACTTCATTTTAATCTTTTAAAAGGTAAGTATATCTTATGTTTTTATGTAAAGTAAGTATGTTTTTATGAAATGTAAGTATATCTTATGTTTTTATGTAAAGTAAGTATGTTTTTATGAAATGTAAGTATATCTTATGTTTTTATGTAAAGTAAGTATGTTTTTATGAAATGTAAGTATATCTTATGTTTTTATGTAAAGTAAGTATGTTTTTATGAAATGTAAGTATATCTTATGTTTTTATGTAAAGTAAGTATGTTTTTATGAAATGTAAGTATATCTTATGTTTTTATGTAAAGTAAGTATGTTTTTATGAAATGTAAGTATATCTTATGTTTTTATGTAAAGTAAGTATGTTTTTATGAAATGTAAGTATATCTTATGTTTTTATGTAAAGTAAGTATGTTTTTATGAAATGTAAGTATATCTTATGTTTTTATGTAAAGTAAGTATGTTTTTATGAAATGTAAGTATATCTTATGTTTTTATGTAAAGTAAATATGTTTTTATGAAATGTAAGTATATCTTATGTTTTTATGTAAAGTAAGTATGTTTTTATGAAATGTAAATATATCTTATGTTTTTATGTAAAGTAAGTATGTTTTTATGAAATGTAAATATACCTTATATTTTTATGAAAAGTAAGTATGTTTTTATGAAAGGTAAATACACCTTATGTTTTTAAGAAAAGTAAGTATGTTTTTATGAAAAGTAAAATACCTTATGTTTTTAACGAAAATGTTTGGATCATTGCTATGAAATAAATCTCACAAGATTGCTATGGGTCCCATATGATATGTTTATGATTATGCTAAGGGTACCGGAGTTTAGTAGCGCTACACATAAGAATTCTTGCCATTTAAGTTCGGTAAAATTCTTGTGTCTCCCTATGTTTATGAGTATTTCGATCCTATCCTATGTTATGATGAAAATGATCCATATGCTTTCAAAAGAAAATTTATGCTTGGTATACTTACTGGGATTTTATAAATCTCACTCCACGATATTTACCATTTTCAGATAATTGAAGGTTCGAGGCGGTCAACATGGAAGTGGCAAAAGTGGTTAAGATTGATGAGATAATTATGTTGAACTTTATGTAAGAAGATTATGTTCTATTTTTATTCACAAATAAAATTATGGGATTCTAATTTATTCTTTTGAATAATTTTACATTACTATTTAAGTCTCGATAATATGATATGAGTCACTTTTAGTGGCACTCGAATGGTCGAGAATTCGGGACGTCACACTTTCTCTCCCAATTTCTTTTCAGGATCCACTGATGCTTCTAGATACCCAAAACCTTTCCCTACTTTTGATCCACAAAAAACACAGATAGTTTTGATCTGTCGAAGTTTTGGTCCTTCCATCTTTGAGAGAATAAGGAAGGAAAAACTTATGAGAAAATGATATTTTGGGATGCATGAAACTGTGAAAATCAATGGCTTTTTAAACTTGAAAAACTTCACTATTTACTACTCGTCTTTCGAAAAAGTGAAGATTTACTTTTGACAAAATTACCCTACTCACCTTTCGGTGAAACAGAAAAATATTTTATATGTGCATATATATCAAATGATTTACCTTGTATCAATGCTGAACAGCCAAAACATCATTGTTTATAACAGCCTGGCAAACATGATCTTTTGCTATTATTTTTTTGAGACTATAACGTTCTTTATCGCTGATAAATTTAGCCCATAAAGATAGTAGCTCACGCTGCACATACCCACTAGGGTGAGTCTCAAGAGTCAATCGGATATCATCCAATGACTCCTTACTCATTCCACCCTTAATGAAGTTTATCTTATCATATCGATTTATGGATGAATATCCTATTGATTTACAACGGGTATCACATGTCCATCGAGCACATTTGTAGATCCTATTTAATCTTTTTGCTCTTCGCTTCTTTGCAAAAGTACTCTTACCTAAGCCAGGCTTGTGCTTAGAAAATGAATCTGGTAATTCAACAGCTAATCAAACTTTTGCTTCGATCAACCAACGAACATCTTTTGGGATGCCATGATCCATCAGCAACCTCAATCTTTCGAGCCTAATTCGATATATTTTTCTCAAATCATTTACTGGAAGATTGGAATAATATTTGCGAATATTTGAAAGTATGATATCCATTTTTTATGGATCTAGCCTTCTTCCCAAATCATCTATTTAAATGCATTATTCAACGCGTAAAAGAGCAGTGACTCCGCGTGTCAGTGATATCGATTCCATAAAAAAATAATGGAATAAATTATTGAAAAGGTGGGAACAATGAGATAATGTGTCATTACCTTTTTCGATATAAGGGAAGATTTGGCGACAAGATTGAGATCATGAGATATTTCCTTGGATATTGTACTTGATTTTTCTGGTATACTAAAAGTAATAAAGGTATACTGATTTGAAATGTACAGAAATACGTACTGATGAAATGAATACTGTATTGAATCAGAAGTTCATACATATGTACAAGTGAAATATCTTGCTGAACCAGAAGTTCATACGTACAAGTGAAATATCTTGTTGAACCAGAAGTTCATATGTACAAGTGAAATATGTATATAATATGAACCAGAAGCTCATAAATGAAATATACATTGTATTGAACCAGAAGTTTAGCGATATTGTATTGAATCAAATATTCATACATAGAAATGAAATAAAACTGTATTGAACCAGAAGTTCTATAATAAACGGTTAGATTATCAAAAGTTTCAAATTATTTTCTATGAGAATAACTTATTCAAAAATTGTTTATCATACAACAATATTCTATCAAACAGGGATTAGCTCAAGAAGCTTTATGATTTGTAAAAGTGCGATATGTATACAATCCACCAAAGCGCACTTAGATATATGATTGAGATTATATCTCTAAAATGATGACATGTGTTATGAAATTTTAGCCGATTGATATAATATAATATTTGTGAAGATTATGGGGAAAACACGCCTGAAGCGTAATTATGCCTGAAGCATAATGACTATCGATTTCAAAAATAAATATCTCTTGAATGATTGAGATGATCCCTTTGAGGCTAAATACTCATGGTGAGTAAAAGGGACATAATTAAATGTAAGAGACTCAGGTACCTGATGATAGACATATAAAGAGATCTCTCTATGTTATATTGAGTTGAAATGGAATCGATAAATAAGTCGACTGCATACATAAACAACCCTCTTATGAAAATGAGGTTGATGAAATTATAATACTTTGGCCAAGTATATAACCCCAATGTAGGGATTATTGTTCAAGGACCTGAAGTCCAATTGCTTAAATGTGTAAAGCCAGTAATTATATATACAAATGAAAAATATTACACAGTCGTAAAAGACGACTCGTTGCACGCGAAATTTTTCATAGAACTGGCATGACATATGGTGGATAGACTATAGTCTAAATCACTAGCTTGAGCTCTTTGATATACCAATGAGTGAGATCAAAATGTATGATTCTCATCTCGGTACTTTGAGAGTATTCTTTGATGTACCGGTTGATCGTGGTATGTTGGGATTTCAAGTAAAATGATTGTAGATTATATGTCGAAATTGATATCTATTTCAATGATTGATTATGCTCCTGCAAATTAGAAATTGCAGTTTATAAAGTGCAAGAACATACATGTATAAATCATTGAAAGATTCAATATGCCCAGATTAGTATCACTATAGGATAATACAAATGACTCCATGATATAATATGTTGAAAGTGAAATTGGAGTGTACTATTTATGACATCTGGGAAATTGATTATTCACTAGAAGTGAATATGAAAATGAATATATTTAATTATTCACCAGAAGTGAATTCTAGATTTTATTATTCACCAGAAGTGAATTCTAAATTTAATTATTCACCAGAAGTGAAAGATGTAATCGATAAATTAGTACAACATTGCTTAATATAGCATGTTATGACATCATGAGTTATGAACAATTTATATAAAGCTCATCATAAATTATATGATTGCACCAATATACTTGTGATATTCCATGAAAGGAATAAATAAGCGTTGCACTCTTTTTCCCTTAGCTGAGGTTTTGTCCCACAGGGTTTTCCTAACAAGGTTTTTAATGAGGAAACAGTTGAGGCGTATTGATGAAAATTAATGAGAATAATGTACTATTTTTCCCTTCGCTGAGGTTTTGTCCCACAGAGTTTTCCTAGCAAGGTTTTTGAGGCATCATCATAGCTATCAACAAGCTATAATTCAGCAACACATTGTTATACTGGAATGATATCAACAAATGAAAAAAATCATAGACATCTTATGAAGAATGTTATATAAGGAGATTTTTATATTTTCGAAGAAAGATGATATCAATGTTCGAGAGGTTCATGAATACTTGATTACACACTTCAGGGGGAGAATCATGCTGTACTCTTTTTCCTTCGTCCAGGTTTTGTCCTACTAGGTTTTCCTGACAAGGTTTTAACGAGGCAGCGGATATACTCTTTTTCCTTGGTTCAGATTTTATCCCACTGGGTTTTACTGACAAAGTTTTAATGAGGCAGTACTTCAGAATTTCAAGATTCAGTACATGATTTGTTCTACTCGAACGTTAGACTCAATGATTCACCATGGCCAACATCGGGGGGAGCTTCTGTACTCTTTTTTCTTCGCTCAAGTTTTATCCCAAAAGGAGTGGAAAGTGACCAAACAGAATATATAAGGCAAAATAATGAAGAACAGGGAGGTGGACGCGAGGAGGTAATTGGCGGACCGCTAGAGAAAAGAAAAAATAGGGTTTTGCTCATGAGAGTCTTATGATTACTTTGATATCATGAGGAGAATTTAATGGTCGAATAATTTATATATATTTTATTAATGAAGATTACAATGATATTTATATACAGGCTATTCGATTTTAATTGGGAATACAAAATAATGAGGATTCAATCAATACAAAAATTACAAAATAATAAAAGACTATATAAGGATATTGTAGAGATCATGATCACGAAGATTCTATTTTTTTCTTTGGTTGAACTATCCTTAACAAGCTTGACGTGATCGCTAGTCGATCGCCCGGCTGATATGAAGGGAAATATAAATTTCTGACTGAGTCAATGCTTGCAGCCTTGAGAATTCATTGGGTGTGACTTCTCTAATTATTTTATTGTACAGATACTACAACCCGTTTGCCAGAATTTTAAATTTTTCTGAAATGGCGTTTTTTGTTTTAAAAGGTCTGCTTGATTGTGATGGCAAAATTTGTGTTAAAAAAAAAAAAAAAAAATTCAGGGAATTGAATTATTGAAAACTTTTTTTTTTTTAAAAATTGGAAGTTAAGGTGTTTGATTGCGATTGTGGAATTTAGGTGAAAAGAAAACAAATTTCATGTTTCGTTCTTTGATTGATAATTTTTTCATGTAATTTAATTGGTGAAAAACATCGTTTAATAATAAGATATTTAATAAATAAATAATATGAAAATAGATGCAAGTGGTGAAATCCGAACTAAATTGTAAGATTTACAAAGTTTAAGGTCTACATTGTAAATACTCAAAAGTTAAATCGAAAAAAGAATGAAGATTGAGTGATCACAAGTCATCTGGATTACAATTGAAAGTTGAAGGATCGAATTGAGCTTGGTGTGACCCAAGCAATGAAATTTTTTACATAAAAAAAAAAAAAAAAATTGTCAATCATAAAAGCCAAAAGTGAGAAAAATTTTCCGGAATCAACCTAAGAGATCGGAGAGAAAACTATCTATATAACTTTTTCAAAAAGCTTTTTGTTGCCATTGAAAGCTAAGCCTTCGTTTGGTAATTATATATTTTTTCAAATTAAATTTTAATCACACATTTTTTAAAATAATTTTCAATTACATATTTTATCTCGAAAATATCATATAAATAATTTTTTTACCAAACATAAGCTAAAAATAAGTACAGGGAATAATTGTATGTATTGGCGGCTACCGTTAAAAGAAAGCGCTGGAGAATGAGGGCGTGAGCATGTATTGAGGGGGAAAGCGTGGATGGATAGAATAAGTGGTCCCGTCCGAGAGTATCGGGTAGTGACGCGTGTAAAAGTTGGAGGCTGCAACCCATGTGATGTTTGTGCCTTTACTTGGCATGGAATAAGCTGTCCTTTTCGCTCTCTTTTTAGATATTTAACCCTTCGGGGATATGGTGCCCCCAAGAGATAGGTGGACATCGAATATCAAACAAGATTCATCGGAACCCGACTGACACCCCTAATAGAAGTAATACGTGTCTCCAATGGACACCATAAGGTTTCCACTGGAACGCTATGTAATTTCCATTTAACCCTTAGTCCTATTTGTCTCACTTTAAAAATTTAACATATTTTTATATTTTCTTTTTAATTATACATTTATCAATAAAATAGTATTATACATAAATTCAATTCAATTCAATTTTATTTTTTATTTTTACTTTTAATCTTTTCAATCACAACCATTTTTTATATTTTTGAGAAAATTTGAATTTTTACGAGAATGTATGATTATAAAGTAATTAAAAAGCGTAAAAAGTGACGAGTCCAATAAAAATATGAGGTTGAAAAGTAATTTGAAGATAATTAAAAAAAAAAGACATAAGATCAAACGAGCACTAAATTTAGAATACTGCTACTTCTACAGGACACGTATAAGAAGAATTTCTGCTAAATTTAAGTCAAATTCAACGATAATCAAATCACATATTTAATGGGAGTTAATATTTTAATCACAGGTCTTATCAACTTTTATAAAACTCTACTAAAAAAATCAAATTTAAGATTTTTGATATTTATAAAAGTTAATATTATGTATGGTTAAAAAATAAAAAGTTAAGAATCCTATAAGATGTATGACTAAAATTAATTTAACTTCAAATTAGAATAAATAAATGAACTGGTATACACGAAAGGGTGAAACAAAGTCGAATTGGGATTAAAAAAAATTGTTAAAAAATTAAATAAATGATTATAAGTGAAACTTGACTTGTCACTTGGTTAGTTTTCATTGATTTATTTGTATTTTCGACATTTACTTTTTCAGGCTCGATTTTATTTTTTATTTTTTTAATAGATAGATTTTAGATAACGTCATAATGCTATATATTGACATCCACAAGGTGAAAGGGGGAGCATTATTGATTATTTTCCATTTTGAGAATATGGTGTAAGTTGTTCTAACTGATACGCTTTATCTTAATTCGACATTTATGGCAAATATCCTTCAACAGATTTGCATATCGATTTATCTCTCAATCTACAGAATTAATCGTAGAGATTGGATCAACACAAAAGTGATTAAATAAAATTATTATTAGGTTTTTGTACCCAACAATTATTAGTCTACATGCTTGATAGGCATTTTTTTGGTAAACACGATTGTTTAAGCAAAACATCATTATGGTAATCTTCAAAGTATATGTGACGCAAATAAAAGTAAGTCATTTCATTACACGTCCATCTTTTTTAGTAGAAAACGATGGAAAAGATGAGATTTATGTGGAAATAAAATAAGTCACGAAGAATTGAATTGTCAAGAACTATTTATCCAAGAAATATAAATTGAAGAAATTTGAATGTGTTTGATTTAAAGTGAAATTGATATTTGAAAGTGTGGTACATGTGAGAAATGAATTCTAAACTAAACTTAATGAAGATTTTTTTCTTGTTTTTAAGGAAAATCACGAAAAAATTGAGACAATGTGAAAAACGAATTTCACTCAACAAAAATGCAATCAAACGAACCAAAGATGAATTTCATGTAAATCACTTTTCATTTCCATGGAATTCAGGTGTATCAAACATACTTGAGAACTTTAAGAAGTTAATGTTGAAATTAACAATTAAATTAATCTTAAATTTAATAATTTCACAAATATCAATTTTTTAAATACGCATTTCATTAATTTTTATCAAAAATTACTAATTTTTTATTAAAAGCTTTGCCAACCCTTAACTTACACAGAGTGGATATTTTGTCCATTATATGGTCAAAAGTAGTTTCATTTATCTGTTATTGATGGTCATTAATAAATGTTAATTAATTTAATAATTGAATATTTTTCCTATGTTTGATAACCATTATTTTGGAACAACGAGACTTTAAATATGTAGTGATTTATAGAAAAATGTGTGATAAAAAAGTAGAATTTTTTTATTTACGCACATAATATTTTATTGTGTAAATATGTAGTTGAAAATAAGTACCGTAGAGAAATGAGTTTCAAATAATGATTTTCATAAACAATAAATTTTCTAAATTACTTTTTAATCACAAATATTTCCTAAAATTACTTTTTAACCACATATTTTATCTCGAAAATATCATTTTTTTTTTGTTTATAACAAACCGTTTGACATGACATTTGAGAATTTAAAAATGAACTTTTAAGAATCTTTTGGACTTGTTGAGGTTGATTAATTTTTCAAAATTGTCTCTTATAATGATAAAAAAAAGTTTTTAGAGGAAGATCGTGAACTTTTAAAAAATTAGTTTTCAACATGGTTAATGTAACTTTTTCAAGAAACTTTTTTACGAGAAGCAGAAGTAAACGTTAAAGTCTGGTTAGATATGATCCATAAATTATCAGTGTTTAGAAAATCGGACTATATCGACTGGTTCAATCGAAAAAATCGGGAATCGGTCCGATCATAGCTTAAAATCGAGCATTTAAAATCCGAACCGAAAATCGGGGTTTTTCCTGTTCAACTGGGAATTGGTCCGGGTTTTAAACCCTGTTTTAATTTTTTCTGTTTTTGCTGAAATGCTTTTTTTTAAGCTATTTTGTATATGATTTTATTTTTTAAATGAGTAAATGTTAGTTTATTTGTAACATAACTTATTTTTTCGAAAATTTTGTAATTTTTAGAATAATTTTTAAATTTATAACTAAAATCGGTTCGACCATCGACACTTGACCCGTTGCTTTTCGGGTCGAACCAATTTTTTGATTTTTTGAACACCGTAAATTATGAGTTCCTTGGTTTTACTTTTATTTAAGTTTTATCACATATGTATCCAGCGTTTTCAAACCTGGTCGAAAACCCACGACCTAGGCCAAAGATTTGGCCGGGTCGCTCCTAAAACCAGTGTTCTAAAAAGCGTGACGAAGCATAGAGTTCGAGTGTCAAGCTTTTCAAGCTTAAGAGGGAGTAGGCGTTAAAAAGCGTTTTTCAATTCTTATATACTAGATTTAAGCTTTACACATATTTTAACCCCTTAAAAAAATATGGAAAAAAAAAATTAGAAGCATAAGTGCGCATACTCGCGCTTCGCCACGTCTACTCGAGCATTATGCGCGCTTTTTTTTCACGCTTTTTAGATAAAAAAAAGTTCAAACGCTTTTTTCACGTTTTTCGTTAATTCAACGCGTCGGAGGCGCACTTCACCCCTAGGCGTGCATTTTAGAACAGTGCCTAAAATCCTGTCAGGTCAAACCCGATCAACGACCCGGGTCGGGTCGATATTTTTGATTTTTTTGATTTTTAATATTATTTAATGTTCGAATCCACTTCGAGTTGACCTTCTGATCTTTGACCCAGTCTCCCGATCGGGTCGATAATGGGGTTGGTTCTAATTTCTAAAAACATTGTATGTATCGCCTAAAATGATGTTGTAAAGTAAATTATTCTAGACAACATTATTCTTTTAGTATTAGTTTGGTTCCATTTCGACAACTTTTTTTGATGGACAGACAAAGTTGGCATGCTTTTCATGCCTGGAGTCTTACTTTTCCAGGAGTGGATGATCAATTCCATCCACGTTGTTCCACTTCCTCCATCAAATCCCATTCTACTTTATGTCTTTCCCAAATAACAATACCTTGTTTCATTTTCACAAATAAAAACAATTCGGACAAAACTAAAAGTTTTCCGTCCGATAGAGTGTGACCTTTGTGCTCTTTACCATTATTTTGGACAGAATAAAAAAAGGAAAACTTCATCACAAGTACACTTACATTCGAATTTTTTTTTCCTCCAAAAATCTGCTCAAATTCAAAGATGTTTGAGAAAGTAAGACAGAGTAGTTTATCAATCTTACTTGAGCCACTCCGAGCCCTTGAAAAATTCAGTATTGTTCGAAGGAAAACTCATTAACATACGGTTCTTTTACACAATCATTACAATTTATGAACTACACAATTTTTCAAACTAATTTTTAACCACACAAATTTTTTCTCTCCAACTTTTGATTACAAATTTTACCTCAAAAATTGAAATAAATGACGGTTGAAAATTTTATTTAACCGCCAAACGGTAGTAGTCATATATGCATGACCTATTCAAATTTAACTAGAAGTGTCACAATGACAAAATAGATTAGACCTCCAACATGTGAAAGATGTGACAAGGATATGAACCAAGTTCCTAAAAATCCGTACTAAGCATGGATTGGCCCCACCTCCATATCCAAGCCATTCTAAGCATGCTTAAAGCCGAGATTTTCAATTCGTGACTTAGGAAACTAGACGAATTAAGATTCGAGTACTGATCGGGCAATGAAGTCAGGTGGCCTTAAAGACACGTATCCCAAATCATACGGATCATTTCAAATCGTGCTATTCTAACACGACTTGATTTACACGTCATTTTAGAACGATTGTGTGTGAATGATGTGATAGTTTAAAATCATAGGCAATAAATTGCGGCCTTACCTACGTCAATATTTTGATTAACCAATGGAGGTGGTGAGAATTTTTTTGTTACTAACTATTCACTCATATCGATCCACGCATGTGCTGCTACTAAAAAGAAAAGAAAAGGAATACAACTAAATAGGACGGCTTGGCTTGTGCCTGGTAGTCCATGGAAAGGGGATAATACCACCTAATTGGACAACAAAAGTTGCATTCAAGTCCAAAATTCAGAGGCCAAACCTTAAATATTATTTATTTAATCTCAGATTTCAGATCCCAGCTCAACCTAACCACACTTGTTTTTGTGTGTGTGTGTGTCTGTCTCTCTCTCTCTCTCTCTCTCTCTCTCTCTCTCTCTCTCTCTCTCTC
The DNA here is from genome assembly GCA_963555705.1 of Ligustrum vulgare. Taxonomy (NCBI): domain Eukaryota; kingdom Viridiplantae; phylum Streptophyta; class Magnoliopsida; order Lamiales; family Oleaceae; genus Ligustrum; species Ligustrum vulgare. The sequence continues at coordinate 52,271,410 of OY743173.1, read as the reverse complement.
TCTCTCTCTCTCTCTCTCTCTCTCTCTCTCTCTCTCTCTCTCTCTCTCTCTCTCTCTCTCTTTATTATTTACCCAATTTGGGAAGCCAAATGCAAGGTGACTTCTTCAGTTCATAGCCTCTTTGAAGAAAAGAGTCAAGATTATTGCTAAGAGAATTGATTTCGTATCCTTATCATATCCAAATCTCTTATTCTCAAAAAGATTTACTAGCTTTTAATTGGATATTTTACTTGTTTTGAGTTAGATATGTACTTTGCAAGTGGTTTGAGTTCAAAGGAATAAATCACTTATCAAATGAGTATTTAGCTCACGTTTTGTGGAGATTAGAATCAGATTTTAAATTTAATAGATTTTAATAAATGTTGATGAGATGTGTGGTAGAAAAATTGTCGATCTCATAAAATACGCGATTGAAATTGATTGTTAACTTTGACTTAGATTAAAATCTAAATTTTAATTGATACCAAACAGGACTTAGAAGGTAATAATGACGAAGTGTGACGTGATTAAACAACTGATTAAAACAAGACTTTAATTTCCTTTTTCTCTTTATTCATATTATCCATTTTTCTTGAGCAATGTACCACTGGCGTATTACTAGATACAAATTGGAATAATTCTTGGGACGTATAATTCTTCTTTACGTACTTTATACATAGTTTTTGGGACGTATAATTTTTCTTGTACAAAATGGATGACACCTCCCTACATGAAGCCTGTAGGGAGACATACAAATATTTTATTTTATGTGAGCCTCCACCATGTGATGAGGGGTGTCATCCATTTCGTGTACGTGGCATAGTCCTTTTGGAATGCATATGTATGAAACTAACAGAAATTAGCAATTAGGATCAAAACACGATAAAATCTGACCTCATTTGAGTGTAGAATTATTGGTCATCATCAGAACAATCAATTAATCAAAAAGAACTTTATGGGGGTCTTTATGTTGGTAACATTGGGAATTATTTGTTGGATAATCCTAACATTTTGTGCCCACAGTTTTTCCCTGATTTTTAAAAATTTATTTTTTCTCAAATTTATTTTCAACAACATATATTGTGAAAGTCACAAATTTTTAACTATATATTTCATATTTTTTATTAAAATTTACTAAAGATTTTGTTTTTTAAGTGTTCAAATACCACAGGATATCCATCAATCATGAATATTATCCTAGTCAAGTTTCACTAAATCAGACAAAAGAAATGCTATTGGCCATCCTGAATCCAACTTTCCAAAATGAAATTTTTAATAAATTTTTATAAAAGTTGATAAAATATGTGATTAAGAATTATGGGTCCTATAATCATACTATATATAAAAGTAAGGTACTTCCCAAAACATGTTTTGAAACTTTTCCCACTTAAACTGTGTTTCTTAAAATCGAAGATTTTTAATGAATTAGAATATTTTTTATAATTATACTATTATTTTGAAATCGAAAAATATGCAATATGGGTATCAAATCGAAGATTTCAACAAGAATCTTAATACGAGCTCACAAGTTAGAGTCAACTGTAAACATGTCGCCTTTAAAATCACATCAAAGATTAAAAGTAAAAAACATATTTGTACATTTTACTTTTTCTCAATATCCATCAATTTCAAAATTGTTTTATTTAAGTCCTATAATGATATTTATAAAATTCTTAATTAGATTTAATTTTGTCATATATAATTAATTTCAATTTGAGTTACTTTCTTATAAAATTAAAGGAAATAATAAATATCTGAACTTTTATGTAATTTAATTAAGTTCGAATAATTTTTGCAACTCTATATTTCGATCAATTCAGGTTGTTTTGTTTGTTACATTCATTTAAATATAAGACCACGTGTATTTAATTTGTAATGTTAAAGTAAATTTGAAATGAAATATTTGTTTAATATATTTAAATATCAAATATTATATTAAGATAGTAAGTATCAGTTCTAATATTATTATTCCGTTAGTCAGGTAGATATAAATTTGTTTTTGATAATCTAGAAATTATATTTTGGAAAGATTAATTACATCATAATCATTAAAATTGAATAGTTATGCAAATGCTCATTGACTATTTTTTTTTATTTTTTTTATTTTTAATATTAAGTCATTCAAGTTCCAAACTATTACAATTGTAGCCACTTGGTAAAAAATTTGACCCCTACTAGGTACCCTTATTCAAAATCTCATTTTTCTAAAACTCATTTTCAACTAACATTCTATTAATAAAATAATCTATGTATAACTTCTAAAAATTTATACTTTTTAAAAACTCATTCTCCCAAAATTTTCTGTTAAAAATAACATTATTTCAAATTATAGGTCTCAAATAGGGGCTTGAGTATATATTCTAAAAAAAAAAATTCACTATTAAAAAACTCATTTCGTATATAATGAGGATTTAAACAAGAACAAGAAAAACGAAATATATAAAGGGAGAGCACGAACGAGTATATATTGACCCATTTTTTGACCAAAATATATTTCCTAAAATAGTAAGTAGTATTAATTAATTATATATTATTCATTTTAGACAAATTTTAAATTTAAAATAATCCAGTTAAATGCAAATTTTTAAAAAGCCATTTTTTTAAGTTACTAAGTTTCTTGGTTCGTCTTCCCCTTTTGAAAATCAATAACAATTTTTTTTAAAATTCGTAAAAAAAAAAAAAAAAAGAATTTTTTTTTATCAATATCATATAAATATTTTTCTTTAATAAAAGAGAATGAAATATGAACATTCATCGATCTATTTTTTATTTTATTTTTTCTTTTTAATAAAATTGTGAGCTTATATCATAGATATATCTATTTTTTTACTTATTACAAATTCTGTTTAAATGTAATTTTATTTTCTCATTTTAAGCTTTAAAAGAAATTTCTTGAAACAGTGAACATACTAATGGTAAAAAAATAATTAAGATATACGTAATTTGTACTTTTTTTTGTGTTTCATTGTCTTCATTCGTTTCTTTTTTTTTTTAATTAAATATATTCATTTCATATGTTAAAATATAAATTCGATATATGTAAGTAACAAATGATCGTGCATCGCACGGGTGTAACACTAGTATATATGATTGAAATTAAGTGTTAACTTTGATTTAGATTTAAGCCCTTATTTGGTATTCATTAAAGTTTTCTCATTTTTCTACAGTATTTAATCTCAACATTTTATTAAAAGTCAAGCCCACAATATTTGACTTTTCAATCAAATTTTAATCTTCAATTCTTCTAAAAATTACTATTCATTTAAAAAAAAAACTCATTTTAAACATTACGAAATACACTCTAAAAGTGTTTGATCGCCCATTAAACCAATTATGATTGATTATTTGTATTTTTAAAGTAAAATCTATGGTTAAAATTGGAGAGGAATTATTTTCTAGGAAAATTATGTGATTAAAAATTGAAGAAAAAAATATGTGTAATTAAAAAATAATTTAAAAAATTGTGTAAATTATATATTGCAATCATTGTAACTTATAATGAGTTGTAGAAGACTCCCTTGGATTTTAATGGGTAGCATGATGACATCTTCAAATTTTCACGAGACAATGGCATTCACGATATTTCCGACAAGACCAAGACTTATTTTAAGTTCCTGGGTTTATAAATAAAGACTTCCCTGTACTTCTATCCCTAAAAGATTACAGCAGCCTCCTCCCACATCACATGCAAGCAAAAAGTCCTTTGTTATTCTGTGCCTAGTAGATATATTCCACAAGAGAGAGAAGCACGTCAAGAAGCATGAATCATCAAATTGACGATGATCAAATGGTACTGATTTCTCAGTACTATCCTGCTGGGATATACGACCAACTCCTTCCAGAACAAGGTCAGTACTACGTTGTTAAACATAGATAACCGTGTTTGGTACGCTGTACTCCATGCCACCACCATATATTGACACCTAAACAAGTTTTATTTTCAGTGGAAGCGAAGCCGAGGCGTAGGCGGAAGAAGAACAAAGGTGAGGCGGGGAGCAGTGGGATGATGAGGAAGAGAAAGTTAAGTGAACAACAGATGAATCTTTTGGAGCAGAGTTTTGAAGATGAACACAAATTGGAGTCGGAGAGGAAGGACAAGCTTGCCTTAGAACTTGGTCTCGACCCTCGACAAGTTGCGGTGTGGTTTCAAAACAGAAGGGCTCGATGGAAGTGCAAGAAGATGGAGGAAGAATACTCCAAGTTGAAGGCTCAACATGAAACTACTTCTGTCGACAAATGCAGACTTGAAAACGAGGTCCCCTCTCCCTCTCCCTCACTCGCTTTCTCACTCACACACTCCTCACGCTTGTCAGCCCACCACTGATAGTGACGGTTCTTATGTTATCCGGACAATAAATCAGCCGAGTCAAGTGTCAATACTTGACAGCCCACCATTAATGATGGTCAGTTCTTGCATATCAAAATTCTGACGTAGATTGTACAACACTCGCTTTCTCACTCACACACTCTTGTCAACACTTGACGGTCCATCAATGGTGGACAATTATTATATATTATTATACTATGAATATATCAAAATTCTGACATAGATTGTACAACACGACACAGGGTAAAAAGGTTAAAATATTATCAATCATATTATGCAACTACTACGTGTGCTTTTAATTTTTTTACCACAAATTTTTAAATTTAATTTCAATCATTTATTTTTAATCAAGTTTAAAAAAAGAAAAAATTTCAAACTTTTTAAAACTACGCATCAATCAAAAAATCAAAAATAAATCTCAAAAATAAAAAAAAATTTACATTATCGAACATGCTCTTAATGTGCCCTTATTTGGTATTCTTTAAAATTTTTTTATTTTTCTATAGTAATGAATTTCAATCATTCAATAAAAGTTAAAAGTTAAGTTCATAATATTTGATTTTTTTTTTTTTACAAAATTTCAATAATTTATTCTTCAAAAAATCATTATTTATTTCAATTTTTTTTTTTTTAAAACAATATCAAACACATGCAGTAACTTCATTTTAACTCGAGGGATCTGTTCAATATCGAACATGCATCAACTCTTGGCTCGAAAATCTGTCACATCTTGTTGTAATTTTTTAATAATAAATGAGACAAAAGTGAACAGTAACCTGAGGATAACAAGAGTCTTGCCAACCCCAAAAGAGTGCAAAATGTACCAAGTCCCCAGTTTCAAAGGTCCGGACATAGTTGTGTTTAGTGCTGGGCCATTGGATTAGTGATCCATCACCAGCAAATGACACTCCCTCTCGCGTGGATACAGTCTTATGTACACTTGTTCCTTTCTTAGTGATGGAGTGCCAACTTTCAATTGAAAACATTTCATTAGCACTATATCGCTTTTGCTAGCTTACTTCAACCACAGAGAAGTGTTTGGTATAGATTAAAAATGATTTTTTTTAATAAATGAATAGTGATTTTTAGGAGAATGAATGATTGAAATTTGATTGAAAAATCAAATATTATGAACTTGACTTTTAATGGATAGTTAAAATCGAGTATTGTAGAAAAAATAGAAATTTTTAATGAAAATCAAACAATGGCAGAGTACTTAAGTAATAATCTGTTTGACAAACTGTTTATGAACGGTTATTTATAAATATTCACATGACATTTTTATTGGTCAATTTTTTCTTCTTTTTTTAAAAATAAAAATGGTGGGCGGTCAATTAAAATTATTGATTTTTCAAAAAATTGTTCGATGAGACGTTAACCATCACTTGCTTATTTGTGCAGGTGTTAAAGCTGAAAGAACAACTGTGTGATGCGGAAAAGGAAATACAAAGGTTAACAGAGCATTTTGATAGACTTTCGAGCAATAGTCCGAGTTCATCTTTCTCAATGGAGCCACCTTTCTTGGGGGAATTTGGAATGGAGGGATTAGAGAATGCGTTCTACGTGCCAGAAAATAATTATATTCATGGGTATGATTGGGTTAATCTATATGCATAGTGTGTAATTAATTGACTAATAATTAATTAATATGTAGATAACGACCAACTAATGTACATCCTTTGTAATAGCCACCTAGTTTTCTAGTTAAGGTAAAGCACTGTATGTTACTAATGACTTGCAAAATAACAATTAAATGTAACTTTCTTTTGACTATAGTATTTGTACTAGGTCATTGTATTTTGTCTATTTGGCACGATAAATGTTGAAATAAATATGATTTTTATTAAACTCGTAAAATGAATTAAAGATATTGATCAAATACATGGTGTATAACCAAACTTTTCAAAGAGCCGGAAAGAATCGAGTTTGCGTCTGATTAGTTAGTTTGATGCAATTGGGTATCTAAAAGGGTATTTGTGCCTTTGGTTAAGTACACAAATACAAAATTTTAAGGGACTTATTTTTTAATATCAGACATTTTAAAAGATATTTTAAGAATATAAAATATATTACCAAAATCAGGTAATCAGACAATGTAAATCATGTTGATTGTTTGTAATTAATTACAATTAAGTTACAATTGTGATTGTAATCAATTAAGTATTATAATTAATTACAATCGTGACATGATTACAATTGCAACTTATATTAATTTGTAATAAATTGCAGCTTGTAATTTTTTATTTTTTATTAATTACAAAAATAATTTTAGAGAGATATTTTTTGAAGATATTTTTATTTGACATTGTGACATTTCACACATTCATTGGATGATGAAAAAGTAAGTTGTTGGATAATTATTTTCACCACCCAATGAATGTGTGACATGTTACAATGTCACTTAAAAATGTCTCAAAAAAATGTCTCGTTAGAATTACTCTAATTACAATTGTAATTAAGTAATTACTACTGTAACTTAATTACAAGTCACTCGAAATTTCATTTTTCGTTTAAAATTAATTGAATTAGTCACAAATCATAATTAATTACAGTTGTAAATAATTACAATTGCAATATTATTTTAATTTTGCAATTAATTGCAATTGTAACTAACGAAATTGTAAAATGTAACATATTTTTTTTTGCTAAATTAATTGAATAAGTTACATTTACTTTAATTACAACACTACAAAAAAAGAGTCCAGTAGTGACAATTATTTAGTGATATTGTGGGAGTTATAAGTGTCACAAAAAAAATTTGTCACGACTTGAAGTGTGTATATCTCGGGTGTCAGAAAATAAATTGTAACGCTTGTAAGCGTCACTAAAATTTGTCACTCTTTCCAATGTCACTAAATATTCTGACGTTTGGAAAATTTGTGACGCTTGTAGGCGCCGCTAAAATTTGCGATGCTTTTCACTGTCACTAAATATTCTGACGTTTGGAAGCGTCACTAATAAATTGTGATGCTTACAAACGCAACAATATTAATTGCGAGGTAGTGAATTAATTGTTCTATAATGACGCTTTCAAGTGTCAATATTACATGAACTATTAAATGCACTTTAGTAACACCATCAAAATTACTATTTTGAATATATAAAAGTGTCACTATTTTTCTTATACAGTGACAAAATTGTCACTATCTATATATATGTTTTTAAAAAAAAAAAAAAAAAATTATTGTTGACTATTAAATTAAACCATCCACAATATAACATAAATTATCTAGAATACATCACCAATTCATAACAAAAATTCATGATAATTTACACAAAATCTCACCAATATATACAATTAATATGCTACCATAGAAAATCTTGCACCATATGTTCTATACTACACAAAAACATTATTATCGTATCATTAAACATGATCTAAAGATTTCACTTAACTAAATCTCAAAATGATTACATTCTTCCTCTTGGTATCAATCATTAGCACCACTTCCATTGGGTGGTGAAGTATTGTGTACATCATTCTCATTCAAATCACAAGAATCCTGAAAAATAATAAATAACAATAAGTAGTTATAATTCTTATATATTCCATCAAAATAAAAAATTGAATCAAATTAGCATAATAAGTGAGATTTTTCCCAGTCATATATATTAGCATAATAATTCTTATATATTCTCATTTACAACTTATTGATTTATGCATCTTTATTTCCCATAAAATCCAAAACACATCAAACTTTGGATACATAACCACAAAATCCACAAAACGATGAACATTTTTTTTTGGGGTGAAACCACAACATTCTTTAATTACTTGAAATTTTAGCTTCTATTAAATACTATTACAATGGTTTAATTCTTCTCCAATCACTTATAATTTTTCATAACTAAACAACACAGGAAAACACCAACTCTCTTGCCTCTGCCTCCACTCCCCACCACCATTCACCACAAGCAACGTCAAACAGTCCATGTGACACAACATTAGAGACATAACAGATTCAATAATTTAAATTTACTATGTATTGGTATTATTTCTTCATTGGTAAAAGGAAAACTACAATTACCTTTCAAAGTGAAACTTAATTTGAAACCTGTCAATAATTTCACGAACCTGAAACATAAAAATAACATAAATAAGAGCATGATTGACTAAGCGCATAATAGTTCAGATTAAAGAATTTGAGGAAGAATGAACACTCACCACCAGTGGTTCCATATTTCAAATGCAAATCATGTTGAAAAAATCGGATTGACAGCAAAATAGGGAATATTAGATTAGGCATTCAGAAGATTTTTATGAGGATATTAATATAGTGTCAATCTTCCTCTTCATAAAGTCTTCACTGCACATGGTAATACATGGATCTGATCACATATTCTCACCTGCTTATGTAGACCAGTAACTGTAAGGGCTTTGAACATACAAAAAGCCATACCACTGGAGCTGATAAATATCTATCTCCCTCTTCAATACCTAAGGATAAAATAGAAGTAAAAACTTAAGAAAACATTATTGATGACAGATAACATGCTAAAAGGCAAAGGATATAAATATTTATGATACCTCAAGTCTATTGTGTTCAACATGCTCCAAATTAAGACAATCAGAATTCCCTTGCTTCAGTTAAGATTCATATTTAATCACAAAAAGAAGTAACCCTATGGCAGCTGAAATTTCAACTAAAACATTAATTTTAGTCAAGACAAGTCTAAATGTTTGCTTTTCTTCCATATATTCACTGGACAAAATGCTGAAATCAGCACCTGAACATGCTACAATTATAAACAAAAGAAAAAATGTTAAAAATATACTTACACAGTTATTATAAGCTAAAACTAAAAAGAATCAAAATACATTAACGTATAGAACCATAAAAAAAAAACCTGTAAAGCAGTGTAAAAGAAATACATTAACATACAGAAGTACTAATGATCGTCGAATTACTTGTTTTATTGAAAATAGTAAAGAGGAAATTAAAAATGAAAAAGCAATAAAAACTTTTCAAGAATGACAACGATATTAGTAACACTAAAACGGAACATAGCAGTTGGGACAATGTCACTTATTCTCCATGATTTTCCTCAGATGAGCTGCTTTCAATAGCCTGCAAAATTAAAAATAAAAAAATCTCTTCAAATCAAAGGCCAAAGAGAATGTATGTGCATTTCATGATCATCATCTGTCAATTAACAGAACGTAAGAAACTATCAACATCTTGTACTACTAATACTACTTGCCAGAGGAGGCATGTCTGGTAATGAAACTTGCTACATTCTACTATAGCTAAGACAGTGAAATAAACAGGAAAAGAGAAATATCAAATAAATTACACTCTCAATATTATTAATGAAAAAACATACCTTGACTTTATGGTTTGATTGATCACCTCCCTTACCATAAAATGAAGCAAAAACAGGCTAACGGCAAATATCCAACTGCACAGATCACAGCTAAAAAATGATTTTACTGAACTCAGTTAAAAAACCCGTTGAAACTCACCAGATCACGAAGGGAACACATTACACAACACCCGGATTCTAAAATTGAAAAGAAAAAAAGAAAGTAGAGATGAAATCAGAAGGCGTAAGTGACAAAAAGCATGAAGAAACCATTAAAACTCACCACTGAATGCCAATCGTAAACCCTAGACTACGGCTATTCCCAATTACCTAGACCCTAATTTCCGATTTCTCATCTCCGAAGATTCTAGGGCATGAATAGAAGAGAGAAAGTGTGCTCTTGATTTTTTGTTGGAAGTCGACGTCGACGACGAGATGACGGAGGCGTACAGCTGAAGAGAGAACGGGTACGGGAGAGAGAAAGAGGGGAAATGAAAGAAGTTTCTAGTCACTCTGGGCCAAGAAATGGAGAGTAAAATCAGTGTATAATACACTGAAAAATCGTACTGTGAAAGAAAAGAGAATATAGAAAGAGGGTATCCAAACTTGTAAAGAAATTTTTGAGCAATTTAGTGTAATTTGAAAATTTTGGATTGAGTTTTGAAGAATTTGAATCGAAGATGAATTTTGGATTGGAGGGAACATTTTACAATTTTGCGCTTAAGTGAAATAGACAAAAATTGTGACGCTTGGATGGTGAGTTTTGGATAGTGAAAGCTTTAAATGTCACTAAATTATAAATAAATTATTTTTTTAATTACTTTTTGTATGGATATAATTATTTGTGACGTTTAGAACCCTCATAATATTTAGTAACGATTTTAAGTGTCACTAAATTACAAATAAATTTTAATTTTAATTATTTTTATATGAATATAATTATTTGCGACACTTTAAACCATCACAATATTTAGTTATGCTTTCAAACGTCACAAAAATTGTGACACTTGCGTCACGCGTAGCAAAAAATATGTCACTACTAGACATTTTTGTTGTAGTGCAACTATAATGCAACTTAATTACATTTTGTAATCAATAACAGTTCAAATTAATTACAATTGTAACTAATGAATTTGTAAAACATGACATTTTTTTCTCTAAAATTAATTGAATTAGTTCCAAATTGTTATAAATTACAATTTGTAATTAGTTACAAATGAATTTTATTTCAATTTTACAATTAATTAAAATTGTAACTAATGAATTGTAAAATATTACGGATGTTTTTTTTGCTAAAATTAATTGAATTAGTTACATTCACTTTAATTACAATGTAATTACATTCAGTAATCAATTACAAATATGACTAACCAATTAATTACAATTAAGTTGCAAATATAATTGTAATTGCAATCAATTATGAATTGTAATTAATTGCAACAGTAAATTAATTTTAATTTTACAACTAATCATAATTGTAACTAAGTAACTACTAATGTAACTTAATTGTATATTGCAACACTCGAAATTTCATTTTTTCTTTTAAAATTAATTGAATTAGTTACAAATTGTAATGAATTACAGTTTGTATAATTACAATTGCAAAATTCTATCATTTTCTTGTCTCTGACATATGCTTTATTGTAGATGTGAAGATATGTGCACACCTGCCACCACCTCCAGTACCAACAATCACCACCACCACTATCACTACCTACCTACCACAGGACACCACAATCATCAATACCTTGCACCAACAAAATCCCCAAACCCGTCGTCACCACCTGTAACAACAAAGAAAGTTAAATCTTTGCACGGATGGAATTATCTCTTGCAATGGCTTAATTTGGAGGGAATTGTCCTAGTGGAGTGAGACGACCGAGCAGAAATTTGAAGCGAGGAAGAGACTGGAAATGGAGAGAGCCACGACTCGTCTACTAAGTCTCACTACAAAGCAAGTCAATTCTAGATCAGGGAGACGCTGTAATAATAGCCGCCCTGCGAGCAGTGATGTCGCATTGGCACCATCGCCATTGTTCAGGCTTTTGCACCATCATCTTTGTGTTGTTGAGCAACCGTATTAGGCAGTTGTTTTCGCCTGAATTGGTGAGGTTGTTGCCTCTGATAGGAGAGGATGTCGTCGAAGTGAGGAGTAGTGGATTGTAGCGTTTTGATTTACGTAGAAAATAATTATGGTTATGAATAGGTGGGGTTTGTGGTGTGGAATTGAGTCCACCGTTGGGTTGGATTGGCAATTGAAGGAGAGAGGAAATTACATACCTTATTTGAATAATTATGTCTAGTATATCTGAGTTTTTTAATTTAAAAAGTAAACACAAGATTGAGTCTAATTTACCCTTGTGTCTTTTACCGCTTGCCAATTGACCAAAATGTTGGGCTTCAAAATTGCTAGTCCAAGTGAAAGTTGTAGTATTGAGCTACAGCTGAGCCACCTGATTGGGCAAGTAAATTTGGAAAAGTGAAATGGGGAATTTGGAGTGATACCTCCTTAACTTTTTAATGAAATATACAACCTATTGAGGTTGTAAATAGACTAATTTTCTTAAGTGGGGAACTTGGATTGAATAGAATTTCGGAAGGAGGTATTATTGCAAAAATAATATTTCTGTGGGCAGATTTCAATTTTGAAGATATTGAGGTTGTATATAGACTATTTTTACCCCAATGCCAATAAAAATGATTTATACCAACATAAATGTTATTAATTGAAAAATATTATTTAGTGAATACTAATAAGATGATTCAAAATACAGAATTTATGTTCATATAAACGGAAATAACTACAAATCAGGAAAATGCGGATGAAATCAAATTTGACCTTGGATTTTCTCCCAACAATAACAATGTAAACAATCTAATTCCAATTCAAAATTCATCATATCACCTATTAGATACTATTTTTATTTATGCTTTATATTAAGGGTAGTTTGGTCATCTACTTCATTAGGATTAGAATTAGGGTTTTTTCCATTTCTATTTATTACACTTTGTTATAGGTTAGTTTGAATGTCTTTTAATCTCTTTCAATACAAATCTCATTTAGTTTTACATGGTATCAGAGCAAAACTTTATCTAAGTCTAGGTTTGTGGCCTTTCCGCTCGTCTGGCCAGAAATTTGTCTCCTAAGAGCATCTTCAATGGCTTTGTCAGTCCACCTGCCAAAACGGTGCAAATTTGAAGGAGAGAGAAAATGAAAGGTGCAAGAGGAGAGAGAAGCGGATGAAAGAGATAGACTCATCCAATAGGAGAGGGAAGATGAAAGGTCTTGCACAAGGTCTCTCTACTAACCTTACTACCGGACCTGTGGTGCATTTTGTGTATTTTAATAATTTTTTGTTTGCCACATCAGCACTGACATTGGACTTACTTCTACCATTAAAGATGCCCTAAGAAGTGATGAAATATACAGTAGTTTCATTGAGATCTGAAATTGCCTAGTTATGCGCATGTCCTCTTCTCTATCGATAATTCTTAGCATTTTTTGGAATTTCTACTCTGCTAGTTGTCTCCTTCACTGGATACTCTCTGTGCCATTTTCCCAAAACATCAAAAATTGAGAGATTGTTAATGTGTTGGTGGATTTTCTTAGGTCTGACCCATATTATTCCCGATTGTCTTTTTCCTGAATTCTACAAGAAGAAGATTCATTTTTACCTTGCAGAAGTTTGGAAAGAATACAGCAAAGGTGATTCAAGGTATGCAGCAAGAGATTCTTGTGCCAATACCATCGTGTTATCCCAAGATAAACTAACCAAGAGGGGGGTGAATTGGTTTATAAAAATTTTTCGATAAATAATCTTAAACTTAAAAATCAATAGGTATAAGTATGAGCACTTAGTATTGCAAGTAACTTAACTATCAATGTAGTGTGCTATAAATGTATGAACTTAATTGATAAAGCAAGTATAGCACTTAGATATAGTGTTGCACAATATAAATTGATAGAATAGATTAAGTGCAATACAAGTAAGTAAAAGGGATAAGAGATTGCAAACGCGATTTATGGAGGTTCAATCAACCAACGTGATCTACGTCCTTCGTTACCGAGCTCTCCGTCACGAGTAAGGCCAAATCCACTATATTGATAACTTACAACAAGGAGTATCGAATCCTTAGGTGACTTTACAACAAGGAGCACATATCCTATACAATCGAGTTTTCACAAGGATCTCGAAACCATAAACAAAGTACAAATGAGAATTTTACAATCGAATAAACTCTCTTAACAAATGATATGATCAAGTCAAGTATCTTGAGAGTTTTAGGATAACACTTCAATAGATAGCAAATATTTAAAGCTCAAGTGTTTATGAAAACTTTGAAGAAGGATATGAGATAGATTTTCTTGAATCAAAGTTTTTCAACCAATGATCTCTCTTTCCAAATAATACTTAGTTAAGTATGAAGAGAGATATACACTTCAATAAGTGTTTGGTGATATGAACTCAATCAATGATCAATAATGAAGTAAGAGTATTGAGTTTTCTACAAAATGAAATTCTTGATAAAAATATGAAATAGTTTTGAACAATCAAGAGATTCCTTGCAATAAATGAAATAGAATGTAAAACAAAGAAAACTGAATGATTTTCTCAATAATTTTCTCTCTTAAATGCTCTTGTAAGTTGGTGGAATTGAATGCAAGAGAGAGAGAGAGAGAGAGAGAGAGAGAGAGAGAGAGAGAGCTATTTATAGAGCAAATTTGGCATAAACTGACTCTTGCGGTCGACCTATTCAGTCATGTGGTCGACCTCAATATAGTCGTTGTAAGAAAATAGCCATTTGAGTTCAAAAATATGCAGTGCGGTCGACCTGAAAAAATTTGCGGTCGACCTGAAAGTGTCATGCGGTCGACCTGAAAAATCAGGATTTCAAGATTTTGATTTTTCCAGGTTTTCTGATCAAAGTTGATTTTGAAAACAATATTTTAATGGTTTAAAAAATGTTTCTTGAGCTTTATGAAATGCATTGCTAGCTATTGATGCATTAACCTTACATAACATTGAAAAGCAATTTGTAAGATCTCATTTCTTTGTAAACTCCATTCATCGATCTTCATACTATCGCATCTTGTGTTTTTGATCTTTTATCTTCGAGAGATGATTTGTCCTTTGAATGCTTTGAAGATTATCGTTACATGAAACACTTGAAACACACTTGTTAATAATACAATATAATCTTGTTTGTTATTTATCAAAACAATAAGGTTAATAGTTAACCATAGGTCAACAATTTCCCCCTTTTTGATTATGAAAAACAAGATGATTTATAAAGTCAATATAGGCAATTAAATCATATAATGAAGGCAAAGAGACATGAGAATAATTGATATATATTCCCCCTATTTTTTGCAATCTAATAATTATTCTTTCAAAGCAAAATAGTGGCATAATATAATTCATGTCTATACATATAGATTATCCATATCAAACGCCAACAAATCATCACATCGTTTCCCCCTTTTGACATAAGCAAAAAGGTGGTATATATCCTTTAAGTATGAGCATAAGATGGAATATCATGAATGTAATAGTATTTCCCCTTCATTTTTCAAGCGTATAAGGGTAATGTCCGACCATAAATTTTATCCCATCAATGTCATCATATACACACCATAACATTAACTAGCATCATATTCACAATAGCATATCTCAATCCCAATAACGAATTATCATTTGAAAAATCACAAAATATTCATAACACGAGATCATAATAGGTCTTAAACTAAGGAGAAGAAGTGTGTTAGATAGCATAAGTAAAATATCATAAGTTTACTACCATAGATAAGAAGCAAGAGAAGTATAAGTGATGTTCACTCCATTGGAGGAGGTGGTGGAAAATGAAACATGTTATTGAACCGAGCTTGAATGTTCCCAAGTGTCTCCATGATGGTGTTTTGATTTGCCAACAATTGTTGTTGCATGTCCATCATGTGGTGTTGCATATTTACCATGCCTTCGACCGTGGTAGTGAGAGAATCAATGCAGCCATTGGTGTGATTGTAGAGTTCCTCGGTGAACACCCAACCGGTCGGTGGAGCATTTTGAGGTATGTGTGGATGGGGTACAGCATGAGCTCCTTCCTCCCCGTCACTCCCTTGAGCTTCGTCTTCATCTTCAATAGGAAGTGTTGAAGGCCTCGAATTTTCATCAAATCCTTGGGTATGACAAACCCATTGACCATGCTCCTTGAAAATTTTCATTTTCTTCAACGTGTTTTTATTGATGGTATCGGTCGATTTTTGTTCAATGAAAGCCTCACCCTCAAGAGGAATATTGAAATGAGTAAAGATTTTAGTAAAGATCATACCATATGGAAGTCCTAGGATTTGGGTGGAGGTGCTCACATGATTCATGTGTTGAATGGCAATGTGAGGGAAATCGACTTTACGACCCGATAAACAAGAATCAAGCAAAAATAGGTCAAGATGTGTGACATTTTCGAGATGACCTTTCTGAGGGACGAAAATGTGGGCTATTGTTTTATGTAAGAGCTTACAAGAGAGAGTTAGGTGATATGTGTTAAGTTTCATGTGATGATTTATTTCCCTCCCCGTGACTCGATGACGTGCAATAGCGGGAGTATAACCTTCACAACGAGGAACACTATTTTGTGCATAAATGAGATTCTCACAAGTATCCAAATTCAAAATAGTACGCAATATTTCTCTAGTAATTCTAACACGAGTCCCTTTAACATTACTAGAGATAGAAGTAGGGGTGTGAACAAGATTTTTATAGAATTCTCTAATGAGGTTTGGATAGGCATTTTCATGAATGGTTACAATATTTTCCCAATCAATGTTTTCAATAAACTCCTCTAAATGAAAAGATGGAGCTTCCAAAGTAAAAACAAAGAGATCAACGGATTTACCTATAAGGATGGGGAATTTTTGAATCCGATCTTCACCAACATCTTCATCACTATCACTGGAGGATGGAAGGGGACGTTCTAAAACTTGCTTTACTCTTTTTCTTGGAGGCATTGAAGATTTGGAAAAGAAAAAATTCGGAAATGTGGTGAAAAATTGTGAAATGGGTAGGGTCGACAAGATAGAGGAAGAATTTGAATTTTTGAGAAATTAAGAAATGAGAAGTATGGATTTGATGTTAAATGAGTGGGAATTGAAGTGAAAACTTCGAAATTGGAGTATAGGAGAAGAGAATTAGAGAGAGATGTGCGAAAAAGGGTTAGGGTTCAAAGAAATGGGGGAAAAATCTGTTTTTAAAAAGCTGTATCTCGACTATGCGGTCGACCGGACTACCTATGGGGTCGACCGCATGCAGTTCAACGCTACATTCTGGAAATATGGGTAGAAGAAACCGGTCGACCGCAAAATGCATACCGGTCGACCTCAAAGTCCTTTTTTTTTTTTTAAATACTATCATATTCATATGCAAGTAAAAAAAAATTAAAACATTTAGCCACATATTTCACATTCATCAATAATTCCTAAACCTCTTCTAATATAGGAGAATCTATCAAGAGCTAGAGGTTTTGTTAATATATCGGCTAATTGATTTTCCGTGTTAACAAATTTTAAGTAAATATCACCTTTTAGCACATGATCTCTAAGAAAATGATGTCGAATTTCAATATGTTTTGTGCGAGAGTGCAATATGGGATTTTTTGACAAATTCATAGCAGTAGTGTTATCACACATGATATGTGCATTTTCAAAAATCAAGTGATAATCACTAAGAGTTTTTTTCATCCACAAAACTTGAGCACAACAACTAACGGCCGAGATATATTCGGCCTCGACGGTAGATAGTGCAACGGAATTTTGTTTCTTGCTAAACCATGACACAAGTGCAAAGCCTAGAAAGTGACAAGTTCCACTTGTGCTTTTTCTATCAATTGTGCATTCGGCCCAATCGGCATCCGAATAATTTATAAGATCAATATGAGTGCCCTTTGGATACCAAAGTCCCAAAGTTCTAGTACCACATAAATATCTAAAAATACGTTTTAATGCACTTAGATGAGATTCTTTAATTTTGGATTGAAATCTAGCACATAAGCACACACTAAACATAATACGTCTTAAGGCGCTTAGATGAGATTCTTTAGGGTTGTTGGGGGATTGTTGTTATTGAGACGGGTTAGTTTTTTTTTTTACATTGGCTGTTGGTATATATTGTTTTGGTAGTGAACTTGGCTTCTTTGGGATATGTTAAGCCTGATTAATGGGTTTGGGCCTTGTGTTTTGTTTGGATTAGTTTTAGTGGAAATTACACCAAACCTTACTTTTAAAGATTCAAATTCATAAATAAGATCAAACCTATATTATTTCGAAATTCAGGTGTAATTAAAATTAATTAATTAATAAATTAGAATAATAAAATAAAATAAATTATTTAACCCTAATTATACTCTCCCTCATCTCTGTATTGTCAATACGTCCAACAAAAACAGAAACAAGGTTATAAGCCAGTGACGCCTCCTCCACACAGGGCCACACTACATTCGCGGGTCTCCACCCCTGTTTCCACTTCTCCGGCAAGACCTCCGGTAACATAGGCAAGTTTCAATGTACCCCAGATGTTGATTCTTATATTGAGGCAGCGATGACGTCCCTTACCCCCCCCCCCCCTACGGCCACGCACTGCACTTTCCAAACTCGGCCACTAATTGAGCGTCTCAGGAGATTTCAAGGTAAGTGTGAGCGCCGCTGCATCGATCTTGCAGCGTGCTGCTAGATCTAGTGGGATTATGGAAGATCTAGTTGTAGTCTCGCTGCTATCGAGTGGGATTCTGGTAGCAGCGATCCCGCTGCTTTGGTCGAGGCAGACACGTGGGTGCAAGATCTAGCAAGGGTGGTGGCGAGCAACGGCATTGTTTGCCCATTTTTTTGGTAACTTTGATTGGTGGTGGTTCAGCCGAGTGAAGTGGTGGCGACGGTGATGAGGGAAGAAGTTAAATCTTGGTTTTGGAATTTTGACATGGTTTGCAGTATATTGGTTGTAGTGGTGGAGGCTATGGTGGTAAAGGCGAGGCAGTGGTGATAGTCGTGGTGGTGCTGCTGCTACTCGATCTTGCGGTGCTGTCGGTGTTAAGTGGCGACGATAGTGACGGAGGTAAGGGAGGAAGTGATATTTGGGCATTGGAATGTGATGGGGGGTGGAGTGGAGTTTTGCTAGTGGCCACGACGACGGCAGTGGCGGGGCCGGTAGTGACGGTGGCTATGGCTGGAATAGTTTCGTTGAGGATAACATTAACAGTGACCTGATAATATGTTGAATGTGACTTGACCTGATAATTTAAACTTGAATTAAGAAAATGTGTGACCTAATAATTGATAAGTTGTGACCTAAAAATCAAATAAATGTGATATATTAATTTAATTAGTTGTGACCTAAAAATATGTCAGGTTCTATTAATTAATTTAATTTGACATTTGTGACCTATTGATTTGATAATTTGTAACTTTGATATTGACCCAAAATTTTTTTATTGTGACCTAAAAATAAATCTAATTTGTGACCCTAAAATTATTTGTGACCTCAATGATTTTTATTTTGTGACTTGAAATGCATATTATTGTGACCTTAATATCTATAATTAACAAAATATTTTAATTATTTAATTTAATTAATTGATTCTAATATAAAACCTGATTTTTGAAACTATACAAGTTTCATCTTAATTTTGAAATTTGTATTTGTAATCACCTTATTTATGTACTTTTTCCTTAATTTTATTTTGGGGTCTTCATTAAGTGGGCCATTTTGTTGATTTGGCCCATTTTAGGTTTGTTTGATAGCAATTGGGCCATACTCGTTGGGTTAACTAATGGGTCATATTGTTGGGTTGAACTATTTGCTCAAATAGAATTCTTATCCCCTTTCTTCTGTTGTCTCTCTTATATTCCCCCTCCGCAAATTCTTCTACAACTTTGATTCTTCCTCTTCTACTTCTCCTATTGGTTTCTCTTCTCAATTTGATTCTTCTTCTCTTATTTGCATCCAAATAATTTGGAATTTGTCGTCCATTATTTCTTCTAAATCTCATGCTTTTGGCTTTGGTTTTGATTTTGATTTTGGTTTTGGTTTTTGTTTTCCTTTATGGAATTTGAAATTTGAAAATTTGGTCAAGTAAATTCGGAATTGGTCTTCTCTCATTTTTCCATATCTACTTTTTTTTCATTTGGCCCAGTCAATCTAGAATATAAATTTGGTCCAGCTAGTCTGGAATTGGTCTAGTTAAACCTAGAATTGAAATTTTGGTCCAGTTAAATCTGGAATTGGTATTTAGTCCAGCTCGTCTAGAATTGGATATTTGGTCCAGCTAGTTTGGCATTGGTATTTGAATTTGAATTTGCAGTTGTTGGGTTCGAAGACTGGTGATGTTTTGGTTACTTTTTTAGCTTCCGCAATAATGAATAACTAGTTCTTACCCGTGCGATGCATGGCAAATGTAGTTTTTATGATTGATTCCAAGAGAAAGCATAATAAATTTTCAATGTTCACATAATAAAATAAGTATTAAAAAGATGAAATTTATATTCATACATTTTAGTTAAATCCAAATAAGATGCATAGATGAAGTACGAATTTAGACAACAACTTTCTATAGAACTTCAACTCGATTTCATCTGCCGACCCAAATATGTATTTTCAAAACAACATGACATCTTGTATAGATGATACTAATAAATAGATAAAAACAAAGCCAATGATGCGATCTGTTCGTACAGGATGAATGTTTACGAACTTGCAATCTGTTCTATCTTTTGGTGGCTTTTCTTTATGGTTACTTCGGACTGTTGTGAAAGAGAGACATGAGCTTGACGTTACTTCATCATTATTTGAGAAGTATTTCTTGATAATTTCCGAAACTGATATTGATTCTGAAAATATCCTGCTAGGTGCCTCTGCCACTACATTATAATCCCACTTGTTGCTGCAATTAACTGCAGTCTCAAAAATAAGAGGAAGTGACTTAGAAAGATAGTAGTGGTAGGATTTCCTCTTTACCTGTTATAGTTCCCAGAAAATGAAGCTTATCTTTAAAGAAACGCAAATTCAAAAGAAAAGATGAGTAGATTTCCAAGTAAAAACATTGAACTTAGAAATGCAGGAAGAGAAGGCATACCAATAACCCATTTGCCCAGATTTTCCCCACTTCTGGGAAACAACTTAGATGCGCCTTTTCAAGCCTTCCTGCAATGGAAAAGTGATACTAATTACTTTTCACAATCTCAAGGAGACAAAGTATTTTTTTCAAGAATCCTCGTCATTATTAATGCCAAATATTGTTTTCTTTTATCTCTACATTTTTCTATATTCTGCTTTCATAATCATGGCCACAACAATGATCCTAAACAGAATGAATTGTATAAAAGATAGCTGAATAAGTGTCTTAGAGATTGATTACCACTAAATGGAAAGCTTAATTGCTTAAATAAGATTTGTTCTTGGGAAAAGAAGAAATCTTATATTCTCCATAAGTTTTAAGTCACGGAGTGGTGACTGATAGTGCATGAAGTAAGTTTTAATCCCATACGAAAAAAAAAAAGATTTTCGATTTTGGTGAGACTATAATTATTGTTAAGAAGCGACTAACATTTATAGTAACCAAAAATAAATTATTAGTGCAGCTTTGAATGGTAATTTCACTCCATTCTTGTTGCATGACCATGACTCATCTTATCAAAAACCATCCCCTTAACCAACTACAATATCATCACACGGGACTCACCTTATCAAAAACCGTCCTCTTAACCAACTACAGCATCATCAATAGTTCCCCCAAATTTCGTAACAATCTTAATGTTTTTTATGTTTGCTAAATCAAGCTTAATAGGGTCCAGTACAAAAAGTACAACATCAAAAGCTAATGGGGCTAAAAGAGAATACTGAAACATTACTTTCGAATTCAAGGAAGTCGAAGCTAATTTAATCAATGAATAATAGTCTGATAGATCCACAGGAATCGCCGTAACCGATAAAATATCAACAGCTTCAATCAAAGCCATCCAATGATAGAGAGTTAACAGGAGGATTGATGATGGCCACCCCATCTCTGACCTCTCTGCTCTAGCTTCCTTTTTAGATCCTAAAAGTGATCAACTTTAGATTACGTCTCCCATTAAAATAATTTTGCATGGAAATCCAAAACATTTCTTGAATTTTTAAAAACACATTCTTTAAAAAAAAAAAATTAAAATTAAAAAACCACTATTAAAAAATTCATTTTTTTCACAAAATATGGAGCTCAAATAGAACCTAAAAGTGATCAAAAACATCTAGATCAGTTAATAGAGCCAACCTAACAATTACATTGAAAAGTAAATTACGACATGTAAAGTAAGGATGCTGACAAAATGCCACTTCCAAAACATCCCAATTTTAGAAGCTAAATATCAAGGCAAAAAATATAAAATAAAACACGCCAAAAAAATCAAAAATCTCAAATCAATAGTTGTACAATGACTTTCATTATTGATGAAGATTAGAGACTCACAAATTAACTTCACAATTACAAACCAAAAATCTCAAATTAAATTTCACAAACCATAAATATTTAACAACAAAATCTCAAACAAAACTAATCAAATCAATTAAATCAAAAACCCCAAAATTTAATTTATAACATAATAATTTAATTAGTGGCAGACGGTAGCTTGCGCCTAACTATCAAAACTAAACAATATAAATGCAAATCAATTAAGTCTAACTTTCTAAGTTCCAAGTGAAGTTCTTAAATATTGTCTAACTTTCTGACTTGTGAAGCTACTGATTTGAGACTGTGACCAAGCTTTTTCAAAGCTTCTGCATATTCACCAGCAGATGGAGAAACTTCAACAACAATATTTCCTAAAGCATAAGAAGCAGTAGATTAGAGACTAAATATCAAGACAAAAAAATATGAAATAATCTGAAATAAAACACTACAAAAAAACCAAAAATCTCAAATCATTAGTTGTACAATGACTTCATTATTGATGAAGATTAGAGACTCACAAATTAACTTCACAATCACAAATCAAAAATCTCAAATTAAATTTCACAAACCACAAATATTTAACAACAAAATGTCAAACAAAACTAAATCCAGATGGCATATGTCCACTCTGAAATCAGGATACCGAAGACAATCCAGAATTCCGGGCACCATATCTCTATTTCGAAATTGCAAATCAACTTTAGATTCCTTGTGACGTATACATTAATCCAAAAAATTAAAAAAAAAAATCTCTTTACAAAAAGTTGTGAATTTCAATCCAGACCAGAGAATATCTATGAAAATTATTTCGATCCACAAGCATACGTAGATATTGAGTAGGACTAACAAAGAGAAGATCAGAACTCCATTTGTAAGGGCAAAAATTATAAATGGAAAGACATAGAAAATTGATTAAAAACTTACATGGGTTTTTAGCAAGAGAAACAATATACAAAATTAGCTAAATGATGTATCTTAAGAGCAATTACCAATGGTGAATGTGAAGACTCAAAATGTTACTGAGCGAAATTCCACCTTTTCTGTTTCTTTTGAGCGAAATTGTTGATCAAACATATGAAATATGCTCTTTATCAAATGACATAACTAAAATGAATTATAATCATTTCGCCTCTTGAGATATACTTGCAGCAGTTTCAATGAAGACATGGGTAAACTTAAATCCTTCCATGAATGTAGCTATAGGGGCAAGCAAGATAAATAAATTCTCTTTCCAAATGTTTTCATCCACGAATCAACTCCGATTTTTCATGAAAAAGACACCTGAATAAAAATTAGGCCAAATTAATGGACTACGGGAGAATTATGTCTCAAGATGAGGCAAGATATCAAGACCATAAACTGAAATCCTTTAGGATATTAGAAAGCACTAGAATAAAAATAAAAAAATACCTGAAATTAATTTATTTAAGTATGGAATAAATATAAAGTAGCTTTACCAAATGGGAAAGAGGTAATAAAGTTGCTTGAGAACAAATTTCATGAAATGATGATCTATCTACTTCCCCCACCATTTTCTGCAACAATTACAAATTTTTGGAGCTAAGGCACAAACCTGGACTGTAACTTTTCATTATGTGACATCTTTCAAAATAATAACAGTGTTAACAGGCTTGTATCTACTAAGGCATCCAAGACTTTGAAGCAAACTACCTTCAGCGCCCATCACTTTCTTTTGTCATCTACCAGTCCGAGCTGATAGCATAATCTGAGAAGTTCGAGCTAATAACATGATCTGAGAAGTCATTTTACACATTAGTTACTCAATGTCTTTAATCTGAGTTTTTTTTTTTTTTAATGTTCAGCTACTTGTTTCCATGCCTCAATATATTTCTTCCAAGTATTTCTTTCCTGTCAAGTTCGTCTGTCTCAGAACTTTCAAAGACATTTTAATGATTAATATCCCAAGTACAGTTCTTCAACTGTTTGTTAGAGTCCTTAATCTGATTTCTAGTATCCCGTTGGTAATTCAATCAAAACTACACTTCAAATCAATAAATGATCTAGAACATGCAAATCTAATACTCTAAGGTACTTGGTGAAATCCATAAGGAACTATATAATTATTCAGATGCATGATGGCCAATAAACTTAAAAAAGGAACATAACAGAACAATTTTTGTAGGAACACATAATAAGGTGCTTACTCAGTAAATAGCTAATAGTACGCGAAAAATGGGTTAACTATTCTTCTTTCAGCTTATTGAATATCGAAAAAGAGTGGGAAAATAAACATCTATTAAAATATAAAAAACAAATAATCTAAGAAAATACAATATTAATTGACACACAACAGTAAATCGAGCACCCTCTGTGCTTGCAACTGAGTGATCAAAAGGACTGAAATATTTCAAGTTTTAGTGAAATGAAAGTGCGGTGACTCAACATTGCCCCCAAATCAATATATTTCATATGAATTGTTCAAAAATTTATCATTACATAAATAGCAAATTTCAGTTTTGGGATATCCTATTCACTTGAACAACTTACCTGAAGCTGTAGCTAACAATACATTTATAAGTCAAGGAATACCCGCATTGTTAACATTTCACAAACAGTGGTACCTATTGAGAAGCTGGTGTTTTTTAGGATTGGTGAAGACTAATTTCCCAAGCCTCCACTTCTCCATTATCCAGTAAAGTATCATTCTCAAATGATAAAAAGGAATAATGAGGGAAGGATCTGTCATGTTTATAAATGCATAATCCACATTACATTTGTTCTGCAACAAAATGGAAACCAAAGAATGAGACATCAAAATAATAAACGTACTGCCACGATCAACATGTCATCAAGGAAAACCCGTTTGCAACAAAATGGAGTACCAAAGAAACAGACATCAAAGATTCTTTAATCCATCCAAATCTAGAACATTTATAAATGAGTAGGTATTTGTCAACAATAAATAAAGCATCAAAGTACCAATAGTAGTATTAAAATTTTTATAAGTGGGACATTATTCACAAAATGATAAGGTATTTGTGAACATTTTTTCATCCAAACAGAATTTTTATAAGTGGGACATTATCAGGCATGTAATGAAGTTTTTTTTTTTTTTTTTTTTTTTTTTGGCACTAAACCATCCAAATCAAATGAAAATGGTAAATGATGATAAACCAAATATACGCCAATCACATTACGCTGCTGCAAGCCAAGAGGAATGGCAGCCATCTGAATTGGCAATGGAGTCTTACAACCAGCCCTCTCCACTGCCTTCAATAATTCAGGAGTCTTATATCTTGCTTCATTCCTTCACCATATTCAAAAATCTATTTAATACACAAAAGGAAAAGAGATTCTAATTAGAAGATAATTCCTAAACACATATGTACAAGCTTAGCATTGAGTTCACAAACTTAAACGAAATGACTTACTGGATTTTATTTTGACATGTCAAAATTTGCCAAATGCCACTGGACTGCTATACTCATGCTGGGAAAAATATAGAAGTTTTACTTGTTCGATCAGGTCCATTATAAAAGTTAATACGAGCACAAATGCATAAATGGATTAAGAATTAGATCACTAAGAAGCATCATTAGATATTGTACCTTCAAAGAAGAAAACTTTAGTGATGTTCTAACCCGGAATCATTCTGGCATCAAGGGCAGCCATTGCAGCTTATCTTGCGGCTGATGAGAAACTTAATGTGACTGAGTAGTTGAGAAGTTCTTTCACTCTCTAATTTAGGGAGGGTTTGGGGCTGATTATAATCGCAAGAAAGTGGTTATCTGTTAAACGAAAAGCTATCGTCCAAACATCAAATGCTTTCACGGCGAGATGCAGCGGTGGCGAGGCATTTTCTGGTCTGGAGTAGCACCATTGGATCCTCCATTAAGCCTAAATGACAACAGGCTTGCCCCAAAACCAAGTACCTGCAACGAAAATTTTGACAAAAGGGAATCAGTTCCAACTCGTTCCATAGCTCAGCCCAGTCAAATTGTTGAATATTCGAGACAAAGAAAAGAGTTTTAATTGAAGTTTTGGTTTTCGGAAATTGTTATTAATTCAAGTTACAAACAGATTTTGACTCTTGAACATAAAATTTAGCCTGGATAGATCAGGTAAATTGCATCAATTAACTCGAAGAGATTGAAAATAGTGAAATTACCTCAATTCCCCTTCTTTGTCACCATTTTACAGAGGCCAGCCATGACCTTCTTTTCAAATCCGTGACAGAAAAACACTTAAACGCTAGTTCGACACGACCTAATGAGTCAGAAAGAACTTGAATCGCTCTCTCTACGGCTGAATGGACAACTCATCCGATGACGATTCAACATCAGAAGCCACCATTTTCAAGCTTGGAATGTAATCCTATAACATATCAGCAACTTCCTTAAACCGCTGGAGATGAAGCAAACAACGTGCCTTGAGCTCTACTGCAACCTCCATATGCGGCGAAGGAGCCAACGCCACCTCTAGAAGCTGGATCCAGAACGAAGGCTTCATCGGATAAAGTTGAGACAAATGCCAGCAGTAGCAGAAGAAGAAGAAGAAACCATTCTACACTGAAGAAGAAGAAACCCACAAGATGCGGTTTCAATAGATGAGGGAGGGAGAGAGGCCGAAGTCAGAAATATGAGGAATGAATTTGGTTTTTTTCGTACAGTCTTCGTATCGGTCTTTGTGAGGGATCAGAATCTGACATTCTGCATAAAGTGTTCTTGTAAGGCAAAATAAACTTATCATAAAAGCTTTTGTTAGAAATTTGAATTTGAATCAAAAAGCAAATATTTTTTTCTTTTTTCTTTTGGGGGCTCAAAATTCTGAGCGGGAAAATTTAGGAGCTAAAATTAGATATTTTTTTTTTTTTTTTTTTAATGTTGGCTGATGGGCGAGAATTTCTCCCCCAACTCTTCTCCTATTATATGGTAAATAGATAGGCATTCTTGTATTGTCAAGTTGATTCGATATTGTTAAGCTAAGCTCATAGACTTGTGAACGTGTATCAGCCATGTGTGGAGGGAGAGTGTCGAAATACTCTAGACCCGACGTATAAGGAGAGTGTAATTCGTATAGAAGGCAAACATTTACATTATTCGGTTAGTTTTGAAGATTGGGCCGAAAATTATAATTGATCATTGTTTGTTTTCCTTTTGGAAAACTCTCGATAGCATCATGAGTTTTACGGGGAATATTAGTTAATATCGTTATTTAGGTTTTATATTAAGCCCTTGTTAGGTGGATATTAAAATAATATTTTTAGTAGATTTTGATAAAATTTATTGAGATTTGTGGTTGAAAAGTCGTAGAACACATGAAATATATGGTTGAGATTGATTGTTGACTTTGATTTAGATTAAAATCTAGATTTTAATCAGTACCAAACATGGGCTAAGGGTAGTTTCGTCATCAAACTCATTAGGGCCTTTTCCATTTCTATTTATTGCACTTTGTAAGCTTAGTTTGATTTTTTTTTAATCTCTTTCAATAGAAATCTCATTTAATTTCACGTCATCGATCGAGTTCATCTCATATGCTGCCGAAAATAATTATATAAAACAATCTAATTCCAATTCAATATTCAACACATCAAAGACCGGATTCATCTCAATTGCTGCAGGATTTTATAACCAAATAGAATCTCGATGTCTATATTTTAATATCAATTGTATCGCAGAGCTTCAATTGCAGCGTGATACAATATTTGTATGTGTTTCATCTTATTTTCATTGTATAAGCTTTTCTCTTGAAAACAATTTTTCGGAATTCACACAGATACTACTACGTGGAAGAATAATTAGTCGACTATGGATTACACATATACGATTTGTACTCTAGTTGGATTACACATATACGATTTGTAATATACAGGTTTGTACTCTGAATACTGATTATTTGAATTTCTTGTATTTGGTGTTATTTTCATAATTATAATCTTTGTTCTTGCAGAGTTATCTAAAATGGGAAAGTATCGATGAGGAAAAAAATGGCACATCACACAAACTCACAACAAATGGTCCAGGTTTCAACATACTTTAACCAACCCATGCAGAGGTTTACGTCGAAAGAGGAAGTCAGAAGATTATAAGAAAGGTTCCCATACAAAGCAAGGTAGGTATTCGCAACATACTTACAGTATATGTGCTCAATTCTACCTTTGAATTCCGGAAAATTGTATAAGTCGAGTTTCAAAATAAAGGTCTATATGAGGACATTACAAAATTTGTTAATGACAATACCAGCATGTTTCCAAACCTAGTACCAATCAGAAACCAAGTATTGAATCTATTGATGAACAATGTGAAATTTGCATAACAAGACAGCCAAAATAAGAAAGAGCACATATTGTTAATCTTCTTAAAAAACCGAGTTGTGATTTATAAAAGATTATGATGGGAACATAGGAATAGAATTAAGTGTCAGTTAAAATGGCTTTTTACGGGAGAGAGATACATAATCAGTCATGTTTCAGGTTTCATTAATCTACTGACTATGGTATCATCGTTCATTCTTTCGATGATTATCATGGTTTTTAAAAAGTAAGCAGTTAATGGTTGCAGATGGATTTAATTCATTTTCAATTATTGATCTATTACTTGAAATCAATTTTTAATTATGATATGTTTATTTTCATATAAAATTAAATTTTTCTTTTTTCGACAAACTTCCTTATTTTGTAATCATACTTTCTCGATACTTACAGGAATGGTACCTAAAGTGTTGTCAGATAGTTGGTTTCTTGCAAAGGTGAATGTCAAGCCTTCGAATGTTATTGTTGATACTTTGAAGCAGCATCTCACGGATGAGCAAAGAAATTCTTTAGGTCAACATTTTTTGACCGTTTCCTCGACATGAACAAGATCGCGGTGAACTCACAGTTAATACACCAAGTACTATTGCAGGAAGTAAATCAACCAAGTGATCAAGAGATGGGGTTTTTATTGGCAATGATGCTATGCAGTTCGGCATATACGAGTTCCAGTTGATCACTAGTCTTCGTTGTACATGGGATGCCAATATCATGAAGTATGATTCGAAGTATTCCGTTTTAAAAACGAATATTGCAGTCACATAACTCGAATAACGAATGATGATATTTTCAACGTGTTTATAAGCATGTCCGATCACAATCATCTCGATGTTGTTATCATGGGCATTCTATTCCTCGTCACGCATCTGATATATGACACAACTTATGAAAGGTATGTGAATGAAACAATGTTGATCCTTGTCGACTCACTTGATATTTGATATGGATACGTATCCTTGGGGATAGTATATATTTAGAATCACTCTCTCATCATTCAAGGAGGCATTAAGGAATAAGGAAACATCTATTGAGGGCGAGGATAAGCCTACTATCAATTATATGCTAAATGGTTTCATTGTTGCATTTCAAGAGTTGATTTTATATAACTTGTTCGTTTCTTCCATAGATAAGAGCTGCGAAGATTGTCCCACAGGTTGTGAAGACTCTGGACCCCATTTATATAGCTATGAAGAAAATAGTCAAGCTATCAAATTAGTCGATACATATATCTACCTATATGACAACAATGACTTCGTCTTGCACCCCCAGCCAGGGTAGTCCGATCACGCCCTACATCCAACTCACAAGAAAATGCCATTGCTAAATGTAAAATCTTCCAAAATCTCGAAGTAAATCTCTAATCTCTATCCGAAAAATGGACACTATCAATACATGAAATCGGACAACCTCTCTAACATATATGTACCTCATACAAAGTTATGCGAAAAGACTCTTGATAGCTATTGAGTAGAACTCAATCAATCATCCTACATTATCCAACTTATTAACTCCTTCATTAACCTTCTATTTCCGACCTTTCATAGGATCTATACTAATATCGAAACCACAAAATATTCATTGACCCAATGCTTAAACTAAAAATCAAGAAGATTGATCGAGAATAAAACCTTATGATCCAAAACATAGAAACGCGGTATCAATTCCAAAACATTGAGTACAAAACCCAAACTTGGCAGAATCTTTCTGAAAGATTCACATACGAAATCATTTCTAAACTCGATTGAGATTTCCTTTTCAAAATTGAAGGAATTAAAACTTAAATCCTTTAGTCCATACTTTTAAATCATGCATCAAGTACTTGATATCACATACTCATTCTAACTGGGGACTAAGGTACTAACTTAAAGCAGCATCATAATGATCAGATATGATATTCTCAAACCTAAGAAACCTCACTAATTTCCCAATCTGAAGTTCAAAATTCAATTTTCCCTGTTCTCCCAAAACTTCAATTCATGTCACACTATGAATAATACTCCGATTAAGTCTATCCCCAATAAATAAGACTTCTGTGAACCAGATAGGATTTCTCATAAAGTTTACTTAACCCAAAGATACAATCTCATTACAAGTAAAAGTCACACAACTGATCATCTCAGGTTTTTCATTATTGTAGCCAAAATATTTACTCACATCTAAAGTACAACCGGTAATAAGTAATCGAAACTGCATCACCCATTTATTATAACTCAAAATGAAAATTCCCAATCGTAGGTAATATTTCACCATAATTCAATAAACCATCAAGATAAGATCAATTAACTCAATATAATCACACCATTCTTTCACGGGGTAATTATAACATCCATTAACTGTCTAGTCACCATATCTTGTAGTAATCATGTAACATGTCACTTATCATCATATCATATGACCTCAAATAATCATATCAATCTCTCTCTAAGATTACAATATAATAACCATCATATCCATCACATGAACCTTATACGTCAATATGCTCACTAAGATTATATATTAATCTCCCAAACTCAATAAACCTTGAATTTTGCTATATGTCACTCTTTCTGCACACTACTCCATAATAAGTCATCACTGTGAAGTCTTATCCCCATTTTCCACAAATTCTATCCACAAGGACAATTACATAAAATTTCATTTCTTATTTTCAAAACAAGATACCATCAGTAACAATTTCCAAAATTTCAAGGTATGATCTTATCATAAACTTTCCGCCGATCAAATGCATTACTTCTTAATACTTGTACAAATTTAGGACCCAATAAAATTTCTTTCATCAATTTCATCCAACAATTTCTCTCATGATCTTCTAATATCATAAATGGAAACTTAATGTACATCGGCGAATCATTCACATTACGAGGAAACCCCGATTCATTTCCATGACTGAGAATCATCTTTCTTTGAATTCCACTTACAACCAAATATAACATAACTTATTCATGAAAGGTCAACTTATTTCATAATCGTAATACATCATCACCTTCAGTTCTCACCATAAGAACAATCACACTATTCCTTATAATCATCTATTGTACCTTTTATATACTCAAATGACCTTATGACAATCATCATTATCTCACATAATCCCAAACATTCAATCATATGTCCCCAAATTCTTATTTCGAATAAATGATTACTCCTTTAAGGCACCTCACTATAAAATATTTTCAATACCTCCCTTTCATGATAACTGACTTTTCCAAATAATCATATTCCATGTAAATAACCGAATCTTTAACACATCATCTACCGATCAACTTCCAAAATAAATCAACAGTATTATCGCATATCCTCATAATTTATAATATTCTCCAATACAAGTGATCATTTCTTACTAATAATCAATTTGTTCTCAAGAATAATTAAGATTCTTCCCAATATTGCCATAATATTAGTCTTCACTCATCTTTCAAAATATAACTTGACATTGCCCAATGAATGCATCAAATCATCACATAACTTCATGTATACCTTAACATCCCAGTAGTTGTATACATCATCTTGTTTTTGAAATTGTGAAACAAGGAGAGCATTTCAATATAACTATCTCCATTACAAAAATGATTATACTTCGAAGAAGCCAAAAATATCTCAAGAGTCATTATCCTTTGTTATCATTTACTAAATCTCGCTTGTGGTGTAAATGAACTTGCAAGTCTAACATCAATTCCCTTAGTGGGTTGCATACCATACTATGCTCTTAACTCAAAATGATAAGATTCTAGGCAGAGTCTCCCTTGTAATTTGGACTTATCCAATCTGTAGGTATACTTCATAAACAACTTTACACTCCACAATTGACCACAACGATTTAAATATTGACAACAATTCCAACAAACTTCAATACCACCAAAAATATCCCAGAAAATCAATTCATAATTCATCAACATAATAATTTCTAATCATAGTTTCCAGTATCACAATATCACTTCCTTCAATACATTAATTGTCTCAAATGCCAACTCATTTGTCATACTTATAAATATATGCCACAAATCATAGTTCCAAAATTTCTTAATTACAAGACCAAACAACATTATAAATTTCTCTCAAAATAGAGGAATAATCCACTTACTCAAACACAATATCAAGTCCTTAATTCCCAATAATTAAGAACCAAAAGTTTAAATCTCTACTTTCAAAATTCTTCTCATAAAAGTCTCAATAAAACCATATCACTCATAATCTCGACATCTCATCACAACTTCATAAAACCGGTTTGCTATTTCTCGTTGATTTACTGAAAATGTTGACAACAAGTGACTAATGAATTTTCGCAACAGTTGCTCTAAAACCACTAGCCGTGGCCTCATAATGCGCGGCACAGTAATCGATCATGTGGTCATATATCCTAACATGAGGTGTTGGTCCAAACGATATATATTTCGAAAATAGTGTCTAATCCTTTCTATTGACTCTTCGTAAATGGTGACATGTCTAAAATCAATTATGCAAAGTCCAGCTAGGGTTCATCATTTCTAAGTTCGAGGACAAAAAATATTATAAAATAATTCTTAAATCATATTATTCTCATTATGCTCAACACTCATTCTCTTTCTTTTCTTTTCTTTCTGATTTGGATGCGATTTCTCGTTAGACTCCAAAACTCATTTCTTTCTTTCTTTCTTTCTTTCTTATTCGGATACAATTTCTTTCTCTTTCTCTTCATTCTTTCTCATAAATCATTAAAATAAGTATCTTAAATACTGAAATAACGTTAAACATCATAAACTTCTTTACCTCGGAGTTGGTGGGACGAGTGATGGCATTGGCACTTTTCATCAATAATAATTAAACAGTGTAAAATGTTTCTTGAAATTTCTTTTTGAAAATTTTTCAGTCTACAGAAACGCAGACTGGCTCTGATATCAAGCTGTAGCGCCCCGAGTTCTAAATACCCGGTTCACCACGTCATCGTCTGGTCTAAACTTTAAAATAATATTTTAGCGGAAGAAATAACTTAAATTTATTTTTGGCAACATTAAATAAACTGTAATGGTCGATAAAATCTAAAACCTTTTATGAAACAATTCGAAATAATAAATCGAGCCATTAATATTGTAAAGCAATTGACAATGTTATAATTTCTCAAATAACTGAAATTCTTAAAATTATCCAATGTTTGGAAATACGGATCATTAAAATAAGATTTTCAACCATTTAGCGACTATTGCCACAATCATCCATCACTTGCCACCCTCTCCGAAATCTGTAAATATTGTTAAAATAGATATGAGCATTTCATAGAAATATTTAGTAGACTCATCGCCCATTAATTAATTTACATTATAATTGAACACATAAATGCAGGCTCTTTAAAAACATGGGGTGTGGGTAGTCTCTTCTTGTGCATTAAAGCACGTGGCTTTTCTTTGAAAAATCATAGGCTCTTTAAAATCATCGGGTGTGGGTAGTCTCGTCTCGTGCACTTAAGGCACGTAAGTTATGTATAACATCATCATTTATCTTGCAAGATATTCTCTTCTTTCTTTCTCATGCATAAAAGTACATAAGTTATGACAAGTATAACAACATAAATATTTCATAAGAAATATATTCTCATCTCAACATAAAATATTTCCGAAGAAATACATTCTCGTCTCTTTTCATAAAAAAATGACTTTCACATAAGTTACATAACATACACATTCACATGCAATCATAATTTAAATCAATTAATAGGGGCGAGTCTACCTTAAACTTAACGAATATTGAGCGGGAATGACTTCAATCGTTTAAATCTCCCTATGTCTCGTCTAGCCAATTAGAAAAATAAGTTAAATTAGTCTTTTGAAATTTATAGTTTTAAATTGATAAATCAT
The DNA here is from genome assembly GCA_963555705.1 of Ligustrum vulgare. NCBI lineage: Eukaryota > Viridiplantae > Streptophyta > Magnoliopsida > Lamiales > Oleaceae > Ligustrum > Ligustrum vulgare. The sequence goes on along the minus strand of OY743173.1, from coordinate 52,237,230 downwards.
AATTTAGGGACTGAAATCGCTGATTTTGAAAGTTGAAGAATACTTTGAAAGTTGAGGGACTAAAATGAGTAATTTGGAAGTTGAGGGACTAAAATGAATACTTTGAAAGTTGAGGGACTAAAATAAATAATTTGAAATTTTAGGGATTAAAATGAATAATTTGAAAGATGGGGGGCCAAAATGCATACTTTTCAAACTTGAGGGACTAATATGTAAATTTTCAAAAGTTGAGTTGAAACTCAAACGAATATTAAACTATAGGGCTGAAATAATAGATTTTAAAAATGGAGTGGCTAATTAAACTCATTTAAGACTTAAGGACTGAAATTATAAGTTTTACAACTAAAAGGGCTGAAATAAAACATTTTTGGGACTTAGGGACTAAGTTGCAATTTCCATAAAATCAAAATTATAAAAAAAATCAAACACTCTCTCTCCTATTCACGAACAGAGAGCGGGCGGAAGGGAGGGGTGGCGACCAGCGACGGAGATGGGAAAAACCGATGCTACAGCTGGCGGTTCGCCGGCGCAAGGAGGCGGGGAGTAGCAGTCAAGGATGGGTTCAAGCTTGAGGGGTTTAGGTGCGAGATTTGGTGCGAAAATCAAAGTGATCCGAGGCTGAGTTCGCGATTCAGTAGCACGATTTCCGGTGCAACTCCGGTCGAAGAAACGACGGTCGAAGGTGAGTAGGTGTCTTGGGTACTTTGTTTCTTGGGTTTGGGTTTGATTTGGGTGTTGATTAGAGCTGGGCTGAGGCAATTGTGGCGTCAAGGTGATGATGATTGTTGAATCCGGGCCCAAAGAAAGGTACAGTGATCCACCAGCGAAGGCCCAATAGTGGCCCAATGGACCTTGACCCACAGCTAAGGCCTAGAATATCACCTTGGGATGAATGCCGAGGTGGTATGTCAAGCAAACCTTTTTTTAGCCGACCTGGTTAACGCCCAGCCGATGTGCTTTATACTCAGCCGGGGCGCTGTATGGCGTTGACCAGAAGAGAGAGATGGAGTCAGTGATGGGACACTGCCTTTACCCAGACGTGATAGGCGCCCATCCCCTACAAAATGTAGCAATGATTACGGTTGAAAAGCAAGATTGTCACATCCATAAGCTAGGGTGATGACAAGTGTAAAGTATGCCACGTGTCGCAATCCGAGACAAGAAGTTTCACTATAAATGAAGCACAATTGTCTCCAAGTAGAGGGTTAGCAATTTCTCACTCTTAACTCTATATTTCTCTCACTCCCTTTTCTCTCTTTTACACACTTATATTTCCCGCACCCAATATATATATTCGCCAAAAATGAGTACTGACTTAGGCATCGGAGTGCAAACGGGAGCCACCTCGACCCCCTTTGCAAGCTGACTGTTTGTCCTAGTGCGCAGGATATCCACGTGTCAAAGAGGGAGGAGCTGAGACGTGTTGGTCCAAAGTCCAGCCGGATTTTGTGGTCAACATTTTGGCGCCGTCTGTGGGAAGCCATACTGCTAACCACGAAAACACATGGTAAAAAGCCACACATAGAAAGGTAGTCCTGAAAAGGGACGAATAACCTCTTACAATAGAGCGGATAACTGCAAAGAGCTTTGAAAGATAAGCGGTTGACCTTGAAAAAGGTAAGAGCTTTGAAAGATAAGCTGGTTGACCTTGAAAAAGGTAAGAGCTTTGAAAGATAAGCTGGTTGGCCTTGAAAAAGGTAAGAGCTTTGAAAGATAAGCTGGTTGGCCTTGAAAAAGGTAAGAGCTTTGAAAGATAAGCTGGTTGGACTTGAAAAAGGTAAGAGCTTTGAAAGATAAGCTGGTTGGCCTTGAAAAATGTAAGAGCTTTGAAAGATAAGCTGGTTGACCTTGAAAAAGGTAAGAGCTTTGAAAGATAAGCTGGTTGACCTTGAAGAAGGTAAGAACTTTGAAAGACAAGTCCGTTAACCTACATAAAACCTTGAAAAAGGGCTGATAACATCTTGAAAAAGAGTGAAGAACCACAAAAACCTTGAAAAAAGGTGAAGAACCTCTTGAAAAAAGAGGAGAAATACTACATAAAACCTTGAAAAGGGAAGGAAACTTTTTGAAAAAGATTGGTAACAAATGTCTTGAAGAAAGGCCTCCTCAAAAGAGGGACTCTCCTTCTTATTGTCCCCAAGTGGCTCTCCCTGATATTGCCTAAGTGGCATGGCCGAAGTGGCTTCCTTCATATCGCCTAAGTGGCATGGCCAAAGTGGCTCTCCCTCGTATTGCCTAAGTGGCATGGCCGAAGTACTTCCTTCATATTGCCTAAGTGGCATGGCCAAAGTGGCTCTCCCTGATATTGCCTAAGTGGCATGGCCGAACTGACTTTCTTCATATTTCCTAAGTGGCATGGCCAAAGTGGCTCTCCCTCGTATTGCCTAAGTGGCATAGCCGAAGTACTTCCTTCATATTGCCTAAGTGGCATGGCCGAAGTGCTTCCTTCATATTGCCTAAGTGGCATGGCCAAAGTGGCTCTCCCTCGTATTGCCTAAGTGGCACGGCCGAAGTACTTCCTTCATATTGCCTAAGCGGCAAGGCCGAAGTGCTTCCTGATATTGCCTAAGTGGCATGGCCGAATTGGCTTCCCTCTTATTGCCTAAGTGAACTCCTTTCCAAAGGACCTTTTCCATGGACTCCTTCCGAAGCACCTCTCTCGAAGGACCTCTTCCATGGACTTCTTCTGAAGTACCTCTCCTAAGGTCGTCTTCATAAATGTCGCAGCAACACAGTGTCAAAAGACACCTATAGTTATGTCTGATTTAAATGTCGCGGCAACGCAGACTCATGAAACAATAAAAGATTTGTTTATTGCCGAAGCGGAACGGTTCGGAGAATATATTATTAAGCTCGGCTTAAGTGTCTCCACGACACATGGTCTCAGAGACCTTATATTCTTAAGCCTCGGCTTAAGTGTCTCCGAAAATGACACGGCTATGGGAGCCCTACCCACTCGTCTCCAGAATGGCATGACCTTAGAAGTTTTTTCTGAATTCACACCGGATAAAACACGGACGAGGTAATATGTCGACGTGATTTAACCCGAACCTGATGTACTGAAGTAACACCGTTACAAGTTAACAAAAGAATAAGATCATTGATCTAAGTCCTCGCTAGGGGCTGCTAACAAGCATAATTCCAAGTAAACATGAATAGCTTAGCAAACCCCCACAAATAAGGGATTTCCCCATTCAATGGAATCCACCCCGGACTAACAAACTGAGTACTTACAAACGAGGCTATAAAGCATGAATACATGGGACTCCTAGGTGGATGTCCTCTTTTAACTCCAGAGTGAATATTCTATTAGATGAGGGTGAAGCATACTTGGTTGATAAATCTATGAAACAACCTAAAGAAGAAATTGGAGTCAATTAAAGAAACAATGGTAAATAAACTTCCATGAGCCCTATGGAGAATCAGAATTACCTTGCAAACCGCCACAGGAGGAACTCCATTCTCACTGGCACATGGGTCAGAGGCAGTATGTACGGTACAATTTAAAGGCATATCGCCCATGTTAGATTTTTAACCAAAAATGGCCCCGATGTAATCACCCTGGACGTAAACAGGGGATTCACGGGGAAGTACGAGTTGTGACCCATTCAGTCAAAGCTAAGCGATGGACATAAATGTCTTTAGCGCTTAGATTTGAGGGACTATCACATCCACCAGTGACTCCAAGGACCGGCACAAGCTTCGGACTATCCTGTATTAAACTATGTTCATCCTATGATGGACCATCTCATATTGAATGATGACCATCTTACAATACAAACTACTTGTGTATAGCAGAGCAATACATAAAATTCACATATAAAGATCAAAGGTGAAGTAGATGAAGATTCACAAAAGACAATGACAAAAACAGGCATCCTAAGCAGGAGCGCGGGAAAGGTTGGCTTCTTTAGAAGAAGGGCCGCCAGTGACGTTTTCAAGGAGACTTTCCTTACTAACATCTTGGAACTTTGGATAGAAGGCCTCAAACAATGTTTCCGAATACGAGGCGTTATTAGCCGGGTTAAGACTTGTGAAAGCCTTGAAGGTTAAATCCGTAGTGGCCAATAGCGATTCGCAGCTTGTTGTGAGCCAATTCAACGGGCAATTTTCTGCCAAAGAACCTTCTATGGTCGCTTACTTGAAGAAAGTAAGAGATTTGGCGGCGCACTTCGGAAAAATGGAGTTGCAACACATCCCCAGAACAGAAAATTCCAACGCCGATGCATTGTCCAAATTAGCAAGTAGCAGCGATTCAGAGTTACACAATCTAATCCCAGTTGAGCGCATGTTGACTTCGTCTATTGAGCAAGGACCGGAGATTTTTGGCGATTGAAGAAGAGAGATCCTGGATGAACCCCCTGGTCGCCTATTTGAAACATCAGATAGTGCCAAACGAGCCAGAAGCAGCTCGAAAATTGCAGAAATACTCTGCGAATTTTGTACTCTTGGACGACCTACTTTATAAGCGGAGTTACATCTCCCCTTCGCTGAGATGTGTGGGATCAGAGGAAGGGCAGTATGTGATGAGAGAAATCCATGAGGGCATCTGTGGCAACCATGCCGGGGTGTTATCGCTAGCCCGGAAAGCCCTCAAACAGGGATATTTTTGGCCTACAATGCGAAAGGATTCCCATGACTTTGTGCGGAAATGTGATAAATGCCAAAGACACGCGACCATACCACATCAGCCGCATCACGAGTTAAACTGTGGTGACTAGCCCTTGGCCCTTTGCAAAGTGGGGGGTTGACATTATTGGTCTTATGCCCAGAGGAGCTGGTAACAATTGCTTTGCGATAGTAGCAATTGACTACTTCACCAAGTGGGTCGAAGCGGAACCTTTGATGAAGATCACCGAGGCCAACACCACCAAGTTCATTTGAAAAAATATCATATTCCGGTTCGGAATACCACATTCGCTGGTTAGTGACAATGCAAAACAGTTCAAAAAATGAAGCGTGGATGAGTTGTGTGACAATTTGGGAATCAGGAAGCTGTTCTCATCTCCACATCACCCACAGGCCAACGGGCAGGTCGAAGCGGTGAACAAGAACATAAAAAATACCCTGAAAAGGAAGTTGGAATTCAGAAAGGGCGCGTGGGTAGACGAGCTACCACAAGTGTTATGGGCGCTTCGAACCACCTCGCACACCGCTACTGGTGAAACACCCTTCTCGCTGGCTTACGGAGCCGAGGCGGTATGCCCCGTCGAAATCGGAATCAGGAAGCTGTTCTCATCTCCACATCACCCACAGGCCAACAGGCAGGTCGAAGCGGTGAACAAGAACATAAAAAATACCCTGAAAAGGAAGTTGGAATTCAGAAAGGGCGCGTGGGTAGACGAGCTACCACAAGTGTTATGGGCGCTTCGAACCACCTCGCACACCGCTACTGGTGAAACACCCTTCTCGCTGGCTTACGGAGCCGAGACGGTATGCCCCGTCGAAATCGAAATCCCTACGCTTCGTCAAATTCATTATGAAGAAGTTAGGAACGAGGAAGCGCAAAGGGCCGGTTTAGACTTCCTCATGGAAAAGCGGAATGATTCCCAAGAGGTAATGGCCAAATACCAGAAAAAGATGGCTCGATACTACAACAAAAGGGTGAAGAGCCGACGCTTTAATATTGGGGACTTGGACCTCAAAAAGGTTCTTCCTTCAACACAGGAGTCAGGAGTAGGGACTCTGGGTCCTAACTGGGAAGGCCCTTACAAGGTCGTTGCCGAGGTGGTACCCGGAACATACATAATTGAGGACTTGTCTGGAGTACCTCTACGTAATCCTTGAAACACGGACCACCTTCGCCGTTATTTTCAATAAAACTAAATTCCTCTATGATTGCAACATTATCATATTATTTCAAAAAAAATCGTGGGCGAGCTGCGTTAAAAGTTACGCCAATCTCTATTAGACAACCATAATGGATAAACGCACATTCTAAAATTATTTTGGTCATGACGCCATACGTCCACACTATGCATAAAAATTGTTAAGGACAAGGGACTCTCATAAGGCTAAACTACGATCACCACGTAAGGATTGGGAGTTTTAATACAATAAATGCTTCGAACCACTCAAATCTAAGGTGCTGCACTCGTTCACCGTCGTTCACCGCGCAATATGTTTGGAATCATTCAAATATAACCAAATGTTGTCACATAAACCAAAATCCTTGGTGCGTTAAGTTAGTTTATACATCCGGACAAAGCGTTTGCAAGATATATATATATATACTAAGTGCTGTGTGCATAAGCGTAAAAGACAAACGTAAAAAATTCTTATGTTATTTTGGCCGCAAATACCACACGCCTCTACCAGGCAGGATCTTTGTTAAAAACAAGAGACTCTGGTGAATTTACACTGCGACATTAACAGAGGTTCATACAAAGTTGTAAATGTAGATGTCACATAGTTTTAAGATGAAATCGCTCAAAGGTTGGTCAAGATCAGATCTAATTAGCAAACGTAAGTACATCAACTGTGTCGGATCTGGGGGTATAGCGAATGATTAAACTTGAATAGAATTATTGCTGCGAAGTGATGACAAATTCGATCCGCTCATGAATGACCACATCGGATTTGAGGGACTAGCACGCCCAAAATATGGCCATATGGCCATCCATGACCAAAGTTTAGATATCGCCTTGGACTAATGGCCGAGGAGGAAAGGCACAGAAGCCCCTTCAGCCCCTTCAGCCGAACTAAGTTATGCCTATCCGAGGTGCTCTAAATCAGGTGTGTTTTACAAATCAAGACATTTACAGACAGACATTTACAATATGTGCATTTCACAAATCAAGACATTTACAGACAGACATTCACAATGCCCCACATATCATCATACAATTAGGAAACACTCGCACTTGGAAATATTCATGCTTAAACAGTTAGAAATGTTGCTACGCCGAAATATAAGTAGACCATTCCATTCATGAAAATGAGGCATTTAAAAATCAAATAAATGATACACTCACAATATTAGGTGCCGGGGCACTCACAAAAAAAAAAAAGGGAAGAAGAAGAAAACAGAAACGAACATACTAACTAACAAAAAGGTAAAAGATGGAAGAGGATCATTGTGGAGGAATGCCTTCTGGAGAACCCTTGCTGGAGGCGTCTAAAGGATCTGCAGGAGCATCTTGAGGCTCGGGGTAAAATGCTTCAATGGAGGATAGGTCCAAGGTTGGAAAAGCTTCCTTCACGTCCCCCAAGGCCATCCTAGCCCCTAAGTTCCCAAAAACCCGCTGCATAGCCTCATACTCAGGGGTCTCTTCAAAGGTGTCCTTGAAGTCTTAGACAGCTTCCGACACTCTAGTTTTTAAAGCATTCTCCACCCGTGTTGCGACGGTCTGTTCCAAGACTTCAGTGATCCTCGTCTGCATGTGTTTTTCCAGCGAGGCAAGGTCCTCCTCTGCTTTCGCCCTAGCCTCCAGCTCCCTCCCCAGTTTTTCGTTTACCGCTGCCGCCTCAGCTTCTAGCTTCAACTTGGCTGCATTAGCGGCGGCCAGGGCCTCAGAGGCAATAGACTGTGCACGATTGGAATCATCCAATTTTTTGCATAAGGCTGCCACGTCTGATTCAGAGGTATGGAGGTCATACTTCAATTTGTCATTGTCCTCTTGAAGGCGCTTCGCATTAGCCCTCTCTTCTGAAGAAGATTTGCGGGCTATGGACAGCTGGGCCTTAAGGTCATTAATCTCCTTGAGCATATTGTCAGCGTGGCGGAGAGCAGTCTCATCATCCCTCTTATCCCGTTGAGCTACCTCCACGGAGGACTCTACCTCGTCAATGAGAGCCAGAGTTCTGGCGTTCATAGCTTTGGCAGCGAGCAGCTTTCGAGACGGAGTAGCACTGGATGAAAAGGCGGCCCAACCCTCTGTCCAAAACTGTTCGGTAATTAAGGCCGCCCTGGCTGGAGGCGAACTGGGTGAGTCGAACAATGAAGGGTTGAAAGTGACATCTCTGGGGAGGATGCTGGTTTTAATATGCTTAAGCTCTTCCGCCCCTTCTGGTGTCACTTCATAAGCCAAGCCCGGCATGGGCACGGATGGCTCGTCCTCCAGTTCCTCGGTCATTGATGGAGGAGGTGCGGAAGTGGACTCCTTGCCTTTTCCCCTTCTGAGCCTTTTTAAGGGAGCAAGCTCCTCCTCAAGTGCTTGCTCAGAAATGTCCTCGGACAAGGAAGGTGGCACTGGGGCATCCTTAGTCTCCTTGCCCCTCTTGGGTCCGCCTCTATCCGACCTCTTCCCTTTCCCTTTGGCGACGCCTTTTTCAGGATCGGCCTCTCCAGCAATGTTGGGTTGTTGGGGACCCGCTGGCAGCAAAGTGGGCGGTGGCAGTAGAGCTGGGAGAGGGCCCTGAATTTGGGCAGTAGACTTCTCAGACACTTCTCTTGCCACCCCAATTTGCAGGTCGGCCAAGACCGCTTTCTGCTTTCTTTCAACCTCGCTCCCATGGCGCAGAGCCGGAGGAACCTTCGTAGCCATGAGGCCCTTTAAAGAAATCTTTGGGAATTCTTTGGAACCTAGCAAGGAAAGGAGGACAATGGGGGTTATATATATATAAAAAAAAAAAAAAAAACGAACAAACACAAGATGTAACAGCAATAAGGAGGCGAACTTACTCATAGCTCGCATAAGACCGTGTTTAATGAATAATTTGTTCTGTTGTATGACCCCTTCGAAAGTGCCCTTGTAGGCAAATAGACGCCTCACTGCCGCTAGATCCGCGTCAGGGAGGAGATGGGCAAAAGTGTCCACTGCCATAAGCCAATAATATGTTAAGAAGCAGTCAAGAAAAGTGAGTATGGATGAAAGAGCAAAAGACGCATGACACTTAAAGACTCTAAAGCAAATATAAGACTCGCTAGGTAGGGAAAGAGTTCGGGGAACTGTAATTTCTGGACTAGGGTCCACAGGGGAACTCTGCCACTCCCCGGAAACCCAGAACCACTGGTTCCTCCAGTTCTTTATTGAGGTAGGGTGACCGGTAATAACGGGAGTATAAGAACCTCTGGGGGACAAATAATACCAATCCTTGACATCCGATCTCACGTCTCTCTCCCTCCTAACTGATTTCTTCAAAGTATAGAGAGTGTGAATGATGTGCAGTGAGATGGGATGATCCGGGTTGACCTCTTGCCACGCCAACCAAGTCCCCACAGCCTGAGTCCAGAAATTGGGGGCCAGCTGGTAGGGGCACAAGTTATAGCTCCTAAGCAGTGCCCTGAAAAAGGGATGCAGGGGGAGCCTCATCCCGCAAGAAAGGGCATCGTGGCATATAGCCGCCTGGCCCGGGGGAGGGCTGCAAGGTCGGCAGGAAGGGGTAGGGAGCACCAGATGGACCCCTTCTGGAAACCTGAATTTTGTCGAAGCCAAGGCCAAATCGATCCTTCGGATTTCAGTAGCAACCTCACTGCTTTCCCATGACTCTGGGTTCAGATCGGGGTCGACATGGTAGCCCAAAACTTTGTTGACCTGGTCAACCCAATCTTCTACCTGAGCGATCTCCTCAGCAGTCAAACCCAACTCTTCCCTATGCGCCCTAAACGGTGCCCTAACGATCAAGCCGAGGTCCTGGTGACCTGAAGAGGAGCCCGCCGCCATTTCTCCTCCCAAGTCCCTGTCTCGTTTGCTTCGGAGTTCCCTAAGCGCGGATTCCTCCTCGAATGACAGATGAGCCATGTAGTTTTGGTGTTTTTCTTCTTCGCTGTCAGAATCACTCAAATAAATTATGTCACTGGTTTTCCTATTTCTCCTCTTAACCTGCTCCCTAAAGAAACGGGAACTAAAAACCGATAAAGAGATGGGGCAGAAACCTCTGATGGAAACCGCCATCGCTAACATTTCCTGTGAACCCGTTCCCCCAACTCTTTCCATTTTTTCTTTTTGTTTTAAAGGAGAGTCAGACTCAACAAAAGAAAAACAAAGTGCAAAAACAGAATTCTCAAACCCACAATAAGAAGCTAAAAATAAGAAAGTCTTGCATATACAGGGATCAAGAGATTTACCTTCAAAAGACGAATGCTTGACACTGTGCACTTGAAATGAAGAACTCGCCAAGGAAAATTGTGGAACGTTAAGGGTGGATGCTGGGTAGAAAACCCTTGAAGAAAAGACACGAAACTCGCAAGGAATAGAGAGACGGCGCAAGTTTTCGCGAAAGTATGGCTGCAAAGATTCTAAGAAAATGGTAAAAGGTGAAATGGTAAAATGAAGAAGGATTTATAGGTATCCTAACGGTCTAGATTCCTTGAGTTTCGTGAGCCGGATGATTAATGTGGGTAACCCATGCTTCTTGAAAAATGAGCTAATCAAAGCGCCAGCCGTCAAAGGGAGGGACAAAAACCGTTCAGCTACCACAGTGCATGCCACGCGCTGTGAAATGCTGCACCCCCTCCCATTTTATATATATATTTCTTGGAAATAAATACCGATAGCTCCTCCGAATTGAATGCGCCGCATAGGAAATGCGCTGATATGATCCTGGCCAGTAGGGAGAGAAAATCCGAGGCAGAAGGTCGGCTATGATATGGATCCGAGCCTTACCTAAGGAATTTCATTATTGACTCCCTAAAAAGTTAATGCTGTGAAATCATGGAAAATCCTACACGACCATGAATGATCCCTTCGGATTTGAGGGACTAGTGTTGAATCCGGGCCCAAAGAAAGGTACAGTGATCCACCAGCGAAGGCCCAATAGTGGCCCAATGGACCTTGACCCATAGCTAAGGCCTAGAATATCACCTTGGGATGAATGCCGAGGTGGTATGTCAAGCAAACCTTTTTTTAGCCAACCTGGTTAACGCCCAGCCGATGTGCTTTATACTCAGCCGGGGCGCTGTATGGCGTTGACCAGAAGAGAGAGATGGAGTCAGTGATGGGACACTGCCTTTACCCAGACGTGACAGGCGCCCATCCCCTACAAAATGTAGCAATGATTACGGTTGAAAAGCAAGATTGTCACATCCATAAGCTAGGGTGATGACAAGTGTAAAGTATGCCACGTGTCGCAATCCGAGACAAGAAGTTTCACTATAAATGAAGCACAATTGTCTCCAAGTAGAAGGTTAGCAATTTCTCACTCTTAACTCTATATTTCTCTCACTCCCTTTTCTCTCTTTTACACACTTATATTTCCCGCACCCAATATATATATTCGCCAAAAATGAGTACTGACTTAGGCATCGGAGTGCAAACGGGAGCCACCTCGGCCCCCTTTGCAAGCTGACTGTTTGTCCTAGTGTGCAGGAGATCCACGTGTCAAAGAGGGAGGAGCTGAGACGTGTTGGTCCAAAGTCCAGCCGGATTTTGTGGTCAACAATGATGAAGAGGTTGATTCAATTTGGTGTTTCGGTTTGATTGGGCAGTGGTGGTTTCTTGGAGGTGGCGGTTTGGTAGTGGTTCATTGGTGGTCCAGTTGGGAGAAGGCAGCTAGTGGATATTTGTGGTTTGGTGGAGGGCTGTGGTGATGGATTGGTGTGGCTTCGAGTTGTGGTTGCGGTTCATGGGTGGTGCTGCAGGTGGTTTGACCGGCTGGGTTGTGGAACTGCAGACGGTTTGGGTGGTGGTTGCGTTGGTGTTGCTGATGATGGAGGTGGCAGTGGTTGCAGCGGGGGTGATGGTGAAGTGGTTGTGCAGGCTGGGTGGTGAATGGTGGCCAGGTGTTTAGGATTGAAAGTCTACAGGTTGTGCTCGAGCTCGCATGTGGTGATTCAAGGTGAAATGGACGCAACGGTTGGCTGGAGGAGAAAACATTACCTTGGCTGTGATGCTAGGAAAACAGAGTCTGAGGTTGTGGTTGCTGGAAAATTAGTGTTGGTTTGTGCTGAGAGGGGAGAGGCTAGTGAGGAAGTGTTGTGAGAGAGGTGAGGCTGAAGTTGGTGAAGTGTGAAGATTTGGAGAGGTTGGTAATGTAGAGGTAGGGTGTGAGATTGGATTGATGTGATAGGTGGAAGTTGGTAGTGTGAAAATCTAAACAAGCATTGCACGAAATTCGAGGAAAATCGTACGCGAATTCAATTGGGTCGGAAGAATGAAACTGATATGGGATTGACGAAATTTGAAATTTAAAATGATTTTGAAAATAATAATTTAAATAAATAATTAAAATTATAAAATTTTGGAAATTCGGAATCTAATTTAAAATCGAATGAACTTGATATTTCTCGACTTGGTTAGACGAATACGTCGCAACGTTAACTTAAAAATGGGTGAGATCGCAGCGGCACGGTTTTTTTTTTTTTCATAAGTTAAAAATAATTGTTAAATGCGTGAAATTTCTTGGTCGCTACAGTACTAAATTCGAAATCAACAGGTTGAACTAATCTTCATTGCATCATTTGGATCGGCTGCAGACACTAGCTTGTGACCATGAGATCGTGTTATGTATAAATATGTGGCATTCTCATGTTGATGTTTTATGGAATTTTTAGGGAGATGCACCAGGTTCATCAGGTTCCACACCTCAATCGTCACCAGTTCCTCTGTCTGTGGTAAGAACATGGCATCAGATCATTACATTCTTACTTAAACCATAGTTCTTTCTATCACAACCATTTCACTCCGTGTTAAATACACGTAAGAAAATTATCACTGCAACCATCAACACCAATAAATAATTCCGTTTCACATCAAAATCCAATCGTTTTTTCCATGCATCAGCTTCATCAGATGGATGAAGTAAGGAGTTTTTCGTTTTATCTAGAATGTTGTTTCTCTGTTCACCCTTTTCTTTATCACCCTACATATAGTATCGGATATTAGATGGTGAACATATGCTATTAGCATCGTGGTAGTCTCTAATCATTAGGTGGAGGAATAACATAGGTTATGGATGATTGATCATTTCTCCTTTTCATATTGTATTGACTTCCCAGGTTTTTGCACCCAAGTCGTCAGTGGCCGCAAATCAATCATCTCTAGCGCCTCCAACTGTGGTGAAACCATGGTCCCACATCTCTACATTATCGTTAGCCATAGTGGGCCTTTAGACGGATAAAAAGTCGACAAAAGAGTATGTACTTTCATTCTGGTAGTACAAGAAGAAAATTTTCTTTTAGTATCTAGTCGTCAACAAGCTCGACCAACATGTTTAAAATGTAGATCACTCATAAGATTCTAAATCTAGTGAGCACTGCAATTGAAGGAGGGTGTCAGATCCATCGCACTCAGAGGTGATGTTTGAAGTCCACTTATCATCACATTTTTGGTGACAAATTAATGAATCGAATTTTGTCTTTTGTGGTGGATAGACAATTTATGATAGAATCAAAGTTTAAAAGAGTTGATGAACTCTAAGTTCGAACATTACCCAAGATTTGTGAAGGTAATATTACTACATGAGCACGTGATTCCTAATTGAGGAATTGCGGGATAAATTGTTCAAAAAGTTACATTCTTTATACCTTGTAAATCATTAAAAACTTTTTATGAAAATGGATATGTAGGAAATCCTAGTACTAATTTTAGAAGTACAAGGATTGTTCACAAAGGTGAAGTGTCCTAAATTAAAAGTGTTTAAAATATGAACAAGATCATTATTGCATAGGTATCATAAAGGCATTAATAGTATTAAATATTTAAAGAATATTCATGTCGGACTTCATTGTAGTGAATAATGGGACAAAGATATAAATTGGATATCAATTACCAATGATTAAAAAAAAAAAAAAAAAAAAAATTAGTTAAGTTATTTTGCTCGCAGTTATGCGTTATAAATTTTCCAAACTAATTGTTAGTTGGAATGAAATAATTTAAGATAAGCTTAATATATGCACGTGGCTTCATATAATTAACGCAAAAATGAATCAGGAATTCAAGCGAAATCCTTTAATAAAACAGAACTTGGAATCCATCAAGAAAATTGAGAAGAAATCTCAAATGTTTTTATTAAAATCTGAATGAATGAATAATTTGTCTACAAAAGCTTTCTTTTATAGTAAAAAGAAAACTCTATTCCTTGTAGGACAGGAAACTAAAATCTTGTTCCTTGTATGATAGCGAATTAAAATAAAGAAAATAATTAATCAAATAAGGAAAACTAATTCTAACCAAACTAAATCACCCTAGACATACCCGGGTGTAAAATAAAAATAAAAACGAAAATACGAAAATAACAATAAAATGTTGTTTTGACTGCCTAAACGTGCTCAAATGATCAAAATTCATCGTATGTCATAGCAAAGTAGTGAGTTCAATTCGTCTCGTTGATGCACCAGAATGACATATTATAGGCCTAAAACGGAGTTCGGACGTCAAATTTACAAATTTCTGCTATGTTCCTTTTCAGTCTAATTTCGTCTTCATGTTGTCCTACATCAATAAAAATGGAAGGATATCTTATTTGGTGATTAATTGTATTTATTAAATGAATTAAATGTGATGACTAGCTATATTTATTAAGATACAGAGTCTCTTAATGGTAAGTCTAGACATATATATCATAGATATAATATGATTAATATCATATAGCAGTTGATCTATAATGGTGTAAAGTCGAGGATTCATTAAATTTTACCAAGAGATCAAGTATACTGCATATTGAGGGGAATGAACTTAAAACCTATTACGAAGGGCTTTTTAATGGTAACATAACTTTGTTGACTGGAGATCCCAAGATCTCGGTTCAACGAGATAATTAAGTTATTAAGATTTAATGAGCACTTGGGAGTTAAATCGTACACATTCATATGATAAGAAAAGTGTTATCTGTAGAATGTTTTAGGTTAAGTTAAACTTTTAATGATTCTTGTAGGTTAGACAAACCAAGTGGAGTATGACATATATTCTAAATGGGAGATCACCTATATAAGTGAGAAGTGAGCCCGCTTTTATGAGAATGTTTCGAGGCTTGAATTCTCTAAAGTACTTATGAAATCAAGAGTTGTTCAATGCCAAACTGAGCACAACCATGAAAATCGAAAGTGTTAGGGAAGATATTGTGTAAGTATTATTGTCTTAGTTTACAACAATGGCTAAAAAGTTGAAGACATCGTGTTCACTAATTAGCCAAGTAAATTCAATAATATTTCACTAAAGCGGGTTTAAAGTTAAAAGTTACCTCTCCTGATGCAATAACTTTCCGTTTGTAATCTCTTTAGTGTTTACATTGTCATTTGCATTAATTTTCATTCATGTAGGAGATTGTTGAAACTTTGTATATAAAATTGATTTTGACCAACTTATGTGATTATTTAAGTGAAAATCATTAGTTGGTGAATAAGAAATTAAGTTGGTTAAATACGTGACAATAAGTCCCCAAAATTTTCTAAAATTTATCCTCAACTTTAAATAATGATAAAAAATGGCCCAGAAAATCTTATTAATTCAAATTGGTCCAAATTTGACTTTGACTTAGTCAAAAAAATGTTGACTTTGACTACTAAAAACGAGTTGTAAGAGGATTATATTTCCAGTTTTATACGATGAATGTTGAATGCATGATTTTGGACAAACCATAGAAGACAAAAATGATTTTTTTTCTACAAATTTCGATATATAGATAGATATCGTCTTCCATGAAATGAAATTTGTAAATCGGAAGATACTCCTTTTTTTTGGGGATGATTTGAGGGCAACGTTTTGGATAATACAAGGTAATATGAATAATGCTAGATAACCACCTTTTTTGCCACTTTGAATGATCGAATTTTTGTAAGTTGTTGATTTTGGAGTTGATGTGATAGATAAATAAATAAATAGATTGTTGACATGTGTGTAAGTGTAAAACTTTATGTCAAATTTTTTATTCCCGTAGTAAGATTGAAGGTAATATATTGTGTAAATTGACATTCCATATTTCGTTTCTATCTCTTATTTTTTCTAAGAAATTGGTAAAATGGTATTTCCCAATTCATATATTATTATCTATATAATGACGTTTAACAAGCATGGAATATAATAAAATGTCATTGAAATTTTTTTTATAGAAAGGGTTGAAATTTGAAAAGATTATTTTCACGTAAACTAACAAGTTATTTCTATGTAAATTAACTCAAGAAAACGGTAACAACTTGCAACTACGACAAATGTAAAATGGATTTGACCGAGGCAAAGATTGGGATCTCATTGCCCTGCACCAGTACTTATGGACTTTCGTTATTCGTCTTATAAAATACACATCAATCAGTACTTGAGATAGCAGCAATACAAATCTTGAAACCTGTATACTGAAAAATCCTCTTTAAATTCTTTTTATTGCATTTAAAAAAAAAAAAAAAAAAAAAGTATGACCCACACTTTAAAAGTCCAAACTGACCCTACCCTGTGCCATTGATTCGAGTGGTAAATTACAGGATATGCCTCCCAGAAGCCAGGTTGGAGAGTACTGAAGATCCCCACGAGTAGTGGTGACTCTCGCTTACCACAAAGTCTAATCCATTTTCAGGATTCGAACTGTGCACTCGATTTGTGTCACTAGATAGTAGATACTTAATGATTTCACAATGGGTAACTCGACTATTAAAAGTTAAAATTACATAGATGACAGCATCCATTATTTTTTCAATGTACCATTTTAACTTTTTGGAATATTTCTCCAAAAACGGCAAATGAATTGATAGATGAACTTGGAAATTCTATTCGATAGTCAGAAATTTAGTGTAATGAATTGTAATTGACAATGAAATTTATGTCATTTAGCTGGTATAGCACTTAATGGATGCCATTTTAGTAAATCACCGATCAATTGTGAGTGATAAATACTTTAATAATCAATTTAAGATTTCACATGTATCACAGCTAAGCAAGAAATATAGAATGTAGTACTGAATATCGACAATACTCTGATAAATTTCACCAATTAATCTTAACAAACTCAAAAATTAAAGATGTCATAATGTATCACAGCTAAGCAATAATAACGAACGCTTTAACTCTTAGTACTAAAATTGATTATTATACTTATTTTCATTATTTCACCAATCCATCATAACACAAGGGCTTTAATTTTGAATTTCGAATTAGGCTTCGTTCGGCGGCGTGGATTTAATTAGGAAAAAGATAAAATCAACCAAAAATTTAATTCATACAATTTCTCATATTACTTTTTAATCATCCACATTTTCTCTTTTCAATTTCTAACACCATATCTTACCTAAAAAATACAAATAAATCAACCAAATAATTTACATTTCCATTTAAATCAATTTAAATCCTACCGAACATGCCCTTAGTCTCTTCAACAAGATCATCGTACAACAACATAAAAAATATTAAAAGCTCATTAAAATGGAACTTTTCACCGATCACACCTTAAAAAGATCAATATACTTCGACACCCAAAAAAAAAAAAAAAAAAAAAAAAGAATTTCCTTATCCTCTTTTTTACACATTGCACGCATGCAATTAATGACTCAGCAAGAGCGATACACTCGACTCAAAACAAAATAATTATATAAATTTTTCTTTTGATTAATCTATTTAACCAGATTGATTTAACTAATGATTTATCAATTTTTGTATTGACACAATTATGGTGATTAATTTTAAAAATGATGTGATGGATAAAGTGATAGATGTCTGTCAAATGTATTTTAGGTAAGTTAGTCGGTAAATCAATCGACAACGTAACACGACTCTTTTTCTTTTTATGTTAACATAATTATTTTATCAACCCTACTACAGGGATCAAAAGGTTAACATAAACTTTCACACCCATACACATGACAATTTTTTTTTTTATACATCACATCATCTTAATTAAAAATTAAAAACTCACATTTATCCACACCATTTTCGATTATCCAAGGTGACAAAGTAGCATTATTCTTTTTTTTTATTTTTTATCAAAAATGTAAAAAATTTATAGATCAAAATGTGTTACAAAATCTCCGAACATGCCCAAGAAAAGACAATGGCAAATATGTCAAAATTAGCCTACCAAGCTATACAAGACTTGGGCACAACTAAGTAAAAAAATCATACATACAATCACGGGCATACCCGGTGAAACAACAAAAACTGACCCTATAGCAGAAATGAAATACAAATACCTCCTGGTATACCCGGGCAAATGAAATTACAAGTCGATCAAAAGTCAAACATCAGCAGCAAGAGAAACAAGAAGATCCAAAACATGAGGATAAAAATCAAAAATTAATTTGTATACATGTATTTTAATTCTTCTAACAATAGCATCTACATTCGGCTTAAGGTCCTCAAACCTCAATCTATTGCGAGCAATCCACAAATGATAAATAGTAGCCGCAAGAGCAATGAGCCTGGACTTGGAGTGCCATGTTGTGCCCCTCGCCTCCTTCTTTATCCACTTTAATGCACTAGTAACGGTGCCCATTTTCCGTGTAATCCCCAACCATAATTTGACTCGATCCCAAATTCTACCAGATAACGGACACTGAAAGAAAAGGTGTTGCTGGCTTTCCTTGTGATGGTCAGAAAACTCACATTTCATGTCGATATCAAGATATGTAAGCTTATCTTTGGTACGAATCCTGCCCAAAACAACCAACCAAAGATTAAAAGTCATCTTTGGTGCAATGGAGCTCTTCCAGATCGTGTTTGCCCAATGTTTTTTCGCCCCTGCAGCCTTAAATAATTATATAGAATATAGATAGGGATCATAAAAAGGATAATTTTATTCACATTACAGTACTTATTTGGTATACCAAAGTACTTCTGAAAGCATTTCAAAAAAAAAAGTACTTTTGAAAGGCTCGAAAAATACAAATAGTAAGAAATCAAACCAAAATATTAACAATATATAAAGTAAACAGCACAATTTTTAAATTACTTTTTAATCATACATTATATCTAAAAAACATCAAAAAAAATCAAAATGCAGTTGCCAAACAGAGCATAAAATAGATAATGCTCGACTGTACTAAGAATATAGTCAAAACAACAATCAAGGTTACAAAATGTTCCAAGAAACAAAGAATTAGACAAAACAGATACTTATATTTTCCTACAGAACCACATATTTGGACTCAAAGTTCAGCAAGGACACTTATGCCTCAACCTACTGGTATTATATTATGAAGAACACTCGAGTTTTAATAGATTTCACACAAAAACTACAATTAGAAGAAGATAACATAGATCTGCACTCGAATGAGGTATTCAAGGTCAGGTGAATCGCCTCCCTATTCTCTCTCAAAGCCTAACTCAATCATAATGAAGTTGGAAGAATGAACCGTCTCAACTCAAGGCAAGAGAAGAGTTTAACCCTTCAGAAGCATCCAAAAGATAATCCAACTGCTACCGAGTCACAGGTATCACAAAACTTAACGAAGTTGCATGACTTAGAAACACGCTTTTCAATCAAAAATAGGTGGCAACACAGTACACGAGCACTACACGCCTTAATAACTTCTTTATCAAGTCATCAATGAACATATTCTTAAAACTCATTCATACAGGATCATTATATAATTTTTGTATAAGAAATCATTATCACCCCAAGCATCAAAAGCTTCTCTTGAGACTTGAAGCAAGAACCTTTACAGTCCTATTGAACTCTTTTTTTTTTTTTTTTAAATATAAATGTTAAACTATGCTGAATAGTTTTTTTTGATGAATATAGAAATAAAGAATGGAAAGAAGTTTGAAATTACAATTGCTCCGAGTTCAGGTTTAACACTACTTTGAGTTATCAAGATCGTACGCCTCCAAATTACAAGATTACCTTCAACAAAAGGTGCAATATCTTATATCTTGATGTTGATCTTCTGTCATTAACACAACTTACTCAATCAACATTTGTGAAGATTTCAAACCACTGTCTATAAATTTTGTAGTGCATTATCACAAAACCTTCTACATTACAAGTGATGAATTGCAAATTTTTGCTTTGAACCAAAAGGCTTTCACTGCCAAACAGATTGAAAAATCTGTTTCTAAATATTATGGAGTTGACTGAGGTGTTCCAGAAAGTCCGTGAGTTAGAGCATTTCTAATGGTTTATTCATATTTTGATCTATGTAGTAGTTAAATATATAAATATCTCACCCATGTTGATAAGATAAATAATGAAATTTAAAGTTTATCTTCAATGGACTTTGTCTACAATTTTTTATGATTACAAGTGTTTTCAAATTAACACCATTTTCTTATATTAAATAAATGAAAAATTAACATTTGTCCAGTCACATCTATGTGGCACTTAAATAGATAATTATCCCACATATATTGATAAAATAAATAATGAGATTTAAAGCTTATCTCCAATGATCTTTGTCTATAATTTTTTTGTGTAAACATGTGTCTTCAATATTTTGTCTAGCAAGTTATCTATATTTGGACATAGTACCAGATAATGTCCATGTCATGTCAGCGCCACATAGGCATGCAAATTAACCATTGAAGATTAAATTTTCATATCATTATTTTTTTCCTATGTATCAATGTATTTTTTCTCAATTGATAGATCATTAGCATATCCAATTAGACATCTTCAAGCTTCAAAAAATGTGCTGCGTCATCAAAATAGATAATGCCTAACTATTTTATTCTCCATAGTCCAACTCTAAAATGTGAGTCTAACATGTTGATTATGTATCTCTTAAGAAAATAATAATTTAATAGTTTTATTTCAAATAAATAAATGCCACATAAGTGAGTGTTCGACGGCTACATTAAATTGGAGTTTAAACTACAATTTAAACTATACAATTTTTCAAATTACTTTTTAATCACACACATATTATCTCTACAATTTTTAACACATATTTTACCTTAAAAAAAAATCTTCTCTTACCTCTTTAATTAGCCGCTGAACAAGGCATAAACATTATTATTAGGCTGTAGTTATAATACATTGGAGATTGATTTTTGGCCTCAATGTTTGTTTATCGGACATTCATTAGAAGTCCATTAATTGCTGCCAAATGGCACCTTTATTTAGCTTGGATTTTAATATATTATCTTATTGGAGATGTTCATAGCCTCTGTTTGGTAACATTATGAGCTATTTTATCAATCAATTTATAAATTACATAATTTTTCAAATCACTTTTTAAGCGCACACATTTTTTCTCTCTACTTTTCAACCATTCATCTTACCGCAAAAATATGAATAAATCAATTTATAAATTACGTTCTTTTACCCAAATAGAGACTTACAAATATTTACACCATGTTTTGTAACGCAATCATTACAGTACAACATAATTTCCTACACCACTTTTTAATCATATCAATTTTATCTCTTCGCTTTTCAATCACACATCCTACATCCAAAAATAAATTAAAAAAACTAACTAATACAGTGTTGCCAAACACTCTTTTGTTTGTTACCCATTAATTAATCCCTGTTTGAGATCCATTATATGAAATAATGTGTTTGTAATTGTAATTTTTAGTTGGTCAAACACATGCTTAGGTTTATGTGCATATTATTTTATGCGTAGAATATGTAGTTGAAAACGAGTGTTAGATTAACCATACTTTTTGACAATAAAAGATTTTAAACATAAATTCAAAATTCTCTTTCATTTTCAACCACACAATCACTACAACAAAAATAGCCTTTTGCAATACTAAAAAAATGTTTCCAAAAGGTTTTTGCAACGTTTGGCAAGTGTTGCAAATCGCAGTGTTGCCGTAGAGAAAAAACTTTTTGCAACGTTTTTTGAACGTTGCAATAGACATTTTGCAACGTTTATTAAGTGTTGCGGTAGACCATTTTGCAACGTTTATTAAGTATTACGGTAGACCCTTTTGCAACGTTTTTTAAGTGTTACCGTAGACCATTTTGCAACGTTTATTAAGTGTTGCGGTAGACCATTTTGCAACGTTTTTTAAGTGTTGTCGTAGACCCTTTTGCAAAGTTTATTAAGTGTTGCGGTAGACCCTTTTGCAACATTTTTTAAGTGTTGTCGTAGACCCTTTTGCAACATTTATTAAGTGTTGCCGTAGACCTTTTTGCAACGTTTTTTGAGTGTTGCCGTAAACCCTTTTGCAACGTTTTTAAAGTGTTGCAAAAACTTTTAACCCAACATTTTGCAACATTTATTGAGTGTTTCTGTAAACCCTTTTGCAACGTTTTTTGAACGTTGCTATATATATATATTTTTTTTCAAAAAAATATTATTGAACAAATTATTTATAAAATCCAAATTTTTGTAATTACTTCATTAAAATGATACTTTAAATAAAAAATAAAAGTAAATACATTATGAATTTTCAAATCCATACAAAATAAAGTCTTGATAATATCTAATAAATCTACAATACAGAATAACAAATCCACGAAAGAAAGTGTTGATAATGTTTAACAAATTCACAAAAGAACATCATCATTTGACAAAAGAAATATTTTACTACGGGAATATCAACTTCATCCCGTAATATAACCGCACCTTTAGATCGCAAAATTTGGTCCATCTTCAAAGTTACACCTATAACAAATTTGAGCAAAGTTATAAGTGAATGTCACGCTTTACTTAATAAATGGTAGAAAAAATAAAAAAATAGAGTTAAAAGCAAAATACATTTATATCTTTCAAATGTGATTTCATAGAAATTGACATGACAGATGTCAGCTAGATGCTAGATCTACCACCAAGGAAAATGAGCTTTTACCCAAAGTGTAAAACCTAAACTTAGACGTGTTAACTCCTCTTTCCTTCCCTTCTATTGTAAAAAATTCTATAGAAATTTAGACAGAACCTCTCCTATAAATTGGACTCAGTCAACCTGTAAAAAAACATCATAACCAACATAATAATTTAAAAATAAAACCAACACCTCAAACAACTTTCAACATCAATCCCTAACTCCTCAACATCACAAATTCAATAATAAACTCTATCTAAACCCAAATCAAATTTAAAACTAATTAATAATAGCTAGCAAAAATCTTGAATTCGAATTAAGCTTGTTTTCAAATAAACTTATATGAAGTTAGTCATAAATAAGAATTATACAAGATCATTGAATAAATAAACGTTTCTTACCATAAGAAGCTCTTCCACTAGCATTTCCAATGCTTTTGCTCAATTCATGACCACCTGAAACGAGGGGGAGAAAATATGAGTTTTCAATAATCAACTCTATCTATTATAATGTATATGCACAATATATAAGTTACTTCTCAAGACTTCCTTAAGAAATATTTGGCATGTGAGAAACATACATTTGTCAAACTAATCTAATACAACTCTTTGGCCAAGCAATGGTACTTCCGTAGGCATTCTTTAGAACTCGAAATTCATCGATAGGTCTATATAAGGTCAAGTGATCCATATACACTTCCTCAACCCAAACCTTCCAACAATATCATCCAAGTGGAATGTGATGCACCTTCACGCCTGGGTCTACTGATGCAATCCTCCCTTCAACTACAACTTCTTCATCTTCAATGTACCAATGCAATAATTGGCACCTTGCATCTTCCTTGATTGTGATATCTCTATGGATATCACTTCCTTGTTGTGACTACAAATTCACGTTAAAATTAAGATATTTACATATTAAATAAATAAGATATAATAAAAAAATTTAAATAAACAATATGTAAAGCTAGATTAAAAAACCTGAGACGTAAAAGCACGCGAACTTCTGTCCTCCACATTTTTACTATTATTCTATAAAGTGACACAAAAATTACTGGATGTTATTCTGCATATTAAATTACTTGGAAATAGTACTAAAAAAAACATGAAATGTTAAAAAATTATAACCTGTTGAGTCAAGTTGACAAACGCTTCA
Source organism: Ligustrum vulgare (assembly GCA_963555705.1). Lineage (NCBI taxonomy): Eukaryota > Viridiplantae > Streptophyta > Magnoliopsida > Lamiales > Oleaceae > Ligustrum > Ligustrum vulgare. Next base: position 52,213,561 of record OY743173.1, on the reverse strand, counting down.
AATTTTTCTTCTAGCACCCTCACTCTTTCCGACTGACTTTGTACTTGACTTTCTAGTTCTTTCACTCTCCCAGTACTATGAATTTGTCCATCAACTCTTGATGGTGCAAATCCGAACCCAAGTCCTCTTACTCTCTCATGACGTTCCGGACCTAAAACTCGAGCAATAGCATCATCGCGGATAGAATCTTCTGCTGGTGTATTGGAAATTGATTGGGCACACTCTTCTATCCTTTCCTACACTTACGAAACTCAAATTATACACTAGTAAACGATATATAAGTCAAATCAGATTATTACAAGACTACAAATACCAAAGTCTCGGCAACTGCTTCATTAATAGGTTTTCCATCCTTTCGAAGATGTCCCTGAGTCCATAATGTAGCTCTTAGGCCTTTTATATTTGGATTCTTTTTCTTCTGCAATGCAAATTCAATAATTACATTTATTGAGATTTTTTCTCTACAATACAAGATAGGTTTGTAATGTACCAATTCATGAGCCATACGAGGATAACCCTTTCGACCCATTGTATGGAGAAGTTTCTGATTAGTTCTCAGCTCACTAAACTTGGAACTTTGTTCCTAATTAGGAACACAAAATAAAATAATTAAAAACTAGCAAATAATCAAATAAAAAGCAAAAGATTCATTTGTAAACATTACTTACATGAAATTCAGAAGAAAGGGTATCTTCGACAAATTTCTTCCATACTTCTTCAGAGTCGACATTTCTTGGTCTAAGGAGGCCAATAGTACGTGTTCTATTCGCACTTGATGTTACTTGAGCCTTGATTTGTTTTCTCAACCTTAATTTGTACGTTCTCCAATATTTTCTCATGTATTGAAATGTCATTTTCTGATTAAAATCACACACATTGAATCTTTGCTGCATTTGTTAACAAAGACATTTAAAACTTTAAAAAAAATGGTTTTATTATGAATGAAAAATAGACAACACATAATCTTAAAAGTTATTTCGAAATATACCTGTACAAAATTCCAAAGTTCATTTTTCTTTTCTTCGTCCACCGAATGCCAACTTTTAATTACAATGGGCACATGTTCTCGTACCATGGCTCCAACAATGCTAGAAAATTTCTCGGAATTAATACCAACAACTTTTTCGAATTCGTTAAAATCAAGATCCATCTTTTAATTATTTTCAGGAACCATTTTAACCTGGGTTGGACCTCTTTTCTTTTTGGGAGCATTTTCAAGTTCCCGTGTCTTATTTTGCTCATCAACAACCAGAGTAGATATTGTATTTTCCGTCTCACTAGAAATTCTTAGTATTTTACTGGCCTTTCGGTATTTGTTCACAATCGCATTGTTTCGCCGTTTATAACTCTTGGAAGATTTCCTAGTTGACTTTAATTACAACACAAATACAAAGAAGGTGAAATTAATTATTCTCAAAACTTAAAAAATACCATATATAGTATATATGAAAATGAAAATTACCTCGACTTTATCCATTGTCTAACATATATGCCCCACAGTCAACTTGCTCGACAAAATTTCCTACAGACACAGTAAAATCTGTAACATAAAAAGAAATTAAGGTTAGGGATCTTAACCAAAGGAAATAATTGTAGGCAAGTAATGTGATAAATTTTGATGTTTAAAAAAAAGTGCTATATACATGGAAACAATGTTTCCCCTTTACATGTTAATCCTTGCCCTTATTGATCTTCTAATGTTCAAAAAATCCATTTTAGAAACAAGGCGACACCCAATTTTTAACATGGTGTGGAAAAACTTCAAGTACATTCATCTTCCGGTCTACTATTTAATCTTTCCAGTTATCATTTTATTGCAGTTTGTTCGGATTCATTGTTCTGCACATGCTAATTTATGCTGCAAATATACACTTCTGGAAGCGTTATCGAGTCAACTATACTTTCATATTTGGGTTCAAGGAAGGAACAGAACTTGGCTACAGAGAGGTTCTACTACTCAGTTTTTGTCTAAGTGCACTAGCCATAGCTAGTGTACTTGCAAACCGCTCCAGCCGTTTCTTCCTAATCGTCTCCTTATTTCATTGTTTCTTCGCACCTTTATACAAGGTAAAGAAAATTATCATCTTAGTCATACTAAAAAAATGTCCCGGACAGGACTAACACAGTTTATATGCCCCGACTACAAAGAACCTTCTAAATTAGAAAATCAGTCTGACTATAAAAAAACTGAACACAATTTCATTAACAAAGAAAATGCATATGTCTAATGTTTAAAAATATGAATGCATATATTAATGGACGAGAAATAAGGGAACCTAAAAACCCAAACTTGAAAATTACAAATTCCTGTTTAATTAAATAAATAAAAGCCAGTATTTCTAATTCCATATATATTTTTCAACAAATGCACATATTAATGGATGAGAGATATTGAAAACCGAAAAAATACCAAAACTTAAAATTACAAATTCCAGTTTAATTAAACAAAGAAAGCCAATATTCTAATTCTAGATTCAATTTTCAACAAATGGACATATACATGAAGAATATATTATAGTTGATAGATATAGATATATAGAAGCTAGAAGGAGAAAGACGAGAAATAGGGAAAACAAAAAATCCACCTAGTTTTTCCCCACTAGAAACTTCGATGAACTGGGATTTGAGTTTGGGAGAAACCCCGAAGACGATGATTTCGAGTCGAAGCCTCATAGTGGTGACCGCAGACAGTGAGATGAAAGTGAAGCCGTGACGGAGGAGACGCAGTCACGGAGGCAGGCGGGCTGTAGGGCGATGAAGAAATTTTAAGTGGATCTGAATTTGGATGGATTCAGGCGTTCAGTTTAGGTTAGGTTTGTGATAGTGTTTTGATTTCAATTTTTTGTAAATTGCAATGTAGTTGAAAATTAAATTTATGAGAAAAAAAAAAGAAAACTTCGCCAATAAATCTAATTTTGTAGGTGGAAAATTTGTAGTTTAAGTATAAATATTTTTTGAGCCAAATTTTTATCCTTACAAAAGCTTGTTTTGTAGAGAAAAATCGACTTTGTATATAAATTAATTTGTATGCGGAAAATTTGTAGTTTAAATATAAATATTTTTGGAGCCAAATTCTTATCCCTACAAAAACTCGTTTTGTAGGAAAAAGTAGACTCCGCATACATATTTTTTGAGCCAAAGTCTTACGCCATGAGTTTTTTGTTTGAAAAAAATTATATGTTTGTAGGCACAAAGTCCTCTGATTTTTAAAATTTCGGAGCTAAATGTTGGCCCTACGAATCCTTGTTTTGTGGGGAAAAGTGAATTCCCCACAAGAAACACTACGACGTGACCGTGAAAGTCGATCCCCGCTTTGAAACGGTAAATTTATTTAATGAATTGACAATAAACAAATGAATAAATATTGAAAATATCTACCAAAAAATACTTTTACCAAATATCAAATTTGTAGGGTAAAATAAACTCACGTTACGAATTAAAAATTGTCATCTAAGATTTTGTGGGCAAAATTATATCCCAACAAAAATTATTTTTGTGAGAAAAACTTAATTCCGCCTACAAATCTCATTTCATAGCGGAATTTTGTAGTCTAAGTATACATATTAATAATCTTTGCCTACAAATCTTATTTTGTATGCGCATTATTTGTAGGGAAAAGCAAAATTTTCTAATAATACCTGCAAAATCTCATTTTGCGGAGAAAGATAATATTTACATACAAATCTCATTTTGTATGTGCATTATTTGTAGGGAAAGCAAAATTTTCTTGTAGTGTAATTTGTGACATTTGGAACAATCATAAAATTTAGTAATGATTCTAAATGTCACTAAAATTTGGTAACGTTTAAAAACGTTGCAATAGACAGCCTATTGCAACGTTTTAAAAACGTTGCCAAAACTTAATTTGAGTGTTGCAAAAATTTCAACTTATCGCAACAATTTTTAAATGTTGCAAAAAGGGATAAATCTCAAATATTTATATCAAATGCAACATTCACTTACAAAATGTTGCGGTAGACCACTTTTAGCAACATTCAATTAGCAAATGTTGTCATTTAAATGTTGCAAAAGCCTATTTTTGTAGTAGTGAATATCCAACCCATCACTATTTAAAACTCTATTTTTCTCAAATAAATGGAACCAAACATAGGCTAAATTATTACTCCATCCGTCCCATTTATATAGTTTTTTTGACTTTTCACACAGATTAAGAAAAAATGTTTAATGTTATTGAAAATATAATTTTTGTAAAAAAAATTCTCTAACTTACCCTTATTTAAATTCTAAACTATTATTATTTGAAGTAATAAATATGAGTACATTAGTAAACAAACAAAATAAATATTTTCCAATAAAAAAAAGTCTATATGATTGGGATAAGAGAAAAAAGAAAAACAGCATATATAAATGAGACGGAATGAGTAATTGTTTTTAATATGTTATATATCTGTTATATTCATTTGGGTTTTGAGTTTGACAAACAAAACACATTATCAATGATCATTTTCTATTTAAATATTTTTCAATTAGTGGTATGTTCAGCAGTTGTGTGGCACGATTTTTTTGGTGTTTTATTGTTTTCAGTTTGATTTTGTCTACTTCCCAAATTTGTATATTGATTAATATTCAATTATATTTCTGTGTTCATTAATTTATTATTATGCCACTATGTTCATCGATGTGATATGTAAATAAATAGATTGTTATCAAGTATGTAGATCTAAAACTTTATGTCAAACTTTCGATTCTAGTAGCATGATTCATAATAAAATAGTTGGAAACATTTTCAGGACATGATCATCATTGCAATTAATTAAAATATATTACAATAAACAAAAAATTTTGTCCATATGAAAATATATATTAAATAATAATAATAATAATCAATAATATCATGACTAAACTTAAAATATTTTCCCTCTTATTTCCATCGGTGTATTTCATTTCAAATGCACACTCCCTACCCGAAGAAAAACCCTCTGGATACATTCATATAATCCGTACTCTCTCTCTCTCTCTCTCTCTCTCTCAACCTTAATGCAAAAGTAATGGCCGAATCAAACAAACCCTTAGAACTTTCTCTTTCTATTCTAAATGGAAGAAATGGGAGTGATGAATTGGGTGCCAAAAGCGCAATCAATATAGATAAAAGTCTAATGATCGATGTAAACGAGCTTGCTATCGGTCCAATGATTAGTGAAGGAGCCCATTCCATTGTCTATGAAGGATTGTGAGTGTCTACTTCAATACTGTTCATACTCGTGTTCCATTTTATTATTATTATTTTTTTATTTTGCTTCGTAGAATTTCATCTTTTGCTCTTGAATCGACATGCATGTTGATATTTATTTGTTTTGGGTGTTTAATTTTGAGAAGGATGCGTTCTTATTTTCCATTTCTCTTTTGGGACTGTGGGATATGTTCGCTGGTGAAATTTAGTAAGATAATTTAATTATGTTTGGAGATTCTAATGACAAATTGACAATCTATATTCAGTTTCATTTTTATTTTTTATTTTTATTGAATTTTTTCAATCGATTTTTTTTTTTTTTTTTTAAGATACATTCCTTGATTTTTATTGATTATATCCTTGCCATTGTATTTTGTTTTCATTTCATTTGTTTTACAGAATAGCAATTCAAGGGCTGCATCAATTATCATGCAAGTGAAAATCTTTCAATGTCTCCGTATGAGAATCTACTTTAGGATGTTTTAATTTTTTATTTCTCGGTTGCAGAATCCAGACAGTTGAACTTCAAATTGAGCTTTGTATTACTTTATCATATAACTTTGTATGCCAATTTCTAATTCCATTCAGTGAATTAATTTTGGACTGAGAAACCAAGAAGAGGAACTTAAGTTATATGCATTGCAATACAGAACTAATGACAAAAGAAGAAACGCATAAATTGTGATAAAAAAACTTTTGACGGGGTAGAAGACGTAGAAAAGTTTGTAATGCGGTGCACGTAGGTTGATAACTTTTGGACTATCATGTGACTCGAATTAGATAGTCGTCATATGGAAGACACTTGTACTAAAGGACCATGTTTGCGTTCGTATGCTTTTTTGTTATTAGTTTCCTTGGATTAATTAGAAGATATCTCATGGGCAAGTTGAAAGATATTTGATATTTTAGCACAAAAATATGTTTTGAGTTATAGGAACTAGGAAGAAAGATTATGTAACTGAACCAATATTGAGCACTGACTCTAGCATGGTGAGAGGAAAATAACAATGATATAGATATTGGAGAAAAGATACATAATGTTCTTCCTGCCTTTTTGCTGCAATTTTTTTTTACCTTTGTGCAGCATGTCACATGGTGTAAGTTCTTATGCTCGAGCATGCCCCCAAGGAAGTCTATGGGGACATCTGTTTCTATTATTAATCCATTATTGATTCTATCAAAATTGACGACATTCCACAAAATAAGCGTTGAAATAAGTAATGGTTAGAGATTTTGCTCTGTGACAGAATTCTGATCTATATAGTAAGTTATCTGGCCCTGTTTGGTAGGGATTATTTTAGTTAATTTTAATAAAAATTGATGAAATGTATAGTTGAAAAGTTATTGGACCCATAAAATATGTGGTTGAAAATATTGTTGGCTTTGACTTGGATTAAATCTGAATTAAAAGCTCTACCGAACAGGGGATTAATGTGGATGCCGTGATACATGAAAAGATAATCATTATTATACTAAAAAATGAATGCATGTGCGCTTAGAAAGTCCTAGTTTGAAGCTTTCTCTCTCCTTTGGGAAGATTATGTTACGAAATTAAAGATAGAACTAAGGGACCTAAATGTCAATATAATGTCTAAAGTATCAGGTTATTCTCATTCTCTTAATATGTGGATGCAAAACCTTTTGTTATATTAATTCCCTCATTACCAATGATTAATAAATAACATTTGAAGTCTAACTGGGTATGAAAAGATCCAAAAGCTCACTGGGAGAAGCAGTGAAGGCTTACATCACTGCTTAGTAGAAAAACAAATTAATGGTGTATGTAAAGGAAGATTGCTCTAACAGAAACATTTGAAATAGCTACTATTGATGTAGAATTCAAATTAATTTCTAGCATAATCGTGCAACAAAAAAATTGTTATTTAAGATTTAATCACTGTTTTTATGCATATTATTATGTTTTCATATTCTCATAGAAATTAATTGTTCTCAGAAGTTCAAAATCTTGTTCCTTGAATTCTGTTACCAGGTACAAGTCCACACCTGTTGCTATAAAAGTGATACAGCCAGCTAGCACATCAACTGTCACTCCTGAATGCCTAGAAAAATTTAACAGGGAGGTCTTGGTGCTGTCTAAAGTTAATCATGACAACATTGTGAAGGTATCTTGTTTTTCAGTACTAGGTCGTTGATCAGTTACATGGGTTTGTCTTTGCTGGTTTCTTTACCTTTTATGATTTTATACATATAGTTTCAATATCATTAGAAATTTAGTCAGACAATTTTTTTAAATTTGGTTAATTTTTAAGATTAACGATTTAGTGATAAGAATTTTGTCTTGGGCTCATAGTGCATACTAGACGAATGTCTTATATCAGGAACTCTAATAAATGTTTAATCATTAAATAGCCAATATAAATTAACATGTGGTCATATCATTGCTGGGTGTTGCTGTGTGGCTTTTTCCCTTCATTTCTCATAAAACTTGGTAAGTCTAATTATGGAAAATGCTCCTAAGCAACTACTTTAATAAACTTTTCTATATATTGATTAACAACTACCATCAATTGACAACTCGATCTAAGAGTACTGCTTGTTCTACAAAAGAACACGTGTCATGCTGTTCAGAAAAATGAGTTGTGATGGACAAAAACAATTTAATGCTTAATTCAAGCTCAAAGTTATTGTTTAAATGAAAAAAATGGAAAGAGTTTTGGCTAGAATCTTAAAATTCACATGTCTTTGTGTCATGCTTTGACCTTGTATTTATAGGAATTGGGATTGTAATGGTTGGTGAGGTTTACAGTACTTTCCATGACACTATTCGTGATTGTTCCCCTGCAACAGGTGTCAATATTATACCAATCACTATAACTTACCTCATTACTAAAAATTGAGTTTAAAATGATGTTGACACATGAGCATAATAATTTGATAAAGAACAAGAAGAAGAATTAGAATAAGGGATCAAGAGAAGAATTGAGGGCAATAGAAATAGTTTTATTCATATAATATAAGGGTGTCTACTACATTGAATAAACCCTCTATATATTGAGCAAGAAATTAAAAAGAAACTAAAATTTAACGAACTTCTACTAAACTAGAATTTTATCAAAATATTAAAACTAATCTTGTCTAATCTAAATACTCATAATTGAAATTAAAAATTGATTTTAAAATCCTAATTAACTTGTAGCTCTATCTCCATTAGATGTAGTAGTTGGACTCATGGTGGAATTCTTAGGATTAGAGAGGTACTTGGTCCTATTATGATCAAACCTCAAGACAGGTAGAATTTGAGGTTGAAAAATTGGTAGGTGGACCCCTGGCTAGTTTCAATATTGGGATGTATTTAATGCTTAGTCAACTTAAGTGGCCTCATCTTACCACGCGTTCAATAGCAAGGTGTTGACATATGATGGGATAAGGAGTATTTGCTACTGCATCAAATTGTCTTCCTGAGATTGTCCCTTGGTCCGTAGGTCCTGACACAAGATTAGAATCTAGCTCCAAAAGTGATAGGTATGTTGTTTCTTGGCACTCTCTTTCTACCTAAAAAGAGCAATTGAAAGGGCCTTTTTCCTTTCCTATTTTCCCATTTTTTAAAGACCTATCGCGCCGCCTTGGGACATACTCAATGTCAACTCAGCTTAAGTGATCCCCAGCTTACCACATGTCCATGATGTAGGATATTGATATAACAGTTCAGGTAGTAGGTGTAGATGCAAGTTTTCTTATTCATATTCCCACCCTCAAGTAGCATAAAAGATTTTGGAAGCATCCAACCAAAATGTTAAGAATATGATTGAATTAGCTGAAAAAGTTGTTAACCATATTGAGAGCCTTTTACTCTTTAATGTGGACATTACTAATATCTTACCTATAAAACATCCTTGAGTTGTGAATTGATGTGGCTAATGTGTAAAATGCGAACTAAAAAGTTTAGAGTTGAAGAAGAGGATTTGTAGCATTGGTGGTTTAACTAATATGTATCACATGGAATAAAAAGGCGGAACTAAGGCCCGCCTTAGTTTGAGGCGCACATCTAGCGCCTTGAGGCATTGAAAAAAGTGTCTTTTCTGTGAGGCAGACGCCTCATCCAACTCACTGCTTATGCCTCTTGAGGCGTAAGCCTCATATTTTTTTAAACTTGGACCTTTTTATTTAACCTAATATTATAAACAAAAAATATAAACTTTAAATTTCTAAACTTATTTAGTTTAACATTTTTTCCAATTGCAAAATGAGTAAAAAATGTTCCCAAACATAATATTTTTGATAGTCGAGTCATGCTTTTTTGTTGGGGTTTTCTCATCTTGTGGCATGTTTCTAAACTTTGGAGTATTAAACTACTAATTTCGGACTATGTATGTAGATGCTATATTAGATATAAAGTAGATTATTTTTATTAGTGAAATTGATTTTTTGATATTATTTTAAAATTTTTTGTCTATTTTTGGTTTGTGGTGAGGCTTACGCCTCAAAGCGTCTCGAGTCATACACCTCGTCTCACAATCGAAAAACGTCTTGATGCTTATTTTCGCCTTTTTTAACATTGATCTCTTGGGCTGGTTACATGAGTTATTCTAAAGTTGCTATAGATGGAGAGTTATTTTCCAAGTGACACCACAAATTCAGTTCTATTAAATAAAGTTATTTTCAAAGTGACACCACAAATTCAGTTCTATCAAATAAACAAAGGCGGAAAATTAGCTTTCCTTCCACAAAGGAAAATAAGTAGAAACAATTTCTCTCCAACATCTTTTCCATCTACTCACTCACAACACAAAATGTAAATCTGTCACTACCATATAAACCCCCACTATCTCTACCAAAAGAACCCATTAAACCATCATGGATACTGCCAAGGACTCAAACATCATATTAAATAAATCTAAAAGAATATAAACTCCTCCAACCTCAATTGGATAAAGGGAAGAGAGTTCTCGTTTATTGTTCTTATACAAATTAAATGGAAAGTGTTATAAATTACATGAAACCAAATTGATCGAGCATAAAACTTAGGAACAAGGATCAAAGTCAATGGCATGATTGGCTAAAGAATCTCTTTCTTTGAATTTTCTGTACTATTTCTCCAATTGTTGAGGTGTGTTTGTTGCTTACACAGTTTATTGGAGCCACTGCAGAACCAGGAATGATGATAATCATGGAATTAATGAGAGGTGGGACGCTCCAGAAGTTCATGTGGAGTACTCGTCCAAATTTCATAGAACTAAACCTTTCCATAAAGTTTGCATTGGCAATTTCCCAAGCAATGGAGTATCTACACCAAAATAGAATAATCCACCGAGATTTAAAGCCTAGTAATATTTCTGTGCCAATTCATTAGATTTTACTTCATGTTGTATATTTCCTGGTATTCAACTGTTTGGGCATTCAATCAGTGTTTCTTCATATGATCTTTGATGCGTAACAAGACATCTCTTTGAATTAACTATTTATGATCTTTTAATGGTCAATGATAATATTGAAGTCTTTAGTTTATCATGCAAAATTGAATGCACTACAAAAAAGGCATTACATTTGACTAATTTCATTTGTTTTTAAGATGAAAACCAAGCATTCCAGCTCACAATAGTGATCTTAACATTGCATTGAGATCACTTGACATCTGTAGAAGAGGGCTTTGCTTCCTAGTTCCTACTGCTCATCGGTATAATTTGTTTTTGCAACGCGTCAAAATTTCACTCAACAACAAAAGTAAAATATAAAACTTATTCTAGTAAGTTTGGTGTTGGTTATCAAATACTTTTTTTCCCACACTTCCAAATTACTCACGTTCAAAAATAATGTAGAAAGCTTATTGAAGATATTGGTATTATCATCGACAACGTGTTAAATGAGATTATGTCTATTTCTGTGTATATGAGGTAGTTTGATACTTTTAGCTTATAGAATTTTCTGCCAAAAATGTAGGCAATCTACTACTCACAGAAGATAAAATGAAAATCAAGATAGCTGACTTTGGTTTAGCTAGGGACGAGATCGAAGATGAAATGACTACTGAGGCTGGGACATATCGATGGATGGCTCCTGAGGTAGTATGTAAATACAAAAACTTTTAGGTTTATAAGATCATTACAACTCTTGAACGTATTTTCCTAAATGATCAGTTGTTCAGCATAGAAACACTTCCATTGGGAGCAAAGAAGCATTATGATCACAAGGTTGATGTCTATAGCTTCTCTATGGTTCTGTGGGAGCTGCTCACCAACAGCACACCCTACAAAGGCAGGAACAATATCATGGTGGCATATGCTGCAGCAATGGTATGTACATCCACAATGTAGTATTTTAATTCTTACCTTTAAATGGTTACTTTATTTTAACTAGCACGTGACTACCAGATTATAGCATGTTTGCCAAACTTAAAAGTTACTTTTCTTGAAAGTGACTTTTGAAATCATGTTTTGCTAAATATGTATATTTACCTTACTTTTTAACACAGCTAATATCTTGTATTTGTCACTGTAAATGAATTTCACACTGTTGCAATCAGTTTTCCATCAGTTATAATAAGTTGTTTGAGGCATAGGCAAATTATGATGTTATCTTTTCGTTGTGCTTTTGTGAACTTTGATAGTGTCTTGGCATGTTACTTTTTTGAGTTCTGCAGCACTTTATTCAATTTCTTGTTGATGCTCAGTATCTCCCTTTAATTCTAGAATCGAAGGCCCAGCATTGATAACATTCCCGCAGAAATTGTACCTCTCATACAGTCTTGTTGGGCAGAAAATCCTGAAGATCGACCAGAGTTCCAGCAAATCACCATTTTTCTGAAAAACTTCCTCCACAAACTCTCCCAATTCGACAGCGCATCATCAGTAATTTCACCAACTTTGTTAGAGACAGAATCTTCAAGAAGCAAAGAAGAGACTGAAGATTCTCCACCCACAGACTTCTTGATGTCCAGGTCTGAAGAAACGAAGAAAAGGCCGAGGAGTCTGTGTTTCAGAATTCTGAATTGTTTTGCTTGCTGTCTAGGCAACTAGTTTCAGTAAATAGTAGATGCAGTTATGCTCATTTTGGTTCTCAGTCGACAGTCAGAAATGTATACATATATGATATATAGTGATGAAGCCTATAGTTGTCAGTTTTGTTGTGAGCCATGAACATGCATTGTACAGAAAGCTATGGAAGTAGTGATCTAAAGGAAGAACAGAATAATAGGAAAAGAATAAAGCTTTTGAGGTGATTGTGTATTGACTTTCCCTTTGCCTAGTCTTTCTGTTTACTCTTTGTGGATATCTTGCCATGCTAAAGTTCTACATTCTCTGGTTGATAAAGGCTCTTCCCCCCCCCCCCCCCCCCCCCCCTTTCTTTTTAATATTTTTTGTGATACTCAACTCGGCTAAGCATTCTTATAGTTTTTTTTTTTTTTTTTATAATTACTATACTAACTGGATGTCTTAACTTCATTGTAGTTAGATTGAGCTAAAGACAATTACTTGTACGTTTTACATTGATAAATTTTAGAAAAACAAAAGAACATGAGTGTGTGATTTTGAGCTTTGAATATTTTTGAAGACTTTATTCTCTTATTATACAGTACTAGTGTCGACTCGTCCGTCGTACGAGAAACGATTTGTAGTTGATTTTCTTTCGTGAATTTGATGATAAAATAGTTCTACTTGAATAATCTTATCTTATTATTATTATAAAGAAGGATAGTTGGCCAATCCTTCCCCCAAAAACTCCCGCCTAACAAATCCTCAAAAGTCATAAGTCAAAATAAAAATAAAAAAATTGGCATCTTATCTTATTATTATTATTATTATAAAAAGTTGTGATGTGTACAGTACCATTATTATTATTATTATTATAAAAAGTCTTATTATTATTATAAAGGAGCTTAGTAGCCCAACTTTTCCCCCAAAATCTCCCACCTAGCAAATCTCTCCTCCAAAAAGAATCTGCTGAAGATTTTTCCAAAATAAAAAATCTTATCTTATTATTATTATTATAAAGAAATCTTATTATTATTACAAAGGAGGATAGTTGCTTTGGTTTTACCTCCAAAAGTTCCCCCCAAAAATTTCCCAAATGATTTTCTTAAAGCTTCTCCTACAAGCAAAACAATTCAAAAGTTAGTAGCCCAACTTTTCCCTCCAAGATTTCCCCCTAAAATGTCCCTTCTTTTGATGTTTATGCAGCAATTGTATCTATCTATCTAAAAGTAACAAAGTTGACACTAAAAAATCATGCTCAAATTGTTGCCCACATTCCCGCCCATATGAAAATCTCGCCCAATAATGTAGGTCCCACCCAAAAAAATCAAATCTGTCCAAACTTTAAAATTTGAACTTCACAGAACAAACCCTAGACCATTTACTGCTCGGCAGCACCGTCCCTCTCTCTGACTCTAACCTCTCGCTCTCGCTCTCGCTCTCCCTCTCTCCCTCTCCAAACTCTCCTTCTTCCTCCTTGGAGCATCAAAATCTGGTGGGATCGTCGAGCGAATCAAGCAACGAAGGTGTTGGAACTAAAGAAATTGATCGAAGCTGGTGGGAACTGGATTGCTATTCCTCAAAAAGTTGGTAAGAAAAACCTAAAAATCTTAAAATTGATAGATTATGGTCTTGAATCAGGTCTAACAGTGGACGCCGATTGTGAGCACAACTTCATCTTCTTCGACGAATTGAACCTCCATTTCAGCAGATTGTTACCGCCAGTGAACCTCCATTTTGATGAAATGTCTTGATTTTAATACTGCAGTTTCGCCTTTTGGATTGAGGTATCTCCATTTTAATGTTTTAATTTTGATTAAATTGTTGGGATTTTGATGGGTTTGAAGGTGCAATAATTTTAATTAAATTCTTGAATTGTCAGGAGTGAAAAGGCTTACTTCCTCCCAATTTTTGCAGACGAAAAAGTTTGTGTTCGACCAAATTTTTTTTTTCCTCTGTTGATGGAGTGGATTATCACACGTATGCCTTCTCTGGGCTAACCTAACTATTTTTTACCGTAAACAACTACCATTCTGTTTTCATTGTTTTTTAACAATTCATTTCATTTTCCACAGCTACAAAGTCGGCTGAGAAGTTACCTCCAGAGATGGTATGTTTTCCCCAGCTCAGCATATCTTTATTTTCATTAAAAATGAAAATATTTTGTTTGATGTGTCAATATTTTTTCCTCTAAATCTTAATCTTTATACGAATATCCAAACAAGATCACCAAGCAAAGCTGGCATGTTCTTAGGAACACAAGATAACTGTGCTACTTGTGGTAAAACAGCTTACCCGCTTGTGAAGGTATGACAGATTTCATTAGCTTTATTTGAAAATTTATGTAATTTCTTGGTTGAATAGGTTGGGTAGTCCAGATTTCTTTCGCTGGCTTGTGTTTTGCATTGTTAAATCCCTAGCTGTGATCTGGATGGAAGATTTTTTAGTATATACATAGTAGTTTGCAGCCAATTTGTCTGTCTGTTCATTATGTTTATCTTTATCTTGAATGGCTTAATTATTAACACTTACAAAATGACTACACTAAGGAGGGGCATAATCAATTCATTCCTCTGTTTGAATAGGTAGGCAATTCATTTCCACTTTGAACATAAACTGATGGAGATCAAGAATAAGTAGGAATAATCTTCAATGTTTCATTGCAGATGACATTTAAATTTAACTTGAATATCTTTATTGCCCATGATTACTCTTTGTTGTTGGTAGATTAACACACCAAACGTAAAATGTGAAGCTTCAAGATTTTGAATTAATAAACTGTAGTATGTTACAACATAAGTTGAGCCCTACTTTTTTGTGCGTGATGATGTTTATAAAGAATTTATTTGAAATAAAATAAATATTTATTTTTAGGAGAATATGTGGTTAAAAGGTATAAATTTTTTTGAAAATAAAGTTAGGACTTTTCATTTTCGTATGTTCCCTACTGAAGCACTGTCTCATTATTTTATGGAATATATAATGTTGATTGAATAAACTTGATGAATCAATTCCATGATTTTTTGATGGTGACTAAAGCTTCCTTCTATCTTATCCTCTGTCTCGAAATAATTGTGTTGCCATTTTGAAAGCTGCAAAATAGTGATTTTATACTTTTTTTGACTGATTAAATAATTATTTTCCTTTAATTGTAAGATATGCAGAACTTTCAAGCCAAATTGTCAACCAAATTCAAATTCAATCAAAGTCTCGTGGCTGAAACCTTTTGGAAGATATGCAGATGGTTATATAGATATGCAGATGGTTTTATAGTGATGAGTGAACTCAAAATTAAATTGGAGCTGAATGACTTAATTATGTGATGAGGTTTGAGAAGTCAGTAATGGGTTGCACCCATTCTGGTGGTGGAAGTGGACTAAAGGAAGATATACATTTAAGAAGGGGAGTTGAGTATGAATTTGGTTATTGGACTGAGGGATTTGGCAATGACAATTTGGGATAATTGGTGAAAGGAAAGTGGTAGAGAAGGGTATTTTGAGGAGATTTTTTCATCTGAATTGTCTTTCTTCTTCTTAGTTCTGAAGTGCACAACATTTCTACTCCACTCCACTCCAGCCAGCTTTAACCACCAGCTCACAACTGGAAATACAGTTGCCCATTTTCAAAGGTAAAGTTTCCCCTTTTAGAAAAAGAAATTCTTAGTTTGGAGTATCTTGAATCAGTCATATTTCTTCTTCTTGATTCTGCCACAGTGATTTTTTGCACTCTGAATCAATACTGCCGGCCAGAATGCTTCTTTAGTTATATACCCAAAATATCTTCACAATGATTCTACCACAGTCATATTTCTTCTTCTTAATTCATTAATTATTGCTTATATTTTCACAGATTATATAGTTGTTTAAATTGATACTTGAAAAGGGCATTATGGTGGATGCAAGTGATGAAGAATCTGTGGATGAACAAGAGGTAATCAAGAACTTTGTTTGATTAATTTGAATATTTAATGTACTCCTATTTTATACCAGATTTATGGTTAGTTTCAATTAACAAGGCGATGTTATCCGAGTCTGATGTGCTATTGAAATGGCTTAACTCTTTTTTTCTACTTTTTCTTCTTTAAAAGAAGAATGACTGTGATTTTTCCTACCCTATTTTTTCATACCCTATTGTCTG
This sequence comes from Ligustrum vulgare, assembly GCA_963555705.1. NCBI lineage: Eukaryota > Viridiplantae > Streptophyta > Magnoliopsida > Lamiales > Oleaceae > Ligustrum > Ligustrum vulgare. Next base: position 52,197,304 of record OY743173.1, on the reverse strand, counting down.
ATGATTCCTTAGATCGTTTTGTCCATTTGAATTTATTTTGTTGCAACTTCAGGACTGTACCAAACTTTAGTGCAGATGTGGTAGTTGAAGGAACTACAGTTAACTTAGGGCTTTGGGACACAGCTGGTAAGCTTAATCTTACTACAGAAATCAGTTTATTTTTCTAAAGGAACCAATATTTTTGAAGTATTTTTGTAGATACCAAGTTTTTTGGAAAATTTTATCACTGGGTCTTTTCTTAGTCTTTTTCTTTTATTTTCTAACCATTTTATTGATTTCACATCCATTTCACTGGACAGGTTGAATTTCAAAAAGTTTTGATTCACGCTTTGCTTATATTCACGACATAATGGACCTCAACAATTTTGAAATGTAGCTCTTCCTATGTAAAAAGGGTTGATAAATTAGAACTTGCATCTTATATCTACTTTTCCTTAGTCGATTTTGTTGCTACTCAATCTAATTCAGTATGAAATTGATTTTAACTTTGAATTGATTCTAATCTAAAAAGAAGAAAAGTCTCTCTTTTGTTCCGTGATTAAATGTCTCCTTCCATGTTTGGTTTTCGAAAAATAAAGTTTCTGCAATTGGATATGTTTGATCAACTTTTTATAGGATGGAGTCATTTATTTTGTTCTAAGAGATTCTCCAGAGAAAGATCCAAGTTTTAAATTTTCATCTTAGTCTTAATCACCTTTGAGAAATATGTGATACCATCTATGCTTAAGATAATATAGCTGCAAGGGTTATTGATCCTTAGCAATTCTCTCTGATTATCTGCCAACTTCTAGGTAAACAATGCATGAGTTAACTTTAGTGCTTGCTCGGATATTTTTGTAGATTTTTGTGAAAAAATATTAATACCAGCTACTTCGGCACACGAAATATGATCAATCTCTGATTCCTTTGATGAGACCTCCTGCTTCACATAAAGTTGCTATTCCTTGAAAACAAGAGGCAGGAGCTTATAGTTACGTAAAAACAATGCTTCGCTATTAATAATTTAATATCATTTCACTTTGAATATATCAAATTTCGAATAGCTTTTGTGAAATGTATTTAGAATTAACATAAATGGTTCTCATGCAACTTCGTGTGTACCATTTCCATAGTATATGAATCATTGAATAACATGATTTTTTTGGGATTGTCATTGTCAATCTAAGTTAAGAATGCCAATAAAGAATAATAAGGGCGGTAGATTGCCAGCAAACCAAAAAAATGAATGATGAGGTGAAACTAAGAACTCATGTCAATATGTTTCCAATTACTAAACTCATTGAACAAAACATATGTATAATTTTAAAAAATGCAAAACACAGACCTCTTGAATTTTATTTCCTGTTTCGTTCTCTTTATGATATGTAGCAATCAGAATTAAAATATAGGGTGATCGAAACATGAGGCAATTAAGCAAGAACATGAGTAATCTATACTCATTCTAAAAACCTTTTTCATCTTTGCCCAAGTGATTGCCTCTTATAATATTTTGTTGCTTTATTTGGTATTTTGAAACTTGAATTACTTGTGTTTTTATTGTTAACTACTTTTCCTTACTGATTTTGGTCGTTTTGATTGTTTGGCGTGACCTAATTATATTACTATTATTATGTTTTGGAAGATTGATGCTCATATTGGTGGGGGTGCAAGGTCCTCAATAATGTTGGAATTATGTTACTTTTTCCATGTCACTGAAGCAGGTAAATAAATTTGGTTTTATACCTTTAATTAGATTTCTTGAGATTACTTAGATAAATTGTGAGTTGCTTTTTGAATCTTGAAAATATGTTTTAGTTGGGTCCAAGAAATTCTCCCATTCAATGTTTTATCAAAAGGGAAAGGGCTACGTCAACGTACCAATTGTTTCTTGGATTGAGCCCTGGTAAATGAATTTGTGCTCTCTTAATTTTCATTGACTTCAACTATTTGGAATTTATGCTCAGAAAGAATGTTATTGACTTTTCTGGATAGAATCTATAGTTCTGAGATTCATTTAACTAACAAAGAAGCTTTTTGATGCCCAATGTTTATGTGATATAAGAATTATTAAATTTCAAGTGGTACAAATGTTTATGGCATATACAACAGTGTAATTTTTTCTTCACTGCTTAATGAGCGATGTTCTCAATCCACGTCTTCAACTTTTTATTATGTGTTATATTGATTGTTTGAACTCATAAATTCCAGTACTTGCAGGTGACCCAAACAAATGTTGCTTGCTGGAAAAAGGATTAGGATAGCTACAAAAACAGATATTTTGATATCATTATCTGCCAATAAAAATAAAGATGAAAAATTCAAATTCTTCATTTTTGTGTTGGTTTTTGGTAGAAGAGACTATACCTTTTTTTGTCAGAATTATTCAGATGTTACCATCAATAAATTTGTTTTTTTAAAAGATTACTTCCATGAATTAATATTCCCAGATTACTTCAATGAATTACTATTCCCGTGCATCGCACGGGTGGAAGAACTAGTTATTATTATAAAGAAAGATAGTTGGTGAAGAAAATCCCGCTCAATTTTTTGCAAAAAATCCCGCCTAACCTGTTTGGGAGAGAGAGAAAGAAAGGTTGTAAAATCCCCGCATGTGATTTTTGGGGAGGGAAAAAGAGTGAAATAAAATAAAATAATAATAACATAATAATAAACATAAACAATTATCTTCAAAAGTTAGTCAATGTCAGAGAAATGGTAGGCGCCCGTTGCCTGAAGGTGAAAATCTATCTATCTACTATATTATTATTTTAAAGAATTATTATCTTATTATTATTATTATAAAGAAAGATAGTGCCTTAGATTTTGGCTCCAAAAAATATTCCCAAAATGATTTTTTCACTCCTCGAAAGCGTCTCCTAGAAGAAAAAAAGACAGGGTGTCAGATGATTAAATATTATAAAACAAATGTGTACAGTACCATTTTTTGAATTTGCAATGAGTACCGATTTTCAAAATTTACATTAATTATTTTAAAAGTTGTGATGTGAAATGATGATTGACATATAATATTTTTATATTTTTCTTTCATCATTGTTCGTCCCCAAGTAATAAAAAATTATAAACAATTATTATAAATAAACAATAAAACAATCTTTCATCATTATACCATTTTTCTCTTTCATCATTTTTCTATAAAGGACACGTGTTTTGGTTTCAGATTTTTTTTTTCTCTTTTTTTTTTATATGGAGGTTCTTAGGAGAATTTGGAACGAAATTAAGTTTAGGATGGTGGACACGTGTTTCAAGAAGTGTTTGAAATATTTAGCGGGCTTTAAAATAGAATTAATTATTTGGTTGATTTATTTATGTTTTCTAGATAAGTCGTGAGATGAAAAATTGAAGAAAAAAACAAATGTGTACAGTACCATTTTTTGAATTTGCAATGAGTACCGATTTTCAAAATTTGCATTAATTATTTTAAAAGTTGTGATGTGAAATGATGATTGACATATAATATTTTTATATTTCTCTTTCATCATTGTTCGTCCCCAAGTAATAAAAAATTATAAACAATTATTATAAATAAACAATAAAACAATCTTTCATCATTATACCATTTTTCTCTTTCATCATTTTTCTATAAAGGACACGTGTTTTGGTTTCAGATTTTTTTTTTCTCTTTTTTTTTTATATGGAGGTTCTTAGGAGAATTTGGAACGAAATTAAGTTTAGGGATGGTGGACACGTGTTTCAAGAAGTGTTTGAAATATTTAGCGGGCTTTAAAATAGAATTAATTATTTGGTTGATTTATTTATGTTTTCTAGATAAGTCGTGAGATGAAAAATTGAAGAAAAAAACAAATGTGTACAGTACCATTTTTTGAATTTGCAATGAGTACCGATTTTCAAAATTTGCATTAATTATTTTAAAAGTTGTGATGTGAAATGATGATTGACATATAACATTTTCATATTTCTCTTTCATCATTGTTCGTCCCCAAGCAATAAACAATTATTATAAATAAACAATAAACAATTTATTATTATAAAGAAAGATTGTGCCTTAGATTTTGGCTCCAAAAAATCCCTCCAAAAGTTCCCAAAATGATTTTTTCACTCCTCGAAAGCGTCTCCTAGAAGAAAAAAAGACAGGGTATCTGATGATTAAATATTATAAAACAAATGTGTATAGTACCATTTTTTGAATTTGCAATGAGTACCGATTTTCAAAATTTACATTAATTATTTTAAAAGTTGTGATGTGAAATGATGATTGACATATAATATTTTTATATTTCTCTTTCATCATTTTTCGTCCCCAAGCAATAAAAAATTATAAACAATTATTATAAATAAACAATAAAACAATCTTTCATCATTATACCATTTTTCTCTTTCATCATTTTTCTATAAAGGACACGTGTTTTGGTTTCAGATTTTTTTTTCTCTTTTTTTTTTTTTTATATGGAGGTTCTTAGGAGAATTTGGAACGAAATTAAGTTTAGGGATGGTGGACACGTGTTTCAAGAAGTGTTTGAAATATTTAGCGGGCTTTAAAATAGAATTAATTATTTGGTTGATTTATTTATGTTTTCTAGATAAGTCGTGAGATGAAAAATTGAAGAAAAAAATGTGTTTAGTTAGCATCCGTTTGGCAACACATGTTTTTAAACATGTTTTTTCTACACAATTCCCCAGATCACTTTTTAACCACACTCATTTTCTCTCTCTAATTTTCAACCACACATTTTACCTAGAAAATATAAAAAAACATGTTTTTAAACAAAAACTTTTTAACAAACAGAGGCTAAAAACTGGTCTGAAAAGTCGTGTACTAAATTTTGTATTTTATTCTATTAATTGATAGAGCCGAACAGAGTAACACGATTTTTCAAATCCCTTTTATCCAAAAAAGTTTCTCCGTCAAATTTTCAAATATAAATTTTATCTCAAAATCATAAATAAATCAATTTATAAACCGCTATAGTTGTTACAATAGGAAATTAATTGTTTTATTTTTATACGTAATTCTTACTATTTATAAAGCAATATATAAAACAGAATTTTTCCAATATAGGTTTCGTTTTGTAACATCGTATCAATTATAAATTGCCTTATTTATGTTTTCAATGTAAGATGTGTGGCTGAAAGTGCTGGTAAAAAAAATGTTTGATTGGACAGTGGTTTGAGAATTGTTTTATTATAACTTTGATCAACAAATGTTCAACGTGTGTCTAAAAATTGGTTATTAGATTTTTAATTCATTTAAGTCATTTATTATCATTTATGTAAAATTGAACAACGATTACTGTTGATATCTTATTAAGCCTCTGTTTGTTAAAAAAAAATTAAAAACATGTTTTTTTTATATTTTCTACTTAAAATGTATTGTTGAAAAATGGAGAAAGAAAATATATGTTGTTAAAAATTATTAGGAGAATTATGTAGAAAAAAATATGTTTAAAAACATGTTTGCAAAACGGAGGCATATATTTCTAAAGTAACTATTAACTATTCATACTTATGGCAACATTGTAAAGTTTTGAAATTGACAAAGAATATGAGGCTACAGAGGACAAATTCAGAAATTGATCTTGAAGAGTTCAAATCATTCTCAGACTGGATTTCAAATATTGGAGATGGTACAATTGGTGGGCACAATGATGGGCATGCTTTGATTGAAATACCTGATGATTTACTGATAAAATGAATTGAAGATTTAGTTCCCTCAATAGTATAGAGCACGTATCCAAATTTCTCAGAAAGAGTCAATGACTCATCGTATTTGCAGGAAAGAGCCTTTTTGGCCCCAACCTTGGATGTTGTTGAAATAATCAATGAGTGCATGGTCTCTCTCAATGAAACAAGTGGAAATACATATCTAAGCTCTGATGCAGCTTCTAGATTAGATTCAAACATTGATTTACTAGACGATCTACACACACGGAAATTCTTGAATAGCATAAGATGTTCAGGTGTACCTAATCATGAACTGAAGTTGAAGGTTGGAACTACTGTTATGTTGTTAAGAAATATTGATCATTCTTCTAGATTGTGCAATGAGACTAGATTGGTCATAACAAAATTTGGTAATCATGTTTTGGAAGCTAAGATCATCACAGGAAGTAATGCAAGACACAAAGTTTTAATTCCACGAATGACTTTTAACTCCATCAGATCCAAAACTACCTTTTAAGTTTAAGAGAAGGCAATATCCATTGATCGTATCGTATGCTATGACTATTAACAAAAGTCAAGGCCAATCATTATTACATGTAGGTCTATATTTGAAAAAGCCCATCTTCAGTCACGGTCAACTCTACGTGGCAGTTTCTAGAGTCACAAACCGTTCGGGGTCGAAGATACTTGCTATCGATATGGGGTATCATCAAATTCAACTACAAATGTTGTCTTCAAAGAAGTATTTCAAAATTTGAATTAGCCAACAATGTGGTTCTATTTTCTCTAAACATTACATTATCATGTTTTTACGCTAATTATGCATTTGCAAATGATTTAGAAAACAAAAAATACTTATATGTGTCTCTTATTCAAATTTTTTGTGACGTAACATTAATCCGTGCATCGCACGGGTGGATGAACTAGTTATTATTATAAAGAAGGATAGTTGGGCCAATTCTTCCCCCCAAAAACTCCCGCCTAACAAATCTTCAAAAGTCATGAGTCAAAATAAAAATAGAAAAGTTGGCATTTTCCCCAAAAAAAAGTCACTTCTTAGATGAAAAAATTCAAAAGGAATATCTGTACAAATCTTTCAGGATACACAACTCATAGCCACTCCACCACTCTTTTATTATTATTATAAAGTAGCTTAGTAGCCCAACTTTTCCCCCAAAATATAAAATAATAATAAACAAGTATCTCCAAAAGTTAGTCCATGTTTCGGGAAGAGAAAACAATTGAAATGTAATGAAATAAAATATAAAATAATAATAAACAAGTATCTCCAAAAGTTAGTTCATGTTTCGGGAAGAGAAAACAATTGAAATGTAATGAAATAAAATATAAAATAATAATAAACAAGTATCTCCAAAAGTTAGTCCATATTTCGGGAAGAGAAAACAATTGAAATGTAATGAAATAAAATATAAAATAATAATAAACAATTGAAATGTAATGAAATAAAATAAAATATAAAATAATAATAAACAAGTATCTCCAAAAGTTAGTCCATGTTTCGGGAAGAGAAAACAATTGAAATGTAATGAAATAAAATATAAAATAATAATAAACAATTGAAATGTAATGAAATAAAATATAAAATAATAATAAACAAGTATCTCCAAAAGTTAGTCCATGTTCCGGGAAGAGAAAACAATTGAAATGTAATGAAATAAAATATAAAATAATAATAAACAATTGAAATGTAATGAAATAAAATATAAAATAATAATAAACAATTGAATTCAAATGAAATAAAATATAAAATAATAATAAACAAGTATCTCCAAAAGTTAGTCCATGTTCCGGGAAGAGAAAACAATTGAAATGTAATGAAATAAAATATAAAATAATAATAAACAATTGAAATGTAATGAAATAAAATATAAAATAATAATAAACAAGTATCTCCAAAAGTTAGTCCATGTTTCGGGAAGAGAAAACCGCCTAGCAAATCTTCAAAAGTCATGAGTCAAAATAAAAATAGAAAAGTTGGCATTTTCCCCAAAAAAAAAGTCACTTCTTAGATGAAAAAATTCAAAAGGAATATTTGTACAAATCTTTCAGGATACGCAACTCATAGCCACTCCACCACTCCTTTATTATTATTATAAAGGAGCTTAGTAGCCCAACTTTTCTCCCAAAATATAAAATAATAATAAACAAGTATCTCCAAAAGTTAGTCCATGTTTCGAGAAGAGAAAACAATTGAAATGTAATGAAATAAAATATAAAATAATAATAAACAAGTATCTCCAAAAGTTAGTCCATGTTTCGGGAAGAGAAAACAATTGAAATGTAATGAAATAAAATATAAAATAATAATAAACAATTGAAATGTAATGAAATAAAATATAAAATAATAATAAACAAGTATCTCCAAAAGTTAGTCCATATTTCGGGAAGAGAAAACAATTGAAATGTAATGAAATAAAATATAAAATAATAATAAACAATTGAAATGTAATGAAATAAAATATAAAATAATAATAAACAAGTATCTCCAAAAGTTAGTCCATGTTTCGGGAAGAGAAAACAATTGAAATGTAATGAAATAAAATATAAAATAATAATAAACAATTGAATTCAAATGAAATAAAATATAAAATAATAATAAACAAGTATCTCCAAAAGTTAGTCCATGTTTCGGGAAGAGAAAACAATTGAAATGTAATGAAATAAAATATAAAATAATAATAAACAATTGAAATGTAATGAAATAAAATATAAAATAATAATAAACAAGTATCTCCAAAAGTTAGTCCATGTTTCGGGAAGAGAAAACAATTGAAATGTAATGAAATAAAATATAAAATAATAATAAACAAGTATCTCCAAAAGTTAGTCCATGTTTCGGGAAGAGAAAACAATTGAAATGTAATGAAATAAAATATAAAATAATAATAAACAATTGAAATATAATGAAATAAAATATAAAATGTTATTGCACTTTTTGTATTAAAATGTTATTGCACTTTTTGTATTAAAATGTTATGAATCCGTGCATCGCACGGGTGGATGGACTAGTGTGTTTAAAGGACAAATATTAGAATTCACACATAAAAACCTGATTGTAAGTAGAAGGTTTTCAACTAAATATAAAATCATACCTTGTATAAAGTTCGATGGGAACAAGATTAGAAACAGATTATGAGAAGAGTGGAGGTAGAATACAAAGGTACCAGGGGAGGGGAGCTAACATCTCAGCAAGAGTCTATCTAAATAAGTTTCTCGTTCGATGGGGAATCACTTTCGAAACTGATCAAATATCCACGAAACAACGAACCATATCTCACCAACGGTCATTCATTCAACTCATAAATTAACAATAAAGCATTCAAAACAAGATGAAAAAAACAGTTAATCCTCAATTTACCTCTTCACCACAAGTAAGAAGAGGGATTTCAGAGTCAATGGCTGCTGAATCTAACTCGAATGGAATTGTAATTTCAGAAGCACTTCAACTAATATTATGGCGAGACGAGAACGCTGCATTAGAAATCTGATGAGGATTTCTCTCATTGGCATTGTAATCAAATTCATTCTCCAAATCATCAAATTCATCCTCGTCTTCATCTCCATCGACTCTAGGACTCCCTGAAAAAAGAAAATTAAGTTTCTTAGTTAGACTATTACCAAAAGCAGAAGTCATTGAAGAGTGAGTTAAGTCAAAAGAAGCATCAATGAATTACCTTTAATGCACTTGAATCTGGTTTTGCACTGAGGACAAGGACATGATTGTAGAGAATTCGATTACAAAAATATTGAGTCATTGACATACCTCAATAATAACAATCATTGCAGCTACAGATTATAAATGTAGATTGCAAATACCTATATTGTGTCACACATTTCCAGTGTTTTTTAAATCTGGTAAGGAGTGTTTTTTATATTTGGTAAGCTGCAACTGGTCTTGTTAGGCGATCTCAAATTTTCTTGTATGCAAACTCAACGGGTTTATCCATAGCACAAACTGCTCAGAATCCCTGCATATTAAGCATAATTTGTTTGTAATATCAAGATTTGAGCAACAACTCGCAATTATTAGTGATAACAGAAATGTCAAATGCCACAAAAAAATCCAAGTTTAAAGTATTTATCGTTGGTCTACATCCTTGACTTCTTAAATAGCCTTGCATATTTACCTGTGAACATCTTTTTCTTTCCAATCTAGAGTTTCAAGTGTGAGTAAGAGGAATAATCAGTAATATTTATAGGACAAATCTTATGATAAGTTAATAACAGGCAATGGCTTTAGATGGTTACTCATAGGAAAATAAAGAGACTCTTAAAAGTAATTCATAATCTCAATGAAAGGTTCAAAACAAATTATGGAAATGTTGGTGTGACGTAACCTGTTGATGTAGTCACCTCTCCAGTTGATCAATATCCTGATTGATTAGCTTTTCTTCTATGTCATCCAAGGCAGGCTGTAGAAGGCATCATAGTGAGAAATGTGATGTTGATTTATCCTGAAGAGTCCAAGATTTTTGAAAAATAGAAATTATCTGAGTTTTGGTCTTTTGTATAGTTCAAGAGCCAAAACAGCTATATTCATACTTCACTCAAGTAATCCAAAGATTTTTACGTTACATTCTTCAATAGTCTCATTAACAATTGAACACTACGAACCTTTGAAGTTTGAACCATGGAAGCAAGCGTAACTAAATAGCCAAATGGTACATGCCTTACACATCATAAAGCAAAACAACCAACTTATATTTTGTGGCAACTAATACCCAAATTTTCAAAGTACAGAACTTTAGAGCGTCGTCAAGAGTATATGAGTGCAACAACTTTCCAGCCACAACTTTAAAACATTTTACGACACAGATCATCACCATCAATAAATAACCAGAAAATAAACAATAACATATTTAACTAGAAAAAAACAATAACAGTTTTACTTTGGTGGAAGCACTTATAACAAATCAATTATTAAAGGCTTAGCATTTCTAACAAAAGGATAAATGGGAAAATGTTCCCCAAACCTTCTATAACAACTCCAAGTTTCCACCTTCTGCCCACTTTAGTGCACAAATTCACAAATAAAGAGGAGATAAAGTGAAGAAAAAACATTTTCTTACCATTTCCAAACAGATATTTTCCATTTTTAATTTTTTTTTTTATTGTCATTGATTCTCATGGCTGATCCATATGTGAAGGGACAACTTGGTACTTACAAATTTCAGACCAAAATTCAAAAGTAAAAATTATCTCCAAAATGGTGTGAGGAATTCAAGATCCCTATCTGTACATGAGAATCACATATATGCTTACAATCAAGGTGTGTATACATGCTTGAAGAAAAGAGTTGTAGTGATGGAACCACCTACGTGACTACCGATGTTCACCATATCAGCCACTCCAGATTTCATGAACTCCCAATAACTTTCTTCCAGGGGCATCTTCCAAATTGGAAAAATTGTACACGAAGACACTAAAGTAAAATAAAGCTATAAATCAACAAAAAAATAAAAGGGAGAAAATTGAGACTTACAATCCACAGATTGAACTAACATGAGCATCATAACAATAATTGTATGTTTAAACTTAATGGAGAAGTAACATCATGTCCTTCAATGAAAGAAAAGGAAAATGGAAGATGTGAAAGAAATAAGTAGATGTATAATTAAATAGAAGTAAATAAAATTTTGTATATAACATAGGAAACTTAATTAAATAAAAGAAAGTAAACCTTAGTAAGTAAATCATCTGACCATCTGAACAAAGATAGAGATGTCCTGTGTATTTCATTTTGTAACACTGAGGTAGGCATTATGAATGGATTAATGTAAGAATTTCTTTGTACGCTACATTTTTTGTACAAAATAAGTGCTCTTGTTCAGTATCCGACAGTTTCAACAATACTTTAATGTTTCTACTTGTCTTTGATCTCGAAAATGCCACATATAATTGACCATGAGAGAATACTGGTTCACGAAGATACAAGCCAACAAAATCCATAGTTTGTCCTTGTGCTCTATTAATTGTCATTGCAAAACATAGACGGATTGAGAATTGAGTTCTTTTAAAAGGAATTGAACTTTTGTCCCCTTCTAATGGCACAAAAGGAATCCTTGGCAAGAAAACATGTTTTCCAATATATTCTCCCGTTATCATTTCTGCAACCACAACATTACGTTCAAATTTTCTACAAACAAGTTTTGTTCCATTGCAAAGACCTTCGGATGGATTTATATTACGCAACAACATTACAGGGCAATTTAGTTTAAGATTCAATTCATGTGGTGGAATACCATTTGGAGAAAGACTATTTAAAAAATCTTCTTGTAAACTTTGTTCTTTTTTCTCAATTGCCTTATCAAAACTATAGTACGTGAAAATTTCACCAGGAATTTGGTTCAAAAGAATATTGTTTATTTCATCAACACATTCATTTTTTGCCGTCAAAATAACTCTATTAACTATTTCATGTAAGTTGTTTGCGTACATTTCTATATTCGGGAAAACTATAGAAATGGGTTTTTTCAAAGAATTGATCTCATCTTCAAATTGTGAAGTTATATTAGACGAAAGTTTTATTGAATCACATGTATGTTCTTTTTCAATTCCATTTCCAATATTCAATAAGTAACGGCAAAATTCTGGGTCAAGATTTGCTCTCATATTTTCGATCAATGGTAGTTGTATGAAAGACGACCATAAATGTGAAAACACCAAGCTAGCTTTGATAATATCCTCTTTTCTACCCCGTTGCACAACAGGCAATACTTGACGAAAATCTCCTCCAAACACAACTACTTTGCCACCAAAAACAATAGTGCAATCCATAATATCTTGTAACAATTTATCCAAAGCTTCTATCACGCAACGATTCACCATTGGAGCTTCATCCCAAATAATTAATCTAGATATTTTCAAAAGCTTTCCCAATGCTGATTGTTTACTTACTAAACAACTTATATCGCCGATTGTTTCCAAAGGAATTCTCAATCTTGAATGAGCTGTTCGACCACCTAGTAACAAAGAAGCAGCAACTCCTGAAGAGGCCGTTGCTAAAGCAATACAATTTCTTGATCTAACAACTGATAGAAGGGATTTTATATAAGAAAGTTTTGCCTGTTCCACCAAGTCTATCAACAAAATATACAACAGTAGTTTCTTGAGTCACACTTTCCAGAATTCTATCAAACGCAAATTGTTGTTCTTTATTTAAAATTTTCCCACAAGCTAAACCTCCTGAAATATCCAAATTTGTACTTTCCTCTGCAATCATTCTATGTAGCCTATCATCTTCATTTATATGAATAGCATAAGATACAATTCCATAATCATTAACAGTTTTACTCAATGGTTCTAATATAGAACTAATCTCTGGTAAAGCTTTTAACTCAGCATCTTCAATTAGCATACCTTGTTGTAAGTAGTCTTCGAACATGTTTGCCTTGAATTTCTGCCATAATGTTTTTGGGTTATCTAGATTACAAAGTGTCAAAGAGATGCAAAAATTCGACGCAAAGAATAAGGCATTTGGTAAACAATTGCTTCAGCCATACATTCATCGCAATGGTTATCTCCATTTAACAAGCCATGTAACAATGCCGCTTCTCAATATGTTAACACATTTACTCCGTTTATAGTTTTCAAATCTTCAAATGATTGTGGCCCTTTTATATGATTAAGAAAAACACGTAGAAAGTAACGTTCACCTTCATTTGGACTTGCCGCCACAACTCATCCGATGATTGTTTGTTTCTTGCGAGTTGTCCAAACCTTTCTATTTGCATTCCAAAACACGTGTTGGGAAATCTCTATATAATAATGTTCAAGCAAATTCACTTGTCTTATTCATGAGAAAGAATTCAGTTAACATAGTTCGTTTCACAGAGACTTGGTTCAATAAATTTGATAGGTCATCTTCATTACTATAAGTTATTAGTAGTTGATCTTGAAGGTGAAGTTGCAAAGAAACAACAGTTGGATATATCTCTGACAAAGTAAATGAGAATACTCTCCATATTACTTCGGGTGGAGATATCCATCTAGCGAATTGATATTCAGAAATTTCATCGATATGAACAGGTTGTTGATCCTTTGACATAGAAAAATTGACATGATCATGACTTTGTATACATATTTATACAAATATTTAACAGCTTTGACAGAAGAGCATATCTCAACGTTAATATGGCAATTGAACTTAGCAGTTAGATAACGATTATGCGGGACAACCCATCTGTTGTCCAAAAGATGTCTCCTCACTTTAACAGAATGTCCATTGGGGCGACGTTTGTAGATTGGATATGAATTATTACCTAACAAAGTGTGTGAAGAGTAATCTCTTGGGTACTTGTTTTTACAGCAATGATGAGTATCCATGCAAACATTTTTGAGATTTAGTAAACCACATGGTCCATGCATCATATGTTTGGCGATAGTTGAATGCAAATGAGGAAATAAGTTTTGGTCTGGTAGTTCACATGATACAATGTTATCTACTTGATTAGATGTACAAACTTTGTGACCATTTTTGAAGATTAGCAAGAAATGTGCATGAGGAATACCTCTTTTTTTTAAACTCAATTACATAAATGTAAGCAGCCACTGGGCTTAAAACATGTTCTTTAACCAAATCATTTTTCAATTCATCAAATTTTGCTTTAAATACACGAGCAATAAGGTCAGGACGATTTTGGGCTTCATCACAATATTTTAACTCTTGTTTAATTTCTGACCAATTAGGATTACAAGTCATAGTCAAAAAGACAACGGGCTTTCCAAATCGTTGGACAAGAGCCATTGCATCCCTGTATCTCCTTTGCATATCTCTAGGACCACATGTAAACGATTGTGGCAAAATCATTTTCTTTTCTATCATATTCCCTCAATTTTCTCTATTTTCAATACTATCAACTATTCCTCCATACAATTCTGCACGGATCTGTTTTTGGTTATTACAGAAATAATCTAACTTGGTTGTTTCAATTTTAACGTACATGTCAACAACATATTGTTGAAATAATCTACCAATATGAAGTAATAGAGATTTACCTTGAGGTCGAATCTGGAATTTGTAACAGTAATACTCTCCACAAGAGATTTGGAAGCGTTTTTTTTCCATGGTGAAGTGCTACATAGATAGACAACAAATGAGGAAAAAAAAATTAGAATTTGATGTATATAAATTAAATGAACGGTCAATTTCAATATGTATGTGTGTATATATATATATATATCGGATTCTTTTTTGATGATTTCTTTTGAAGAACTTATTGTGTTGACATCCAGTAATACTTCAGACACACACTGTGGTTGCTCATTAGCATTCCTACTACGCTCAATACCTTCATGCCATCCAAGCTCACCGTACGGAAATAGCAAAGGATACTGTAAAGGGTCATAGCAACCATAATAGTAATGAACTCTATGTGCCTCACCTGAGTGGCCATAAATAGAGATATCGCGAACCCTAACACTAGCAGATGGATCTTCCTCTAGCCAAATTGCAGCTACTTGAGAGGCTGTAGGTGTATTATAAACACGTTGGTCAAGTCCTGGATGGCATCTAATTTGAATTCGATGGTCATGCAAGTTTTCATAATCATTTAATGACCTAAAAAATCGTGAATAAGGATTCATCTTCAAATTATGAATAATTCTTAACAAAATTGCCTCAAGTAATTTATCAGAGTTCTGAAGTTGATTTTGCAATTCATTTTCTGTATCATAAAAGTACAATTGCATATATGAAGGCTTATCATCGTAAGGTAAAAGAGACTTTATATAATGATATACTTGTCCTTGAACTCTGAATGTGTAAATTCCTTTGTTTGATTTACAGAGATCTTTGTCATATTTCATGTCAAATGAAGTAAATGCAAAATGATTGTTATATGTTCGACAAACTGGTCTAAAATGAGTTGATTCAGGACAGTTTGACGTAAAGAGTTCAAATAAATCATCAGGTGTATTATGTGAATGTAATCTGACCTTCCCATCAGAGCAACAAAATACTTTCTGTATGAAATTTCTTAGCACCACAATACTTACAAAAAGTAAATCCGGGCAAGATATAAGACGTCGTAGGTATGCATAACTGGGTAGAATATTCAGGTATATTTGGAATTTGTTTACCAGACATTTCTTCAGTAATAACATGTGGTTCTAGCAGAAAATTTTGATCACGTTCCTCTTGACCTCGAAATACAGATTGTACATTTTTGTCTACAGAGCTACTACTATGTGTAAAAGCTGAAGTGAAAGAGTTTGTAAGCCAATTAGGAATAATACTTGAGGAAAATGTAGAAAACTAATCATAGGTACAAATTAGATAACATAGTTTTTTTAAAAAAAATTATAGTAATATAATTTTAAACACTTCTATAATAATTAGTTAAAAAACAAAGAACAAAAGCCGACATTAAATAAAACAAATGATATTACCATGAGAGCTTTGTAAAGATTTATGTTTACACGCAAGTGGTAATTATGTCAATCATAGGCTTCAAACGCAAAAGAGAACGAAAGATATTACCACTTGTATTTTGTATGCGTCTGCGCTTGCCCACATATCTGTGTTCCTGGAATTTATGTAAGGCATAATTTTTTCGTTCCTGTTTATTTCTCATTGCACGAGTATCTGTAGTGTATTTCTGAAAAGTATCCAAAGATACAGTATGATCAACTACATCCAAACAAGAGGCACCTCGAGTCTTACTAGAAGAAGGAATTTGTAAATCCATATGCATGTCAGGTACTATAGGTTGGACTTGTTGATCGATAAGGTTAGGCTCTCCTATGTTGGTCATCACAACTGAGTAGAAATATGTATAAATTTTATATAAATATATCAAGTATAAATAAAGATAGAAATACCCCAATTTGGCTTAGATAATAGAAGGTGTTTCACCGAATATAAACTTTCCAAAGGCTGCTAATTTAACAAGCATGTACTTTATTATGAAATTAGCTTATTGTTTTACCCCCAAAGCTGCAATCTTAACATGCATGTACTTATTATAAAATTTAATTTTTATGTGTTAAAGAAAATGGAAAAGATATTCTTATTTTAGACATGTCAATGGTCCTCTACCTCTATGTATGGTTCACAATTTCTGTGCCAACCTAGAGCTATTTTCTTTAAACTTAGAAATTTCTTTTTCTTGGGAATCTGTGTCTGTTTGTTAAAAGTTTTTTGTTTAAAAAAATATGTTTTTTTATGTTTTCTAGATAAAATGTGTGATTGAAAAATGGAGAGAAAAAATATGTGTGGTTAAAAAGTTATTTGAGGAATTGTGTAAAAAAAAAACATGTTTGCCAAACACAATTCTCTGAAAACTAAAGCAAAGTAGTAGCTAAAGGGATGTCATAGCTATTTGGAAAAACACTTCAGGTTCTAAATGACATCCTAAGATTTTGGAATTGAATGCTTACCGTAAGGCCCAATTAATCATCCGTTAGCATCTCACATCACCTTCAATGCTGTGAAAATGCAATTATGAATTTGGTAATTCTAGAATCCATAAAAATTCCATATATAACACTGTTACCAAAAATTTATAAAACAGACTAACTATCAAGTTAGTCATTTACAAAACATACGACTTCCTCGAAAACCCATAACAAAATTCCTAAAATCTAACGATTACTCTAGAATTCCTAAAAGATAAGTAGACAAGACATTAATGAAGAATGCATTTTAAAACAAAAACCAATTTTATGAATGACTGTAATGATTTAAAACATTACCTAATTGATTAAAGTCAACTACCGGAATGAGAAACTGTAAAAAAAAAATGGAAAGAATATTTTTAACTTTATGTGCTTTACCTCTGAATCAACTCTTTATATGAAGTTCCTGTAAATGTTGCAGAATTTTGTGAAGACTTTTTCCATGCAAGACACGTTTTTAGCCTATATATAAGAAGAAAACCCATAAGCTTCTCTTCGACATTGTGAAATTTAACGATAACAAATGAGTATCCGCAGAATGGACACAGAATTTGGTGTGGCCGGCTGAGGCACTCCCTTTCGTGGAAGCGATGGACGAAGGTAGGAGGAGAGAGTCGGTTTTCGTTGCCTATAATCGGTATACGACTAAGGGTGGAAACGTAATGGAAAATATCTACTCTACAGATGGTATGTGAAGATTTCGAACCCGCTGTGATGATGGCTTTAGAGAAGGGTGAACGAGGAGAAACGACGGATCTGAAGGAAGCGATATTATGGACGTGAACGATACGGAGGATATATGTGTGGGATGTTTTTATAAGGCATTTAAAGAGAAAAATCAAGAAAGAATTGGACAAAGAGACGAAAATATCTTGGGCTGCAGGTGTCAATTACTGTTCCAAAAACATATGCCCGGTGTGAAAGCAAAGCCTGAAAAATGAACAGTAATCGTCATATCAATTCTTTTAATGTAGTAGGATATAAAAAAAAAAAAAAAAAAATTGATCATTCTAGTTTGATTGAATATAAGATCCCATTTTACAATCAACAAAGATGATTGGATGAACACACAAGTACTTTTTTTTTTTTTTGTATAAAAAAATATCCAAAAGTGAACTATGTATTACAATTGCAAAAGGAATATGTGCAAAGAAAAATAAAGGAAAGTAGAAACAAAATCCAGTAAAGCTCCTATAAATTAATACTCAATAAATTAATAATCTCTCTAAAATAATATTTTTTTACACGTCCTGACTTGTGCTGATTTCCTAAATTAATAATTTCTATAAGTTAATAAGATAATAAATTTTCAAAAGATATAGTCCCGTCAATATCATAAATTAATAATTCTCTAAAATTACATATAATTAAGACAATGCAATAAAATTAGAGATGGCAAAAAAATCCGTCCCGCCAACCCGCGGGGTGGGTTCGGGTTAAGTTTTAGCGACCCGAGCGGGTCGCGGGGCGGGTTTTGGCCGCCCCGCCCCGACCCGAACACGCCCCAATTATATTATTTTAAATAATATATTAAAGAAAAATAATAAAAAAATGTCAAAAAAATAAAATAAAAATTAAAAAATAGAAAAAAAATTAAACGGGTCGGTAAATGGGGCGCCAGAGCCGACCCGACCCGAAACTCGCGGGTCGCGGGTCGGGTTTGGGTTTAATAAAATTTGACGGGGCAGGGCGCGGGTCGGGGAGACCCAACCCGTTGCCATCACTAAATAAAATATGATTCTATAGTTGTTGTTGTTGTTTTTTTATTTTTTATTTTTTTGAAAATTAAATCTAGCTAGATTTATTACATCCAAAAGTTCCGATTTTGCATTCTCAACTGCAACAAAAAATTGTGAAGAGTTATTGACGCTATGAGTACTTCCTTCCGCATAATTGGTTCTAAAGATGCTGTATCATAATCAGCTTCATCGTCAACGAGATTTTCAATGACCGTGGTTACAATTTCTTCTAAGCTTTGAATCTCTGAACATGCATCATTTTCACCCGAATAATCCAATAGGTGATTGACATCCATTTAGTTATAGTACAATGAAATCATATGTACAAGTGACTTGAACTCATATTATACGGTGAATATTATTTGATTAGTCACTACAATGAATATTATTTAATTATTTAAAACAATGAATATCATTTACGTATTTTCATAAATATATATGCAAAATGAATTTTTTTTATATTAATTCAAAGAATATGATACATACATTAGCGGAACACAATAATTTTTTATGTAACTAATTTATGTTCGCTGAATCTGAAAAACACTCTTTAAATCAATTATCAATTAATTAATACCTCTCTAAATTTATAAAATTTCATGATCCCAATATTATTAATTTATAGAGGTTTTAATGTAAATTTATGTCCATGTTCTTTAATGCAATAATTGCAATTTATAAAATAATTTATAAAAAACACAATCTATTAAACCACTTTTTAACCATATATTTTTTTACTTTAAAAAAAAAAAATCAATTTATAATTGTAAAAGTATTGTGAAACGAATATTTTATTGACAAATGAGTAATGGATGAGATAATGGACGATATGACAATGACTTCATTAACACCTAAACGTGCTAATTGCTTATGATAATTTCTGTTCGAAGATTTTTTTTAAAGAATAGCTCGTGATGTATGATTGGTATCTGTAATTATGAATATAAATAATAGTGTTATTATACATGAACAATCAAAAGTAATAATTTTTGAAATTATGATTCCTCAATTATTATATAATTTTAAAGACGAATTTATAGATTTTTGCGAGCTTTTGAGTAGTAAATCAAACTCAATTTTGTCCAGTGTATGCATGATTTTGAAAATGACACGAAATTTAATCCGTAAAAAGAAATTCGAAAAAATAGAATTTTAAGAACGTGTAAACACAAAGATTTTTAAAAAGTGAGCGGTCATTTTTAGATGCACGTTCACCTTATTTTGACCAAAAAATCTATAGAACCAGGTATCTGGTTCCTTATGAAACCAAGTGATAAGATAGCTGTCTAGTCAACTCAATTAGAATTTTTAAAATCAAAATTAGAATTCACAAATTATGTCTAATTGGTAGCTGATTAGGCAGCCATCTCATCACCTGGTTCCATAAGGAAATAAGTACATGGTTCCATAGAATTTTTCGTTATTTTCACAGTTGGTTTATGATTTTGAAAAGACAATTTTGTAATTTTTTTTAGTTTTTCAAAGTGGTACATTAACAAATTAGTTTTATTTAGAGCGCGTCATCGAAAATGAGATGAAGTTGACTCTTAAAAAATAAAAAGGGTAATTATATTGACATAACTTAATTTGTTAACCACACAATATTATATATACACATTTTATAAAATCTAAATTTTATAATTACACCACTTTTTTTTTTTTACAAATATAACCCTATAATAATAATAAATAAATAAATAACACACATCAAATGTACATACACCCAATAATTAATAAATAAATAAATAACACACAGCACAAATATACATACACCCACTCATACATCCATTCACCACACTCCCAGAGACCACATGCACTCACTATCATTCATCGTCTTCCTCTTTACCACCATTTAATGGATTTGAAAATTGCCAAATGGGCCAAAATCACACAAGAAGCAACCCAATTGGAAGAAATGCTTATCTGCCTGCCAAATGATTTACACGACTTCACAAATACAAAGAAGTTATTTCTTCCAAATGTCAACAGACCATGAAAAACCCTAAAATCTTCCCCAAAATCATAGCCCCAAATCAACCAATTTTATTTCCAAACCCATAGCTGGAGGTTAGAGGAGCAATACATTGAAGCTGCTTTGGAAAGGATGAACTAGAAGCACTTGAAATGGAAGATAACCTAATTGTGGAAGAAGGGTTATTGGAGGCAGAAAATGAGGGACCCCCACGAGGTAAATTTGGTGTTCATTTTTGAAATTCTCAATTTGTGAACTGAAAATGTGTTCAATCATTGTGTTAAAAACCTAGAACACGCACCAAATCTTCCCCTGCCCATATTTTGGATTTTCCTCTATCCATATTTTGGATTTTTGAACAGAAAATGTATTCAATCATTGTTAAATTTTTATATTTGAGGAGTGTTTGAAAAAAAAAAATCTAATCCCAGTGTTTCTAATGCAGATAAGAACTTTGATAAAGAGGAAATTATATCTCCTTATTGCAACTTGAGTGATTCAGATAATGAGGTTGACAACGATGATTTTATATATGACACAAATGCACCTGAACATGTTGAAGTGGGATTAAATGCAGACCCTACAATCAAATTTGAGGGTACAAGTATAGAGGAGTTAGGATAAGATGATGGTTATTGTCCAAGCGAAGATGAATTACTGGCTGGTTATTCTTCCAATGAGGAAAATAACTATCATTTTCCTATTTATGATGTCAACAGAGAAAAGTACAACTCACAGTTAGAGGTTGGGAAGGAGTTCAAAACAATTGAGGAGTTTTAGGCAAGCTGTTAGGAGTCATGGGGACGAAACTAGGTGTAATTTTAAGTTTAGGCCGAATGATGAGGAGAGAGCACATGCTAGATGCAAGGAGGAATGTTGTAACTTCAAAATTTGAGTATCCTTCAACAAGGTGAAGGGCTGTTCCAAATAAATTCTAAGAATTTGGAGCATACTTGCACGAGGGACATAACAAATAGACATTTTACTGCATGGTATATAGCTGAGAGGTATTTGGAGACTTTTAGAGTTGAACCCAATTGGAAGACTAGTTTGATGAAGAAGGCTTTTAATGATGATGTGAAGTTGAATACTAGTGATGTTACTACTTGAAGGCCTAGGAGATATGCTAAGATATTATTAGAAGGTTCAGATGAGCACCAGTTCGACTTGCTTAAGTCTTTCCCTACTGAGATTCTTAGAACCAATCCGGGTTCTACATGCATAGTTTCCATGCATGACGTAAAGTTTCAAGGTATATATATATATATATATATATATATATATATATATATATTTGTTTAGAAGCTTGCAAGAGGAGGTTCCTAGCTGGTTGTAGACAGTTTTTAGGATTAGATGTGTGTTTTCTGAAAGACACTTTTGGAGGTTAGATACTCGTGGCCATATCATTAGATGTCAACGATTGTATTTATCCAATAGCATATGCTATAGTGGAGAGAGAGAATTCTAGGACTTGGAGGTGGTTTGTACAACATCTTGGTGAAGATTTGAAGATATTGAATAACAACTAGTGGATTTTTATGACTGACGGACAAAAGGGTTTACAAAATGTAATAGAAGACTTGTATCCTGAGGCAGAACATCAATATTGTGCTAGACACATGTACACTAATTTCTATAGTTCTGGTTTTAGAAGTTTAGCTCTAAAAGACTACTTATGGAGGGCTGGAACGTCAAAAACGGTGCCTGACTAGAAGTATTGGATGGATGAAATTGAAAAAGAGAGCAAGGAAGTAAATGATTAGTTGATGAAACGATATCCAAGTGAGTGGAGTAAGGCTCACTTTCTAACTAGAGTTAAGAGTGACATACTTGTGAACAACCTCAGTGAAGTATCCAACAAGGTGTTATTGGAGGATAGGGAGAAGTCCATATTGACCACATTAATCAATATGCACATAAGCTTCATGAAGAGGATACGAGCAAGAAGAGACAAGATGAGAATAGCCATAGGCGTGTTGTGTCCTAAAGTGCAACAGAAATTAATGAAAATTATTGAAATAGCTGCGGGGTTTAAGGTGGATTGGTAGGTGGCCACAGTCTCTTGTAAAGTGTATGGATGGCAATGGGTCGGGTTACCTGCCCTCGAAATTTCTCTATCCCGCTCCGCCTCGCGAACCAATGAGTTGAAAATTATTATTTTTTATTTTTTAAAAATTGGTAATGAAATTTTAGGTGAAAACTTAGGCGTCGAACTAGTTAGAGTTTTGAAGTTTGAACTTTAAAGATAATGTATATATATTTGAAGGAAAAAAATCAATAAACAATATAATGGTATAGTGGGTGTGTATTCTCATACCCCTAAATTCCACCATGGTTCAATTTTTTTGGACCTCATTAAACTTATTTTTAGTTTCTCATTTCAATATAAAAAAAATTCGGGTCATGGGGCGGGTCCGTCCCGAACCCAGCTCGAAATACTCTGCGGGGTGGAAAACCCACCCGAGCCCGCCCCGCGGACCTAATGAGGCAGGTCATTTTTGGGGCGGGTTATTTCGGGTCCTTCGAATTTTTTTTGCCATCCCTAGTAAAGTGTTCTAGGGGAGAATATGTTTTTGACGTGCAGAACATGACATGTGCTTGTAGGAAATGAGATTTAACAGGGATTCCATGTTCTCATGTTGTTGCTTCTATGCTGGATAGAAGGATTGAACCTTGGAGGTACGTGGATGAGTGCTATAGAGTGCAGACGTACCTTAATTGCTACGAAAATATTGTCAATCCCATTAACGGGATGAAATTATTGCCATCAATTGATGCCCCCCAATTAAACCACTGGGTTGGTTTCAAGCCAAAAGAGGGAGAAAACAGAAGAAGAGACAGAGACAATAAGAAGAAGATGTCATTATTCGTTTAGGCTCAAAGGAAAAAATAAAGAAACGGGGAATGGTGCGTATGACTTGAAGTGTTTGTGGAGCAACGGGGCATAACAAGAAATACCACCAGAGGCCTGATGCACCATAAGAGATATGTATTTATTTGAGTTTTCATGTATTACCATTTTATAAAATGATTATAATTATTTCAAAACTTTGCGAATGTTAGGATTGGTCAGCTAGGGATGTAGACCCCATTCTTCAACATAGGTCTAGACAAGCAAATAAAGGCAACTCAAGGGTAATCATAATTAATCCTTTTTTCTTTATTTCATAAATAATATTAGGTAAAGTTGGTGCCTAGGAGAGCTAATACGAGTTTAGGAAATGAAACTCGACCATCTACAACTCTATTGTCTGAGTTCTAGTTCATGCCAACACCTAGCATAAGTTTGACAATTGATGTACAAAATGAGAGAGCTGGTCATTCACTTAGCATGCTGACACTTGTAATTACACCACTTCAAACCATGGTGGAAGACTTACGAGATTATAGAGAATGAAGAAAATGATAGAAGTGCGACAACTTGGTAGTCCGGTCCATTTTTTTGTAGAATGAATTGAAGCTTTTCTTGCAGAAAGTTATTCCATTTTTTTGATGTAATCACCCACTTAAATTACAGGCTGTTTCGATGCTTAAGTTACAGGTTGTTTTGATGAACAAGCTCTCTTCATATTTTGTAATGTCATTTTTGATGTTTTCTTAAACACTATAACTTTAATAATCAACAACTATAACTCTTAAGAACCAGCAAGCAAAAACAAGCAACTTTTAAGAATTAAATTTCCATTCAAAGTAACTATAACTTCAATACACACAGAACCAAAGCTGCCAAGTTTTTTCCTACTACAATCTAACAACTAAGATTTTTGAACGAGTAGCATCTACTAATCTAAAACAATTTTTTTTTGAAGCAGCAGCATCTTCTAATCTAAAACCAGAAAAATTGAACAAACAACATCTACTTCATCTTCATCGCATCACCAACTTCATCATCTACAACCACACACTGCATCATCCACAACCACATTACACTTGGAAGTAACAATATTTGAAGGTCCACTCTGCCTCTTGGCCATCCCAGAGTCCAATTCCAAAAGCTTTTGTTTGCAGCTTGTTTCCTCCTCTCTTCCTCCGTAAGAGTTATCTTTCTCTCCTCTTCCCTTGCCAAAAAAGAACCAAAAAATTTGGAGGAAGTTAGATGTGGAATATAGTGGTGGTCCACTTAATCCACATGGCACCCTATGATTGGCACTTCACTTACCTATGGGATTTGAATTTGAATAAGAGGGGGAAACCTTTTCTTGTTTCATGAGACTTGGCACATTCTTGGGTGGAGAGGTAGAAGTGGGAGAGGTCCAATATCTCCGGCGAAATCTTGCTACCTCCGGCGAGCCTAGATCCGGTTGCCATTTCTCGAGGACGACGGTGCCATGTTCCAGTGTGTTTAAGTGGTCATAAACTGAGCTCAAACAAGGAACAAGCAAACAGGCTGGGATCGGTTCTTGCTGGACATTCTTCTTGTTGCTGGTTCTTCTTCTTCAATCTAGGAAAAGGAGCTTGGGAGCTCAACAAATGGTATCAGAGCCATGGTTGATGGCTAAAAAACAGAAGCTGTAGAAGGACCGAAGAAGAAAGGAAGAGAAGCCACTGACCCGTTTCAAAAACCCGACCTCCGGCCAACCAACCAGAGCAAGACCAACACCAAAAGAACCGCCTCATCGTGGAGAACACTCGACTAGAAGGCGGAGTAGTTCCAGTGGCTGAGACGGCGGCAAACGACGAAAGAAAGTTATGAAAACCGGACTGAAAAAGTGGGATTCCGGCCGATCCAGAGCTCCGATCGACGATCGGCCACAGCCATTAGAACGGGCTCTTTGAGGAGAAGACTCTCCTAAAATTTGGGGGCAATCCGATGGTTGAAACAGAAGTTATTCGCCAGAGAAGAAGATATTGGTAAACTGAAAAACAGCGATTCCGGCCGGTAGGGAGCTCCAATCACGAAACGGTCACCACCGTTGGGTTCGTGACGACGAGGAGCATCTTTCTATGTTTTTTGAGAATTTTCCGGCAGGGGCGGTAGAACTCCGGCACGGTGGTCCGGCGACGGTCCGGCGAGGCGTTTCCCGACAGAATCTTCAGCTTGAAAAGTTCGCTCGGTTTGCATTGGCTATCCCTTATTTTCATTACGTATTTCATATTCTAGAGGCTATTGTGAGGTGGTCACATAGTGTTGGGGGTTACCTTGCCGGTAACCATTGCTTTTTGGTAGAACTCACATAGGATTGGAATTTGACTACGTGCTTAATTTCTTGAAATTGTCGTGTGTTACTTGTTATTATATTATTTGTGTGATCATCTTGAAGAGTAATTTCGGTGAAATTGGTTTGATCTTGCATTTGAGTGTGGGTAATTGCTTTGTGTTAACTTGTTTGAATTTTCATTATTTGCATTATGGGTTCTCGTGTTGAATTGTCACAATTTAACGGTAAGGGAGATTATTCCATTTGGAAGCAAAAAATGAAGGCTATTTTAATTCAACAAAGAGTTTCTAAAGCACTTGAGGACCCTAGTACTTATTCAAAAGCATTGCTAGATAAACCTGATGAAATTGCTGAGATGAATGAAATTGCACATAGTTGTATAATATTGCATTTATCTGATGATATAGTGGGACAAGTTGAAAAGCATACGACTGCTAAAGATTTGTGGGAAGCACTTGACAAACTTTTTTTGACAAAATCTTGAACGAAGAAGATTCACTTAATTCAAAAACTTTTCAACTATAAATTGGATCAAGGAAAGGATCTTGAATCTAATTTGAGTGAGTTTAACAGTCTTGTCAAGTGTTTGACCCACAATGGAAAGAAATTTGATGATGAATATCTCGCTGCTATTATGCTAAATGACATGCCTGAATCTTATAGAGACGTTAGGAATGCTATCACATATGCTAGGGACACTGTGACCTTAGATATTGTAGTTGAGGCTTTAAGGGCTAGGGAGCTCGAGATGAAGAGGGAGTCAAGGGGTAGCAGCTCGAGAGAAGAGAGTTTGTTTAGTGGTTTTAGAGGGAGAAATGAGTCGAGAGAAAACCACTTCCAAACGAAGAAGGGTAGAGGAAAATCGAAAGGTAGGTCCAAGTCTCGGGATAAGAGTGTTAAGAAATGCTACTATTGTGGTAAAATTGGACATTTCAAAAGAGACTGTGATGACTTTAAGAAGAAACATAGACCTCAGCAGAGTGATGATCAGAACCTAGTTGCTGTAGGTGATGCTTTTGATAGTCTTCATATGATGACTGTGACATTTGATGATGATAATGTCGACAATACCCTTGATAGACCACAAGCGATGAATGTGTCTGAAATTGATTTTGACAATGAGTGGGTTTTAGACTCGGGTGCTACTGTCCATATGAGTCCTGTTAAATCTTGGTTTTATAACTATAGAGAAGTTAAGCCTAGGAAAGTGTACTTGGGGGACAACTATACGCAGACTGTGGAAGGAGTTGGTGATATTGCTATTAGGATGCATGATGGCATGATCAGATCTCTTTTGAATGTCAGGTATGTCCCAGGCCTCGCGAGGAACCTCATTTCCTTGGGCATTTTGGAAGATGAGGGTTATGAGTACAGATCTCATTTCGGTACTGTAAAAGTGAGTAAAGGCTCTCTAGTTGTTA
Organism: Ligustrum vulgare; assembly: GCA_963555705.1. Taxonomy (NCBI): domain Eukaryota; kingdom Viridiplantae; phylum Streptophyta; class Magnoliopsida; order Lamiales; family Oleaceae; genus Ligustrum; species Ligustrum vulgare. Next base: position 52,169,976 of record OY743173.1, on the reverse strand, counting down.
TGAAAGGTCCCAAGAGGAATGGATTGTATATCCTTGAAGGTAAAGCCTTAAAGGCCTACGAGTCTGCATTATCTACAATTTATGAAGATAGATCAGATCTTTGGCATAAAAGGATGGGACACATAGGGAACAAGGGGTTGAAGTGTCTTAGTGATCAGAGTTTGCTAGGAAAGGATAGTGTTACACCTTTAAGCTTTTGTGAGACGTGTGTTCTAGGAAAGTCACACGGGGTTAGCTTTGGGATAGGTGAACACAACACTAACAGACCCTTAGAATACATTCATGCTGATTTGTGGGGACCAGAAAAACATCCTACAAATGGAGGTAGTAGATTTTTCCTATCTATTGTTGATGACTACTCGAGGAAAGTTTGGGTGTATCCCCTTAAATCCAAATCTGACACTTTTGGTAAGTTCAAGTCCTGGATTGCCTTGGTTGAGAAACAAATGGGGAAAAGTGTAAGAACTCTTAGGATGGACAATGGTCTAGAGTTTTGCAACTTTGAGTTCGATACCTTCTGCAAGGATAAAGGTATCAGAAGGCATAGGACTGTAAGATCTACCCCCCAGCAGAATGGGGTAGCTGAGAGGATGAATCGGACTTTAATGAATAAAGTTAGATGCATGCTGATTAGTTCGGGGTTAGCTAAAGGCTTTTGGGGTGAAGCTGTTTGTACCGCTGCCTATTTGATAAATAGGTCACCTTCTAGTACTGTTGACTTTAAGACTCCTCAAGAATTGTGGACTGGGAAACCTCCAGATTTGTCACACCTTAGAGTATTTGGTTGTGCGGCCTATACACATCAGGTTGAGGGTAAGTTAGACCCTAGGGCTACTAAGTGTGTCATGTTAGGTTATCCCGAGGGAGTGAAAGGTTACAGGTTATGGGTTTTAGATGGTAAGGGCATGAAAGTTATCAACAGTCGAGATGTGAAGTTCAATGAACTCGATATGCCTTGTCTTAAGACCATAAATAAACAAACTGAGAAGGGGGAATCTTGTATTGAGAAGAAGATTGACTTTGAGGTGAAGAGATTAGGTGAAGATAATCCAGAGGGTAGTGAAACCCAACCTCAAGTAGAAGCGGAACAAGAAGTCATGGTAGAGCAACCTGATCCTGAAATTCCTGAAACGGAAGTCCCTGATCAAGAAACATCTGCAGGTACTAATTTGGAAAACTACCAATTAGTGATAGATAGGGAGAGGAGACAAGTTAGACCAAATCTGAAGTACGTCTCTTCTAATTTGATTGACTATGTCTTAGTTTCAGGTGAAGCCTTAGATTCAGTTGAACCTGCTTCATTTGAGGAAGCGATCAATTGTGAAAAGTCTGAAAATTGGAAAAAGGCTATGAAGGAGGAAATCCAGTCTCTGAAACAAAATGAGACTTGGAAGTTGGTTGAAAAACCAAGGAATCAGAAGGTAGTCCATTGTAAATGGATCTACAAGTTGAAAGAAGGAGTAGAAGCTAATGACCCTTTAAGATATAAAGCTAGATTGGTAGCTAAAGGATTTACTCAAAGAGAAGGGATAGACTATAATGAGGTGTTTTCACATGTTATTAAGTATAAAAATATCAGGTTAGTCTTAGCCTTAGTTGTCCAATATGATTGGGAATTAGAGCAACTAGATGTTAAGACCGCTTTTCTTCATGGGGAATTGGATGAGGTGATTTACATGGCTCAACCTCAAGGGTTTGAGGTGAAGGGTAAGTCGGAACTTGTGTGCTTGCTTAGAAAGTCCTTGTATGGCCTTAAGCAGAGTCCTAGGCAATGGTATAAGAAATTTGATGCTTATATGTTTAAAATTGGTTTTAAAAGGAGTGAATATGATGCATGTTTGTATTATAATAACTGTAAGATAGGCTGTGAAGTTTATTTGTTGTTATATGTGGATGACATGTTGCTTGCTAGTTCTAGTAAAGCTGAAATTGTTAAAATGAAAAACATTTTAAAATCGGAATTTGACATGAAAGACTTGGGAGAGGCAAGAAAGATTCTTGGCATGGTTATTAAAAGGAATAGGGCTGATAATAGACTGACTATTAATCAAGAGTCTTATTTAGACAAGGTGATAACCAAATTTGGCATGAAACTTGCTAAGTCTGTCAATATACCATTAGTTGCACACATAAATTTATCATCTGCACAATGTCCTAAAAATGAAGATGAAAAGCAAGAAATGAGTAATGTTCCCTATGCTAATGCCATTGGTTCTGTGATGTATTCTATGATTACCACTAGACCAGACCTTGCATATGCAGTTAGTTTATTGAGTAGGTTTATGTCTAACCCAGGTAAACCTCATTGGGCTGCATTAAAATGGCTATTAAGATATCTAGCGGGAACTCTTAAAAGGGGGTTAGTGTTTGAAAGGAGAAGTGATAAGCTTGAGCTTAAGGGATATGTAGATTCTGACTTTGCAGGTGATAAAGATCAGAGGAAATCTACCACTTCTTATTTTTTCTGTTTGGGTGATAATTGTATCACATGGAAATCACAGTTGCAATCTATTGTTACACTCTCTAGCACTGAAGCTGAATATGTTGCACTCACTGAAGTTGTAAAAGAATGCATGTGGTTAAAAGGCCTATTGTGTGAATTGAACTTCTTAAATGAAACTGCTATGATATTTACTGATAGTCAAAGTGCTTTAATGTTATGTAAAAATCCTGTTTATCATGAAAGGTCTAAGCACATTGAGGTAAAGTATTATTTCATTAGGGAGAAGTTAGCTTCAAGTGAGTTTACATTGCTTAAAATTGCAACTGATGATAATCCTGCAGATGTTGGGACAAAGGTACTTGCGGCAGGTAAATTCAACAAGTGTTTATCAATTCTTGCTATTGATAATGGTTAGTTGTTTTGCAGGTACTTGGCTGGAGTGAGCGATGATGATTTATTAGACCACACACACATGGATAGCACTTGTAACCGGAGAAATTGGTAATTGATTAAGGTGGCCCAAGGTGAAGATTTGTGGAATATAGTGGTGGTCCACTTAATCCACATGGCACCCTATGATTGGCACTTCACTTACCTATGGGATTTGAATTTGAATAAGAGGGGGAAACCTTTTCTTGTTTCATGAGACTTGGCACATTCTTGGGTGGAGAGGTAGAAGTGGGAGAGGTCCAATATCTCCGGCGAAATCTTGCTACCTCCGGCGAGCCTAGATCCGGTTGCCATTTCTCGAGGACGACGGTGCCATGTTCCAGTGTGTTTAAGTGGTCATAAACTGAGCTCAAACAAGGAACAAGCAAACAGACTGGGATCGGTTCTTGCTGGACATTCTTCTTGTTGCTGGTTCTTCTTCTTCAATCTAGGAAAAGGAGCTTGGGAGCTCAACATTAGAAAAGAACAAGACAAGATTGCGTTTTATTTAATAAATATATTTTTACCAATTTTGAATCAATAAGAATGACAAGGCAGAATGAGATGGTGGCTTTACGAGCAGTTTTATGAGCTTCACCTTCTTCCTCCAGTCTCTCCTATTATTCTCTTCAAAGTGCTTCACGAGCTTCCTCCTCTAACATTCAGCTACATTTTTCGCAATGAAATTGGCTAATTTTGGGGCTTCGATTTTATGGAGGGATTTTATGGTTCTTCACGTTTTATGCGATTGGAGATTTGGGGCTTCAATTTCATTTGGGAGAAATATATGGTTTCAATTTGTATTTTGTGAAGTCGTGTAAATCATTTGGCAGGGAGATAAGCGTTTCTTCCAGTTGGGTAGTTTCTTGTGCGATTTTTGCCCATTTGGTGATATTCAGATCTGTTAAATGCCATGTCATTACCATAGAATATATGGATTGAAATCATTCGAAAGATGGATGGGAAATGATTAAAGAAGGATGGATGAACAATGAGTAATATTTTTAAGTTAGATGAGCAAGTACTAATATGGAGTAAAGTTTAGTGAGCATTATTTAAGTTTACTCCTTCAATTTTTGGGGTGGGGGTTTGGAATGTTGGAGAAGAAAGGAAGAAGATGTGAGTCTTCTTTCCTTTTTTATTTTTATTTTTTAATTTAATTATATTAATTCTTTACCTATCTACCTATCTATCTATCTATCTATTTAAATATCTTAAAATTGTGGATTGGTGAGAATTTTTTAATTTCTAATTTTGTCCTCACATTCTTTTTTTCCTCAATAGTACCCTTAATTCATTTATTCAAACTTATTTTACATTTATTTTAATTCTTATTTCAAAAACATTAATTTATCCAAGTTGACTTAAATCAAAGTTGGTTATTCAATTAATATTAATTTAGCATCGTTAATTTTTAATTTACTTTTAAAAATATTGTTCAATCAAATTTCATTTCATGTGATAACTTCATTGAACAATTCAAATATTGCGTTTATGCATTTAATATATTTTTTTCTATTTTTAATTAAAATAATTATCTTTTAGTTCTCTGTTAGGCAAATACTATTTCATTTATAAATACACTCTTTAAACAATTCAAAGAAAATATTTATGCTTTTAATAAATATTTTGTATTTTATTTATATTTATATTCAAACAATTATGTTTGTGAGAATTCTTTGATTTTCCATTTTATCTCTACATTCTTTTTTTTCTCAATAACACCCTTAATTCATTTATTGAAATTTATTTTACATTTATTTTAATTCTAATTTCACAATCATTAATTTATCCAAATTGACTAACTACCTTTTTGTCACAGTCAAAGTAAACAATTTATCACAACTATATATTTCATGAGTCCCACAAATTTTAACAACACATCTCATTAATTTGTATCAAAATTAGCTAAAAATCTTATTTTAATCTCTATTAAAAAGGGCTAAATTGAATTTGATCATTCAATTAATATTAATTAATTTTTAATCTACTTTTAAAATATTGTTCAATCAAATTTCAATTATTGTGATAACTCCATTAAACAATTCAAAGAGTGAGTTTATAATGTTTATGCTTTTAATAAATATTTTCTATTTTTAATTCCAACAATTATGTTTAGTTTAAATTCTTATCAAAACTATCAACTAATTTATATATAAAGAAAAATAAAATTTTAAATTATTTATAATTAAGAATCTGAAATAAAATTGAAATTTTAGTTTAAATTTATATAGTCACCGTTTGGTGATGATTAAAATAATATTTTTAATAGATTTCGGTATAAATTAATAAAATATGGTTGAAAAATTGTGAGTCCGAGAAATATGTGGTTAAAATTAATTATAAATTTTGACTAGATTAAAATTTTATTTTAATTTCTTTAAAACAAGGGGCAGAATATTAATGTTTTTATTATTCTAAAAATATACTCACAAATAAATTTAATTTATCCATGCACAATTTTTTCACATTTTTTGGGGACTTATCATAAATATTTTATAAAGCAATTATTGATTTGCCTAATATTTTATGATATCATATTACTTTTTAATATATCACAAATGATTTATTTATTAACCTGGCATTTTAAATAATTATCTAATATATATTTCAAAGAATTAGATGAAAAATTTTCAAAAAAAATATTAATATATTAAGAATTGAAGTCAATGTACCATCTACAATTTTCCTTAAACAATTTCAATTACATCAACTACTTTCAAAACATTATTAGTATTTAAATAACGTTACTTTAACATTCATCATATATATAAGATGTGCAAATCACGTGCTTACTACTTGTTGTTTAAATATATTAAGAGACAGTTTTACCTTTAGTTAACTGGTCAAAAAGTATTTTTTTTATTGGTAAACTAACAGCTCAGTGGACGGATTCCGTCCATTTGGGCCTTCACCGCACTTAGAAAAGTTTGGGATTGGTGATTACAATAAAAAAGATTAAGGTAAACCTACAATGTTTTGAAATAATTGGAATCTTAGTACAATCTTTATCTATCTATCTATATATAATAATAGAATAGCCGTCACCATTTTACGCACATAGTTTTCCGCCCATTTTCACCTGCCATTTTAGGAAACTTCTTATTTTTATCAATTTATTTTAATATATGAATTAAGAGAGTTCAATTAATGCATGGAGTAAATAACTTATGGATTTGTGAAAAAAAATATCTATAAAAAGTCAAATTATAAATTATAAATTATTTTGATAATTATTGCATTATTTTGAAGTCGAAAAATATGTAATATCGGTATCAAATCCAAGATCTCAACGAGAAATTTAATACAAGCTAAGAAATGAGAGCAAATTCTAAACATATCACTCATAAAACCATTTTAAATACTAAATGTAAAAGTTTTACTTATACTTTTTACTTTTTCCAATATCCAATCTTTTTAATTTATTTCATTTAAGACCTAAAATGAAACCTATCATTTCTTGCCTAAATTGAATTTGACCTAAATGATTAATTTTGAATTCTTTTCTTATCAAATTGAAAGAAATAATAGATGTTCGATCTTTCTATATAAATTCAATTAAATCATTTAATTTTTTACAAGTTTAGATTTCGATAAAATCATTGGTTTAATTTGTAAAATAGAAGGTGTTATCCAAATCATTTTATTTAAAAATAATATATGGTCAACCAGTTTATTTAACGTGCACAAAAATAGTATGTGCAATTGTGAAAAATGAGTTTTAAAAAATGTGTAGTTGATAATGAACATTGAAAAAAATTATTTTCGAATAATCAATTTTATAGGAATAAGTGATAAAGTCTTATGTCTTACCCTCATTTATAAATTAAGATGTATAGATGATTTTTTTGTATATAAAGTTAATTATATTTGTAATATTCATTCAATAAAATCTAAATAAAATCTTTATTTCATATTATCTATTTATTTGTTATGTTCATTTACATATAGGATTGCATATAAGTTTGACACGTGTAAGTTTAACAAATTGCAACATTTAATTTAAGTTTGATCAATTTTTTTATTTTTTAAAATGTTTGGTAAATTTTGATCGTAATGTATTTGTTTTTTTTTTTTACATGTAATGAAATGCAATATTTGTTTACTATATTTAAATATCAATTATTGCATTAAGATAGTTAGTACGAATCCTTATAGTTCTATACGGGGAATCGATAAATTAATTCTGTAAATATCTATTAACCTCTTTATTTCATTTTACGATTTGAAAATTGTAAACATTTCAAAAAAAAATCGTAAGATCAACTACAGTCATAAAATCAAAATTGTAAAGTACAGAATATGTCACATGTCCATATCTTATTTCGCCTAATAGACTAAGAAACTAGAGAATGAACAATTAGATGTTAAAAAATATGCAAGTCACAATTTTATATTTTACTTTATGAGTATTTTTCATTATATATGAATGCACAATTTATGTTGAGCGTTGTATTTTTACAACTTATTCAATAAATCATTGTCAATTATATCTTCCATGCATTGCATGGAAGATTACTAGTGTGTGTGTGTAGAGTAGAAGTCAGTAGAGAGAGTCATTTTGGAGGAAAAATTGCATTTAATGACCATCTCTCCTCACTTCTACTTTAGTACTTTTTACTAGTGAATCACTCGTGCGATGTACGAGAATAAACGTTTGGATAAAGATAATTCAATGTAAAATTAGATGAATCCTTTAGATAAAATAAATAAATTTCGCAAATAAAATATAAGATCATCATTTATTGCTTTCCTATGACTACAAATTCTGGAATACTTCTTTGTATACAACATTATTTGTTGATTTTGTTGGTCTTCCATTTTTATCACAAATCAACATTTTTAATCTGAAACGATTTGTCGCCCTAGAAATCACAACATAAAGTTGTCTATATGTAAATACCAGCCATTTAAGAAGTCCCACATGCGAGAATGGTTGTCCCTGACTCTTATTAATAGTCATGGCATAGTACACCATCAATGTAAATTGTCTTCTTTGAAATCTAATAGGTATCCTAGAATCAGAAGGGCTCAACGATATCATTTGAATAAAGAACTTGTGTCCTGCATTTATGCCTTAAAGAATTTGACCTTCTAGAATATGGTCACCAAGTTTTATAACTATCAACATTGTTCCATTACACAATCCCTGTGTACGATCAATATTTCTCAGAAAGAATTTGTGTCCTTCACTAATCTGTTGCAACGGTCCACCACGTTGCCCACTAATGATATCCCTATATCCAGGTCGTGTATCAAAATCCACCGACAATCAATTCGGCAATTTTATCGGCAATAGGAAAATTATATTGGCTATCATCGGTCGCCCACCAACTAATAAGTATAAGTCTTACATTTGAAGTGTTTTCCTCAATCATCTTTACTCAAACTGACCTAAATTGCCTTAATAATTTGTTGTATTTGTCTAACATATCTTTCAAATCATAAATTATATAATATAAAAGCAATAAATACATAATATGTACCCCCACGATCCTTTTTCTGCTTTCAACCTCATTCACATTGTCAACAATGTAAAGCGAGAAAATTGAAGAGTTGAACTATCATCAGGCAACAGACTCTCAATCTTATGGCAATTTCGACCGTGTAATCTGAAGACGGGAGACACTACCATCATTTAGCCCATTATCTATTTCCCATAGAAGTGAACAAAAACATCATATTATATGTCTGAATGTTCTCAACAAAATTCTTAATCATGTTGTCCCTGTCATATAACAAATCTTTCAAAACAAGAGGATGCTTTTCCATAAGAGGATTCTTCACTTTTTCTTGCATACAACAAAGTATGGGTGAACAAATAAACTACTAAATCGAACTAAACCGCAACAAATGGTTTGGTTTGGTTTGAAAAAATTCTAACCACCTTAAACGATTTGGTTTAAGTTTCAATTGTCAAAACTGCGATTTCAAACAACCAACCTGCCAAATTTTAAGAAGTTAAAATAAAAATAAAGACAAATGTTCAATTTAAAAAAAATGCAAAACACTTTTTATTGTCAACAAATCAAAATTGAGGAGTCAAATATTAATTTGTTCAAATTTACAACCATTTGGAAATAATTCTTACTCCTACAATTCATACTCATCATCAAAGATATTTTCTTAAAATAAATTTTTTAATATAAGAACTAACTACAATTTACTTCTATATAATTAGGTTGTTTGTCAACATAAATTGATTCACAATAAAGCACTCAATTAGAAACTTAATAATATTATTGAGCCAGTTTCAATTCGAAATTTTAGACGAATATTTGTCTTTGAACTCGATTTGAAATATACTAATTCATTCTTGGAAATCTGTGGTTTCAAACCTATCAAACCGCAAAAAAAATTTTGATTTGGTTTTGTTTAGAAAATGAAATGATTTTGTTTGGTTTGAAAAAATTTCAAACCGCTTTAAATGTGGTTTAGTTTGAAATATTACTACAAATCGCCCAAACCAATCCGTGTTCACCCCATAACAAAATGAGAACTTTGGATTACGACATGTTTTATAACACTTATCCACTCTCTCCTCGCACCAAAAATTTGTCTTGCAAAATAAATACTTAAATGTAGGATCTCCAATATCCATGTACTCTAAACAATCAAATAATAGATGAAAAAATTAATAATATAGATCATCTCAAATTTCAGTTAAGTAAATTAGGAGACAATTTACTTATTGTTGTAGAAATTTAAGAATCATAAATATTGAATTCAAATTCAAAAATTAATATCATGTCATAGTTAATTATTTTTTAAAATCTAGACATAACTGTTAGGACAAAAAACTATTAATAACTATATAATTTCAAAATAATATAAATAAATTTGTTAACCGCTAATGTTAAAAAATGTAATATGATACTTTTGGAATAAAAAATAAATAATAATTAAATGTAATTGTAAAAAAATTATTTTGATAAATAATCTGATATAGAAAAGAATGTTATTTTGCATATGTAACAAAGAATATAAAAGTATGATTATTTATAACAAAATTTAATACAACTTGATTAAATATTCGATATAAATGTAAATGAAAATTCAACATTGGATTTGTATGACCAAATGAAATTATTCATCCATAAGATTGAGACCAATAAAATATCACAATTATTGTAAAAAATTATTAACGTATTAAATGTAACTTTCTATAAAAATACTAATTAATTTAATAGAACGTAATACAAAGGAGCTTGAATTTTTAGATGTACTAAATAACTAAAAAAATTAGATTATTTATAAAATTTTAATACGATAAGGTTTATTTAGTAGTAGATGTGTAATACAACTTCGATATAGTTTTGAACTGAAAATTTACATTGAATTTGTATGACTAAACACAAATACTTATTTGTAAGATTCAAAATATTAAAAGATCAGAATAATTTTCTGAAAAGAGAGATTTAAACACAAATAATCAAATATAAATAAGTGACAAAAATTTTCCATAAAAATACTTAAGTGGAAGTAGAAGTATGAACACAATAAAAACTGAGTTTTGAAGTGTGAACCCAATAAAAACTGGGTTTTTCCACCAAACTCAGTTGCTTTTGTAGATTATATATATAGACATAGATATAGATTTGTATAAGTGAACACAAATACTTATTTGTAAGATTCAAAACATTAAAAGATCAGAATAATTTTCTGAAAAGAAATGTTTAAACACAAATAACCAAATATAAATAAGTAAAAAAAATTCTCCATAAAAATACTTAAGTGAAAGTAGCAGTGTGAACACAATAAAAGTTGAGTTTTGAAGTGTGAACACAATAAAACATGAGTTTTAGAGTTCAATAAAAGTCGAGTTTCCCTCTAAAACTTAGCTGCTTTTATATATTATATAGATATAGATATAGATATATAAAAATTAAAATAAATAAAGTAAAGATAAAGATTTTTGTAGGAAAAATTATTATTTATTACATATTTAGTAAGAAATGTAATAGATGTACACTGTGTAAATGTGTTACATTGAAAATGAAAAACTTAGATTAATATATTTGAACATAAATAATTTGATATCTATGTAAATATGTTATGTAGAAAATGAAAAAATTGAATTAATATATTTGAATATAAATAAATGTGATATCTATGTAAATGTGTTACGTAGGAAATGAATTTTTTTTATTAATATATTTGAACATAAATAAATGTCATATCTATGTAAATGTGTTACATTGAAAATGAAAATTTTAGATTAATATATTTGAAAATAAATAAATACATGCTACATATATTTTTTAAGTTAGAAATGAAAATTTTGAATCAATATATTTTGGGAATTTTTTTTTGAAGTTTTACTTCCTAATATGTCAATAAATGAGTAGGTTCTCCAATAAGCATATTAAAAAAATAATTAATTATTTTCTATCAACTTTTTATCACCAATGATAAATTGACAGAAAATTTAATCATTTAATCATTTTGACAAATATTGATATATTTAAAAAAAAAGATATATGCAAGCAACATATTAAAAAATAAAATTTAATTAAAAATTAAAACATATTAAAGGGAAAATATGTGATAAGGTGAGCAAATTTCTATAGAAAAACGTAAATGAAAGTCAAAAGAAATTCTATATAAAAAATTTAATTAAGTGTCAAACTTTGAGTGGCACGGTACACTGAGTGTACATACAAATTTTTTTATTTTGATTAGTTTTGTTTTTTTTAAAGTTTCAAATTCAATAACACGTTTTATGTAGGAAATGAAAAAATTGGATTATATTTGAATATAAATAAATGTCATATCATATCTATGTAAATGTGTTATATTGAAAATGAAAAATTAGGATTAATATATTTAAAATAAATAAATATATGATCTATAAATTTGTTAAGTTAGAAATGAAAAAATTGAATTAATATATTTTGAAAATAAATAAATAAAATCATTGAAATCTTACTTCCTAATATGTCAATAAATGAGTAGGCTCTTCAATACGCATGTTACAAAAATAATTAATTATTTTTTATTAACTTTTTAACCACACATATTTCTTCTCTCAAATTTCTAGCCACCACTTTTTACCTCAAAATCATAAATAAACAAGTTTATAAACTAAACATTATTACCAAACAGATGCTTAATCATTTCATCATTTTGAGCAAAAATTGCATGTTTAAAAAATATGAAAAAATGAAATATATTAATTAATATATTGGGTTTCAAATAAAATATATGTAAGCAACACATTAAAAATATAGTTAATAAAAAATCATAACTTATTAAAAGGGAAATAGGTGATGGGATGAGCAAATTTTCAGAGAAAAAGTAAATAAAAAAAATATATAAAAAATTTAAATGAGTGCCAAATTTTATGTGCGCGATATACTTAGTGTACATGAAGTATTTTTTTATTTTAAATAGTTTTATCTTTTTTAAAATTTTAAATTCAATAACGTTTTATATTGAAATTTTATTTTTTATTAATATGATTTAATCAAGATATTTTTCAATAATATGATTTAAAAATTGTGCATCACACACACACACGGATGTACAATTAGTTATCCCTAATTTTTACTGGTGGGGCAAGTGCAATTAATAAAGTTATCCACAGTGAGAGTCAACAAACACTTGGTTGCCTCGTCATGCCTATCCACTCACTTTCGGCGAGCTGGATATTCCTCTTTTTCCATCACGTGTCACCTTCCAAACCCTACCTACCCCTACTCCTACCCCCATTCCCATTCCCACCCCCATCCCCATCCCCGCGATTTACCTTGTTAGAATTGCCGGAGAAACAAACCCCAGTGGTAGATTATGCAATTTTTTTTTCCCCTTCATGCAATTTTTCCTTTTTTTTTTTCCTTTTCTTTTCCCCCCTCGGAAGTAGATGAATTAAGACAGACTGGTGTCTTGTTTTGGGATGCAGATTTTTCGGTTTGATTTTGGTAGCAGTACAGAGTTGTGAGATTTCTTCAAACCGTTAGATCTGCGGAGAGGGCTGTTTTTGTGTATTTTTGGCTCATATTAGTAAGGGACCTTGTCCCTCCTACTTGGACTCCATACATTCCACCTCACTATCTTTTCAGACCAGGTCAGTTTTCTTTCTCTTTCTACTGTTTTTACCATTTTACTCTTTGTTCATATACGTGAAGAGCAACGCAAACGGAACCCATCCTCGGAGACAATTGGATTGTTACATAATTCTAATTTTTAAGAATTCAAGTTGGTCTTCCAATGTTATATGTTTTATTTAAATTAGGGAGGACGAGCTTTTATATCTTTGTTATGAATTTTAAACTTTATTTATTTATTTGTTGTTATGCAAGGGAAAGTAGAAGAGCATATAATTAGCAGGTAAATCTTTGTTCAATGCCACGATTATTGTATTAATAGATTATAGATGGAGAAAGTTGGATTTGTAAAACAACAAGTGAATAAGTCAATTCAATTTGTCAAGATCTTTTTCCTCTTCATTACGAACAATATTGGGTTTAATTATAGCTTCTGATGGAATTTGGACTCTGGTAACAACATTCTGCCACCTAATAAGGGGATGATGTTTTGGTAAGATTCTTTGGGCTTGAGTGCTCGGCAGTGATGTCTACAACTTCCAATTTGTAGTGCCCATACTCTAGGCGGGAAGGTTTAGTGATGAATTAGTGAACGTGCATAAAGGATTAGTGGAAATTTATTAACCTGGATATGCATTATGTCATGTCCTATCATATATGTAGTGTATTGTAAATATGAACTTTTCAAGTTTTAGTGTATGCATCTCGGTTTTAACTACATGCCTACCATTAGCTTGTTTCAGTGTCATTGCCTAAATTTGCTCGAGCATTTACAAGGAGCAAAACTAGACATGAGTTAAGTGCAGAAAATATTGATGTACACATTGAATGTGATCATAATATAACTAACATAGAATGATATACACATTCCATTCATGAAGAAAGATTGAAACAAAGGTAGACTGGAAAATTGTTATTTTTAGCGATAATATTTTATAGTTTAGGATGAATGCAATTTCTCTATATTGATCAGACTAAATATTTAGGACAACATTGCTTCTCTCTCGATCTATATTCTAAATATTACACGATTTACTTCTGTTTTTATTTACATTTATCTTGTATTGCAGCTAAATTGTCACCTAAATTTTTTAATTTCTGGGATTGAGAAAGTATTGGTATAAAAACTGTCTAGTTAGTCTGCCATATCCTCATCGGCAAGCAGATTGTTTGGTTTTCTTAAATGAAACGTGTTGTTCAGTATATACTTTTTCCATACTTTTCCTGTTAGTCCCTTCCCCAATTCCTTCTCCAAAAGAAAGACCAGGGAAAAGAAAAAAATGGGGGTGGGGTAAGGGGATATTGTAATCGTTCTGAAATCTGTTAAAATTAATTTCACGTGGACTTTTATTTGTTTGAGTTGTAACTGTAGCATTTGGGGCTTCAATTCACTTGTGTACTTGCATTGTCTGCTAAAAACTTGTTCTATCCGTACGGAATTTTTCGTTATTATAAAGACGCTTTTCCTTGTTGTTTCACTTTAATATATGAAGCTGCAATTTGAATTCTATAGGAGAAAGTGAATGCTATCAAATAAGAGGAGTGTGAAACGTTAATATAGATGTGGTAGACCACTCTTTACACATGGGATCTATTCTTTTGCCAATGGTCACAGTCTAATTTAATTGTTCATATCAAAAAGTAGCAATTTGTAGAATAGACAGAAAAGTACGGATAAACATCGCCATCGGCATTTGTCTAGAATATAAAAAGAAAATCTTTTGCTGCTCTCAGTCTTTAGAATAATGCTATGTAATACCATGGATGCTTAGCATTATTAAACTGCACCATGCTTTCCATGCCTATCATCGACAATCATTCAGCATCAATAGTTTAAAAACCGCCGAAATTCACATGTCTCCTTTGTGGCTTTACATCTTCTACATCTCAGAGAGAATATAAGAACCTGCCCTGCTTTGATTTAGCAAAGGCATGAAGAGTTCTGGAGTGGAAATAGTAGTAAGCACAAATGTGTAGACATCTAAGGAGTTATTTTCGAGGTCCTTAAAAAGACAAAAGAGAAGGGTAGTGGAAAGAATGAATTCGAGAAGACAATTTGAGACTGAACCAAGATTTCCAATAGGTGCAAGAGTTTATTAATTTAAGAAGCATGTTATACAAACTGGCTGAAAAAGGATATTACAGGCAGGGGTGGGGAGAAATGGTTCCATCTAGTGAAATATTGCAGAATTGTGGATTTCAATGAGTTTTGCAGTAAATGGAAGTCATGTGTATGGAGATCTTTAATAAGCTTTATGCCATTAGAAACTCATTAATGCTGCAGAACTGATTTATTGTTGCATTTTCAAGATATCTTGGATCTATTGAGCATCTGAAGCATTAATATAGATAATAGGAATTGACCTTTGTCATTCATTCGACAGTATAATCTTGTACTCATTGAATTGAAATGGATTTTTCTTATTTGATGTCAATCAGGTGCCTATTTTTAAATTGACATTACAAGATCTTATCTGAACAATTAAAGGCAGGGTAAACAATTAAGCCTACAGTCTGCTGCTGAAATGGGCACTGGGCATGAGGGCACCCCTGCAAAGTCTTCCACCTCTACTACTTCTACTCAGGTTCTCTCTTTTATTATTTTATTTATATATCTCAAGGGCAATCATGTTTATATGGTCCTTTTATCATATTGTGTCTTAGCTATTCGGCGAACTAAATGCAGCTCATCTGTTTTTATTTCCACCTTTTTTAATTGAATTTCAGGAAGCACCAACTACACCTGCATATCCTGATTGGCCAACCTCTATGCAGGTTTCTGATGAAAGCTTTGGGTTTTCATTATTCTTCAATACTTCTCTTTATATTATAATTTTTATGTTGGCTTATTTTTAACCTTTTCATTTTCCAGGCTTTCTATGGCGCTGGAGCTACTCCACCTTTCTTTGCTTCAACAGTTGCTTCTCCTCCGCCCCATCCCTACATGTGGGGAGGCCAGGTGATTATTCTAGAATTTTGATTTCTAGACCTACCCTTTCAATATTTGGACATTTTAGGACCTTTATAGTATTTAGTACACCTTACCATAATATTGCTTGATTGTTTTTCAGCATCCTCTGATGCCACCTTATGGGACTCCAGTTCCATATCCAGCTATATATGCTCCCGGGGGAGTCTATGCTCATCCCAATATGGCCACGGTAATAATTAAAATGCACAAAAGGTTCTTTGTATTTAGTTCTTGGTGTCATTTTGTGAACTAAAATTGATTGTCAGTTGTTTTTATGCTATTCTGTGAACAATTTGAACATGATTTCCTTATGGTCTTTGAATCAAGCATCATTTCGGTAGATGGGGAAGCTTCAATTATATCTTTTTGTTTTGTTGTGCTTTCCTTAGACTCCAGTCACTGTACATGGAACTGCAGAATCAGATCGAAAAACAGAGGCAAAGAACCATGCTTCGAGCAAAAAGTCCAAGGGGGCCCTAGTAAACCATGGCTTGATTGGTGGAAAGACTGGAGATGGTGGGAAATCAGCTTCAGGATCTGGAAATGATGTTGCAACACAAAGGTGCTTTTAGACAGATGTACTGCCGGATTAATATACTATTTGATTGCAATCTTTCTCTGTTACCCTCACGGCACATTTGGTACTCTGTATAAGATTAGCGAGGATTGGATCAAGGTGGATTTTCTTAGTATTGCATTTGTTATCACACTATATTAGAAAAACATACAAGTATTAAAACACTAAAAAATTGTTACCATATTTTTGTTTATAAATAAATTTTCTTAACATAAATTTACTTATGAGTATTTTATTACATTTAAGTGATTTTTTTACATATAAGTAAGTTTTGTAGTTATAAGTAATATTTTTTTTTTTTTTTTGAGTGTATTTTTCATTATACTTAATTTTTTTTGTTGTAAGTTACTTATTTTGCTAATAATTTATTTATTTTTAACTCATGAGTGATTTTTCTACTTAGAAATTAGAAGTCTTGTAACTTATAGTGAACTTTTACTCATGAGTAATTTTTTTAAACATATAATTATTTTTTTTAACCTTACCTTTTAATATAATTATTTTTTTAACCTTACATTAAGGTTTTTTAATTAAATATAATATTTTTTTCTTAATATTATACTAATAATTTAATGTTTTGTTTATAAGTGATTTTTTACTCAGAAGTAAATTCTTCAGTTATAGGTTATTTTTAAAGTATTTAGTTCTTACATTCTAATTTTTTCCCTTTATATAACTTGTAAAAGAGTGAATAAGTTATGCAGTTTAAAGTATAAACCCATAGCATATTAATTATACATGGTTGACTATATATATTAATTCCACCTAACACCGGATAAGGATTAGATAGGATTAAATTAATCCTTATCCAGTCTAATACAACGTGCCATTAATATATTTTAAATGTATATTATTGTTATATTTACTGTCTTATTCGCTGAAGATTTACCCTTTTCCTATTTTTGTGTGATTTTGTTGATCATCACAATATATGATTGTAAAAATTGCTCATGTTCAGCGCTGATAGTGGAAGTGAAGGTTCATCAGATGCAAGCGATGAGAATGATAACCAGGTGTTTCTCTGTTTTAGCGATCATAAAATCTTATTTCACTCTAGTGTTCAAGAGCCTGACAACCCCTGAAACTTGATTTTGGGACCTATGCTAACAAAATAACCAACTCTTACATTAACTCGTCTCAGTCAAGCAAGAGCAAATATGATATGTCATATTAAAGCTAATCTAATTTGATATTTTAGGAATTTTCTGGAACCAAGAAAGGAAGTTTTGACCAGATGCTTGCTGATGGTAAACATTTTTCGCTGTCCACCTCGTCCCGGTTCTTTATATTGTTCTCAATCTGACCATTCTATTGGTTAATCAGGAGCACATGCACAGAACTCTGGTCCGGCTGATTTTCAGAATTCAGTACCTGGAAATCCTGTAGTTTCTGTTCCTGCAACTAATCTGAATATTGGCATGGATTTATGGAATGCATCGTCTGCTGGTTCTGGGGCTATGAAATTACGCCCCAGTCAGCCTGGTGTTTCACCAACTGTGGCTCCATCTCCATCTGGCACGATGAATGAGCATTGGATTCAAGTATGTTAATTCCCATATCATGAAGGATTACGTTTAAGTTAATTGTTTCCATGTTGTGCCTATTGAGCTGTCAGCTATATATGATTTCGGTTAAGTGGAGAAATTGGGTAACCTTATTTGATTGCACTTGGTGAATGCTGAAGCTGTAACCCACCGTTCACTGTAAAGTATTGTACGAGTTAAAAAAATGTTCCTAGAAATAACTGCCTGCATTTTTTCTCGGGGATAATATTTGACATTTGGCTTGTCTCTTCAAAGTAGTGGTCTTGTTCTGCTGTGCTATCCATCAAAATTTCTCCTCCATGGATATCCATGCCATTTATTTTTAGAAGTTATGATAAATAACAATCGTGGAGTTGTTCTAGTTTCCACTTTTAGGCATTTTGAGGACCAACACTTGCAATTCCATTTATTACTCCCACATGAAAAATACTGATATTAAAAGGCAAAAAAAAAAAATGAATTCAAGAATTACCAAGTGACAACAGTGTTTGGCAAACTACGTATGCCAGAACTAAAGCTCATTTTGAACTTCAATTGGCAGGATGAACGAGAACTAAAAAGACAAAAGAGAAAGCAATCTAATCGGGAGTCTGCTCGGAGATCAAGATTACGGAAGCAGGTTAGTCTCAGTTTCCAGTTTTCAATTTCACTTTGATGTTTCTCAATAAAGTCTTTCCTTATGGCGCGTTAATCAATATATGCATGGTATTGTAACATGTAATTGTGAATGGAGATTAGAATAGCAGACTAGTATAATTGGTTAATCATTAGTTGACTCAACTAATAATCTTTTTTCTATTGTTATTGACTTATTTCAACTTAGATAGCAGATATAACAATAAAAAGCAAAAAGTCTTGTTTGAGGGCATGATCCTTGGTTGATCCAAGCTTATTGCATGCTTTATTAGATTGGATTAAAGCATGCAAATATTTGGCTGGTCTCTTCGAATTTTATTTTTGCATGCTATATTAGATTGCATAATATTTAGCTGATCACAAGTCTATGAGATCAAGGTTCAGCTGCTGCTTGTTTTGTATTAGATGGCATAATATAATACATTAAAAACTACTATTAATTTCTATTATCGTGGGAAAATTATGGTGGCCATAGGATATGAAGTCTGAACTGGACCAGACTAGATCCTGTGGTCTCCTACGATCTCATGGTTACCGTTTTAGTAATGAAAGTGGTAGAACAATATGTATCTTATTAAAGAACATAGAATATTTTTTGAAACTGTAGTTAAGGAAAGAGAAGCTTTACTTTGAAACGTAGACTTGATGAGCTTTCTTGTAAAGTGCCTGACATCATTGCTAGTATCTGTCTTTATGATTCAATATTTACAGCCTTGCTTCTTTCTCTTGAAGTAATTTTGTTGTCCTTTTTTTTTTTTTTTTGGGGTTGGTAATTCCTTAGACATTCATACTGTTGCCACTTTTTGCAGGCTGAGTGTGAACTGCTACAACAAAGGGTAGAGACTTTGAGTGGTGAGAATCGCACACTAAGAGATGAGTTGCAGAGGCTCTCAGAGGAATGTGAGAAGCTCACATCTGAGAATGACTCCATAAAGGTACTTCTTAATAAGTTTCACCAATTTTTCTTTTTTCGAAAAAGGAAAAGAGGCAATCTTTTTCATATATCATTCTTAAACTTAAGGAAAAATTGCATTTGAAAAATCTGCTGGTTAATAAATAAACAGTAATACATAAGTTCCTAAAAAAGGCTGTATTCCTGCTGTTGGACCTTCCTAATTAGGTTTCTTTAAATTTTGATTTAATACCCCCTAAACACGCAACCAAGAAATGGAGTAAAATTTTGCTGCTGAAACAGGAAGAATTAACAAGGGTGTGTGGGCCCGAGGCGGTATCTAAACTGGAGAAGAACTCAGTTAACCATACTCAGTCTTGTGGCGATGAAGGTAACTGTTAGATCAGGATGTTAGAGAGTAGATTATGCAGTATAAAGAGGGACAATTTTGCCTATTTCAGGAGAATTTCATGAGTTTAAGCTCAATTAAGTCAAGGATGTATTTTTGCTGAGTTCTTAAGATATTTGTGACTTGAGAAACATTTTTGTTGTCTACTAATCTATACCATATAACCTCTTTTACTGTAACATCAATCTGTGTTCATCCAATGGCATTAGATGTCCAGTTTTTCACTTTGTTATTAGAGTAATCACTCTAACATAGTGAGCTTGCTTTCTTCATTTCTCTTGAAATGCTTGTTCTGTCAAAACTCTTAACTTATGAATTCATTCGAGATACATAAACATGAAAGACTAACCCCTTTACAATATAAATTACACGTAAAATATAAACTGGTCAGGATTAACATTACCCATTCCTAACCTAACTTAATTACCTCAAATAGGGAAATTATTACTGCTAATTATGGTAATAATTATTTCCTAATACCTCCAAGCTGACGTGGCAACAAGCGGCCTATTATGCCAGCAAAGCAGCATCTCCTCCTGTTGTTTTGCCACGTGGAATCCTCTGACTTTTGCTCTCCTTAGTAAACACTCAGCTTGAAAATCAGCAAACTGACCCAGACCCACCTGTCTCAAGCCGGCCGCGACTAGTGCCTCCCTCCATGGCAGACTGCGGCAGCCGGCTGCCTCTACTGCCTCCATAATCTTCGGAAGAAACATTAGTGTCTCGATCCTTTTTATCCAATCACCATTACCACCACCACTGCTGTGGAAGTTTGCAGCCTCTAGTGACTCAAGTAGGCTGGAGTAAATATCTAGACCATCAATTAGAGTCTGTCGATATGACAGTGCTTCAAATCCCGTCAGCCCTTCACTCTCCACGACCACCACGATAGGTGAAACTCTGCGGAGATCATCAAGAAACCCCGTCCCAACATGCTGGAATATTGCCGGAGATAAAAGAACTGCAACATTTTCACACTCCATCAATTTGATGGCCTTGAATGATAAATACTCAAAAGTACTTATAGAAACAAAGTCTATATTAAGCCTAATGTTCAGCTCACGTGCAAACTGAGTCAAATTCTCTTTGATCAGCTTGGATTCCATTGCATACTCTTCAGGGACTATAGCTGTAATTCGAAGCATTGCTGGGGTAGCTTTACCTGACTCAGCTTTATCAGCTAGCTCTTTCAAGAAAGAAGCCCACTGGCTGCCAAGCCCGATATCAAAGTCGATGATGTGGACATGAATGGAGCCCTTTAGGGCTTCAAGCACAGCTTGGTTAGCCGTGAAGCTTGAGAACATGGGAACTGGGGAGATGCCTGAAAACATTTTCTGTGCTTTGATGGTCTGGATGATCTCTGAAGAGCTGGCAGGGTGAGTCTGTCGAGACAACCCGGAGAGAAGGGATTGAAGGGCTTCCTTGAAGTAGAAAGCAGCTCTCTGGAGGGGCTTTCCGGTGGAAGTTCTGAGTTGTTGATTGAGCCGTGCCAATGATACCTGCCTGAGTTGTAGTGAGTTGGTATCGAAGCACTCGGCAAGTCGGATTAACTCATCTACATAATCAAATCCCACGTTCAAGTTGTTATTCAAGTTTTGGATTTCTCCAGATAGGTCAAATGGGTGGATGATATTGCTGTTATGGCTCAAAGGTTTAGTAGAGTATGTAGTGGTAATATCTGGGAGTGGGCTCAAATCATATGGCTCAAACCGAGTTGATGAATCAAAGGAACTTACAGGTGGGTACTCGGGGATTGATGAATACTGCTCATCACAGTGAGTACCCAGTTGAGAAATAGGTTTTGTAACCGGGATTGAATCGTCATCCAAACCCAATTCTCTCATCAAAGAATTCCAAATCGCATGATCTCCCAGTTGAAGAGGATCATCACGAATTGTTGAAATATTAGTTGTAGCGCAAGTAGATATGACCTTTTTAGCAACGGAACTAGGGATTCCACAGGCTTCAAGAACCGATTTTGGCTCGTAGGGGGAGGTAGTAGGTGCTGTGTTGCCCGGAGAAGTGATGGTCCGGGTGGTCGTAACCACTGGTATTGAGTTCAATGATTGGTTGTGATTATTTCCAGAAAATGGTACTTTCATTTCCTGAACGCAAGATAAAGAAGAACCTAATCTCTCTTCCAATACAAGGTTTTCTTGATCTTTCAGTATTTTTTCTGTTTGTATGGTAGAAGTTGAAAATGCAAGGGGGGCTTTTTGAGAGATGATTCTTGGCTTTTTATCTTTGCGTGCGTGTGGGGTATGATGTGGGAGGGGTATTGATATGATGACACGTGTGAATAATGTAATGTAATGAGAAATACAAGTAGGGCACACAAGTTAGAAGATTAGAGAATTGATAGATATATCTCTTGAAAGCTTGTCGTTGAATAGAATCAAAACTTTATTGTGTTACTTTCTAGGATTCTTGATGGAACAGCTTCTTTTGGTCGTCCGCTGCATCAAGTGGTTTTGAGTTCATTCACGTTATTACTTTTTCCGATCTTGGTATAAACATTGAATCAACGTCTCTGTTGTATTAATTTCGGGGTTTGTTTCCTAACCTTTTTGTCAGATCGCATTGAAAGGACTTGGTCTAATATTGTTTATCAAACGCATGCATAAAATTCAAGGAATCATAAGAGTTTTTTTTTTTTAAATAATGTGATATTTTCGAAATAAAATATGTGGTTTAAAAGTGATTTGGGAAATGTGTATGATTATAAAGTAATTTGAAGAAATGTATTGTTTATAAATAAATGGGAAATTGGCGCATTTAGTCCTTAAACATTTGCCTCTATGTGCAATGGGTTCCTAACCTTTCATTTTTTGTGCTAAAGTTCTAAAACGTTGTATTATTTGACGCAAGAGGTCCTTTTAGATGATTTTCTTTCATTTTAAAGATAAAAAAATAAGGAATGACGAAAATGTCCCTGTACATATTAGCTCATTTAGTTTCTGAACTTCAAATTTGGTGCTTAATTCCCTAACTTTTCAATTTTGTGCAAGTAGTCCCTAACTTAGCCATTATTAAGTGCAATAAGTTCTTAACTTTTCAATTTGGTGATTAAGTCCCTAAAAGTTGTATAATTTAGCGTTATGTATTTTTTTAGATGATTTTCCTCTATTTCATCTTTAAAAAATTAATTTTATTTTTATCAAAAATATTAAAATGCTCTTATATTAATAAATAAATAAGCATTTTTTGGCAACTTAAAAATTTTGTTTCTGGCTTTATCAGAGAATCTTCTTCCGTGTCAATTAGGCTTTCTATAAAGGTTTTTACTGTGCAAACACAAATTTCCCAATTTATCACGTTTAAAAATTCAATTTTTTTTAATTAAAAAAAAAAGTAGCTTTACTAATTCGTTTAAGAAAATTGATTTTAGATAAATTTCATTTTTGTTTCTTTTTTTAAGATAAATTTATCTAAAATCAATTTTCTTTAAAAAAAAAAAAAAAAGTCTCTTTTTGTTTCTTTTCTTTTTATGAAAAATTTACAACCTTTAAGGCTATTTAAAAAAATGAAATTTACCAAAAATTAATTTTTTTTTATAAACAAGAATGAAATTTATCTAAAACAAAAGAAATAAAAATGAAATTTATCTAAAATCAATTTTCTTTAAAAAATAAATAAAGTCTCTTTTTTCTTTTTTTTATGAGAAATTTACCACCTTTAAGACTATTTAAAAAATGAAATTTACCAAAAATTAATATTTTTTTTCCCAAAAACAAGAATGAAATTTATCTTTAAAAAAAAATAAAATTTATCTAAAATCAATTTTCTTAAACAAATAAGTAAAGCCTCTTTTTTTTTTTTAATTAAAAAAAATTAAATTTTTAAACGTGGTAAATTGGAAAATTTTTGTTAGCACAATAAAAACATTTATAGGAAGCCCAATTGATACGGAATAAGAGAATCTGACAAAGTAAGAAACAAAATTTTTAAGTTGCCAAAAAAATGCTTATTTATTTATTAATACAAGTGCATTTTAATATTTTTGATAAAAATAAATTAAAAATTTTAAAGATGGAATAGAGGAAAATCATCTAAAAGGATACGTGACTCTAAATAATACAACTTTTAGGGATCTAAGCACCAAATTGAAAGATTAAGAACTTATTGCGCTAAATAATGGCTGGGTTTGGGGACTACTTGCACCAAATTGAAAGGTTATGGACTTAAGCACCAAACTTGAAGTTCAGGGCTAATTGCGTCAATATATATAAGGGCATTTTTGTCATTCTTAATTTTTTATCATTGAAATCATCCAAAATGATCTCTTGCGTCAAAGAATACAACGTATAAGGATTTTAGCACAAAAATGAAAGGTTAGAGACCCATTGCACAAAGAGACAAACGTTTAGGGGCTAAATGCATCAATTTCCCTAAATAGTGAGGGCTTTCTCTTACGTTCTATTTCTGACCAGTGGAAAATTGACATTTCTTATAATTGGGCTGTAAAATTACCACTTTTCAAGCTTAGAAATGGTATTCTAAACCTAACTTAACCTTTTGACTTCCATAGGCAATTTTATTTATCATAGCTTTGTAACTAATTTATTTATTCCCTTCTGGCAAGGTAACCTAATGAAATTGGACTGTCATTAAGGTACCGTTGGATAATGGTGGACGGGCCCCACTACCAACCCACCATGGGAGGGTGGGGTGTGGGTTTCATAAGAAACCCACGATGAATTTTAGATCAAAACCCTTGACACATATATGTTTGCCCTGCCTAGAATTCACCATTTGCATGTTAGATTCATTTTTTGTCATCGTTTGATAAGTTTTGACACAAACGTTTGCCCTGCCTAGAATTCACCATTTGCATGTTAGGTTGCGTTTGATAGCGATGTTGAAATTTGTGTGAAAATGAATTTCAGGAAATTGAATTTTTAGGAATTGAAAGTTTAATGTGTTTGATTTATTTAATTTTCTAGGTAGAAAAAATGGAGAATTTTTTAATTTTTGTTGTTTGATTGACATTATTTTTTATGAAAAATAAAGTAAAATTTAGCTATTATAATTTTTTTTTTAATTTTTTAACAAGTTTGTACTTAGTAATAATACTGTTAATTTTTAGAAAAAAATAAATTAATTAACAAAAAAATGATCAAACGTGATGAAAATGGTACGCGATTTTTCCTAAAAATAAATTCTCATATCCAGCTAGGAAAACAAAATCCTTAAAAAGTGAGAAAATCAGGGCGTGAACTCAAATGTTGGAAATTAAGTTACCTGGAAAATGTGCAAATCAAACATGCAAAGTAGGAAAAAAAAAAGTTGGAAAAACCTTCATTTCCATGGAAAAAGAACGTATCAAA
Source organism: Ligustrum vulgare (assembly GCA_963555705.1). NCBI lineage: Eukaryota > Viridiplantae > Streptophyta > Magnoliopsida > Lamiales > Oleaceae > Ligustrum > Ligustrum vulgare. Next base: position 52,144,702 of record OY743173.1, on the reverse strand, counting down.
CACACCCTTAGATTCATTCTTTGTCTTTGTTTGATAAGTTTTGGTTTGGAATTGATTTTTTTACTTTTGTTGAAAGTTGTGCAATTCCTTATTTTCAAGGTAAAAGAATTTTAAGCTAATTGGTGATAATTGATTTTCACCTTTACATGACAAATCACAAACGTTTGGTTTGATCATTTTTGTTATTGTGAATTGACTTATTTTTTTCCTAGAAATTAATGTCAATCAAATAACAAAATTTGAAAAATTTTACACATTTTCTACCTAGAAAATTAAATCAATCAAATACATTAAATTTTCAATTAACTAGAATTCGTTTTCTTTCTATCCAAATTTTATTCTTGCTATCAAATGAGCCTTTAGGGTTTTATCATTCAGTATATGAATATGGATCTTGTGAGGTGGCAGATGCAAACATTTTGAGTTAGGGGATTTTTAGGGGATATAATTCTTGTATGTGGTTAGGAAATGATCTATAAATATAAAATCTTTGTACTTTGAATTAAATTTTTTGACGTCACTTATAATGACCATAAAAAAATTAAAATTTAATGTCATATCTCATGTAAATTTTTTAAATAAAATGTTATTATTTATATTGAGAAATTTATTGAAAAAATATTATAAAAGAAAATATGAGAGAATTTTTTTCTCGAGACGTGTTTAACTATTTTTCGATGTTCATTTGGACTATTAGACATACAATGTAATTCTTGAAAAGACTTCAAGATGGCATAGTCAACTCGTAGATTTGATTAGCGTACGATCAATGGCGAATTTTTAAAATCAGCTCGTCATTGAAATTTTCAAACTTTATATTAAAATGACCCACTTCGATAAATTACAACTTTTACTACGATGGTCCGTTTTGATTGCCTTCAACTATGTAATGAGCAAAACTGTGAGCAATTCGAAAGTATATAAAAAATAGTAAAATACTACTCATTGACTTTGTTTGGCACAAAACATGGTAATCTGATTTCTATTAAAAAAAAAAAAAAAAAAAAATTCCTCTCAGAGTTGGTGGGTCGTGACCACCTTGGTCCTTGCATCAGCCCGTGCCCTACGTGATTAAAACTGTAGGCGTGAATGGGTAAAATCACGCTTCCTTCAATAGTTCAACCTCTCAACATATATCGCCAATTAATTCAAATTCGCATGCAATTGTAATGTCTAAAGTTTATAACGTTAGAATTCAGATTCATATATTTATATACGTGAAAGACTTTAGAATAACAGTTTTGAGAGTTGGGGATTTAGAATCATATAACTTGAATTTTTCCCTAATTTTTATGACTAAAAGTTCTGGTTTCTATTAATGCGAACCCAGTAGTAGTTTGATGTGTGTTTTAATTTTATTTTCTTTATAATTTAAATTTTTGATAACTTGAATTTTAAAAGGTATGCAATATTATATGAAAATGTACTAAGTGTTCGATTAATTTTTAAATGGGACACTTGATACTTTATCTTTGAAGGTAAAAATAGAGCGGACCAGATCATATAAAATGAGAAAGAAAAATTGCTTTTGTTTCACGGACCTGATTAAAGCAATTGAAGCTGGCAATCAGAATTCAGAAGAATATATTCTGGTGGGGAAGGTGGAATTATAATAGTGTAGCCCATTTGTTCATGTATGAGCCACAAAGAAAGATAATATTGGGGCTTTTTTCTCCATGATTTTGTTTTCAATTTCAACTTTTGAAGAAAAGCTTGTATATCTTTTAAAAGATAAATGATCTATTTGATACGATTTTTGCTTCATGTAGAAGAAATTCTTCAAAAAATGATCTTAATTTTTATTTGAAAACTAAGTTATAAAGACACTTCATACTCTGGAAGTGCTTTTGAAGGAGGTCACACCGAGTCAACTTCCTCCAAAAGTTAAAAACTCTTCTAACTGGTGGAAGTAGTTTTATAAGATTTTTACCAAACGGGTTAAAAGCAGCTTTTAAGTTTCAAAACCAACTTTTGACATCAAAAGTCATCCAAACATGCCAAAATATGTATGTATATGGGTGTGTGTAAACGTCATTCTAGAACGGATAAAAGATTTTGTATTCAAGTTTGGGGAATTCATCTTTGAAAATCGTGCATTGAGAAAATTGAATTCTATTTGCACATGAAGAAATATATAGAAGGTAGAAGGCTAAAGGTTGCTCTCTTTGTGTTTTAGTTTTCTATTTTCATTTTCGAAAATATTTTCTTTTTTCTGTTTTTATGAGTGTTTTTTTGTACATTTTTCCTAATAATAATTCGGGGCAGGTTCGGTACGAGGTCGATCGGGTTTCTTTGCCTTCTCTACTTGTCACCCGATTTTTTCTTTTTTAATTATTATAATTGTGTCAAATTCTGTCAAAAGACCAAAAAATTCTATAGAAGGAATGAATGGGCTTTCCAAAGCTTGCCATTTTTTTGTGGGGGCATAAATACTCAATTTTTAGTATAATAATTAATATTATAAAAGAATTTTATTACTGAAATTCAAGTTCTTCAAAACAAGTATCATAATATGATACTTATGATAGTCTTAACGTATCACAAATGATACTTTTTAAATTTTTTTGTATCATAACCTGATATTTTTCAACTTTTTATGATACTTAGAGTGTAATTTTAATATCACACCTTGAGACTTTCATTTTTTATGATGCTTTTTGTCATATTGAGTCAGTCATTTCATTAATTACGTTATAGAATTGATGAAAGCTCAGTGTGTCATCTTCCAACAATACACACCTTGAATAGATCGTTAGAGTCTATCTGGAGAAAAATGGAGGTGACACGGTGGTGGTGATGCATAGGGTTGGCCAAAAAAACTCGACTTACTCCTAAACTCGATAAGGCTCCCGACCCTAATGGAGCAAAAAAACACGAATCGCGGACTTGCGGGACGGGTTTGGGATGGGAATCGATTACTAGAAGTGGGTTCTGGTTGGGACTAGTTTTGTCTGACTTGCAACTCCTAAAAACAACCTTTATTTCATTTTCATCCAAAGAAAATGTATTGAGAATCAAAAGTCAAAATCCTACATTCTATAATGCATCGCTCAAGTCCTACTTCCAAAATCTCTCCCAGCTGAAGCCTTCATTCACTGTTCACTCTTCTCTTCAGAATCTGACTCCATTCATACTCAAGAAGAATGAAACTGTAAACTTGTGATTTGTGAAGCATGAAAATTGTAAGTGTCTTTTTTTATTGGACTATTTTAATTGATGGATATTAAATGTTATGCATTGCATTTCTCTAATTCTTTTTAAATTGTATATTTGTGTTTGTGCTTTACTATGTTTAGGAATCTGGACAATTAACGTGCACGTGTGTTGGACATTAATCATTTTCAAGTTTCCTTTTACTTATCAGGTAATTTTAATATATAAACATGTTCAAAACTTAAGGCCAAAACAAATAGGGTGGCAGCTTGCCCCGTCCTGAATATGGTGGGTCGCGGGGAGACAAATTTTTTTGCGTGGCAGCCTAAATTGCACGGACATCGACACGCGACACGAATATAACACGACATGGATACGTCGACACGTGATTTTTTTAAAAGTTAGGACACGACACATTGGGAACACGCAAATTAATTTTTTTAATTTATTATCATTTTAGTCTTATTTACAAACAATACATTGTATATTTATTGAATTAAAATGAGGATATCAAATAAAAACAAACTTGTAAGTTAGAGTTATCATTTTTTTTTAAATTGCATGTATTTCGCCCCCTTCCTCTTTTTCATTTAGATGTATATGGTGTAGTTTCTACAAGTGTCGGAGAGTGTCGGTGTCGGACACGTGTCCGACACAACACGCTGGCTCCCGACAGAGTATCGGTGCAACCTAAGTGGCAGCACGCGGAATTGCCATCCTTGCGAAGTTGGTGAGAATATTTTAATGTTTGAAGAGAAAAAAGAGAAAAGAGTAAAAAATCAATTAAAATTTTAATGTAAGTAAAAGTCAATTGATGAATGTAAAAGTATTATGAAGTGCACTTATCCTTCTTTTTGTAGTTAAGTCGCTAGCCATCGACCTACTTTTGACAAGAGGGTGTCATGAACTATTACTACTTTGAACCTATGTAGCCCTTGTTTTTCTCCAATTAAAATGGAAAAATAACTTTTTGAATAGTAATTTTTTGGGAATGTGTAATTAAAAGTAAGAAAAATATTTGATTTTAATGTAGAATCTTTTATTGTGTGAATGTGTATTTAAAATGAGTTTGAAAAAATAAAATAAAATGAATTTTGATTTAATGAAAGAGGTTTAAGTTTTATTTATAGTCATTCTCTAATAACTAAAAAGTTTTTTTCTTTGAATAAAAAAAAAATTAAAATCATCCTATATGTGAGATAATTTGTATTGAAAACAAATATTAGATAAATTAATTCTTTCATTAACTCCTCAGCCAGGGCCTGATTCAGATCTAGCCACAATCTTAAAGGACCGATATAGCCGTTCCCACAAAAAGAGGACAATAATTTATAGAGATAAATATGTACATACATCTTCTCTCTATATATTATTATTATTATTCTTTTATATTTCAAAAAAAAAATTTGCTACATAATCAACAGTATTTCAATGTAAACGAAATAATTGGAGATGAAATTTTATACTTTTTCATCAATTTATTTACATTTTCTAGATGTTCATTAATTTTATTAACACGTCAATCTCAATTCACTAAGTACGTTGGAGATGTTCCTTTGACTTTTTTCTTATTTATTTTAAAGGTGAACATTCAAAGTATGACTAATTTAGATGAGACTGTGTGTGCAGGCGGGGTATGGATGAGGATTTTTCAAGAGATTGGGTTTACTTTCATAGCTCAACTTGTACTCATCTATGCCCCCATGCATTCAAATCTTGCTTTTTTTTAGCTTCTCCAATTTGGAACCACATGAATATTTCAGCATTATTGGTTTATACTTTTTTTTTGTTCGATTTATATTTATTTAAGTGATTTTAATATTTTCAAAGCGACAGAATTTCGCTCTCGATTGATCTCATCCAATTGTAATGAAAGATAAAGTTTATCAACAAAAGGATCCAAATTTATATGCGTCCTTATCATGAATAGTACAACCTTTGCTATCGCTAACTCGAATCGAACGTCGATAACATTTCAAGATAAGCATAAATATGCACTCTAATTATCTCTTCTCATTCAATTATCTATCTACAACTTTTATACATGACCATTTGGCATCTTGGGCATTGGGTGTCTAGGGGAAATCTTTGACCTCTTATAGAGAGTGTTATCATAATATTTTTATTATTACCCTCAGCAAAATCAATTGGTTGGAAATTAAAGTTCTATTTTCAAACATCAATTGAAAGGAACACAACCAACGTAATACAATACAATATATATCTTGTTGGCCAAAAACGATCACATACCCATGATAAATAGGTATTAATGTGTCCACCGTGAATATGATGTTGACACGTGTTCAGTGTTTCAAAATTTATAGAAACGCGTCGGCATCACAGTCACAGTGAGTACATTAACAATTGCTCACTGTGGGGAGATGATTGAGAGTCGGGACTTTCTTATTGGCATGGTTGTATAAAGCAAAGCGACGTTTCATTGAGATAGTGTTTGGGCGACGTTTCATTGAGATAGTGTTTGGGCATCTTTCTTTTGGAATATCACATAAAATCTAACTAACTTTTGAATTATAAGTGACATAAAATAAATATTCTTCTTTTTTGTTTTTCTCTCGTTTTAAAATAAAATAAATATAAATCAAATAATTTGGTTCATTTACAATTCATGCGGTAAAACATTTTTTAGTTCTCTCATTTTTACTTTTTGTGTTCAGTAAAATTTATCTATATAGGTTTAACAATTAATTTTGAACATAAATTATAACATGTTGGATTTGAATAAGGCTCAAAGGATTAAAAAATAAAATAAAATTGAGTTACAATTTGAGCAAAAAAATAAAAATGAACTTTCTTCGGGCTACAAATAATTATATATATAATCTAAAATAAAACTACGAAAAAAAGGGGGGGAAACGATATTTATAAATCCTATATTAAGGTAGAAAATGTATATGTATTTCCTTGTATAGATTAAAATATAAATGTAAACTTAGTTTAGCTGAGTTTGGGATGACAAAATTCTCCACTCCACATTGTCCTGTCACAAATGGGAATTTCTTGAACCCGCCCTTAAGTTTTTATTTTAATTTATTTATTTTTTATTTTTCAGTTAGATTAAATATAAATGTAAATTAGTTTACCCGAGTTTAGGATGACAAAATTTCTCAACGAAAATTTATCATCATGTTCGTACCAACAAATTAAATGCTCAAATTCGATTATTATTATTATTATTATTATTATTATTATTATTATTATTATTATTATTATTATCATCCAAGTAGAATTAAAGTATTTATTAGTTGAAGGAAGTTGCGTTTGAGCTAAACAAAAAATTTACAAGCTCATCTTAATTCCTTGAAGCCATAACTCTGCAATCTTTCTTTGATTAAATTAAGAATAATCACGTCATATTCTTAGTTAAGATTCAACTCTTTCACAGGTGTAAGACCACGGTTTGACGTGAATATTCGATCATTTCGATTAATTCTGAGCCGTAGATCAGATGATTTGATACGAATGATGTAACAAGACATACCTCTATCTAAAAGTTAAAAAAAATAAAAAAAATAATTAACGGTGTTATAAATAATGTATATATGTGAATGACATTACCATTATATCCCTGTAAACTTTACAATATTACAATTGTGCCATTGTCCACTCCTATAAATAGGAGCCTATACTTACCAATTTATGACACCAATTCTTGAATGAAGAATTCTATTCATCTCTTTCTCTTTCTAATCTTGTTATTTGATTTGATAGTTTTACAACACGTTATCAGCACGAGTCTCTAACCAATTGAGTAATAACGGGAGTATGCTCTACAGTTACATCTAAATGATGAGCCTCTGTATCAGAAACCTGATTATTACTAACCAATGTTTCCTTTTCTCTCAAACTGAAAAAGAATGATTCTGGCCGATCCAGATATCCGATCGACGATCGGCCACCGCCATCAGAACGGGCTTGTCAAGGAGAAGACTCGCCTAAAATTTGGCGCAGAACCAACGGCTGAAACAAAAGATATCGACCGAAGAAGAAAATCTGAAAAACTGTGCAAAAACAGATATCTGACCGAAAATTGAAATGCTTATTCCGGACGATTCTGAACTCCGATCGACGATCGGACAGCGGCATATCAACGGGTTTTTCTAGGAGAAGACTCGACTGAAATTTGGCGCAAATCCAACGGTTAAAACGGAAGTTATTGTCCGGAGAAGAAGATGCTGGCGGACTGAAAAATGATGATTCCGGCCAAACGGTTGATCTTTTGGAAAATCGGAGACCACCGGCATGTTCAGGACGCCGAGGCACATATTATGGTGATGGGTTAATTTTTCCGATCACCGGCGCGTGGCGGCCGGCGGCGGCGGCGCGTGGCGGATCCGGCGATGACGAAAGGCAGTTTGTCCGTTTTGATGAATTGGATTTTTCTATGATCTTATTTTTCTGTTTTGTGCAGTTTTTAAAATATTCCGGCGGTCGAACATGGCGGTTTTCTTAAAAACTGTTTTTGGAGCAATCCTGACGAGATTTTGAACTTCGGACCAAAAGTAAGTTTGTTCTAAATTAAATTTTAAACCTATTGACGGTTTCAATTTATTCATATGAGCAATATATTAAAATATGGACGATTTTGCCCTTGATAATACATACAAGTATAATAATCGTAAATTAACGATTAATATGTGATCAATTGAATTATATTATGCTGCCACCTACATGGTTGGTTTTACCACCTACATGGTTGGCTTTACCCGGTTTAATTATTTCATTATGTCGATTCCGCCTATATGGCCGGTTTAATTGTTTCATCTCGTTGATACCGTCTATATGGCTGGTTTAATTATTTCATCACGTTGACACCGCCTATATGGTCGGTATATCAATTGAATACATATAAACACCTCAGTTGTTGGTTAATTCTAACATATTAGAGGGTTGTTGTCAACATATATACTTGGTGGTATAACCCCAGTATCGTTATTGTTAATATATATATATACAATATTATTGTTATTTGATACTTCATTAAATGATACCAGAAGTTATCAATACTAAAGTTAGAAAATATTTTATCAAATGATACCAGAAGTTATCATTACCAAAAGGTTGATAAATATTAATAAAATGTTTTATCCAATGGTACCAGAAGTTACCAATATCTGAATTTGAATGGGTGGATGAAAATTATTCAACAAGAGAATGTTGATGTATGATAAGATAATATCACATGATAGCACGGACATAGCTAATGTGAAAATAATCTCATCAGTATTATGAGATGAATGTTAGATGATAAGTGCCTGGAAAAGTTCTTGCACGAGCACTTATATATTCCAGAAGAAGTACATATTTACTCCAGAAGAAGTAAAAATTATCATCTAAACATACTGAAATGATATTATTATTGCTCCTGAAGAAGCATAAACGAGACATACATGCAAAATGCAAAAGGGGAAAACATTTATGATCCTCAAAATTAGAGATGTGTTTCGGGAGTAGCCGTATCCTACCACCTCTGACCTTTTGAGGAAATAAAGAAAAAGGTGTGTTTCAAGAGTAAGAAATACTCCATACTCTACCACCTTAAATCTTTGAGGTACACAAGATTAATACATTGATAAAATCCTAGAAATTTATGGTGTGTCTCAAGAGTGAGAATACTCCGTACTCTACCACCACCTATTCTAGAGTTCACAAAGATAAATTTACATTAACCGGACTCCATTTTCGCTTGATTCCCCTTCCTTGCGACCAATCTATCTTTACTCCTGCTGGATCTTGTATTGGAATATATGATTGCAACTTATCCAGCAGTTCCTCGATAGTAGGAGCAGAAATAAGGATTCTCCTAGAAAATGGAGATATGAATCCCTATTCCACAGCATAATCAAGAAATGTTAGCAAACCATCAAAGAAATTGTTTACATTTAAAAGCCCTATAGGCTTAGTATGGAGATCTAGTTGAGCCCATGAAGTAATATTAAAGATTTCTTCTAAAGTACCAAAACCTCCAGGCAGGGCTATGAAGGCATCAGAACCATATAACATGCAAGTTATGCGTTCATGGATAGATAAGGTTTGTACTTCATGCCCTCGTGTTTTGCCTGCAATATCAGCTAAAGGAGTAGGTATAACACCTATCACTCTTGCTTTCTCTACTAGAGCGGATTGTGAAACACAACCCATCAATCCACTGCTACCTCCTCCATACACGAGAGTGATACCTTTCTCTCCCAATTTCTTTCCTAAATCCACGGCTGCTTCTAGATACCCAAAACCTTTTCCCACTTTTGATCCACAAAATACACAGATAGTTTTGATCTGTCGAAATTTTGGTCCTTCCATTTTTGAAAGTAAAGAAGGAAAAACTTACGGGAAAATGTTATTTTGGGATGCATGAACTATGAAAAATGTTTGGCTATTTAAAACCGAAAAACTTCACTATTTACTGGTCGTTTTTCGAAAAAGTGAAGATTTACTTTTGACAAAATCATCCTACTCACCTTTCGGCGATTTAATATTTTTAACCAGCCTTTATCAAAACTCGTGAAAGGAAACAGAAAAATATTTTATATGTGCATATATATCAAATGATTTACCTTGTATTAATGCTGCATAGCCAAAGCATCATTGTTTATAACAGCATGGCAAACAGGATCTTTTGCTATTATATTTTTGACTATATCTCTCTTTATCGCTGATGAATTTAGCCCATAAAGATAGTAGCTCACGCTGCACATATCCACTAGGGTGCGTCTCAAGAGTCAATCGGATATCATCCAATGACTCCTTACTCAGTCCACCCTTAATGAAGTCTATCTTATCATCTCGATTTATGGATGAATATCCTATTGATTTACAACGGGTATCACATGTCCATCGAGCACATTTGTAGCAACTATTTAATCTTTTTGCTCTTCGCTTCTTTGCAAAAGTACTCTTACCTAAGCCAGGCTTGTGCTTAGAAAATGAATCTGGTAATTCACCAGCTAATCGAACTTTTGCTTCGATCAACCAGCGAACATCTTCTGGCATGCCATGATCCATCAGCAACCTCAATCTTTCGAGCCTAATTCGATAAATTTTTCTCAAATCATTTACTGGAAGATTGGAATAATATTTGCGAATATTTGAAAGTATGATATCCATTTATGATGGATCTAGCCTTCTTCCCAAATCATCTATTTAAATGCATTATTCATGAAATAATGGAATAAATTATTGAAAAGGTGAGATAATATGCCATTACCTTTTTCGATATAAGGGAAGATTTGGCGACAAGATTGAGATTATGAGATATTTCCTTGGATATTGTACCTGATTTTTCGGTATACTAAAAGTAATAAAGGTATACCGATTTGAACTATATAGAATACTGATGAAATAAATGTTGTATTGAACCATAAGTTCATACATATGTACAAGTGAAATATCTTATTGAACCAGAAGTTCATACGTACAAGTGAAATATGTATATAGTATGAACCAGAAGCTCATAAATGAAATATACATTGTATTGAACCAGAAGTTTAGCGATATTGTATTGAATCAAATATTCATACATAGAAATGAAATAAAACCGTATAGAACCAGAAGTTCTATAATAAACGGTTAGATTATCAAAAGTTCCAAATTATTTTCTATGAGAATAACTTATTCAGAAATTGTTTATCATACAACAATATTCTATGTCAAACAGGGAATAGCTCAAGAAGCTTTATTATTTGTAAAAGTGCGATATGCATACACTCCACCAAAGCGCACTGAGATATATGATTGAAATTACATCCCTAAAAGAATGACATGTGTTATGGCATTTTAGCCGATTGATAATATTTGAGAACATTATGGTGAAAACACGCCTGAAGCGTAATTATGCCTGAAGCATAATGACTATCGATTCCAAAAATAAATATCTCTTGAATGATTGAAATGATTCCTTTGAGGCTAAATACTCAAAGTAAGTAAAAGGGACATAGTCAAATGATGAGATATTCAGGTACCTGATGATAGAACATATAAAGAGATCTCTCCACGTTATATTGAGATGGAATCGATAAATAAGTCAACTGCATACCCTCTTATGAAATAAGATTGATGAAATCATAATTCTTTGGCCAAGTATGAAACCCTAATGTAGGGATTATTGTTCAAGGACCTGAAGTCCAAATGCTTAAATGTGTAAAGCCAGTAATTATATGTACAAATGAAAAATATTTCACAGTCGTAAAAGACGACTAGTTGCGCGCGAAATTTTTCATAGAACTGGCATGACATATGGTGGATAGACTATAGTCTAAATCACTAGCTTGAGCTCCTTGATATACCAATGAGTGAGATCAAAATGTATGATTCTCATCTCGGTACTTTGGGAGTATTCTTTGATGTACCAGTTGATCGCGGTACGTTGGGATTTCAAGTAAAATGATTGTAGATTATATGTCGAAATTGATATCTATTTCAATGATTGATTATGCTCCTGCAAAATTAGAAATTGCAGTTTATAAAGTGCAAGAACATACATGTATAAATCATTGAAAGATTCAATATGCCCAGATTAGTATCACTATAGAATGATACAAATGACTCCATGATATAATATGTTGAAAGTGAAATTGGAGTGTACTATTTATGACATCTGGGAAATTGATTATTCACTAGAAGTGAATACGAAAATGAATATTCACCAGAAGTGAATTTGAAATTGATTATTCACTAGAAGTGAATTTGAAAATGAATATTTAATTATTCACTAGAAGTGAAAGATGCAATCTATGAAAGTGAATTATAGATTTGATTATTCACCAGAAGTGAATTCTAAATTTGATTATTCACCAGAAGTGAAAAATACAATGAAAAGATTCGTGATTGCACCAATATACATGTAATATTCCATGAAAGGAATAAATACGCGTTGCACTCTTTTTCCCTTAGCTGAGGTTTTGTCCCACAGGGTTTTCATAGCAAGTTTTTTAATGAGGCAACAGTTGAGGCGTATTGATGAAAATTAATGAGAATAATGTACTCTTTTTCCCTTGAGGTTTTGTCCCACATGGTTTTCCTAGCAAGGTCTTGGAGGCATCATCATAGCTATCAACAAGCTATAACTCAGCAACACATTGTTATACTGGAATGATATCAACAATGAAGAAAATCATACACATCTTATGAAGAATGTTATGATATCGGATACACACAAGAAGATTTTCATATATACACATTCCAGACGAAAGATGATATCATTATTCAAAAGGTTCATGAATACTTGATTGCACACTTCAGGGGGAGAATCATGCTGTCATGCTGTACTCTTTTTCCTTCGTCCAGGTTTTGTCCCACAGGGTTTTCCTGACAAGGTTTTAACGAGGCAGCGGCTGTACTCTTTTTCCTTCGTTCAGATTTTGTCCCATTGGATTTTACTGACAAGGTTTTAACGAGGCAGCACTGAAGTATTGAAGCACTTCAGAACTTCAAAGATTCAATACATGATTTGTTCTACTTGAACATTAAGACTCAACGATTGACGATGGCCAATATCAGGGGGAGCAACTGTACTCTTTTTCCTTCGCTCAAGTTTTATCCCATTGGGTTTTCTTAGCAAGGTTTTAACGAGGCAGACAATTGCGTAATATGTCATTCAAGGGGGAGTGTTATAAATAATGTATATATGTGAATGACATTACCATTATATCCCTGTAAACTTTACAATATTACAATTGTGCCATTGTCCACTCCTATAAATAGGAGCCTATACTTACCAATTTATGACACCAATTCTTGAATGAAGAATTCTATTCATCTCTTTCTCTTTCTAATCTTGTTATTTGATTTGATAGTTTTACAACAAACGGGAATATGAATTATTAAAGTGAAGTACTTAGGAGTTAAGGTATGGAAATACTTACACGGAACAAACTCGGGGATAAAGAGAGAGCTTGCTTGTAGTATACAAAAGGGGAAATATGATGGCGTTGAGATTCTGATTAATATAATTCATAAGGCCAACTCCCAAAAAGCAAAATATAATAAAAAAAGTGAATATGGCATGACAACAATGAATGGTGGTCCTTTTTTGAAAAAAAAGAAAAGGTGTAGCCCACACCCTGAGGGCCCGAACTGACCACGCCCAAGGTCATTGGTTCGGGAAGGTAAATCCAGGTTATACCTCCAAGGAGCCAGGGTGGAAGGGCTTATGGTAAGCATGAGATACGCTCAATAACTCCCGCTTGCCACAAGACCAATTCCACCTTGCGGGGAATCGATCCAAGCACAACAGCCGCGCTGAGCACTTACCACCCATCCCCTTTGCCACTTGGAGATGTGCCCTGGGGGCTATGGTGGTCCTTTTTTAATTTTATGAAGAAGATGATCCCTAGGATCGATATTTTATTTTGCTTTGCGACCACGTTGTCTTAACTACATTATAGGTTTCATTCCTCGATTTCTCCACGCGATATGTGATATCGTTCACTCTCAATAATCAATAATGCTATGTATTGAAATATTTACGGCCCATTTAAACCAACGTCAATCAAAAAAAGACGTCATTAAATGCCCACCTGTCTTCCGTATCAGCCCAGAGGTGCAATTAAGAAAATTAGTATTTTACCTGTGCGATGTACGAAAGTTACCATCCACAATATCAATTTCAATAAGTATTCGTAAAATTTTAGTGTTAAACATAATCAACACATATATAAATGCATAAAAATGAATTCTTTATTCCAATAATTATTAGAACTTAAAAAATAACATAAGTAATTCAAATTATTAAAAAATTATTTGAATAGTAAACGTCAATTTATATATTTAAATAAAAAATTATTATTGATTTCAATAATTTTTATGAATCATTAATAATTTCATTGAAAATGTAATTTTAGTATTTTTTTAATGATATATCATATTTGATGTAATATTATGTGTATGAATATTGATTTATGTGAAAGATAAACTTCTACATTTGCCTCTTATATTTAATGTATTTTTTAATTTTCATTCAAAAAAATTAATCACAATAATTAAAAAAGAAATAGTAACATATTTGAATTTAACCAATAAAGCTTTATTTACAAAAGTAAGTAGTAAAAATAATAATTTTGAAAATCTCACGATTACCAGGTACGATAACTGATTAAAGCTGGATATTACGAAATTATACCTAAAATTATACCTTATAATCTTTAAAAGTTTATTAAAATCAAGAATGATTAAAAAATATTAATCATTTTATTAATATTATTAACTAAAAAAAATCAAAACATTAACTCTTCAATATTAACATTCGTTCAATAACTTATTCTATAAATTATTAATAAACAGCACATTTTTTTTCAACTCAGTTTTTAACCACATATTTTTTTAAAACTATTTTTCAACCAAACATTTTTTCCTCGAAATAGTTGCTGAATAGAGGCTTAATTTATTAAAATATTTAATAATAATATATATAATATATATTTAGAAAATATGATTTATAATATTGAAGATAATAAATGATTTGACCATTAATAATTAAACCACAATTTAATTATTGATGACTACACATAGAAATTATAATATTAAGAAAATCAAATAAAAAAAAAATCAATAACTAAATAATAATTTTAATACCGATTACTAAAACTATTGATTGAACTTATTCAATATTAATTTTAATAATAAAAATAATAATTATTATAAGCAAAATATACAAATAACAATAACATCATATTAATTATTTACTATAATATTAAAACATTAAGAATTTAAGAATTAAATTATGTCAAACTATCATACTTTTATATATAGTATAGATATAGATTTCCACCAGTGCGATGAACTGAAATTCCTATCCACAATATAGATAAGCATTCATAAAATTTAATGATTATACATAATCAACACAAATACAAAAGATACAAAAATATTTTTTTATTACAACAATTATTAAAATTTAAAAACAACATAAATAACCCAAATTATCGAAACCTTAATTGAATGATAAATGCAGATTCTATAGTCTTTTAATTGTATATATCATGTTAGATATAATATTATGAGTACAAATATTAATATTTGTTCAAGATATAAATATATTTATTATAATTTCTACATTTGCCTCACATATTTAACTTTTACTCAATTTTTTTCTTCAAAAATTACAATAAACTATAAATATGTGTTTAATTTTAACTCATCAAATATATGATAATTGAACAACATTGAAGATCAAGAAATTATTATATCATATAATCTTTGCACAATTATTAAAATTAAAAATTATTAAAAAAATTATATTTAATAATTACTATAAAATAATATTAGTTTAGATATAATCTTTGCAATAAATGCATTCACACTAATCCACTTTGCATTCACGCTAATCAACTATTCTCCTTTTATATATAGTATAATATAGATATAGATATGGATGATGACTCGATGTCTAAGGCGCAACTCCAATGCACTCAGTCAATTAGGGAAAAGTCAGCAGATTGATTGAATTAGTTAAAAATATCTCTCCAATGTACTCTGTCAATTACAATGTCAAGCTGACGTGGCTGGAAAAAAATTGACAATGTCAAGTGCTCCATCTACAAATTGACGTTCCGTCGACCTGATGAATCAGTATTTATTTTTATTTAATAATTATTTAAAATATTAAATAAAGGGTGGGCGCCACTGGACTTTTAATTCAATTCTCCAAGAATTCAGTCAACTAATTATTTTACGTACATTTTATCACATCTCAGAACTAAACAATCAAACAAATTCAAGTATGTGCACATATAGAAAATTAGAACTACATTCATTCATCTGGTCCTCTATTTATACCCATTAAAAAAATGGGTGAAATGTATACATGTAAAAGCTCACCTACAAATTCTAAAAAACTAAAAATAAAAATAAAAACTCACATACAACTTTCCAAGTGGAGGGGAAGATGTCGGTATAAAAAATTAGTTGAGGATAGAAATACGTTAGACAATTGTTTAAATCAGTTATTAATTTAAATTGAAAAATGTCACGTAATCACTATTTTTGAAAAATTTACCTCATCATTGGAGAGCAAATTTTAATTGACTCAATCAATTTATCCACGTTCTCTTCACGTCCGTCTATTTCATTACCTAATCAATCCTAATTGACGAAGTGCATTGAAGATGTTCTAAGCGTTCAATAGAATGCACATAATCATAACACATGATTAGGAACATGATTGGAAGCCTTAGCAAGCAACATGATTAAAAGGCGTCGTTGTGGATCGAGCATATATGGAAATTACCCTGAAAGTAAGTCCACTAAACTAATGTTTGCACAATGGATTATTGAACAAGTGTTGCAAAGCACAAACCACAACAAAATTTGAAAATGAGACCTAATTATAGCTTTCGACATAAGAAGGCTCAAGTCACAAATAAGGCTATTGCACAATGGAAAAATGTAGGTGTGGACGTGATTTCATATGGTTCTGATTCCAAGGGAATCGAACCGAACCAAGAACCGATGGTTCTTTTTGCAAGAGAAGAACTGAACCGTTCGGTTCTTTTGGTTCTATTTCTAGTTCCGATTTTCTAAACTAAAATTTTCAAACTTAAGTAATGAAGTTATGGTAGATTCCGGCTGGTAAGAGTAGTAAGACGGTAAGGTCATCGACATTGATCAAAATGCGAATATAACACTCAAAATTCTTGACATCAAAATATTCACCCCCTTCTATACAGTAACGTATCCCCTCATCCGCGTGTATGTACTCATTCTAAAAATTTTACAATTTCTACTCGTAATTCTCCATCTTTTCAGGGAACAATCGTACAAGTCCAACAAATCATTGAAAACAAGATAACAATTAATTATAAGATGAAGCGTGGAGATTTATTGTTTGTTGATTCTTGAAGAACTGACGGCTGAAGGCTTAACGGTTGAATGTTTGAAGCTGAAAACAGAACCAGTAAAAGAAAAATGAATTTTGATCTATCGTTTTTTGTTTATTACTTGTTTTGCTTATAGTTATTGTAATATTTAATGAGTTAATAGTTATTGGTAATTGACATTCACTAATGGATTGGATAACATGCATTAAGATTAGGAACTGATGATTTTTTTTAAAATTTATATTTAAAAAAAATAAGAAATCATGTTTTATTCTAGTTCTTGGTTCCGGTTCTTGGTTGGTTCTGGTTCTGAACCAAAAACCGGAACCAATGGTTCTTGATTTTTAGAAGTAGAACCATTTAAAATCTTGATAGAACCGAGCTGAACTGGGACCAAACCGGAACCGAATCGCTGGTTCTGGTTCTTTTTCCCAGGCCTAGAAAAATGGCTTAAAAAAATATTTCTTCGAGATTCCACTCTCGAGCCAGCCCTGCAGAGATATTAGGGTCTTAAGCAAAACATTGTATAAGGGTCTATAGATAAATAATTTGAAAAATAAATATTCTTTTAACTAAAGTAAGAAAATAAAAATATTTTTATTCAAGAAGAAAGTAAAAAAACAAGCAATAGGAAGAAATCAGAATTTGGGAAGTTTCGTCTGCTCAAACAGGGATGGGAAACGTTTTAGTAAATGTTATTTCAGATTTGGATTCTGTGGATTGATTGTATAATCTGACCTGATTCTTCTTCTTCTTCTTCTTTTTCTTTTTTAAGTTCTTTCGGAAACAAAAAGATGGGATTTCTCTTTTTCATTTTCTCATCTACTGACTGAAACCAATCGAATTCAGGGTTGTCTAAAGAATTCCCATCAAGTCTGTCATAGGACTTTTCAAAATACATTTGAACAGACACTGCTCCCTTACTCGGTAATCCTACTATGCGATTAGACTCTGAACTCTTCTGGCTTGAGACTCCTGGAAGGAGTTTGATTAAGACCTAAACTCCCCCTTTCTCTAATAATAAGGTAATTTCAAAGTTTTTCTAGGCTAGGTGAAAAAAGTTTTTTTTTCTAAGAAACATGTTGACAAAGCGGAAATACCACACTCTGATCGGTGAATCTATCAAGAAGAATTAAGCCCAAATCCTACTAACCATTCCAGTCTATAGATTCATTAAGAGAACTTAAACACATGCAGGAATAAGCACATAGACCATAGGGGGGGAAGAATGAAAATTCATTCATGTGCTTCTCACCAATTGTAATATTGACTTTTTTTTTTTTTTTTTCCCATTAAACCTAGGAGAATATCACAAGGTTACACTTAGGACTCCCTTTAGAGTATTATTAATGTCGTTCTCTAGTTATAACTAGAGGGATATCGTAGACTTTTATGGCTGGGTTGTGGCACTACTTTTTGTAGGAAATCTCATGAATAGAATTACCTTCAATGCAATTAAGGACCTATTCAATGCAGTTCTACTGGCTGTATACTTAAATAAGGGGTTTAAAAATACAAATTTCAAAAATAAGATAAAACCTATCTAATTTCAAAAATCAGGTTGTAATTAGTATTAATTAATTAAAAATATTTTATTAATTACGTTATTGAGGTCACAACATTGAATAATTTCATGTCATAAGCACATATCTTTTAGGTCACAAAGTTCTTAAATCACAACTAATTTTAAGGTCACGGATTACTAAATTAGTGGGTCACTAAAATGTTAAATTAGTCACTCCAGACTTATTACACAAATCTTTTAGGTCACAAAGTTTTTAAATCACAACTAATTTCAATGTCACAAATTACTAAATCAGTAAGTAACTAAAATGTTAAATTAGTTAATCTCGATTTATTTTTAGATTACAACTTATCAATTATCTGGCCACAAATATTTTAAGTGAAAGTTAACAAATTATTAGGTCACAAATCACCACCACCTCCGCGGCAACATCAAGGTGAATATCGCCACCACCCCAAGCTGGTTGCACCACCACCAAAACATTGTTGCAATTCAGATCATCCAGCACAAAAAAAAAAAAAAAAAAAAAAAACTAATACCATCAGCACTATACCACCACAACACCAATGAAAGAAGTCTGATATCATCTCACCACCATCATAGCACCACCATCACCATCGTCTTCAAATGCACACACAGATGGCCACCTAATGCAACCCATCACCACAGGTAGGGACAGAGCCAGGATAGTGAATGAGTGGAGGCCAAAAATTTCTAAAACCATAATAGTGAAGAAGGCGAAAAACTCAGCCCAACTGTTCCAATAGATTTTTCCTCTTCCGTTTCAGCCATATGATCATTGTAAAGTACTTCTTCAGTCGACATCATTTTAACTGAAGGATTGTTGGAATTATTGACTTACAACCAAACAAGCCCTTACAAAAAATGCTATTTTGTTTAATATAAATTTGAGTGGCATTTCGAAGATTACTTAAAGTAATTGGGGCAAAAATAAATAAAGAGCTTACAACTATAAAAATGGAATGGAAGCATTTTGTGCTAATTTTTGGGGTGGCTATATTGCCACCACAAAACTTATTTTCTACACCACATTTTAAATATTTTATTTATCTATAAAAATAATCATAAATAAAATTACTTAAATAGCCTTTTAATTTTCCCTTATCAATTTTTATTTACACCACAATCTATGAAATAAACTTCTTTTCTTCTCTATGATTTTGATTTCTAAATCATCTTGTTCTTATTTTTATTTTTAATTTTTGTTTTACAATACCAAGTTATTTAGAATGGATACGGGTACGATAATTCCATACAAAATATAAAGTTTGTTCATGCTTTGTTCTAAATATTAATTAGTTAGGCTTACATGGTTACTTTTTAATCTCGTTTTTGTTTAATGTAAAACTTTTAGAAGGTCACCCGACCTTTGATTTCACCATTGGGGGTCTCAGAACAATTTATTACCAATTAATCATTTCATATTGCACGAAATGAATATAATTAGGTCTTCATTGAGATCTTTCAGAATAAGATAACATAAGCAAAAGGATTACAGGCAGTACAGCGCAAAGAAAACACTAGGGTTTTCTCTATATATATTCTGTAGAATACAAAAGCTCTCTTTATTTATTCATATAGTTCGACGAGGTAAAAAGGGAATTTGGGCTGAGTGGAACGTGGTGTCCTTTGAAATATTTTAGAGTTATAATTGTAAATTAATAGTGGTGTGTGTATAAAAAAAGTGTTTTAAGTGTTGTGTATTTATCATGTGGTGTGATAAATAAAAAATGTAGTGATAATATATTTACCCTAATTTTTATGTTAATTTTTAAAACCTTTTTGGTAACAAAAATGAGACTTTCTCTTTGAAAATAAATGGCAGGTCACGATTCTAATTGAAAAAGTGTGAAGTCAGATTCTTTGGTCAATAGGAACCTTTATCTCCCATTAGTCATATCAAGAAACATACTCTCTCGCTCCAGGGCATATCTCCAAGTGGCAAAGGGGATGGGTGGTAAGTGCTCAGCGCGACTGTGTGCTTGGTTCGATTCCCCGTACGGTGAAATTGGCCTTGTGGCAAGCGGGAGTTATTGAGATTTGCTCATGCTTACCATAAGCCCTTCCACCCTGACTACTTGGAGGCATAACCTGGATTTACCTTCCTGAACTAAGGGCCTTGGGCGTGGTCGGTTCGGGCCCTCAGGGTGTGGGCTACACCTTTTTCCGATCAAAAAAAGAAAAAAAAAAAAAAGAAACATACTCTCTCTCCCCTAAAACTTTGCAGAACACTCTCTCTCTCTCTCTGAATACAGAAACAGAAATGGGTCTTTCACGAGAAAAATTTCGGGTTAAGTACACAATTACACACATTTAGGTTTGGGAATTTTTGTAATCAGATGATTTGTAACTAATTACACAAGTATCAAAATAATTTTCAAAATCAGGTTTTTTTTTATAAAAAAATCAGAATGATGTTTTGTAATTAATCACAATTGTAACTTCATTTTAATTTGTAATTAGTTACAATTGTAATTTTAACTACAATTACCTTTAATCACCACCATCACATCGATCACTACCAACCACAACCACCACAACCGTCATCGTCGGACCACCGACGAAAATACAAATGTAACTTTATTTCAAATTTGTAATTAGTTACAATTACAATTTTAACTACAATTGCAATTAATTACCACCACCACCACCTAACTTGTAATCACCCGCCGTCACAACCCCCATCGTCGAACAACCGTTGAAATACAATTATAACTTTATTCTAATTTTGTAATTAATTACAATTGACAATTTATTTCAGTTTGTAATTAGTTACAAATATAATTTTAATTATAATTTTAACTAATTATCACAACCACCACCACCGATCACCACCTAAAACCATCACCACCAATAACCACCTAAAACCACCATCATCTACTAATTAATTACAATTGATCCAAGAACAATTACATGAAAATGCTAATTAATAATCACCATCAAGTTCAACTACTCCCTGCAAAAATATAAAACAAGTTCAAGAATTGCAGTCACACACAGCAAATACATGGAGCAAATGGACTGGTCCATTAGTTTATTGAGGGATCCATATAATTCCTATGCTAAATTATGTACGCACGAGAAGAACTTGATCTTTTATCAAAAAACGAAAAAGATGAAGCTAAATTGCAAAACCATATTAAATCTTGTATTTTGGTGACTAAATCTGGCACCAAATCAAATTCAAAGATGTCCCCGGGAAATGTAGGAAGACCCGCACATTTGATCGAGGATGATGACAACAGCCGTGGCAATCGCCATATCAAATTCATGCTCTATGATTAGATGGAATATATCAGATTCGAAAGCTACGCCTTTGAGGGCTGCCTCTTTTGGCTTCATCTCCGCCACTTTCCGTCGGTTTTTCATCGTACATGGTGCAGCACTGCTGTGTGTAGGACCCCTCAATCACGTGAACCACTTTTGGATTCCCAAGTGGGGAGCTAACCAGAGCCAGGCACTTCGTATTCAAGAGATTTATTTTTTCCTCACCGAAAACCTTGGATTCGGTGGAGAGATCTGATTTTGTATAAATATTTTTCAAATGTCTGATTTTATAGATTTTAAACACAAAAGCACAATTGGGTGTAATTTGCCCAAAAAAAATTTGTTCCGTTGGGCCCCCATAATTTGGGGGCCCTAATCAGCTGCCTGGATCACCTAGGTTTAGGACCGACTGTGTTTCACTCTAAAAAATCACCTCGAATTGAAACATTTTGGGTTCGAACCCCTCGAAAATTGAAATGCTATCTCGATACATCCATCAAAGAAACACTTTACGATTAGCGAAATGTTGGAAACACATCCAAATTCCCCAAAAAGAGAATACCACGCCGAAATTCAGACTACAAATTCTTCCGTTAACTTTAAAAATAATTTTCAAATTTTTAGGTTAATTGTAATTGTTATAAAGAACGAAAAAATAATATACATAATAGATATATAAGGCTTCATTGGTCTCATTTGGTGGATATCGTGATGTTTTGTGTGTGAGTGGTATCGTATTGTAGAATATACAAGTCAATTAGATACAAAGTCTTGAGATTGAAGAATGTTTTTAATCACCGAGCTAAGAAGTAGACTTGTAATGGCCACATTGGATCGATTAATTTAAACCCCTCGTAAAATTCAATTAATTGTTTTTGTAACTAGTATGTTACTCTTATAATTTGTACGAAATTAATATTGTTAGAGGAAAATTGTAAATGATAAATTGACTTCAAATTTTAATATATTAATATTTTATTGAAGAATTTCGTTTAGTTCTCCGAAATATATATATACAATTTTTTAAAATGCTAGCTTAATAAATAAATCGCGTGTGATATATTAAAAAATAATCCGATATAATAAAATATTTATCATAAGACGCGAAAAACTGTGAACAATTTGTGCATAGATAAATTGAATTAATTTGTGAGTATATTTTTATAATAAAAAAGTTTAATATTATGCTCATGTTTGAAGAAACTAAAATAAAATATTAATTTAAGTCAAAGTCAACAATTAATTTTAATTACACATTTTATCGGACTCACAACTTTTCAATCACATTTAATTTCTATCTAAATTTATTGAAAATATGATTTTAATCATAACAAAGCAGTGACTGTATAAATTTAAACTAAAATTTCAGTTTTTATTTTTTTTCAAAGAGTTTTGAAATTTTTTATTTTTATATTTTTAATTATAAAAAAATGAAAAAAAATAATTTTTCTTTTTATATAAATTAATTGATGGTTTTGATATGAATTTAAGTAGGTTTAAAAATAAAAAATTTCACACTCACCATACTTTGAAGAAAAAAATATATTTTTATCTATAATTAAAATATAATTGTTTGAATTAAAAATAGAAAAAAATTATTAAAAGTATAAACATGTTTTCTTGAATTATTTAAAGTGTGTGTTGATAAACGAAATGGTATTACCCAACAGAGGACCAAAAGACAATTGTTTGAATTAAAAATAGAAGATTTTTTTTTATTAAATGCACTATTTGAATTATTCAATGGAGTTATCACAGAAAATAAAATTAGATAAGAATTAAAATAAATGAAAAATAAGTTTCAAATAAATGAATTAAGAGCAATGTTTTCAGACCCGGCTCAGTCATCGACCAGACCGAGAGACTAGGTCAAGCGTCAGAGAATCAACTCGAAGTCGACCCGAACATTAATTAATATTAAAAAAAATTTAAAAAATTAAAATAACAATAAAAAATATAAAATTCGGGTCAAACTCGGCTCCTGTCGACTGGGTCGACCGGGTTTCTCTGTTAACCCGGGTCGTTGACCGGACAGAGTTTTAAATGTGACTCGATCAAATTTTTGGCCCAGGTCACGAGTTTTCGGGTCGACGGTGCCAGGTTTAACAACATTGATTACGGGTATTATTTAGAACAAGAAAAGAATAAAAAGATTTTCACTTTTCCACACTTTTATGATATTGTATGTACGAAATTGTTCTGTTGCCCAACGTGAGCAACAAAGCGTCCCTTATTGTATGTATTGTATATATATATATATATATATATATATATATATATATATATATGTAGAATGTAGAATGTAGATAGATAAATGTAGATGTAGATTGTAGATGTAGATAGATGTATACCATGGACCTCTATAATGATTTACTTCATATAAATACTCTATTGGCAATGTAACTAAGCATACGAGTGAAGGAAAATAACACAAATAACATCAAGTCAGATCAATTAACGATACCATATGGTTGTGAGTTTTGAGGAATTATTTTTGATCAATCTAAATCTCAAGCTTGATAAAAAGAAAATAATTATAAATTATCGTACATCAAGGTCAGCCTAATTGGCTGACGTGTCTTTTCTTGGACTAGGTCGGCCCATTTTCCTGACATTTCATCACAAGGCCTTGATAATAATAGCTGGGGTCAGTCTATTGACCGAGCTATTTTCGAGGCCCTCGTAATAGTGAAAATTACACCTACCCCTACTTTTAAAGATCCAAATTCAAGAATAAGGTGAAACATATATTTATTCAATTTTCAGGTTTCATTAAGATTTTATTAATTAATTAATAATATTACAAAATTAAATTAATTATCTATTTCAACCCATAATTTCCAAACCCTAATTCAAACGCTCCTCATTCTCTCGCTCCTCATTCTCACGCCGTTTCCTCACATCACCACCAAAACTTCTCTTCAATCCATCGCCAACGCTTCTTTTCAGGCCACCACACAGCGGCGGTGACATCACCAAGCCGAGGAGGTCATTTTCGCGCCTCCCTCGCAGCAACCAACAGCACCTTATGGCGGTTGATCGGAATTGGTGGTGGTAGATCTGTGGTGGTTGACCTGTGATGGTGGGGTGCAGGCAGGTGCGCGATGGTGACGGGAGGGAGTGAGACCATCTCTTCCATTTCTGTTCATAACTCCACGCCACCAACACTGTCTTGCGGTCGAGGCGGTCATTGTTGCACCTCCTTCGCAGCAGCACCTTATGGTGGTTGATCCGAATTGGTGGTGGTAGATCTGTGGTGGTTAATTTGTGCTGATGAACTTGTGATGGTGGGGTGCAAGTCGGTGCGGCGGTGACAGGAGGGAGTGGGATTCTGGGAGATCTGTGGTTGTTAATTTGTGCTGATGAACCTGTGATGGTGGGGTGCAGGTGGTTGCGGTGGGGTGCAAGAGGGTGCGGCGGTGACAGGAGGTAGCGAGATTCTAGTTGTAGGTTGTGAGGTATGTAGTTTTGCTGTTGGAGAATGAGGTATGTGCTATTGGAGAGAGTGAAATTTTGGTTTTGGGATTTTGGATGTGAGCTGTTGGTGGTGGTGGATAGGCGGCGGTGATATTCACAGGCACCGTGGCTGTGGTGGTGGTGAGACACTAGTTGTTGCAATTGTTGATTGTGTTATTTATTGTGACTTGGGCGGTGGTAGTGCAGACAACAAGAAGTGGAGGCAGTGATATTCATGTGGCACGGTGGTGGTGAGACGCTGGCGGTGATAGGTGTTGAATGTTTGAGACGTTGAATGCTTGGAACGTGACCTCTCACATAATATGTGACCTAAAGAAATCAGTATGGCGACGATGGCGTTGAAACCATTGTGGTGGCGGTGACGGTGGCGATAACCTTGATGATGAACTGTTACCTATAATTTTTTCTTGTGACATTATAAATGGTGGTGGGATGTTGGCGTTGGCAGGTGGTGGTTGCAGGTCTTGTGCTTGTATGATGTTTTGACCTAAAAATATGATAAATGTGACTTAAAAGATTGTGTGGCCTAATAATTGATAAGTTGTGACCTAGAAATCAAATAATTGTAACCTAAATTTGGTAATTGACACTTCAAAGATTTGTGACCTAAAAATAAGTTAGTGACCTTAAAATTTTGACTTGTGGCCTAAAAGTATTAGTCATTTGTGACTTGAAATTATCTAATGTTGTGACCTTAGTATATTTATTAAAATATTAGTGACCTTAAAATTTTGACTTGTGACCTAAAAGTATTAGTCCTTTGTGACTTGAAATTATATAATGGTGTGACCTTAATATATTTATTTATTAAAATATATTTATTTCTTTAATTAAATTAATTAATTCTAATAAAAACCTGAATTTTGAAATTATAGAAGTTTGACCTCATTTTTGAAATTTGTATTTTAAAACACCTCATTTATGTATTTTTCCCCTCGTAATATTATCATGGGCCATTCCTATTCTTTGACGGGGAAAATACATAACTACAATTCTTTAAATTTTACTTTTTAAAACTAACAAATTTAGCATTTTTCTTTCAAAAATCAGGTATTTCATAATTAAAAATAAATATAATATAATCATAATTATTTATTATATATTATATTAAAACTAATATAATATTAAATCAAAAACTCAAATCTTCATGTCACAACCCCCCTCATCCCCGTCCCTTTCCCGACAACCACCTGACCACCCGATCCACCCACCTACCCTACCCTACCCTAAATTTTTTTTTCTGCTCGATGTTTTCCTACCCATCCCCATCCCCATCCCATCCCACCCCACTTAACCCCACCCCACCTCATCGCAAAGTGACAAATTGATCTCGGCAAAGCCACACCCCCTCACCCCAAAATTATTTAACCTACCCCACCCCAACCCGACCCGACCCGACCCACCCAGCCACCCACCTCAACCCCACTCGACCCTACCCCATTGATAAGTGTATTTTATACACTTATTTGTATGTCTAAATTAGGATGAATTATTGTCGTTTAGGAATATTTGCTATTTAATTTATGTTTATTTGTTTACCTTTCAGAAAATGTCTCAATTGAAGAAGAATGAAGCAATTAATGGAAAAATGACACGATTGGATGTTAATTGGAGCTAAATTGGACAAGTGAGGAGTTTGTGACAACAACCGGGAAACATGCTTGGTGCCAAAGTGACTAAATCAGAGGTTGGAGGACCTAATTGAATGAATTAAGAGCTTGAATGGTCAAACCGAGAAGAAGATAAAGTTTGGAGACTAAATTGCAACAATTGAAAGTTGAGGACTAAAGGCGCAATTAAAAGTCAGGGACTAACTTGCACAGCCGAAAGAATGATGAAGTCGCGATCGCTGGTCACATACCAAGCGATCGCGAGATGAGGCAAATTCTTAACCCGAGAGTTTTAACATCAACCACGCGATCGCTCAGTTATCCGGCTGGGCCGACTGTGGGCTTTTTCTCACGATTTTCAACAGAATTCTCTTGTTTTGACCTAGGTTTTCTCCAAAACCTATATATACAACACATAAGGCACGAAAATCAGACCTTTGCCTCTCCATAGAACGAGCCACAATCGAGAAATCAACATCAAATTCTTGGAGATTCAAGCATTGCAAAGGCGCGTGAATTGAAGATAATTGAAGAATCAAAACTTGGTGCAAGATTTCCATTCTTTATATTATCTTTAATGAACGTTAATTTTTATTGTTATTGTTCTTTATTGATGATGTGTAACTAATTTTAACGTTTGGATGAACGATGTAGCCTAGTCATATTATTTTAATTCCAAATTCAATTGTTTTAATGTTTTGTTGCATGTATTGATTTATTATTGTTCTTAATGCTTGAATTGCTTGATCACCAATTCATGATTTTTTGAGTTATTTCCATAATCCGAGAGGTGAGTTAATAATTTAGAACGTGGTAATAAATCCGGTAATTGAACGAGAGATAGAGATATACTCTTGTAATTATTGCGGTCGTGTGTGAATTCTTGCGTGTTATGCATCTAGATAAGGAATATTCGGACCCTCTGTAGAGATACATGGTTGACTTATTTAGGTAAAATTGATTTAAACTCGAGAGAGGAATTTCAATTTAAATTAGTGAATTCGACCGAATGCATAATTAGGAAATAAAACTTGAATTGGAGTTAATATAATTGGCTAGGTGAAATCGGGATTCCCAACTACTTTACAATCGTATTTAAAAACAAAAGCAATTTCGCAATTTTATTTCTTTAGTTTAATTCTTTAGTTGTAGTTAACAATCTTAAACAAATTCGCCTGTTCAAATAGAGTTAGGAACTGACATATTTCGGTACTTAATAGCAGTCCTCGTGGGACGATAATCCGGACTCTTAGGTCCACTTTATTACTTCTCACGACCCGTGCACTTGCGGGGATATCTCGCATCGCGAGATATCAGGTGAACACCCATCTCATCACAACGCGATAAATTCATCTCACCTCAACCACAGACCCCGACCTACCCCAGCCCCCACCCCACCCCACAAATGATTTTTCTTCTATTTGTTCACACTTTGCCCCAACCACCCAATCCCACCCACCCCGACCTCACCCCACCCCACCCAACCATGACCCCACCCGTCCCAAAAAATGATTAATTATCATTAATTAAGGTTTTTAAAGTACGCATTTTCAAAATTAAGAAAATATTTTATTTCAAAAACCAGGTCTTAATTAATTATATATTTTACTGTTTATGATCACAAGTCACAATTTTTAATTTCATATCTTATTATGGTCATAAGTCACAAATTGGATCATAAGTTTATGGTTACAGTCACAATTTTTTAGGTCACAATTTATTTCTGTCACAAATTTTGAATTTCTTAGGTCACGATTTTTTCGGTCGCTAATCTAGAGTCAATTGATCACAAATCACAAATTTCATTGGTCACTATTTTTTCTCGAATACAAATCAAGATTTTTTTAGGTCACAATTTTCACAAATCACTAGTTTTCTTGGTCACATATCATAAATTTTGTAGGTCACAATTTATAAAATTATTTGGATGACTTTTAGGGTCACAGCTTATTATGGTCATTTGTCACAATTTTTTAGGTCACAAGTCACAAATAAGGTCATAAGTCATTCACAATTTTTTAGGTCACAATTTATTTCTCGGTCACAAATTTCAAATTTCGTAGATCACAATTTTTTTTCGATCACAAATCTCGAGTCAATTGGTCACAACTTAACAAATTATGAGTCACAATTTCTTTATAGTCACAAATCACAAATTTCATTAGTCACAATTTTTTCTCGAATATAAAATCAAGAAATTTTTAGGTCACAATTTTCACAAATCACTAATTTTTTTGGTCAAAGATCATAAATTTTATAGGTCACAATTTATAAAATTATTTGGTTGACTCATTTTTTGGTCACAAATTATCGATTTATTTGCTCACAATCTATTTCTCGATCCAAACAACAAATTTTATAAGTCACAAATTAAGATCACAACAATTAATTGGGCACAATTTTTTTTTGTCACAATTATAAAATTATTAGGTCACAATAATTTGATTAAAGATCACAAATTATCAAATTTCTTAGGTCACATATTATTTACCGGTCACAAATTACATATTATTTGGTCACACATCATCATAACCATCACCATCACCATCACCACCACCGACCACCAACATCGCCATATTCACTCACCACCATCACCACCACACTTCACCATCACGGTCACTGCATAGCACCGCACCACCATTATACACCAACACACCCTACTGTGGCACTGGAACCACAACACTCATGTTGCCATACTCAAATATACAGAGAGACACAGAGCTGCCGGCTCCACCGCCATCGCCTCAATCGCCATACACAAATCAGCACACGCACCTCATAACCTCCACCACCAACTGCACGTCATCACGGTCACCACCACCTAGCACCACCTCAACAGCACCATCGCCATCCCCACCCCTCCTACGACAACTGTAACACCCCAAGTTCAAAATCTTAAACCTAGGCGTGTTAACTTTTCTTTCTTAAATGCGGAAAAGAAATCATTTAAAACCTCAACGTTGTCATTTTTTTATTATGAAATTCTTACAAAATTTCGGCAGAGTCTCCTCTATAAATTTGACTTGACCAACCTGTAGAGGGACATCAAAACCATTTTACAACATAAACTCAACTCAAATAGAAATCCAATATTCAACATACAACCCCAATTCTACTTCAAACTCAAACATCACCACACTATTTCAAACCCAATCCCCAAACTCCTCAACACAACATTTTGTATCAATAAGCTTCAATTAAATGCAATAAGTGATAATATAACCAATATTAGAAATTCCATAACTAATTTAAACTAATCTCAACCAAACAATTATCAACATAAAATGAATGAATTAAGAAATAATTAATTATAAACTTAATTAACTTCAAATTTAACTTTTTTTTTTTTTAAAAAAAAAACTTGAAGCGGTGTAGCCTGAGTCTGTCACCAAGTGCTCTCCTCGGATCACCTAACTTTCATCACCTGAAATGTTGGGGAGGGATTGGGATGAGCTAAAGCTCAGTAAGTAAAATTTATGCATGAAATGCATGCTTATGACATGAATGCTTTAAACTTTGAAATATGTATCCCCATTCACTTTAACCTTTCAAAACTTTCAACATTTCGAACTTTCACTTAACATTTCAAAACTTTCACTTCATTTCTATCGTGAGCTCACTTGATGTAACTTCTAGTCAATCAGATAACAGTGGGCAATTCTTATTTGGAACCAGATTAACTTTCACATTTCCACCGCAAAGCGGCTCATTCATTTCATTCCACCGCAAAGCGGCTCATTCACTTCATTCCACCGCAAAGCAGCTCATTACATTCATTCCACCGCAAAGCGGCTCATTACATTCGGGTACGCCGGTCCCCTACGCCCCATTTCCCACTCGCATCTTTCATGACATAGAAGTACACCCATTCTTTCAAAAAATCTTGGGATACATAATTTTTTGACAAAAATTGCACTTTGACACATTCATTTCATTAAAACATTTGACTTTCCCATTTCGATGCCAATGCATGCTTAATGATGCAATGACATGATAACGTGCATGCTTGAACATTTCCTTAAATACAAATAATTGCATATGGTAGGCCAAAAGCATTAAAATTCCGTAATTAACACGAATCTCAATTAAGCACATTAATTCCACATTAACATTCAACTTTGATGAAAGTAGGGGGAAGCTTACTTACTTGCAGTCCTTAGTAATTTACCGTTTCTGAATTTGCAAGTGGAAAAGTTTCGGATGCCCGTGACGTCAATGTACCACAATTCCTAATTATATCCATTCATAAATAAGGTATAACTTTAGATTTGAAACAAACACGTTCATCATCCTATTCAATATTATAAACAAAATTCATAACTGAGGTTAACATTTCTATTAGACTCACAATTTAACTCCAACGTGTCCTTAAATCATGTCAAACACATATACTATCACATTCGAAATAAGTGTTTAAATTCAAGAGTAAGAAACATCGAAATCTCACTTATCAAATTATTCAAAACTCAAAACTACTCAATATTATAAGCTTAACTATTAAGGTACTTAAATAAAACCAAAGTTGGAAAAATGTACACGACTTTACAATTTTCTCAAAATCTAGTAATTATAATTATTACTCACGTTCACACAAAAATCATATTCGAAAATAAGGGATAAATTTCAATCCACGTTAGAAACTCTCATTTTTAAATTCAAACTCAAACGCAAATTTACATAATTTAACCTAACGTTATAAAATCCACTCCCATAAAGTCCCAACAATTTCACAAATCTTAAAAACCAACATATATCCAAACTTCACCCAAACAGTTAACTAAACTACAATTTTTATAAATCTCAAAAATCAGAAATTATATATATATATATATATATATATATATATATATATATATATATATATATATACACTTTAAAGCAAATCAGAAATTTATTCACGTTTATACCACTTTCCCAAATTCTAAAATCCTCAATTTAACCCTTCATTATACTAGAAGAAAATCAATTAAACAAATCGATTTAATAATTTCCGAATCCTATCATTAACGCATACATATAAATACTAAATACCTAAATTTAAAAACTGAAATCAATCAATTAAATTTTGAAATCATACTTAGTCCGAATTTGAAAAATTACTATGGAAATTACACATCTATATATATATGTACATATATATGTATATACATATACACACACACACACACATCAATACACAAATACATAAGCATTACCAAATCCCCAAATTAGCAATTATAATTCGAAATCTAACCAAACTTAAATCTGAAAATATAAAAAAGATTATTATTATAATTCAAACTTTAACCAAACAGTCCACTAAGCTACCAATTTCATAATTTAGGTTTACAACACAATCTATACATACGTTTATATACATTACTCAATCTGAAATCTGAAAATTGTGAGAACATACATATATACTTACATTCAATCCATATATACATCAATATATACATACAGTTCCATATGAATTTGTGTATGTGTGAGCGGGTGTGTACGTGCAAACCCGTGTGTGCAGTGTGCGTGACTGCGGTTCATGTGTGTGTGTGTGTCGTGAAGAGAAAGGGAAAAGGGGGAGGGCTTACTGCCGGTGGTGGTGGTGACCGGCGGTTGCGCCGCGCAAACGAAGAGGGAGAGAGCGGCGGTTGAGAGGCCGAGAGAGGGAGAGCCGAGAGAGAGAGAGAGAGAGACATCGGGCGTTAGAGAGTGAGAGACCGTGAGAGTGAGGTTAATTAGGTTAGGTTTAGTTTTTAATCTTTTGGAATTTGCAAATCAGTCCCTCAAATCTCCTCTTTTGTTTAAGTAAGTCTATAAGTTCTATTTACTCTCAATTGACACTAAACTTTCCCCCCCAAGTTTCAAATTGGCATAATAGAATAGAAAATAACATGCTTAAGTAATAAAACAATTAATCACATAGAATTGCACGTAAATAATTAAAACAATCAATTTATAAACTTTCGAATTGGTACATTGATCGAGACGGCGTCCAAGTCCTTCCACTGCAAAATAATTCCAATTATAGACATTAAAGATCATAAAATTATAATTTATAATAACATTCACCACAATATTACGTGAAATTTAAAATTGCATGAAAAATGAAAAGCGATCTTACAACAACAATAGCCAATTCATCCACAACCACCACAACTGCCGCACCAAATCACAGCCACCACTACCTCCAACAATCAACAATTATACAAAAATTAATAAAGTAAAATAGATGATAGGCATATTACAACCAGCGTATGGCATCGTCGCATCTCCCAGACGCTGCCGCACTCGGTGTCGTTGCAGCACCCCTGGCGCTGCCGTGCTCGATGCTCCCCTGTAGTGCGCTCGCTGTGCGCGGCGTTGCCAGTGCTTGCAAGCGCTCAGCACGGTGATGACGTTGTGGCGGTACCGATAATTTTTGCTGGTACCGCTGCACCCTTTCTGATCGGAGGAGAGAAGGTTAGGTAGGATATACAAAGAAAAGGGTAGCTGGGAAGGAAATAATAAATGAAATTTGGGTTAATAGTTTTGTGTATTCATTATATTATTTATATTAAAGAATAAGCACCTGATTTTTGAATAAATGTATTGAAAATTGGCTTTTTGAAATTGATAGTTCAAATGTAAGTCTGGGTGTAATTTCCTCTTCTTTGACTACATATATTGGGCTTAAATATGGTAGTAAGTCGATTTTGTCAAACTCGTACCCTACCCACTAGAGATTTACAATATTCATATTTTATCCATTATCCATTTAAAAATGACGGGTTTGGGGCGGGTAGACTTTCATACCCATTTGAAACTATTACCTATTATTTATTTAATTTTTTTTAATACATATGTTGGTATGAAAAATTCTAAAACTATATATATATACTTCCATTATTCACGTTGATATATAATGGTCTCTACAAGATATTAAAAAATGAATTTTTAATTCTTTTCCACAAGTAAGAACTAATGTTGATTAAAAAAATATAATATTTTATTATAAAAACTATTAAAATCTGATAGAAATTAGCCAAAAATTCCCTACCAAACACTACATATTGAAGATTAGAGAAATTGATCTTACCTATAACACATTTTTCACTTATTTTTTAACGACGAGGGTATACCTTATTTCCTTTTTGCAGATTTCTTAAAGACTAGTTAGGTAATCTTTTCCAACAGTTTTTTAATTTCTAGCCTTGTCAAGTCAAGGTCAGTAATTTTTGCAGCATCAATTTTCATTTGAAAGATCTAGTAAAAAATTAATCAAATTTTTAATAATTTAGAGTTTATTATATGAGTTTTTTCATTAATCAAATATGTTCATTATTTGGTCTAGTGAGAACATTCCACCTTTACAATAATTAGATCCTTCATAACCCCATGTTTGAGTCTCATTATCTAAAATCATTTTGAACTGACACACTCTGAATAAAATAAATTTCACATAAATTCAAAAAATAAAAAAATACTTTTTATTCATGCATTCTCTAAAAAGTTACCATTATAAAATTTATTTTTCCCTTAAATGGCACTCAAAAAGGGGGAAAGAATTGAAGGATAATTAGACCCTACACTAGTTTAATCCACCTAGTTTAGAAAAATACCGACTTTTCAAAGTAATTAGAAAAACAAGGTACATTATTAATTTCTCTTTCCTCTCTCAAATCTCTCAATCTAAACAGTATCTTTTATCTTTCTCATATTTAATCACTAAAAATCAGTTAAATCACAAAGTACAAGAATTTTCTCTGATCTCTTGCAGTTATAATAAATTCACAAAATCTATCTCATCAAATCACAAAATAACAATACACAACATTACAATACTGTAATACGTAGCAAACTTTGAATACAAAGCTATTGCATTACATTACACGTCCGTAATATCGATAACTATTATACAATGACTGTAATGAGTTACATGATTGTGTTTTTTTTTTTTTTTAGCCTTTACAATGTAATTATAGGACATTACATAATATTACTGATCATTGCGAGTATAAATTAGTCGAACATTATCTTATATTATGGATCATTATATGTATAAATTAGTCGAACATTACATTACAAGGTGCCTATTTTTAATCCCTGAAAAATTAAAATAATAGGTAACAGCCTATTATTTTGGAAGAAACCGTGTGAGGATTTTTTTACGAAGATTAGTGCCTATTTTAAATTCTTGAATAATAGGTAACATGCTCATAAAAAATGATTACTGTAATTACATTAGATTACATTAAATTACAAAGTGCCTATTTTAAATTCCTGAATAATTGAAATAATAGGTAACAACCTATTATTTAGAAAGAAACTGTATGTTGAGTTTTTTCTTTTCTAGGATAATTACTATAATTAAATTAGATTACATTACATTATAAAATGAATATTTTAAATTCTCAAACAATTAAAATAATAGGTAATAGTGTATTATTTAGGGAGAAACTTTGTGTGGAGTTTTTAAAGGAAAATTAGAAAGTGTCTATTTTAAAATTCCTGAAAAATAGGTAACAACATCCTAAAAATAAAAGATTATCATAATTAATGACATTAATAAAATAATATACTCTCACGTCAAATCTGGAATTTTTATAAACTTTGAAAACAAAATTATGTAATATTACGAATAGTATGAAAAGTCGGTATTTTTCAATTTCAATACATTACAACCAGGTATTTGTGTAAATCTTCCAAAAATTAAACCAAATTAATTTTAGTCCAAACCTAGATCTAGAAAAATTATGAACATGAAATTCTATGGAACCGAAGTGCCCCAAACTATAAATCAACCCAATTGGTGCTATTTATGTCAATAGACTCAATACGTGATGGAGAAAGTGGAAATTACACCCTACCAAATTTTTAAATATCAAATTTCAAAAATCAAGTATAACTATTATTTATACACAAATCAGGTTGTAAAGATTTTAATACTATTAATATAATATATTATAATATTATAAAATAACTCTCTACAACACCACCTCAACCCCCACGCCACCCAACCCCCACCCCAAATAACAAACAAAAACCTAATCAACCAGAAATTAACCCTCTATGTTCTCCTCTGATCTCTGGCCTTCTACGCCATCTCTTCGACGACTATGTAACGGCGGTTGAAATAACAGCGAGGCCACTCGACAGCGGAGATGGGCAACACCAACTTCAGCAAGGCAGCGTGACCGTGCGCGCACAGTGATTTCGAACAGGCAACGGCGATATCGTCGCGCGACGGATATGCACTCTCCCGTCGTCCGAAGTCACTGATCTAAAGGACGGATATTTGGAGTTGGTTGTTTTGCAGCAATAACACTTTCTTTCTTTCTTTTTTCTTTGGTTGGGGACGCCGCGGCAGCAGCGTTGGGAGGGCGACGTCAGCGTTGAGACGGTGGTGGTGAACTGGTGCCTACCTTCTTCTTTTTGTTTGGGAGGGCGTCGGCGGCGACGACGACGACTACGTTGGGAGGGTGGCGACGTTGGGGGACTGGTGGTAGACTGGAGATAGTGTGTTGATGTGATACGTTGTGACCTAATTCGTGTCTGTGTCCAGTGCCTGCCTTCTTTTTTTCTTTGGGAGGGCGGTGGCCACGACGAAGTTGGGAGGGCGGCGACGTTGGGGGACTGGTGGTAGTGTATTTGTGTGATATGTTGTGACCTAATTCGCGTTTGTGTCCTAATAATCTGATAATTTGTGACTTAAAATATTTATAACATGATAAATCGTGCCCTAATAATATAATAATTGTGACTTAAAATATTCATGACCCAATAATTTGATAAGTTGTGACCTAAAAATAACTCGAGATCGATTAATTTAAAATATGTGACCTTGAAATTGTTATTACGAAGTAAAAAATTGCTATTGTGACGTAAATAAACTCATTTTGTGACTTGTTTTGATAATTTGTGACCTACTATTTTGATAATTTGTGACATGAAAGATTTGCATTTGTGACCTAAAATTATATTGCGTTGTGACCTCAAGTTATATAATTAATAAAGTATTTTTATTTATTTAATTTAATTAATTACATATAATTAAAACCTGATTTTTGAACTTTTTGAACTTATACCTTAAAATTGAAATTGTGTATAGTAATTACCTTATATATGTATTTTTCCCATGGAGAAAGGGAAAAGTATGGTCACAAAAAGTCATAGCCCGGTCACAATAAAAAGCACCCACCTAACTTGCAAAGTCACTGTTCGATAACAATTACAAACTTATTTGCCAATCAAATTTTATGATCGATAATTAACGGATCACACCTGTACTCGTCATAGTCGACACAAATTTTGATCACAATTACGAATATAATCGCAATAAAATATTTATAGTATCATTTTATTTATTGGTCACAACTTACTCGTTTTCTTTACCACGATTAGTCAATGTTTTGGTTACAATTACCTAATAATTGGTCACATTTGTAATCGATAAGATTTTGTAACATAAAAATCGATTAAACGTGTCACATCTCATACTAGTCAAGGTCACATAAAGTCATAGTTGACATAAATTGTAGGTCACGGTTATAAATTTACTCGCATATCAATTTTTGTGACTGATAATTTAATTAATTTGATCACATTCCATACTCATCACAAGTTGCACAAAGTCACAGTTGACACAAATTGTAGGTCACAATTGCAAATTTGTCGTAAATCAATTTTTGTAATCGATAATTTAATTAAATTGGTCACAACTCGCATTATTGATAAATCGCACAATGTAACAATTAGTCAATATTCTAGTCACAATTGCCTAATAATTAGTCACTATCACCCATTTTTAGTCACATGCACTATTCACGTCACCCACTCCCAACCAGTCCCCTTCCCAACATAATCCCTTTCCTCCATCACCCACACCACCCACCACCCACTACCAATCACTTGACGCCTTCGGGAATCACCACCTCGCTACTGCTTGCACCATCAACTTCACAACTGCCACCACGAATAGTAGATCATTTCCCCAAACCAATCATGCCATTGATTCAGACGCCTTCGGGGACCACCACCTCGCTACTGCTTGCACCATCAACTTCACAACCGCCACCACAAATAACATATCATTTCCCAAAACCAATTATGCCATTGCTTCATTTGACTGCAAAGAATGTGATGAAAACTTGAGGAAAGCTGTTGTTCAAATTCCAAAATTTCCAGTACACTTTCTCCATTATCTGTTAATATCAATATGTCATAGCCGAATTTAAATTTATCACTACAAAAACCTTCCTCTCTATCTCTTTCCATGGTGTGCCAATCTAAGCTCAAACCTATCCATCTCAAGAACTTACTACGTCGTTCATCGCAGCGCTGAGAGCAAAGAGCCACCGCGTGTGCGACTCTTACTACTGCTGTCCCCCACATACGCAGGTAGCAGTAGGCGCCCTGTGCACGTCGCTGCCCCGCACACACCTTCTATCTTCGTTGCTGCTATGTCCACTGAAATGGTTAGAGTGGGTAGATAGGTGGTAGAGAGGGGGAGGGTAGAGACGGTAGATAGACATATAGTATTGAGTTTGAAATGGGATATAAATTATTTAGGGTTTAAGTTGAGGTGGGTATTTTAATTCTTAATCATAATATTTATTAATAAATGTTAATGGATAATTAAGACTTGATTTTTAATAATGTATTATTCATTATCTTATTTTTCAAAGGGAAAAATACATAAATAAAGTAATTGTAAATGCAAATTTCAAAATTGAGAAGAAACTTATATAATTTCAAAAATCAGTTTGTAATTAAAATTAATTGTTTAAATTAAGCCCTTGTTTGGTTCTCTTTAAAATCTTATCTTTCTTTTTTTTTTCACAGTATTCAATCTCAACCATCCATTAAAACTCAAGCTCGTAATATTTGATTTTTCAACAAAATTTCAACCATCAATTCTTCTAAAAATCACTATTCATTTTTAAAAAAACTTATTTTAAACAATACCAAATACACACTAAGTAATTAAAAATATTTTATTAATTATATATATTAAGGTCACAAGCTGTATAATTTTAGGTCACAAAACACATTTTTTAGGTCACAAATAATGTCAAGGTAATTCGATCATGAGTTTTTATTTCAAGGTCACACAGGTTAAATATTATAGGTCACAATTTTATTTCAAGTCACAATCACCATCACAAACTCCGACCACTACAACCATCACCATAGTTTCCATCACAATATCCATCGAACACTGCAGCCCACCAGAGTAACCACAATTAGGTCCATCCCCACCGTCAAAACAGCAGACAAACCACCACATCAACCTTCATTACGCCATCGTAACAGCAACCTGCATCTACCACACCACTACCAACATTGAGGTCACAAGTAAAATAATACGAGTCATAGCTTTATTTCAAAGTCACAACAACCATCGCCACCTCTGACCACAACAATCATGACCAAACCACCACCACAACATCGATCAAACCAGCTCCACAACCATGCACTTTAGATCGGTGACATCACGAGATGGAAGAGGGCAGAAACTCACGCGATGACATAACGTTTCTTGCGCGGAGGTACAGCGCACACAACGCTGCCTCTCTACCGCCACCGAGAGGTCCTACTGCGGTCGTGAGATTGGTGACATCGTGCGAAGGGAGTGCAAAAACCATTATGCAATGACATCGTGTTTCCTGTGCAGCGGCATAGCATGCACAGGTACCGCCGTGCTTTGCTACCGCTGTTCGCCGTCGAGCGACACGCTGGGTCAGCTGATCATTGGTTAGGCAGAGGGTGCAAACTGCAGAGAGATTAAGATGAGAAGAAACCGGTAGAAATGAAATATTCATTAGGTTTCAAAATGTGGGCTGTGGGAATTGTAGGATTTAGGTATTTAATTTTATAATATTTTTATTTAATTATTTAAATTTTCATTACAACATGATTTGTGAAGTTATTTAAGTTTGATGTTATATTTGAATTTGGATCCTAAAAATCAGGCTTAGATGTAATTTTTCAAATGCGAACTATAGAAGTAGGGTTCCATATAATTTTGAGGAAATTACACCATGTACATCATTATAATAAAATTTTCATAAATTACAATTCAACTTTTTTAATCACATAATTACTACAATATTAAAGTATAATTGATACCTAAAAACATAGTTCACTCCAAAAGTAGTCAAATTCAATAGCTCCTATCATGCCATTAAACAATCCTCGAATCAAGTGCCACCCAAGAATATTGCCCCTAAAATCTCAATTATCGCCACTAACAAACATGAAAAAACTCATCTTCAAGAACCCAACAGAGGATGATGCTACGACTACTAAGGAATTCCCAAAGCTTCATCTATAAATTTGGTTCAGCCATTAACAATGGCAACATAGCATAATCTCTTGTTAAGGAAATGTCGTAAAGTTGAAGCTACAGGGAGCATGTGGCTCCTGTATTACTTAACAACGAAATCTGAATCTGAAACAATTCAATCAGAGTTTTCAGAGGATGAGTAATAAAAATATTACAAATCCAAATTCAATCTATATACCTATCAAACTCAGTTTTGAAGGATATAGAAAATTCACACTACATGCTTACATCGACACAGGAGCATCATTATGTACATCCAGCAAATTTGTTATCCCAAAACAATTTTGGGTAATAGCAGAAAAAAATGAACCTAAAAATTGCTGACAAGCCTGAAATCAAAACCTCAAAGGTAGTAAAAGGATTAAACATTGAGATAAGCGGATACCACAAATCCCAATGGCAAACTTTTTACTTCAAAATTCCTATAGTCTACCAATTGGAAAAAAGAATCGATTTTATAATTGGAAACAACTTTTGCCAATTATATCATAGTTTCTGATAAGTGCTTTACTAGCACTTTATTTCTTTACTTGTTGCCTCGAATTACTGTTAGTTTGATCCTAATTAAGTATTGCTTAATGCATTTTATGTTTTATATTGTGTAGGATCGCAAATGACAAGAAAAGAAGGAAAAAGGACCAAAAAGCACGTAAAAAGGAAGTTCGAGGACCTGGCATGTAAATAAATTACGGCCGCAACATGAAATTCACGGCCGTAAGCAGTTGATTGAACAAAAATCACGAAAATCTGCAGAAACCAAGTTACGGCCGTATTGGAAGTTTCTCACGGCCGTAACAAGTTGTTAGTCACGGCCGTATTGTGAAGAAGTCACGGTCGTGAGGAAATGTTGAAGGATGTTACGGCCGTATTGAATGCAAAGTCACGGCCGTAAGAAGTGAATCAATTGCGTAGAAAAGAAACAGAAAGTGAGTTACGGCCGTAACTCCTTATATTACGGCCGTAACTTAAGCCCGAAAAAAAAGGAAATTGTTTCCTTTTTCAACTTAAACTCTATCTTTGGTATTTCTTTTTGGCTAAGCTAGGGCACGAATTTGGGCTCTATAAAAGGAGCAATTCAGTACCAAAGAAGGAGAGAATTATATTTTGAGAGCCACCAAAATCAAGACAATATTTTTGGGGAGTTCTTCATGGCAATGCGTGGCTAGTCTTCTCAACATAGTTCAAGGGGGACGTTGTGTTCATATTATTCTATTATTCATTCCTCAAACTCGTAACGTAGTTCTTGTTTTCATATTTTATTTATTGGATTTCTCATGAACATCAATTTCGTCAAGACAATTTATTAATTGATTAAGGCCTTGTCTTTTAATTATTGTGTTGATGTTTGCTAATTTGGGTAATTGGATTCGTATTTGTCTTGTTATCCAAATCATAGTAGCAATTGGTAATTTTATATTTCCAAATGAAAATCCAATCTAGATTAATCAATTCGAGCATATGTAATTGATAATTTAGTTCACCTAATTCTTCTTGTTTTCACATAGTTAATGAATTAAATCTAGGGAGCTTATTCTAGGTTGTTCATTCACTCTAAATTGATTGGAGAACTAATTCTAATTGATTATTATTAAGGAAGAATTGGATTAATTCGAGCTTTTTGATTATTCCGGGTGATAAATAAAATAAAGGAAATAGTACATGCGTTGCTTGGGGAATGACAATATTATGATAGGGTACAACCGAACCTGAGAACTAGGATTCTTTATTATTTGATTTTTATTCCAGCTATTTTACATCTTTATTTGATTAATTAGATTAATTGCAATTTTCAACTCAAAACCCCCCTTATAATTCTAATTGACATGGCATTAAATTAGTTCCCGTTCCTCGTGGGATCGACCCTTGCTTCCGCTATCACATTTAAATTTGAGTTTTGGCAAGTAAGGAAATTTAATTAATTCTTGGTGCATCGCGACGCGCACCAGTTTCATACAAGAAAGTGAATCCATAAGCTTTACTCTCAATGGGAAAAGAATTTGGATACCAAAACAAAGGAAAGCAGTTGCAATGAATTTCTTTCAAGAAAAATTTTTGAAAATGACAAAAGTCAATTGCAACAGAAAAACATTCACAACACCTCAAGGAAAATATATTATCCCAAAACGAAATATTTTCATCACAACTGAAGAACAAGAAAAATTCAAATCAACTCAAGAAGAGAAGAAATCTTCAAACTTCTTGACCAATGTTGCTCAGAAAATCCTTTGGATCCAACAAAGAACAAAGGAAATATTACTGCAACAATTGAATTACTTGAAGAATACAAAAACACAATCATTAGAGCAAAAGCAATGGCAAAAAGAAATTTAAACCTTCTTTTTCAATAAAAACTTCAATATTTTCTTCACTTTTCTTACTTTGTTCAAATACGTACGAATCTAGTCAGAATCCAGGCACCCGGAGTACCTCCAGGCAGGAGGCCGCAAGGGAAACATAGCCAGGGGATTCAACATAGTGAGGCATGGGAATAAAAAAGAAACATAAGAAGCAGCAACCAACAGCGTATATCAAGAAGGTTTAATTTTGAATGCTCTTTAAATTTATTTAT